>CM051004.1:18872079-18914579 GCA_027704905.1 Muraenolepis orangiensis
GGGGGAGCATGAAGGAATGAATGGCGGTGGGTGGGGTATCTAGGATGGGGGCACTGAGGCGAGACCCCCCTACTGCAGTGTGTGTGCCAAATGCTTCCAAAGGAGAAGAGAGTTATTAGCCCTCACTGTAGACAGGGGTTGTGGTGGTGTTGGTGGTGGTCGTGGGGGGGGGGGGGGGGGCAAGTTTCTGGCCCCCTGAGATTCTTGTAATGTCCAAAATGGTACCTGGACACTGTAGCAGTAGTTGAATGCCAGAATGCCTTGAATGTCACTAAGCTGACTTGAAAGAAGAAGGCGTAAAGTATTAGTAGTGGACTTACATAATCCCAAGTGTTATACACGCAGTGTGACATTGTACTACTTCAGGTCTGAGTGAAACATGCTCTGAAATGACATTCAGTGTTTTGAAATTATTTTTCTTCTTTAACGTTGTTTGTATTCCTTTTTACTTCACTCGTCTTTTAACCACCCCATCCAAACAGTTTTTTTCCTTTCTGGCAAGAGAAAGAATGACCATTGTTGATACATTTTTCGGCATGGCCTCAAATTCCTGCTTAAAATTCATACAATCCAAAACCAAAACACTCCCAATGGGTCAGCGAGGGGGCAGGACGTGAATGGTGAATGTGTGGCTGGACAATACGTGGGTGTGACGGAGACTCCCGAAGCCTGTGATGTGAGAAGGGCAGTATTGTTGTGGGGCTTCTCATTGCATCCTGGTACCGCCGTCTCCACGCTGCTTGCTCTGACTGCTGCTGGTTCACAGAACTATCTGAGCGAAGGTCAGCCCCTCTGTTGTAGTAGTGTGTTGTGCTGCTCCTGCTCCCTCTCTGCTTACTGTAGGGGAAATCTGCCTCTGGGTCTATTGCTGGACACGATGACTACTGAACGGTTCCCTCGCCCCTGACCTTCTTTAGTCCAAGGGATGTGACCCCATAATGCAGGAGTACATTGCAGGGCGATATGGCATGGCCATAAATTACAATCACTTACCGATAGTCAAACATTTCTTAGGACTTAGTCAACACTTCAGCTGAAGCCACACCTTTTCTTATCTTGCCTCTTAGCGTTACTCCCCCACCAGTTGAAACCTAAACACCACAGAGCCGCTGACCTGCAGCGCTTCACTTTAAATCGTGATCAGTTGGAGTTTGTTTTGAAGCTTCTTCCTTCTTTTGTCTCCCATCATTTGTGTCTTCAGACTCTCCGGGACATTCAGCCATGTTTGGGCAGCGGTACGACAGCCCGCCGGTCTACAGCCCCCCTTACACCGAGCCCTCCAACAATGGCTACGGGCCCGCCGGGAGCTTCCAGGACCCCCGCAGCGAGTACGACGCCTACCCGCCTCCCCCTGGATCCTACTACATCGAGGACAGCCCCCAGCTTTTCTACAAGTGGCTGTCTCCGCCCGGCATCGTGAAGGCCATGATGGGGACCATCATCGTGCTGTGTGTGGGCATCTTTGCATGCGTGGCCTCCACCCTGATGTGGGACATGCAGTACGGCGGCGGGATGGGGTCTTATGGTGGGGGGATGGGCTACGGTGGCAGCTACGGAGGGGGCTACGGTGGGGGCTACGGTGGGGGCTACGGCAGTGGCGGCGGCTACGGCAGCGGCGGCGGCTACGGCGGCTACTACAACTCCTACCCGACGCCCTCCGCCGCCAAGGGCGCCATGATTGCCATGGCGGCCATCGACTCTGTGGTGATCCTGGGGTTCTTCATCGCCACCTTCTCCAAGAGTGGTACCTTCCGCTCCCGGAGGTTCTACCTGGCCATCATGATAGGCAGCATCGTCCTGGCTGTGGTGCAGGTACTAGGCTGGGAAATGCCCCTGTGTATTTCCCTCACTTTCTTCTGTCTTCCTTTATATACTATGGTTTATTCAGCTTTAAACCTATGTGTGCAAACAAGCACGGTTCAGATAGTTCCTTAGTTATATGATCCAACGACTAACAGACTAACCGCCCGGTGTTCACCTCTGCAGGGCATTATAAATATTGTGTACATCGTGGGGGTTAACCCAATGGCCCAGAGCTCCTCCAGCATGATGTACAACCCCATGCTGATGATGTGTCAGAGCCTGTACCAGACCAGCTACTCCAATATGGGCGGAGTGGGCGGCTTTCCCATCTACAACCAATACCTGTACCACTACTGCTTTGTGGACCCCCAAGAGGTACCCCACCGCTGCTTCTTCCGCATACATTGTTGTTGTCATGTCATGAGTCTCAAGCTCTCCCCTTTCTTTGGTCAAGTGAACACATACCGGTATCTTCTTTGGTTTATCTATAGCTACTGACTTACATGCTTTGGCGGTACAGCTTGTGCGCAAAAAAATGAAGTGTTGCGTTACATTTGCCTGATACAGCATGTTACACTGATAATATACGGTTTGTTCTCTGTCTAACACAATGCGTTTGTATTTTCTGATTACTTGTACTACTCACTGAGATGTATCACAGTTAAATAATCCTTCATCTGAAAACGGGCCTCAAATACCCTGTCTGTTATGAATGAAGTACATCTTATCTGACCAAATCCCTGTCATTAACCTGCATTCTTTCCCAGGGCATTGCTATGGCTTGTGGATTCCTGGTGGTCATCGCGTTGTGTGTAGCCGCCTTCTTCGCACACAGAACGCGGGGAAAGATCTGGCGCTACGGCAAACCCAACATCTACTGGGATCCACCTCCTACTGGACCAATGGCCCCGGAGGGCCAAGATGTGGAGGAATGGGTAAGACACAGCAGCAGCACACTGAGGGACACTAACTTGTTATGAAGTCACCCAGCAGTGAGAAAGATAAACCAGGAGTGTTTTTTGTTTTTTTACCACACCAACCAAACCAGTGCCGCAGTTTCAGTGAGTTGCGGTTCAGGGCTGGACTTTGGCATGTTTTTTCGTCACTTCCATTCAGTCATGTGTTTCCCATATTTATCTTTACGACCTCAAAGTCCATAAGTCTTTATGAGCTGTCGGTTAACATTCTCATAGTTTTTGATGCGCGTAAAGCGTTGACCATGTACCTCCATGGTTCACTTCAAATACAATGTGTGCGTATTCAGCCTGCATAGGCGCATGCAGGACTGTTGCTGTTTGTATAAGTGTGTGTGTGTGTGTGTGTGTGTGTGTGTACACCTGTGTCAGTATGTACAGTAGTCCACAGTAATCAGCAGCTCAATACATACACATGTGAGAGAGTTAGAGTTCCTAGCACCCATATGGCGATCCACATGGGATATGGGTAGCACCGATGCAGTGTTTCCACTTGGCTAGTGCGACTGTCCTAAGGGTCAGAATAAATTATTACAGCCCTGTGTGTGTGTGTGTGTATGTGTTTGTTTGTTCATAGGCTCCTACCTAGTTTCACTCTGAGTGATCATTAACCAGCCAAACAGATTGTTGGCAAGCCAGTGGTTTCTAGGGAACCGCCTTGCAGTTTTTTAACAACGTGGCCAGTCATGTAGGAGCGTGTGTAGACCTGGGATACTGAATGATTATTGATTGCATCGCGTGACGGCCAAGTCATTCAAGTCATCCAGAGTGTTATATGCCCCTATACAGTGAGTCACTCTGTAACTGTACATAGCAACTCCATTTTAACATTTAACATACTTCCCCCACTTGAACTCAACAAGCTGGAAAATATTTACACATCCAAAAGAAATGGAAACCTCAATGGCTTTCTGTGTCGACAAAGGACACTTTAAGCTGCTACAAATATCTAGCGACAACCAACACAACAACTACCACCCCACCCACTGCACAGCAAGGGGTCTTCAGGGGTGGGTGTTGTGCGTGGTGCAGCGCAGAGGAGTCACACTGCGTTAAGCTAAGGGTGAGGGAGATCAGACTGCTAGACGGAGTAGCAGACAGCAGTGAGGTGGATCATGAGGAACCCAGCGCCAGGGTGAATCCTTTGACCGCCGTCCGTGTTGTGTGTAATTATAGAGGCAGCCGTAGTAGCAATGGTCTCACATACACGGCTTCTACTTGAATAGTGAGTAATAGTGTTTTTGCTGAAAGTATACATATTATTATCTACCTCACTTGGCACAGGGCTCACCGCAAGAAGCCTGGCCTTTCCAATCCGGCCTTTCTCGGTGGAATTTTCTATGTTCTCCCCGTGTCCGTGTGGGTTTCCCCTACACCACAAAACATGCCAGATTACTTTCCTGCCATGCCCATAAGCAAGGCACGGGCACTACAACTGCCGTTGGTTGATGGGCGCTACACTGTGTAGCAGGCAGCCCACTGCTCCTCGCAGGTTACCATAGTATTATGACGTTAGTACTATTACATGTACTTTCACTAACTACACATCTAGCATTCATACAAACAGTGTTCATAGAACAGTGGTTATTGTTCTAGCCAGTGTGCTTCGAGGCAAGACTAGGTGTACTGTGAAATGATGTTGGATTTCATACATTTGACTCATTTCAATACATAATACAATACAAATAATGCGATTGCATTCGATTTTTCTGAACCTTTATCCTGTTTGATTTTCTGCGATGTTTAACATATCGTGGAAATTGCAAATTGCCATCTATACTGGCTCTCAAGACCCACCTCTTCAAACTGGCTTTCCCCTGCTAAACATCCTCCCCTCTATCCCATGACTCCATTTGTTAATTATAGTCCTTTTCTTATCTGTCTTATTTGTATTCAATGTATTAAATAATTGTACTGCGTGTGTAATTCTACTCTCGCCGTCTGTAAAGCGCTTTGAGTATTATTATTATTATTATTATTATTATTATTATTATTATTATTATTATATATACTATTTGTTTATTTGAATGTATTATTATACATGAATTTTCACAATCATGCCCTACAACGGTTAAAGTTGGTTAGCTTCTGTTCTCAAACTGAGCTGGAACACTCGAAGGCACTGGCCAACGTTTGATGACCTCACAGGCTGCTTCATTCATTATTGAGCCTCTGACGTCATCAGGGTAAGCTCGTAGTGGGTTTCAAATTCTTGAAGAAGGAAATACAACAAACACCTACTGGAAGTAGTAAAAAAAAAGTACTACTCTATGTACGTATTCTAGAGAGAACAACTGCATGGTTCCTCATGGTTCCAAACCTGGGGGTTCTGTATTTGTTCTCTCTCCTCACCCCTCTCTTTGTTTCATTGTTTGCTTTCTGTCGGTCTCTCTCTGCCTTCCTGATTTAATGTCCCTCTCTCTGCTGCCTTTGCTACGCTACAGCTTGGCTCCTCTGTTAGAGCCCTCCCCCTCCCTTCCCCCTTTCTCCTGGACCCCCCTCGGTAGCCCTTGGTCCACTGCCTCCCTGCCTTGACTCTGCAGGCCTCAGACATTCTTAACCTGCTTACTCAGTCTGCTCCCAGGCCCGGCGGACACCGCGCTGCACCTAGAGGAGGGGCATTGTTCAAATTCTTGGGGGACTTCAACGGTGCTTCTCTCACTGTTCCCCAAAGAGGGAGCTACTCCCAGCAACACCACCTCAAAATAACCATTGTCTCGCTTGTTTGTTCAGCTTGACTCCCACCCAAGTCTGCTTGATATCTCGGGGTCGGGATTGACGATCAGCAACTTCCAACGCTTGCGGACTGTGTAGCATCTCTCAAATAACAGATTGGCTCTGTTACAACATCGGCGTCATCAGGAATGCTAGGCCTGTGCGCAGTCTGGACTACTGCGAGGCAGTACCGCCAGCGGTTCAGAATACAGCAGCGCTGATCCTGGTGTTCAGCCAAGCCGCATGTCAGTGACACAGACACATTACGGCACTCTAGATCTCACTTCTCTGGCTTCCCTGTAGCTCCGTCGGCTTCAAGTTCACCATCTTGGTGTTGGTGTTCAAGGTCGCCACTGGAGCAGCACCTCCCCTACTCGCCCTCTGAGGTCCATTAGTGAATGGCAACTGGCACTGCTTCTGCACTGCATTTGCAGTCTAGACTCTTTCCAGGCACGCTACCTCGATGGTGGGATGACCAACCTTGCTCCATATGGCCTGCAGAATCCCTCCCCGTCGTCCAAAAAAACTTGCAAGTCCCACCTCTTCCGAGAACATCTTATAAACTGTTTCACTCGAGAGTGCTACAATATCATTTAACGATTCTATCCATCATATTCTTTGCGGGGGTGTCTCCTATTCACCTGAATGCTTGTGAGCAGTACCTTCTTATTCCTATACTTCTGCCGGTTTGTGTCACTCGAGTGTCCATGAAAGGGATGCACCGATTTATCGGCAGCACACCGATGCCGGTGGCCGATGTTTATCTGTTGTGTTGCATCGATTTTGCGCAGGCTAAAAAGGCTTTTGAAACCAAATAATTTACCAAAATAATCGTTGTCATGTGAAAAAAGGTTTTATTAAAGCTTGTTTCATACATTGGTAATGGTTCCCCATTTAAAGGAATTCTTTACAGGTTTTCAACCTGGTTCATACCATTACAATGTGGGTCGTATGGGTTAAAATTAACAATGATCAATTCCCCTCCATTTTACCAGCATTCAGTTTTGCAAATGTTCTGCTGTTTTGCTGTTCCAACTGTTGTTCTCTGGTCATGTAGCACCAGTTCTATAGGGCTGTTGTTCCAACTATTGTTCTCTGGTCACGTAGCACCAGTTCTCTAGGGCTGTTGTTCCAACTATTGTTCTCTGGTCACGTAGCACCAGTTCTATAGGGCTGTTGTTCCTAATCTGTTCCTCTGGTCATGTAGCGCCAGTTTCTAGGGCTGTGTTCAAACTGTTGTTCTCTGGTCATGAAGCACCAATAACATTTTTGTTACGCCTTTCTACTGCATCGACAGTCTTGTTTTATGAAAGTTGTGAATTATCCATACAATGTATGGTATTGTCTGTTTTTGTTTTCCTTAGTCCCTGAGTGAGAGTGCGTTTGCTTGGCTGCTGCAGCTATTTTACATACGCAATTATGTAGTTGTATACCTCCTCTGAGAACTTCTTCTTATGTTCATGTAATAGCAAATCATCTCATGATTTGCTATCCTTTCCCAAATGTTGCCATATTTCTCCGCCTTCCTTCCTCCCTGCTCACGTCACTATGGACAGGAAGCTGGACAGGAACAGGAAGCTGCTGAGTAGCACGTTGACCGGAAACTTCCACGGAGGGAGGAGGAAGGACTTTGTTTAGACTTTAGCAACCGCTCCCCTTCTGTTTTTCGAGAACAACAAAAAGATCTTTCACGCACACACGTTATAGGTGAAAACATTTAGAATCAATGTTGAAATGTTGCTATTTTGTTCATAGACAGTGTTTTAAACACAAATGGCCTTCTAGGTGGTAGGTAATAGTTTAGTGTGTCATTTAAAATAAGCCTCAGCTTTTTTGAAACGCTATTATCTCGACTTATGTTGAGACTTCTAGACTCAAGCCAAGTCAAGCAGGTAATCAGGGTTTTACTGAAGTTGTGGACGGTGCAAGACCAATGACATGCCCCAACGCTCTTTCTGGATTATTGGCCAATGATTACTGTGCCTTCTTCTGCCAATGGAAGCTGCTGCCAAAAATTAATATTGCTCAATGCTATGCCCTTTTTTCTGCACTTTGGAACCCTGACATAAACAATAGCAATGTAGTCATAAGAAAAACAATTTACAAAGATTTAAAGGGGGGGAGGAGGGGAAAACGTCTCTTGCAGGAAGTGAGTGGGTTCCGGCGGACGGTCCGTTTTAAAGACAGGGTTATTGTCCAGCTTTACGTTTGATGGTGATGGTTTTCCTGCTTGTGTCTTTTGTGTGTGTGTGTGTGTGTGTGTGTGTGTGTGTGTGTGTGTGTGTGTGTGTGTGTGTGTGTGTGTGTGTGTGTGTGTGTGTGTGTGTGCCGTTTGGGTGTCAGGTGAACAACGTGGAGAAGAGCCACAGCACCCAGGACGCCCCCACCCTGCTGCTCTCCGAGAAGGGGATGGGGCACCTCAACGACTCGGCCAACAGCGTGGCCTCCTACACCCCCGACAGGGTCCACAGACACTCGGCCGAGGGACCGGAGGACGAGTACGACAATAAGTGAGTTCATCACAAACAAACACAACACATGCGCACACACACACACACACTCATACACACACACACACACACACACACCACACACCACACACCACACACCACACACACACACACACACACACACACACACACACACACACACACACACACACACACACACAACACACACACACACAGTGTTCTGTTCCACCAGCGCCCCCCCATTCGTCAGTCACCGGTTGCGTCAAAGTCTGAACCTTTGCCAAGCGGGTTTCTATTGTTTTTCTCTTTAGTCGGACGCACGGCGCCAACAAACAAACCATGTTTTTTAATGATTCTTATTCGTAATTGATCCATCTCATCAGCTCATTCTGTTTGTAGGTGTAGGAGTTATCACGTTGTTCAATGAATGGGTTTCAGTGGGTAATGCCACAGCAGTAGAAGCCTACGCCGCTACGCAGCCGGTCAATGTCCATTTGGAGGCCCTCGCCGACATGGCCTTGCTCAGAAAAACAACAACTGGGTGTGTGACCTTTTGAGTCCTGGTGAATGATGTAACCTTTCCTCCCACCTGCCTTCACAACATCAATTGATTGGCAGGGGGGAGGAAAACACAAGTAAGTGAGTGTTTGAGTATTGACATAATGCATTTCCTCCCATCAAAAGAAAGACTGTCTCAAGTGCTTAGTTGTTGTTTGTACTGGCGTTTTCAAGAGTTTAAAGAGTGTGCATAACTCTGAGGACAGTTCCGCCGAGGGACTTTCTTTACCTGCGATTTTCTATGGCTCAATATCGTCAAACAACAACAACTCCATATAATGACCCGAGTATCACTTTGGGTTACTCGGGGCTGTTTGATTGATGGAAAATTATGGAAAATAATAAGATAAATTCAATTATGAGAACGTCTATAACTTGTAAGTGCTTATGAGGGATTTGTTTATAGTATTCAACCAGGAGGGTAAATAGACTCCACCAATTAAATCGTCTTGAAGGAATAGCCACTTTAGCAGTAATATTGTATACACATTGTATTTTGGCGATAGGGTTCTCTTCCGTGAACTTCCAGAGATCAAAAAAATAGGAGAGAGCAACATTATAGTCAATGTGTTACATATATATATATATATATATATATATATATCCCTAAAATCACAGTTCCAAAGAGCTTTACACATTATATGACCCTAACACCCCAAAGGCCAAGAAAAAATCTAGTATCAGGGACTAGTATCAGGGAAGAAACCCTTGAGAGGAGGACAGAAAGAGTGATACCTCCTCCGGGGATGGTTAGGAGCGCAGTAGGTGCCATAATAGGTAGACATAATGGTAGCGTAAGCAAGGTTTCAGTGAAATTAATTGGTTAATTAACAGTCATGGGGATATCAGGGTTATACCACAGTATAAGTATAATAACAGTTTTGTCTTCACATACAATGAACAACGCATGACTGACGCTATGGTGGAACTCAACACCCGCCAAAACTGGAGAAAGAGTGCATGCTTGAGTGTTTTGACTTTGGATTGGCTAATCTCAGAGTCAGCTGGGCCAACAAATGATTGGTTAGCGTGGAGCTAGCCGTTCCTGGCCACGGGTTTCCCCCCACAAAAAGTGAATGGTTGCATTTGTCAAGGAAATGACGAGCTTGCCGTCAGCCGATTTGGCGGGTTTTCCGTACAATGTTAGAGTAAGTAAGTAAAATGTATTCATAGAGCACTTTTTCACAGACAAATGTCACAAGGTGCTGTACAGACAGAGTTCAACGCACAGTTACAGGACACACAGTAAAAGACTTGGCACAAGATTCTACAGAGATTCAAGATTCAAGATTTTTTTATTTGCAACAAGTACAATGGAATGCTTACTCCCCATTCCCCAACCTTGCTAGTAGTAACCTTTCTTACTGACAACTTTTTATCAGCCTTTCGTGTAACGTAATCTGTAATATCCTCTGGCGCTGTGGTGGAAATTCCTCTACAAATCCTTGCAAACACACACACACAAGTGAACTTGCTTGCTTCTCAGCTGGTAGTTGTGATCCAAACGCCAGAGGCCAGCTACAGCTTTCATTAGAAACATTCAACGTCTACTTCCGTCTGGTCTTGTAGAGGCATGATGCGTCGCTATTTAGGCCACTGGCTCCTCCACACTAGAGTAAACCCTATGTTTCCTAGCTAATGGTTCATTGTGTCTTTGATTGTTAGTTAGTCACTTCATCACCGCAACATTCTTTGCTTTTTGCACAATCCGTCATAGGTTTATATTTTCCATTGCACTTTATTGTTACGTATTGTTAGTGTATAGTGTTGTTTATAGTAGATAGTATATAGTGTTGTTTATAGTATAGTATTGCATAGTATAGTGTTGAATAGGATAGTATAGTGTAGTATAGTATTGCTGTTGAAATTCAGAATTCAGGAGTGAATGGGGAGTAAGCATTCAACATCTTGAATGTTGAACCTTGAATTCGGCCTTGTTGCAGCTCTTGCCTTACTGCATGTATTTTTACCAATGTCACTGTGTGTCGACGGTGGTTCTGCTGCCATACATTAAAACAGCTTGCGGGAGCTCCATTGTTTGCTCTTGTGTGATGTGTCAGTGTTATCTCAACAACAGTGGAGAAGGGTGCAGGGTGTTTCATTCTAAACACAGATCATTTACAAATAGAATCCATTCCTCTTTGGTTGTTAAACGCGTTGATCGTGTAATAAAACAATATAAATGTTCTGGTTCCTTCCCACAGCACCATCTTGGCTTTGAGCCTAGTTTCACTCATGTCCAGATGGTTTCTGACTTCATGAGGGCCTTGACAAAAAACTAAACAAAAAGGAATTCGGGTCCTCCTAGCCCATGGCCCAGTGAACAATGCACGTCTACAGTGTGTGTGCAGTGACTTCCTCTACTGCGACCAAACTGCACTTGAAGTAAACCTCCGCCCCCCCCCCCCCCCCAACCACCCTACCCCACCGCCACCGCCCCTGTCCTCCAGGTACTCAGAGAGGCTCAGTCGTCCGTCGGAGACGCTGTCCCACGGGGGCGAGGGGCGGACCAGCTCCAGCCCGTCCGAAGAGACCGGAGGAGGGGTCCGCAAGCCGTCCGCACACCGGGGCAAGAGGCGGCGGCAGAACCCGGAGCTGGACGAGTCCCAGTACGAGACCGAGTACACCACCGGAGGGGATACGGGAAACGAGCTGGACCCAGAGGAGTGGAAGAAGTAAGGGGGCTGTCCTACACGGAAACATACCCTCCACTAAGCTTAATGTTTAAAGACAGCTCAGTGCAAGGGAAAGCTGTGGCCCAATATCCCTGGTCCTTAAAATGAAATGTGGTCTCTCTCACACATGCATACACACACACCACTTTGGGTTTTGGAGCAGCAAAACTAATCCTGTTAGCTATGTATAACATGGTGGGCTCTTTCTATGAAACAATAAGAGACTTAACAAACCCTGAAGCAGTTAACAGGCCACCAAAGTGCATGAGAAAACCACTGCTTTTTAAGACAACCATAGTCGTTGGCCAGTGCTGATTAGCCATTGTTTTAAATCATTAAGGATTGAATCCTCTTAATTGGTCACATACATGTACACACATGGTGAAATGTGTTTTTCTGCATTTAAACTATCCTAGTATTAGGAGCAGTGGGCAGCTATTTTTATATACAGCGCCCAGTGAGCAGTGTTGGGGTCTGGTGCCTTGCTCAAGGGCACCTCGGCTATCCTGCCCCAAAAACACACGTTTTAGCTCCAATAGAGTGATAGCTTATTAGAAACATCCGCTTTGTTAACCCGTATTGCCTCTTGGTCACTCTCAACCTCTCCCTCTTCTCTCTCTCTTGGCTTGGCTCTCCCACCCCCTTAGCACCTACCCGGTGATAACGTCCGACGCCCGACGCCAGGATTACAAGCGGGAGTTTGACTCCGACCTCAGGGTGTACAAGCACCTGTGTGCCGAGATGGACGACGTCCACGACCAGCTGAACAAGCTCAGCAGACTGCTGGACACTCTGGACGAGAGCTCTGCCAAGTACCAGGTGAGGCGCACTACCGCCCGTGTCCACTAGAGGTCCCTAGTGTCCGAAATGTGTCCACATTCCTTTGTGTTATCTGCTGCTGCTGCTGCATTTTTATCTCACACGTGGGTTCTCGTAACCCTAGTGTTTTGGATGCTAAACTGTTAATAATAATAATAATAATAATTTGTATAATATTTCAATTTCAAAATGTGTTATCTTAAAATAATACATCAGATGAGACATTAAACACAAGCTTGTGTATTTCACTGATTAACTACTTATTTTCATACATCTTTTGATGTTCCTCTTTCCACTGCCTTTGTACAAAAAACTACCAAAATGGTGCACGTTAAAATATAAATGATATAATAATTATATAATTGATGTAATATGTAATATAATTATATGTGTTGTTTTATAATGATTTTATGGATGACAATACACAGATGCCACAACAGTGCTATATTGCTTGTCGTACCCTCTTTTAGTTAGTGTCTAAAATATCTGCATGCTTGGGTAAATATATTATGTCTTTAGTATTTTAATTATTTAGTATTTAACATTGTAGTTTGTTTAACTGTGTCTGCTTTCAGTCTGTGGCAGATGAATATAACCAACTGAAGGACCTCAAAAGGGTAGGTGGAAGATGTTACTTTGAGAAAGAGTTGAGTCTTTATTCATTTTCAAAGTCTTCTGTATTTAGTGTTACAGACCTGCTGCTGGACTGTAACCCTTTAGTTATTAGAAATGATTAGTGTTCGGACATCCAGTTCAGGACACAAGTTGAAGTATTATATCCCCCCGTGTCCGTGTGACTACATTGCCTGATAACAGTGTCCTTCTGACGTGATGTAATCAGTGTGTCATAACCTTAACCTTAACGCCTAACCCTTATCACTAACTCCTCTTTTTCCCTTTTTTAAGACGCCAGACTACCGGGCTAAGAAACACAACTGCCGCAGACTGAGGCACAAACTGTTCCACATCAAACGCATGGTCAAGAACTACGACAAGACCCACTAAGGAACCACGCTCGCCGCTCACACACCTGCCACCAGCTCCACACCAGGACCAAGCATATCACCATGTGCTTCAACATGCAAAAACAAAGACTTTCTAGAGGGCTGAGACCAAATACAGTGTGTGTGTGAGCACACAAACACATACACACACGTACATACACACACACACACACACACACACACACATACATACACATACACATACACATACACATACACACACACGTGCACACTCATACACACACACACACACACACACACACACACACACACACACACACAGACAAACTTACACACAAAGACGCATACACATACACACATCACTAAAACATCATTTTCTAACACCTGTGTTAGCTTGTTGCAGCTTTCTTGCGCCATTACAAGTTAATATTGTTCAGTGCTAACAGAAAAAAGGCCCAATTGTCTTCTTGCGTGTGCAGCCCCCATGCCAGGCCTCTGACCCTGTGAGGGACTCTGTGTTTGTCTGAAGGTTATCTGAACCCTGCTCACCTTGACACTGTACTGGCTGTTCCACGGCTGCCCCCCCCCTCTAGATAGGAGAGCCAATCTTATCTGAGGTGTGTGCTGTTGTGTTGTGTTAGCCTTCGACCATACAAGGTCTCCCAGTGTGATGGGGACATGGTATGAATGGTAGGCGCCATCATTGCTCATCCCACATTAGGTTAGGTGTGTGCTGGGTGTGACGCGTCCTGACGAGTTGAATATCTTGGTGTTCGCCTTAACGAAGAGACGTGACTTAACGATCAAGGCATTTGCATTTTCTTTTCTTTTTTTACCAAAAAACTGGATAATACTACTGCCACTGAGATTGGGTGATGTTGTGATCCGCGTCCCCGCTACTTTGAATATGAATATGAGTTGATTTGTGACTGACGGGAGCAGAAGAACAAATGCTTCTGTTATGTATTGTTTGCTGTCTTCTGATACGGACCGCGATGTCGTCTGTTATGTGTACATACTGTGCTAATGGATAGGGGGGTTACTCATCAGGTAGATTCTTAAGCGCTTGGGTGTTATTATTTTACAACTCAGTGTTTTTAGTTTTTTTGTTAACTTTATGTTTTAATCACTACCTTGGAAGTCATTAATTGCTAAGTAATACAGTGGTGCCCCCCCGCCCCCCCCCCCCCCCCCCCCAAAATCTCAATGATACAATTGCACAGATGTGTGCACAGATGTGGACCGCATCCATGAACTGTTCTGAAGCCTCTGGCCAGCTTCATGAATGCATGCCCCTGATTCCAACATGTAGCCACGTCGTAGCCATGTCCTTACTGTACTAATCCACTCCAAGCCATGTTAAAACATGTCAATGCTTATTAGAACTGTTATACATATGTACTTTTTTTTATAAAGTGACGAGTCTACAAAGAACTTTCTTGTTGTTTTTACAAACATTATGTGAGACTTTTTTTGGTCGCCTTTTTTTTAACTGAAAACTTTGAGACGGTATAATGTGTAAACATGCAATTGACATTTTGCAAGCAATAAATATCTCTAATTATTCTTAAACAAAGTAGTAGCGAATCCATTTTTTTCCTTTGTCATTTCCTTTTCCATTTATCTTGCAACGGTGTCTATGCCAAAGCACTGGTCATGTGCTATGTGTCCTGCTGGGGGAGTAAGAGGACCTTGTGCTGCAATGTGTTGTAACAAGTCTTTTGTGGATGGATCCAGGCCACAGGTATTTTCCTTGTTTTCTTTGCCATTTTCCCCCTGTTCAGCATGTCCAGTTGTGTGCCACGCTCTATCAATGACTACTTTAGGTGGCACCCAGAGTCTTCACTAAAGCATGAAGAGACCAAACTGAAATCTGGAACTCCCTTTTGGTGTGAAATCCCCTTTCTAAGACTTGTGAAATCCCCTTTCTAAGATCTAAGATAGAAAGTGTATCCTGAAACGCTTGCACGTATGTTTGTGTGAACATGTTTCTATTTATCAGTATCATGTTGGGCACTTCACAGTGATATATGAGGAATACCTGCAATGCTTTGAACATTCAGATTAAATGCTATTGGGTTAGTCGACCACTAACAAACTAAATAATATGGTGTCTCGATAGCTCTTAACTTAACTATAACTTTATTTTTGGTTGCAGATTGAATTGAGGATTTTCCTCCTCATTTCCAAGTGCATGACCTCCAACTTCCTCAGGTGGTGGTGGAGGACGGAGAAGGCTGGGCGGCAGAAGACTGAGGCTGCTCCCACATGACCAGGGAAGATCACTTATGTGTCATTATTAACATTGACTAAGTTCTAAGTTCTTGTCTTTGCCTATAACCGTCTCAGTGGTTTAATCCTGTTTGAGGTCAAAATGTATTTAATAAAATAAAATAATACAACAATCGATGCTTTGTGATCTCCCAAAATCTAAAGAATCTTCACGATTAATTGGCTCTCCAATTTTCCATTCCCCCCTAGTTGTCTGTTTACCTGTTTACGTGTTACTTGGACAAAGGCCCTTTTGTGACACAGAAGGTAAATTGAATTTACAGGACATGAAATTAATCATTATTCCATATCCTAAAAGAATAATACATCTCTCTCATCTCTCGCTCTTTTGAATTTAGGTATCCCACAATAAAAGAGACATTAATCAAATCAAACTTAATCTAAGTCTAAAGGAATGACCAGTAAGGCACACAACTTAAAGAATTTTTTTTTTTTAAACGGAAGCTAGTCCACAAGTAAGTACTATTTGACATTACATTATTTCGGTTTTTTAACATTTGACATTAGAGCAGATCAGCCAATACAGTGAACACTGTAGCCTGTGACATAAAACATCTCAACCTCTTCATACACCGGGGATGAGGGAGAAAATCAACATGAAATTAAAGGTCTGAGGGAATATTTGGAAAAAAGAGTTAAATAGAGACATGTGCATATTTTATTTATTTATTTCTACCGATGTAAAAATAACCTATACAAATATGTCAAAAGAAACTTAACATTTTGGTTTGACAGTGGCAATAGAAACATTATTTAAAAAGTAATACTACACAGTCAAAAGCACAACAATTTAAATTACAACCAAACCCAACAAAGTGATTCCAAGCCAATTGTGAGGACAGAAATCATGGTCATAGTTTTGTTGAATGGTGACATAAGGGATACAAAAGTCCATACCACAAACATGTTGTTTTTCTGTTAGAGCTTTTTCACACAATCATACGCTTTCAAGTACAATTTGGCAGAACACGCATTCGTCCAACTGTCCAAGGCAATCGAACGTGTGTTGTGAGTATAAAATGATCCAAGTGTGTGTCTGCTGGCGGTACGCCCAAGGAACAAAACAACCTTTAGACATCAAAAAGGTGTAAGAACCTTGCATAGTCTGAACCAGATAACCACCCCAGTCTGGAAATACCTTGAAGTCAACCAAGCCATGTCCTTAAGCACGTCATTCAACACAGCTATTAAGAGTCCTCGGTCCAAAGATTAGTGAAGAAGAAAGAAATTGTGCAATGGTTTTCAGAGCGGTGTCTTGCCGACTTCGGCGTATATCGCTGAATCGTCTATAGAAAACTGTGGGTCTTCTTCAAAGAAAACACGAACGCTCAAATAAACTGGTCCTAAATCAGACTCACGCTCACTGGTTGAGTTTTGTGAAGACGCTAATGATCCCATTTTGATTGGTAATGCACGATTAACACATGAGCAGTTCACCATACAATCTGTGTCTCTGTGTGTACAGTATATAAAACATGAGGTAATCATAAGAAGACAGGGAATTGCGTCCAAGGATTGCAGGGTGTCTGTCGACTATTCATCTACAATGTCATATTGTTATTAGATATGTCTGTCATGTTATTCATTGTCATTGTGAACAATTATCCTTTGTACGGGGGGGGAATTTTTGCTGTTGCGAATCCGCCTGCACAAACACTGTATTTTGTAACAAGGCATGTTGGGCCAACATAACACAACATTGGCTACGATTTCCTGGAAAATTTCCCCGAGCCGTGAAAACACAACACCCTCTGTGATATCAGTGTCATCACGAACAAAAATAACAAAAACAATACACAGAGAGAGAGGGAAACACAGAGCCCGGCCTCATGACTGGATCACATAAAAGGGGGTTTGAGAAAGGATATAGTGGAGGTAGTACTGTCGAGGCCTTGAAGCGAGGCCCTGCTTCTGCTTAGACTCAGATAGGAGATCAGGGGGGGGGGGGGGTCAAGGGTCAGACGACAACATCAACAACAACAACAACAACAAGAAATAGGAGAAGTGCTGCAAACATCAGTGCTGCCAAAAATCCTTGTCCCTCACACCACACCAACATCTCAGAGCTCTTGATGTCCCGATCATATCAAAGGAGCAGAGGAACTCTGGCAGAGACCTTGAGAAGACCACAGATAACACCAAGAGATCTTCCCCTGAACAAAAACACACAGGCCCTGCTGTTTGTTTTTGTTTTTTGTTTTTTGGTATTAATGCTGATTGATTTTGTCTTTTTGTGGCGGTCCATCTCATCTCTATCCGGGCACGCTTCTCGTGCGTTATGTCCATCTGCCCGGTCTGATTTCCCCGCTCCTCTGCCAGACTCTATGTCTTAGCAGCTGCTCCACCCCGGCGGTGATGGTGGTGTCGGCGGCGGTGGCGGCAGCGGCGGCGGTGGGTGCCGGCGAAGCTTTTCTCCGCGGCGGTCGGTCTGTGCCGGTTCGGGGGGACCGGTGGCGCTCACTGACCCGGCACGTAGGGCCAGCTGATGGAGCTCCCCGAAAGCTGCATGTCCCGGATGAGCGTCTCAATGGGCGTCTTGCCCACCAGGCGCATGAAGAAGAGCTGGGAGATGAGGCTGGCGGGCACGGCGCGCAGGGCCGGCAGGCGCAGCAGCAGGCGGCCGAAGCGCTGCGGCTGGCCGGGGTACTGCGAACGCTCGTACTCGCTCAGCGCCACCTGGGCCTTCTCCTGCAGGGACTCCACGTGGGCCAGGTCAGTCAGCCCACAGGCGTCTGCCGGGACGGGGTGGGACAGGAGAGGTTAATCGTAATTGCATCATCTTATTGTGGAGTGTGTGTGGTCTGGGTGGCTGGTTTGGGCAGCCTCACCTGGCCTGAGTGAAACTGATTGCTCTATGGCCAGGTGAGGCTGCATGCACACCTGTGGGTCCTTGTTAATCCAGGCCCACGGGTTTAACCAGCATCCACCGCACACACACACACACACACTCGAGGAAGAGAGCTCTAGCATGTACCAACTGCTCTGTCATTCATCAACCACAAACCTCTTCCAATAAACCGGATTTCTCATCACCCCTTCATAATTTATTTTATTTTTTGTTCACAGCAGCCGCTGCTGTGGCTTGTGGCAGCGTCGGCTGCTAAGCGCGTATATTTACGCATAATATTCACGCATAATGCATGAACTAAGATAAGATATTTTTTTATAATCCCAGATGCCTAAATGTGGGAACGTATCCATTGCATGCATGCATCCATTCTCCCTCTCTATGTTTCCATTCAATAGGTTTTATTTGGATGGCCCTTAATCACAGTTCCAGTCTCAAAGGGGTTCACAGGTCACATTTTATGACACCCTCCTAACCCTAAGGACAAATGGGTCATCAGGTTTATTTACACTTATGTGATGTGAAACCAGTCCATGTATTATTTCTAGTGGTTGTATGCCTCGATGTGAATTGTTTGTCGAAGATTAACATCTTCGACAAACTAAAAAATAGAAACTGTTCTAAGTGTATTTTAGTATATAGAGCAGGGGTCTTCAACCTTTTTCAGCCCAGGGACCCCAGAATATATAGGGTTAGCCCTATATATTTTTCAATAAAATGCGGTTGCTCTTTATCCCAGGCCTATAGGCCATATATATATATATAATGCCTTATTAACTTCTTAATATATTCAGCTTTGATGCTTAGTTCGAAGCCATGTCGGCTAACTTAAAAACAATGCATCAAGCTCAAACATTTACATTGTACGAGGACTGACCCTGGTGTGTGGCAGGATAGATATGATTGATTGAAAGATAGAATGATTCTGAGGCCTGGGTCTATCTATGCTACGATGACCTTGATGACCTACGATGGCTTTTAATTATGTTTGCGGACCTCCTGCAGTACCACCCCAGACCCCCTGGGGGCCGCGGACCGCCGGTTGAAGACCAGTGATATGGAGTTTAAGTTATAATGTATGAGTATGAGCTTCCAGGAATGATCAGATGATCAGAAGCGAAGAAACAGTTCAAGACACGGTTGAATTATTTTAAAGACATTTTGTGTAAAGCTGCAAGGGGTTGTAAAGTCCCACTGAAAGGTGATGACGTTGTGGTTCCAGGTTCAAGGTGGATGTTCCCCTGGGAGAAGCTAGCCATTACTCAGCTATGCTCACCCGGCGTGAAGAGAGCGATGGCCTTGAGGCAGCTGTACTCCGCCGAGTCCACCTGCAGCCGGGTCAGCTTGTCCACCTGGTCCTGGAACACGCGCACCTGGTCCATGAAGGAGACCACCCGCTCGGCCGACATGGGTGAGGAGTGGAAGCCGGCCGCCGCCAGGAGGGGCGCCATGTGCAGCGGGAGCGCTGACTGAGCAGCGTTGAGGATGAACAGCTCGCTCCAGCTCAGACGCAAGAGCGCCACCTGGGGGGGGATCACAGTGAGTACAGCAGGTAAGGAGGAAGCCAAGAGTACGGTAACCAACGCAACAACAACACAGAAAGACTTAAGTTAAGACAGACAGGATGAGGGCACGGATGGTACCACACTGTGACTGTAACAGCAGGGGTGGAAAGCACAATTCTGAGCTACTTATGTGAATAAGTTGAGTCATTCTATCTAAGGGGGACTTAATAATTACACTATTACACTATTACATGTTTTTGTGTGCAAATATTCTCAGTTTTACTTCACTACACTATGGAGCCTACCTCTTAGAGATGGACCTAGTGTGGTGGACTTAATGCTAAAAAAGATATTTTAGTAATGTAAAGTGTCTTTGAGTTTCTTGTTGTCGTTCTATAAAAATGAATTATTATGTATAATACATATTTTATTATTATTGGGATTATGATTATATATATAATTAGTATGATTATTATTATTATTACATATTATCATTATGGTGATTATTATGGTTATTATTGTTATTATTATAATTCGAATCATAATTATTATGATTATTATTATTTTAATAGGCCTATCAGTGCTTTCACTTTTGACTGAATAACTGAATAACTTTTTTTTAGGTTCAAAACTAAAAAAGAGTAGTCCTACAAAACTATCTTCCCATTAATAGGGGGGCTTCGAAACGTGGCCCCTTCACCGACCTGCTCGGAGACGGGCAGCTCGGGGAAGTAGGGGATGTTCCTCGCCCACTCGATGGTGCTGAACAGCAGCCGAGCGGCCAGCTCACAGATGTTGTCGATGCCCATGACGGAGGCGCCGCCCGCCGTCGCCTGCATCTGCGTCTGGCCGTACGGGGCTCCGTAGCGACTGCTCGGGTAGGGCTCCGCGCGGAGAAGCAGGGAGATGAGCTCGGAAACCGGCTGGCCGTTGAAGTAGTCGCCCCCCATGTGGCCCGGGCCCGGGCCCGGGCCCGCACCGCCACCGCCGCCCCCCATGCCACCGACCATGGCGGTCGGACTGATGCCCGAATGGGTTGGAGGGATGCGGCCTCGCTGCACAGCTGGAGACGCACCACCAACAACCAGCCGGGAAGGGGAAGACCCGGAGACGACGACCACAACAACAACAACCCAGTTTAGAGAAAGGTCACGTGAACCATGTGATATTGACACAGGGTGACGTACAGGTTGACCTTTGGGTGAGAAGAATCTCAACTGAAGGTCGAATTTAAAGGGCTCAGAAGGTTAAATGTCTAAAAAAAAAAAGACACTCAGACGTGCTGTATGTAGACCACAATGCAAATAATTCATTAAAGCTCAACACCAAGGATAAGCTGTAATATGCTGACGACTATCGTCATCACCAAGTAGCACTATTATGCTAATAAAACGTAGGTCTACATCAAATACATTTTCATAGCATGTGTATGCCTACAAACCTAATATGTATGCTTGGAATAACTGCCAAAAATTGGATACTGGGAATTTTAAAGCCTTATATGTGGAATACTTGCTTGATCTATTATCAGCTATATAAACCTGCCAGGTAGGTGTTCACACATTGCCATCTGTAGATCGGTAGTTCTCTTGTGTCAGTACATGTTAGATCATATCAGAGTGTGACCTCTGGTTTGATTGGAGGGTTATTTTTGGCAACTTGCTCCAACGCAGTTGAAACGGACCACTGCAGCCAAAGGTAAGGTGAAACGTGGTCATACATCCCATTGTAACTAGGCTATTATTACCACAAGAACAATTGTGACGACAACACGAACAAAATAGTCCACGGTTTACTTTGTGTTACATGTGTGTTCTAATTATTACTATCGAATCAAGAACGAGCAGTACTACGATGTTCATAGCTGTTTTTACTGCAAACATAACAGACTATATATAGTCTTCCACCATTGGCCCTGACCTATAGAGCCAATGCAAACTCCACGAGGCTGGTGTTGTTTCCATGGCAAACACATAAACACGTGCTCAAGTCCACTCCATGTACTTGTTGTACTTGTATGTTTGTTTGTACATTTCCTGCCACGAATATTTGGAAATGGAATGTGCACGGCAGTTTATAGCAAATCGCATCAGTGGTTGTGTGCGTGTGTGTGCGTGTGTGTGTGTGTGTGTGTGTGTGTGTGCGTGTGCGTGTGCGTGTGTGTGTGCGTGTGTGTGTGCGTGTGTGTGTGCGTGTGTGTGTGTGTGCGTGGACAAATAAGGGTGTAGTCATGTGACTGTCAGTAACTGAAGTAACTGGCTTGTTTCACTGTCAAAGGTCAAGTTAGGAGCAGCTCTGTTCACTGTAGTGTTTCTTCCAATCCCTCCTAATTATTCGATGATGATATGACATTCAGTGCGTTGGTCTGTTTGTCCCACGTTTACTGGCCACGATAAAAGAGGCATATTATTAAACGCATATTATTATTATTATTATTATTATTACTTTTATCATTATTATGTCTGATACCTTCTTTGCGCATGCCAACGCGGAAGCATTTCTTTAGCCGACAGAATTGGCACTGGTTGCGGTGATGTTGATCTATTTGGCAGTCTCGGTTCGACCTGCGCACAGAACAGAAAGACAGAGAAGCGATTTGAGAGAGAACAAAGGATCCACTATTAGAAGGAACGTTTATGAAAGTCACTGGATGATCTCATTGTTGCAGAATGTTGAAGGGGGGGGGCGCTCTGACTTTGGCCTCAGAGGAGGCCACTGTCAAATGAAATGATAAAAGTTCTGTCTCTGTTTGCTCAGGCCTGCCCCTTAACCTCACACACTCTCTCCTCCCCTCCTCCCCTCACAGATCCCAGTATCGTTCTGTCACTCCTCTCTCCTCTCTCTTCTCTCTCTCTCTCTCTCTCTCTCTCTCTCTCTCTCTCTCTCCTCTCTCTCTCTCTCTCTCTCTCTCTCTCTCTCTCTCTCTCTCTCTCTCTCTCTCTCTCTCCCCCCCCCCCCCCCCTCTCTCTCTCTCCCCCAGTGACCCCTGCGATGAGTGAACTGTGTGTGAGCTGGTGTGGCTATCAGGGCTATCAAGGCCGTGACCTTTGTGAATCGTCAGCTGTGGACGCCCTCGCTGCTGTTTACAGCGTACGGAGAGGC
Organism: Muraenolepis orangiensis; assembly: GCA_027704905.1. Lineage (NCBI taxonomy): Eukaryota > Metazoa > Chordata > Actinopteri > Gadiformes > Muraenolepididae > Muraenolepis > Muraenolepis orangiensis. The sequence continues at coordinate 18,894,807 of CM051004.1, forward strand.
GGGGCCAGCATTTGGAAAGAGTACCCTGTGTGTTTTCAGAAAGAGAGGCCACTCTGAATATGACACATTCCGTCTGGGGGGGGGGGGGGGGGTCAGGGTTAAGCAACTGGCTCTTAAAAGGAACATCTATTTAGTTGTTTATTTATGTAAGGGCAGCAAATCGAGTTTAAATATTCTTGCTGCCTGTCAGGAATATAATAGGCATGTTGACCTTCCAAGGCAAAACACTGTCACATGGCTGAGCTTCAGGCCATTCAGTGAGCTGCCCTCTCTCTCTCCCTCTCTCTCTCTCCCTATCTCTCTCTTGCTTTCTCTCTCTCTCTCTCTGTCTTTCGCTCTCTCTCTCTCTCCTCTCCCTCTCTCTCTCTCCCTATCTCTCTCTTGCGTTCTCTCTCTCTCTCTCTCTCTCTCTCTCTCTCTCTCTCTCTCTCTCTCTCTCTCTCTCTCTCTCTCTCTCTCTCTCTCTCTGTCTTTCGCTCTCTCTCTCACTCTCTCCCTCTCTCTTTCTCTCTCTCTCTCTCTCTCTCTATCTCGCCCCTTATTGTTGAACACATCCAAGGTTGAAACATGTTAAAGTAGAAGCCATTATAGAAAATGAAAAATTAAGTGATGGAAAATGCTATCTTGCCTCACCAGCAACACACACAAAATTGAATGTGTGTATATATATATATATATATATATATATATATAGTATATATATATATTTACTATATATATATATATATATATAGTAAATATATATATATATATATATATATATAGTAAATATATATATATATATATATATATAGTAAATATATATATATATATATAGTGTGCATATACAATAAGCGCTTTACATTCCGTCTCTATCTATAATGAGGATTTAGTTGGACTTATATATATTATATATTATATAATATAAATATATCCATATTACACAACAACAACACCACCATCAACCCCCAACCACACTAAGCCAAGCGCAGTGCAGCCCCCCCCCCCCCCACCACCATCCCTCACCGTGGGTGTGTGTGCGTGTGTGCGTGTGTGCGTGTGTGTGTGTGTGTGTGTGTGTGTGCGCGCGTGTGTGCGTGTGTGTGTGTGTGTGTTACCTGCAGGAGTAGCTGAGGTTCCTCCGGATGCTCCTCTTGAAGAAGCTCTTGCAGCCCTCGCAGGTGAACACGCCGTAGTGCTTGCCGCTCGACTTGTCGCCGCACACCACGCAGTCCACCGCGCACGCCCGGTCCTCGTCCGCCGCCTCCGCGTCGCTGTTGCCCGCGGCGACGGCGACGGCGACGGCGACGGCGCCGACGCCGGCCCGCGGCGAGCCCCCGTCCTCGTCCCGCTTCAGGTACAGCTTTCCCCCCAGTCCGTTGGTATCCCCGTTGGGGTTGCCCCATCCCCCGCTCACCATCGCCATGTTACAGCACCGCTGCCGTGGGGGCAGCCCAGTCCAACATACACACACACGCACGCACACGCGCACACGCGCTCACACACAGGCACCCGCACGCACACGCCCGCAAAACACACACTTGGAGTGTTCCCACTGCCTTTGGAAGAAGTGCTGTTCCACTTTCTGCTGCAGGGGTGTAGAATGCTACGATTCCAGGGGAAATATAGCAGGTGTGTGTGGTGTGTGTGTGTGTGTGTGTGTGTGTGTGTGTGTGTGTGTGTGTGTGTGTGGTGTGTGTGTGTGTGTGTGTGTGTGGTGTGTGTGTGTGTGTGTGTGTGTGTGTGTGTGTGTGTGTGTGTGTGTGTCCACCTCCCCGTCCCCTCCTCCGGGAGAAGTGTGGATAACAAAGAAGTTTGAAGAAGTTGTCGGCGAGTTGCTCCCTGGAGTTGACCTCTCTCCCCGTGTGGTTTCAATGACCTGGAGGTCCTTTAGAGGACTTTGTGTTTCTGCCCCGTGTCTCTCTCTCTCTCTCTCTCTCTCTCTCTCTCTCTCTCTCTCTCTCTCTCTCTCTCTCTCTCTCTCTCTCTCTCTCTCTCTCTCTCTCGTCTTCGTCTGTCTTTGACCTCAGACCTCAATGGCTCCTGAGGTTTGAGAGAAAAAAAGAAGAAGGGGGGGAAAGCAGTCAGACACAAGTGGAGTGGTTCAAAGTTCACGGCAGAGAAAAGGGTGCAGCCTGCCCTTTCACAGGAAACACTAAATTACTCTCTCTCTCGCTCTCTCTCTCTCTTTTGGTTGCCCCCTCCCTCCCTGCCTGCCCCCCCTCCCTCCCTCCCTCCCTCCCTCGCTCTCTCGTTTTCTCCTAGATGACGGAAAACACCTCATCTAACCCTAATCCCATGCAAGGAGGGGGGGGGGAGAAACTCTCATACTCTCTCACTTAACTGGAAGAAATTCAGCGTGCTCTCTCTCTCTCTCTCTCTCTCTCTCTCTCTCTCTCTCTCTCTCTCTCTCTCTCTCTCTCTCTCTCTCTCTCTCTCTCTCTCTCTCTCTCTCTCTCTCTCTCTCTCTCTCTCTCTCTCAGCAAACTACCTCCCACTCTCCTTAAAGGGCGAGCGTGAGGGGGGGTGGAGAAAGAGAAAGAGAGAGAGAGAGAGAAAGCAGCTCTCCCGTCCTTCAGGCAGGGTTAAACTGCCCTGCCCTCTACTCCCTCCACAGCCTTTTTGAAACTCGTCCAACCTGTTCCTGGTGTGTTCCACTGTTATCTGCCGATCTGACTGTTCCAGCCCAGACAGACCTTGCCGAGGCTGTTTAAAGAGGAAGAAGACTGTATGTATGATATCGGGTATTTGGCCGGGTAGGAGCAGCCCAGTTAGCGTACCGTTAACAACCAAATGAAACAGCATTCGTCACACGGCGAGTCGTCCTGGGCTCGGTGTGTGTGAAGACTAGAACCAGAAGACAGTAGAGTCCCTTTGTTTTCCTCTCCCTATGCCAACGCTCTTTGGAGATCAAAGTTCATCAAGCGATGTGCAATGTCGTCCGCTTCCTCCTAGTTCCTCCAACTTCAATTCGCCAACCGAGGAGAGTTCAGCAAAGCGTGTGTGTGTCGGTTTTCCCCTCAGATCCTCTCTCCCTGAAAGACTTCCCCCCCACCCAGCGAGTCTGAGACTCTGACTCGCCCCGTGCCTCTTACTCCGTCTCCGTCTCCTCCTTGTGTTGTCACCGCTTGTCCATCCAGCATTAACGACCGGAGGCCTGGGCTTCTCCGCATGCCAGTCAGGGTGTACTGTTGCACTCTTCGCCTCTCTCTCTCTCTCTCTCTCTCTCTCTCTCTCTCTCTCTCTCTCTCTCTCTCTCTCTCTCTCTCTCTCTCTCTCTCTCTCTCTCTCTCTCTCTCTCTCTCTCTCTCTCTCTCTCTCTCTGCTGGCTGCTGCCGCTCGTCCCTTTCTCCTTTCGTAGCTCCCTGGCCCCAGCAGGAATAAATTAGGCAAAACAAGCACTGGCACAAAAAAAATACAGTCCCCGACCTGAGTGAGAGCCAGTCTCCACTGTGCAGCACAGATAGCCCCTTCTGCTCCTCTTTCTCCCCTCTCTCTCTCTCTCTCTCTCTCTCTCTCTCTCTCTCTCTCTCTCTCTCTCTCTCTCTCTCTCTCTCTCTCTCTCTCTCTCTCTCTCTCTCTCTCTCTCTCTCTCTCTCTCTCCCTCTCGCTCCCTCCCTCTCTCAGCCTAGAGAGAGTGAGCGTGTGTCTGTGTGCTCAGGGATTTGACACTGCTATTCAAGCCCCTGTGGTTGCCATGGCAGTGGCTGCCTTATAAGGCCAGTAGAGTCAAAGAGCACAGAGTGGGCTGAAGCCACACACACACACAAGCGCACACATACAAGCGCACACATACACACACGCACACACACACAAGCGCGCACACACACACACAAGCGCACACACACACAGAAAGAATTCCTCACTGCCTGACTGACTGACTGCTTGCTACCTCTAAGCCCTGACCCCAGGCCAGCCGGGGTGTGCAGGGGAGTTAACCCCGACACGGCCGAGAGACAAAGCAGGGGGCCTCAGGCCAACGCACCAAGCGCATGTCTCTCTCTCTCTCTCTCTCTCTCTCTCTCTCTCTCTCTCTCTCTCTCTCTCTCTCTCTCTCTCTCTCTCTCTCTCTCTCTCTCTCTCTCTCTCTCTCTCTCTCTCTCTCTCTCTCTCTCTCGGCCTCTTGCAGTCTCATGTTCTCTGATCCGAAGGACGTCTTTTGGCGGTGTTGTCCCAATAATACCAGGGAGGGCCTTCTGTTGTTGGTTATTGTTGTTGCTGTTGTTGCTGTTGTTGTTCATAGCAGAAGGATATATGATCCTGTCGTGCTTTACAGCTGTGGCTGGCCCACATGCAGTGTGCACCGGTTCTCTGCCGAAAGCAATTAGCAAAAAACGAGACTAATTCACAGAATGCCTCCGCAAAAGTGTAGTAAGTAACGCTGTAGTGTAACCAGTGTAGTAACCATTTAATTTCAAGAGGTGTTAACACGGTGTAACGATGGGACCTACAGTATACAACAACAACACCAACAACAACCACCATGACAACCACCACGACAACCCCGCAACAACGCTGTTTCGGTTGTTAGTCCACACCACGCCGTCGTCATGGCGCCACGCCGTCATGTGAAGAAGAAGGTCATCCTGAAAAATGGGAAATTTAAACATTGAAAAAAAGAAAACAATCGCCAGCAGCCCACACAGCCAGCAGCAAAGGAATCCATCCAATGTATTGGAATATTCCAGTAAAAGGTCACACAGAGAAGAACCTATTCAAGGTTTTCCTCAAAGAAGGCTCCTTTGTCCTTCTGAGACCTGTTGGTTTTCATCACATGCTTTTATAGCAACTTAGTGCCAAATGACAAACTGTATTGGCCATAGTAAATCAAAAACCATATAGAGTTTGGGTAAGTATAATTGTAAATACTAATATATATATATATATATATATATATATATATATATAAATGAATGAATAAATAAATAAATAAATAAATAGATATACTGTATATATATATATATATATATATAAATGTATTTATATAAGATATAGATATATATATATATATATATATATATATACGTACTTATTTAAATATCTAAGATATATAATATATAAGAAGAGACTATGTGCGTCTCTTCTAAAGACGCTGTTAGTCACGTCCACAGAGTTACTTTGCGTGTGGACATGAGGTCACGTAACCTATATCTGTCACAGCGGGACATCTTGTGCATGGATAGCCCCTTTGTTTGGCTAAGGGTTTAGCAGTGGCAAGCTAAGCTGTTGTAAATTGAATTAGTCCTTTCCTTTAGCCCCCCCCCCCCCCACACACCTCTATGTATGTGTATTAGAGATGGGCTTGGGGGGTTGGGGGGTGGGGTTGGGGGGGTGGAAGGATGACACTTGAAATAGCAACCTGTGTGACAGTAAGCATGACGGTGGCCTGAGCTTTTTGGGGAATCATTTTTTTTAATAAAAGGTAGTGGCCCCTCCAATCATGAGAGATGACTAGTTATAGAGTGTGGGGGGGGGGGGGGGAGGGGGGAGCATACCCGCTTTTACACACTGCTTTTTAATAATATGAATTGAACAAAAAGATGTGTAACACCTTTATTGAAGATCAAAGTTACACACTGGGAGTACAGACTGGGAAATTAGCAGTGTAGTTAACAGTTAGTACAATGTTCTACTGCTGTACACACCTATGATCTATTTCTGCTGTCAGTAAATATATGAATCATTACTGATTCTATGTTGTTCTAATGTCTTTTATTGTCCATATCTTTTACTTCTTTTGTTTTGGAAATTGGATGAATGGTATTTGTCACCTAATGCATTCATGCTGTGTTTGTTGTTCCTCAGTGAAAACAATAGCTATAATCTGTTGTAGTGGGTGTGGGAGTAAACAACCATGTTTGCTATGGCAATAGATGTGTGCATGTGTTTTAGCAGTATATGCGTACATACATGTGTGTGTGTGTGTGTGTGTGTGGGGGGGGGGGGTCAGGAATGCAGCTGTTCTCAGCATGCTGTCTACTTTGGTGGGTCTCTACATTCTCAGAGCGGTCAGGATTGTCAGTTACCAGAACGCACAGCAGTGGCTTTACACACACACACACACACACACACACACACACACACACACACACACACACACACACACACACACACACACACACACACACAGCGCCACACACACACACACACACACACACACACACACACACACAAGCGCGCACACACACACACACACACACACACACACACACACACACACACACACACACACACACACACACACACACTCACTTTTTTCGAATGAAGTATGTTTCGTGTGTTTTCCGGCTCTCATTTCCATGTAGTGTTTCTTGCTCTCATGCTCACTTGACCATAGTTTGCATTTGACAGAGTGGGGTTAAACTTTAACCTTGTTGTTGTTGAATAAACTGGGTGAGCACATGACTCCCTGTTCCCTTCTCATTAGCCCCGGTGCCCTTTGGCCCACAGGCCAGAGGAGAAGTCATTCTGTCTCTCTCTCTCTCTCCCCCATGACTTACTGCTCTCTCTCCTCTCTCTCTCTCTCTCTCTCTCTCTCTCTCTCTCTCTCTCTCTCTCTCTCTCTCTCTCTCTCTCTCTCTCTCTCTCTCTCTCTCTCTCTCCTCTCTCTCTCTCTCTCTCTCTCTCTCTCTCTCTCTCTCTCTCTCCCGCTGCTGGCCTGGGTTAGGTTATTGCTTGCGCATGTGTGCTCATGTGTGAGTGCGTGCGTGCTTGGCCCCCGGGCCTTTGACCTCAAGGTGAATGATGGATATAAAATAAACAAGATAGCTGAACCTACCACGGCAAAGCATCTGGTGGGGAGGGGTGTGTGTGTGTGTGGGGGTGTGGGTGGGGGGCAGAGCAACACACGGCGTCCAATCAATACCCCCCCCCCCCTTCTGCCAGAGACCTGCCGTAGAGGGTGGGAAGCTGCCCATTTGGTGTTTGCCGCGTCGTTGTCATTCAGATCAGCAGGTTTTATGGGTGCCGAGAACATGTCGGCCATTGTTTGTGTCGTCGGAGGTGATAGCGGAGCTTCTGACGTGAAGGAGGGAGCGCTGGGAACCGCACCTGCCGTGCGACCGCTTCAAACTGAACGGGAATCTGAGCGTCTCCTCAATCTAAGTGGTGCTAAGTTTGTGAGTTGCAAAAAAGTAACCCCTCTTCTTGATATTTGATTTGATGCAGTGATATGGTACCATATTGAACACGGTGGCTGTAGTGTCACACGGGGGGGTCCCAGCAGTGAGTCCATAACAGACCTGAACAGATGATCAACTGATCCAAAACGTCCAAGGAGAATCTCTCTGGCCCCTGGTATTACAAATCTGATTCAGATTCAGATTTAGTTTATTTGTCACATGAGATGATAATAATGTACAAAATGGTACACAATTGTTATTGCCAGCTCCAAAGATTTCAGGAATATACAGGTTACAAAAATTACAAAATCACAAGAATTACAAAAAAAATGAATGACACAAATATATATTAGTTAAACAATTATGAGAATTGAAAAGAATTATCAGAAATTACAAAAAATTGACCAAAAAAGTACACATATAAATGTACATATTTACATAATTGCAGTATAAATATAAATATAACAGTATAAACAGTACAACGATGGCCACTACAACCATCAGCCTTAAACATTCCTTACCAGTAATTTGGGCAAACCTTGTCTTGTTAACGGATGTTTTAGTGAAGCCACGGTGGAGAGACTCAGGTTAGGGTGGTTTGAGCACCCAGAAACCGGGATGGTCCACGTTCGAAGAGGAGCGGTTTTGGTTCAGACCCCCTTTCCACCTCACGTGATCAGACTCATTAACTTAAATGCGATTGTCTTACTGTCGAGACCGCCATCGCTCTTCTAAAGCCCTGTGTGCCAATCTGTCGCCTCTGGCGCCTCTCGCCATCGGCGAGAGAATCGTCTTTCAGGTCAACCGAGTTCTTTGGAAAGAAATGAAGCTAATCAGCTCAATGGAGGACCTCTGAGATGCTAACAGGATTTAGCCGCTGCAAGCCACTCCCCCTTTACCTTCCATCCCTGCTAAACGTCTTACGGCGCTAATCTAGCGCTCAGTGACCTCATTAGGTCAGAGCCACACACCGATTCTCTTTAAACCGGAAGCCGGGCATGATCTGTGGCTTGTTAGAGTAACGCACACACACATGCACACACACACACACATGCGCACACACGCACGCACGCACGCATGCACACACACACACACACACGGGCGCGGACAAGCACACACACACATACGCACACACACACACAAACAAACACACGGGCCCGGAAAAACCCACTTACACATACGCACACACGCACACACACACCACACACACACACACACACACACACACACACACACACACACACACACACACACACACACACACACACACACACACACACACACACACACACACACACAAACACACAGGCTCGGACAAACCCACCTACACACATGACACACATGACACACACACACACACACACACACACACACACACACACACACATGTGGGCGCGGACAAACCCACATACACACACACACACACACACATACACACATACACACACACATGTGGGCGCAGACAAACCCACATACACACACAACGCACAAGCACACACAAAAACAGGCAGGCTGAATGACAGCCATTGGCACAGCAGTACCACACTGGCATAGCCCTAGCTTGGCGTTTAGTCTGGCATGAGGCTTGCTTCCTGGTTTTGCTCTCTCCCTCCGGGGGTTAATATCCGCTCCCATGAGAACGGGCTGTCACCTGCAAACTTTTACCGCAAAGGAGATCTATATATCTCTCTCTCTGCTGCAGGGTTAGCAGAGAGCGTGTGGTGAAACGACACACGACTCACAGGGGGTGTAGGGTAGACCCGTAGGCCCGTCGTAGGCCTGTCATTGAGGTGTTCAGGGCGTGCGGGTGAGAGAGACGCCCCCCCTGGGCGATGACCTCACTCCCGGTCAGCTGTCCAGCACCGCGCTGCACCGGAGAGAGGGCCGGGGGGAAGGGGTTGTGGAGCGGTTGTCATGGGAGAGCCTAATGTTTTTTTTAAGGGGGCCGGGGGTGGTGTTGGTGGAGGGGGTGGTGGTGGTGGTGGTGGAGGGGGTGGTGGTTGGTGGAGGGGTGGTGGTGGTGTGGGGTGGTGGTGGTGTGGTGGTGGTGGTTTCAGGGATGGTGGGGGTGGTGGTGGTGGGGGGGTGGTTGGGTAGTGGTGGTGGGGGTGGGTGGTGGGGGTGAGGGTGGTGGTGGTGGTTTCAGGGATGGTGGGGTGGTGATGGTGGTGGGGGTGGTGGATGGGGTAGTGGTGGTGGGGGTGAGGGTGGTGGTGGTGGGTGGTGGTAGTGGTGGTGGTGGTGGTGGGGGTGAGGGTGGTGGTGGTTGTGGTGGTGGGGGTGGTGGTGGTGCCGGGAGGGTTGGACGGAGTGCTGCAACCTTTCTTTGCCCAGGCTGTGATCTCTTTATAGGGTTTACACACGGGGACACCTTATTCAACTGAGGAACGGATGCAGGGAGTAAATGAGTTGACCTCAAAACCCCCGGGTCACTGCTCCCCCCACCCCAGAGTGTGCGTGTGTGTGTGTGTGTGTGTGTGTGTGTGTGGTGTGTGTGTGTGTGTGTGTGTGTGTGTGTGTGTGTGTGTGTGTGTGTGTGTGTGTGTGTGGTGTGGTGTGAATTGTGTGTCCACCCCCATAGTGATTGACAGCCTCTGTCATTGTCCAATAATGGTTTGGATATTTTTTCCCAGGCAGTGAACAACTCCTAAACCTGCCGTGTTCCCAGCAGCAGAGCAGCAGCAGCAGGGACCCCTTGTTCGGCTGTGGGCTTTTTAGTTGAGGTTTGTTTTGGGCTGTTGTTGTTGTATTTCAATCGTTGAGACGACGACTGCTGCTGCTGCTGCTGCTGCTGCAGGCGTTTCCCCCTTTCCAAAAAACAAAGGAGAGCCCTGAAAATCAATAAGCAGAAACTGTATGCACACACACACATGTGTTTGACTTCATAATCCTGTTTACCCATCAAGTCACGCTTCCACAAAAACAAACAAACAGTGAAACACACAAGTTGTATTTGCCATGTTGTCTCCGTCAGGGAAGGTTAGAGTGTCTCTAACTCTTTATAATATATATACACGCATATGTAAATATGAAAACAAATATATTTACATATATGTAAACATTTTTTATATATATATATATATATATATATATATGTATGTATATATACATACATATACTGTATATATATGCATATATATCTATATGTATCCATATATATACTGTATATGTATACATATATATCTGTATATATGTATATACAGTATATATCAATATATACATATAAAAAACATATACACACACACATACAATATACACACACACACACACACATCACATACTGTAGCAGCTGTGGCTCTATTAAAGAAAGAATGTGTCTATGTCTGAGGCCACGCATCTGTATATACACTTTCAGAGGGAATACCCCATGACGGAGCCAGGATGCTTCACTCTCCCGGATGCATGTGACTCTTCACACAAGACACCCAGCCCAGGTTGTCTCAACCCCTCCTCAAGATGTAGCTTTGATGATCTCAGGGGCTAAACACATGGGGCTAAACACATGGGGCTAAACACATGGGGGCTAAACACATGGGGGCTAAACACATGGGGGCTAAACACATGGGGCTAAAGACAGGGGGCTAAACACAAGGGCTAAACACTGGGGCTAAACACATGGGGCTAAACACAGGGGCTAAACACATGGGGCTAAAGACTGGGGCTAAACACATGGGCTAAACACATGGGGCTAAAGACCAGCCGCACACAGAGAGGGAGGATGAGATGGAATGATAACTATATCATCTGCTCTCTAATAGCCGCCGTTACAACCAATCGTAACCTGGAGCTAAAGGGAGGTGTATATATATAGGATGGAAGGAGGGAGGAGGCGGTGGTGGTGACCCCTGGGAGAAAAGGGTGATCCGGGCCAGGACCCATGGGGGGGGGGGGGGGGGGAGGATCTGATCTCCCTTATGAACCCTCCATTCATACAGCCAGGCTCCTCCGTGACCCCAGCGGGCGTGACGCTCAACCTTTGCCTTAACCTCCTGACCGCCGGTCCCAGCTGCAGCTGACTGGCTAGGGCTAGGGTCAGCACTAGGGAGGCTGGTGGGGAGGGAAAGCAGGGGGAGATAAGAGAGAGAGAGATGTGTATGACGATGGATGAGGGACGACGTTGTTTCAGGAGAGGGAGGGCGGCCATGTGATGGTGGGACGAGGAGGGAGGAGGGGGGACAAACTGTCAAAGTGCCATGAGTGCAAGCTGTCCAGTTTTCATTTTTTTTTCTGTGCGTGTATGTGTGTGTGTGTGTGTGTGTGTGTGTGTGTGTGTGCACACGAGGCCATTCAACAACCGTCCACCCCCTTCTGCGGTGTATTGTCCATGAGCAAGGTTTTTATAGTGTTATGGCACTGTGCAGGGGGAGAAAAAAACAAAAGGTGTGTGCTCTCGAGGTCATGCGGTCGCATGGCCTCCATACATTCAGTCCTTTAGTGTGAGACTGGCAGGGGGAGAGAGAGATAGAGGGAGATATGGAGAGATGGAGAGAGAGAGTGAGAGCCATAGAGAGAGTGAGATAGAGGGATATATCTATATCTCTCTCTCTCTTGCTATATATCTATATATATCTATAGATATATATCTAGAGAGAGAGAGAGAGAGAGAGAGAGAGAGAGAGAGAGAGAGAGAGAGAGAGAGAGAGAGAGAGAGAGAGATGAGAGAGTAGAGAGAGAGAGAGAGAGAGAGAGACAGAGACACAGAGACAGAGAGACAGAGAGAGATTGAGTGTGAGATGGGGAGAGTATGAAAGTGCAAGATGGAGAGAGAGAGAGAGAGAGAGAGAGAGAGAGAGAGAGAGAGAGAGAGAGAGAGAGAGAGAGAGAGAGAGAGAGAGAGAGAGAAAGACACAGAGACAGAGAGACAGAGAGACAGAGAGAGATATGGGGAGATTGAGAGTGTGAGATCGGGAGAGTATGAAAGTGTAAGATGGGGAGAGAGAGAGAGAGAGAGAGAGAGAGAGAGAGAGAGAGAGAGAGAGAGAGAGAGAGAGAGAGAGAGAGAGAGAGAGAGAGAGAGAGAGAGAGAGAGAGAGAGAGCGAGAGAGAGACACAGAGACACAGAGACACAGAGAGATATGGGGAGATTGAGAGTGTGAGATGGGGAGAGTATGAAAGTGCAAGATGGAGAGAGAGAGAGAGAGAGGGAGGGAGGGGGAGAGAGAGAAAAAACAGCAAGTTCTTTGGTGAATGGATTTGGAGGACGCGTGTTGCAGACATCTCTTCTGGTGAATGTTGTACAGCAGCGCTGCGTGTGTGTGTGTGTGTGTGTGTGTGTGTGTGTGTGTGTGTGTGTGTGTGTGTGTGTGTGTGTGTGTGTGTGTGTGTGTGTGTGTGTGTGTGTGTGTGTGTGTGTGTGTGTGTGTGTCGCTGTCGTAACAAAGCTGGACAGACCAGACAAAAACGGACAAAACTCTTCATCCTCACAGAGCAACACCACCGTAACATATACATATACAATATTATATTTAGCTTTTTTTTAAAGTACAGTATATTGCATTGCAAGTTGAGCTTATTCTGCACAGAGATGTGGCTATCATGAGAGGACAGGACATGACATGCCGGGGGTCCGTCAGAAAGGTCCATCACAGTGTGTCACAGGGTGGTGACAAGAGGGTCACAGAGCGGTCTCCTCTCTCCTGCTCTCCAGGGCCTCCACCGTGGCCTTCAGGCCTGCAATCTGACTCTGGTGGCTCTCAGACATGACTGCCAACTTCTGCTCCAACCTCCACACCTGCTCCTGGTACCTCCTCCGACTGCTCCTGTTAGAGCCCGCTGCTCTGCTGAAATACAATAACAATGCTATAAATTGTATTTATATATATATATAAATATATATATATACATATATATAAATAAATATAAATATATACCGGTATATAAAATATATAATATATATAATATAATTATTATTTTAGTTGATCTAGATACTCTTATATCATCAGGAAACATAATGCAGAAAACAAATATTTTAGCTGCAGGGATTGCAATAAAGCATAACGGTGTTCTAGATTTTGGAAACGTAAACGTACCGGCTTTTGTGCTCGTCGCTGTCCCGCCTGCGGGGGGCGCTGTCCCGGAGAGCTGTTGCCAAGGACTCCCGGACCAGAGACAGCCTCTTCTTCAAACCGTGATCTCTGGATGGGAAGACAAGCTGACATTACTTTTTAAAATGTTTTAACAGAGCGATATAGGAACGCTAAAGCATCCTATTCGCGATCACGTTTCACACACTGAGTTTAATAGAAAATGTACACACAGATTAGAACACAGATATGTGTGGCATAGCAATCCCTCTGTAGGATACTGCGCTCTGCATGCTTCTGTTTTGTTCACCGCTGTTTTATCAGTACTGTGCCCTCGAATGTTGACTAAACCGGGCCGTTCTATGAGTGCTGCTCTGAGTTGTTCAAGGTCAGAGAGGGAGGATGACATCTCAGAGGAAGGGGGACAAAAGCACATTTTTCAAATGTTTACTCAATCTTTAAGTTTCAACACCTGTGGAAAATAGTGTCGCTATGGGAACAGGAGGCTTACAGTGCATACAGTCTGTTTGTGGTGATAGTGGAGTTATAATGAGTTATATATCTACTGTATATATATATATATATATATGTGTGTGATTTATATAAAGCACAATAGAAGAACATTTATGGTTGATGTAATAATTAACATCAATCTAACCAAAGCTGTTTCCTCATTCTTCACCTTTGAAACATCACGTGCAGTTCTTCCAGGTTTTCTTTGTTCTGTGGACGAGTGATGTGCCCGTTGTGGGCCTGTTCAGTAGGTAACTGAAACACAAAGATTGGGTTAATTTCGTATTTCTTATAACCCTTTGAGAGTGGGAACAGTTCCATATGTTCCACACAGTTCTTCCTGTCCAAAAATTCCGCTTTCTGGATCCTTAGAATACAAATTTGATGCCAACTTTTGTACTTTTAGTTGGCGTACAGTAGCTTTCAGTCCTGACGGTTGGCTGACTCTAGCTCAGCTCATAAAGATAACACAAGCATCGCCGTAGCGACTGGTGCAGCAGGACAGCGCCGCAAAAAGGACCTTGTGGAACTAAAATACCTCCCCGTGGCCTGGAGGGAGGCTGCTTTGGAAGATGTGGATGATTTCCCGCGGGGGGGAGCTAGATTTAAACCGGGGGTGTCTTAGCACCGGGTTCCCACCTCAGAGTCCCTCCGGCGTGTTCTCCACAGCTCGGCTCTTTTAGATTCTGTAAATGTGTGAAGGTCACAGAGGTCTGGCAATGTCACGGCGCCGCGGAACGCGCGCGCGTCTCACCCACCTGGGGTTCGGCCTTGGCGCGTTGGCGCGGCTCCACTCTGGGGCTTTGCGGGGGCAGAGGGTGGGCCGGTGGAGGGAGAGGACGGGCCGGTGGAGGGAGAGGACGGGCTGGGGGAGGCAGAGGACGGGCTGGGGGAGAGTCCTGGGCCTTTAGTGCCTGCAGAGCCCAGTCCAGGCACCTCAGTTCCTCCTCCGCTAGATGGGTCTCGGCCGACCGCTCGGCCATCTCCTCCTTTGCACACACAGCCACCGGGGGTTAAAACGGAAAATATAAGCTAAACGATTTGTCATTTAATTTCATTGGGAATACTGCGATTCATGTATAGCTTTCATTTAATCTCTTTTATTGAGCAGTTGATCTACAATGTTGCGTCCCAGATTTTGGAGGACTTTTATCTTGTATTATAAGATAAGAAACAAGTAAAACTAATTTACCCCAACGGTGTCAAGGTCATGGAGCAGCAAGCTGTTCTCTCTAGCGACCCTGGCGCGCTGCTCGTCCTTCGCCCTGGATCCGTCTCTGGACTGGCCCGGCGTGGTCCCGGGGTCAAGGGCGAGGCTGCCTTTCCCCTGTCCTCGGGGCCTCAGGAGACACGTCGGGGGGCCGTCCCTTCTCAGCGCCTCGATGTGCTGCCGGAGGGCCGCCTCTCGTCTGGCGGACTCCGACCTGCTGGACCCGCGCGGGGGGGGGGGGGGGGGGGGGGGGTAACCCAGCAGTGTGCTTTAATACAACGAAGGCTTCAAGGAAAACACTATGGTGCACACAGTGGACCTTTTCACGAATGGTTGAAAAGGTTCTCTGGCAAGAATATCAAGTTAATGAGGTATTGAGCTCTGGTGGCATGAGGTAGCATTACATTCAGTACAAAAACATAAACGTTAACGCCACATCGCGGTGACATCGAGTCCCGTTCCGCCGTTGTTGCGTTGTTGTGGATATATTAAAGGTTACCTCACACTACCTCTGCCCAGTTGGAGTCCAAGCATCACCACCCACAGCGCCCCCTACGGTGGAGAAGGAGGTGGACAACTCATGGGCTTCCGGGTATCTGAAGTGGCGTGGCGGACTGGCAGGAAGCTGCAGGCCTGAAACGAGAAGAAGAGAAATGATCATCTCTTGAGTCGAAATAGACGAAAATAGTCGAAATAATGTGTGATAGACTTCGTGAGAGAGTGTGAATGTGCCCTATGTACTGTGGTAAGCGTTTGCGTTAGTCTTCGCAAAAAGGTTGTAGGTGAAGCACTCGCCTGATGCCGGGGTCGGGCAGACCACGATGCCTTGTTGTTTGTTCAGCTCGTAGAGTGACAGTAACTCGCTGTACGCTTCTTCACATTCCTGGCTGTCGATGGAAAAACCACACAACCACACAACACACACATCGAGATACCCTTGGAACATCATCTTCACACAAAGGAGGGACGGACGACAAGAATGCACGTCCTCGACCTTGTGCGCCGCATTACAAGGAGTACGACGCGTTGTTTATTCATGCGAAAAGAACATGAAAGCCATAGTTAGAAAAAGCGTGTACTGAACACACGATGCTGTGGCCAGGCAACATGCTCACACCTTCTCTTGTGGTTTTCGACCCCTCCCGTAAAAGCAGTAAAATCATTAATTATTAATCACAAAATCATTAATGTAATACTTTGTATTATATCATATCGCAGGCGGTTTCTGGTTGTACTTGATACAGCTGTTGCAAGTCAATCTACATCTGAAGGACTGAATCCTCTTCATTGGTCACATACATGTACGTACACAGTGAAATTAGTTTCTCTGCATTTAACCCATCCTAGTTTTTGGAGCAATGGGGCAGCTATTGTTATATACAGCACCCAGGGAGCAGTGTATGGGTCTGGTGCCTTGCTCAAGGGGCACCTTGGCAGTGCCCAGGTGTTTCGGGGACTTGAACCGTTGCCCTCTCTCTCTCTCTCTCTCTCTCTCTCTCTCTCTCTCTCTCTCTCTCTCTCTCTCTCTCTCTCTCTCTCTCTCTCTCTCTCTCTCTCCACGCTCTCTCTCTCTCATGGAAAGCTTACCCTGATGTCAGTACTTTTAGATACCCTCACAAAGCTCAGATTATTACTTGAATGCTGGGTATAGTCTATGTATTGTGCGTGTGTGTGTTTATTTGTATGTGTGTGTTTGTTAATGTGCGTGTGCGTGTATGCATGTGTGTTTGTGCATTTGTGTGTATGTGTCTGTGCGTGTGTGTGTGTGTGTGTATGAGTACCAGTATGCCAGAGCCATCTGCAGGGTGGAGTTGTCCACCTGGCTGCTGCCCAGCGTGGGCTGGACCTGCTGGGGCTCTCCCTTCCTGCGCTCCAGAGCTGAGCTCAGACGGTGGTTCCTCAGCCTCAACCTCTCGATGCACCTGGTGGTGGTGTATTTATTTAGTTACTAGGTATTTTTGTTATTATTTGTTTTAAATTAATTATATATGTATTTATAATTTGTAGTGCTTATTACTGGAATCTGTGTGTTATGCACTAGTTTTCCTTGCTTTTTAATTGAAATGGGTTTTGTCCCCTATGAGGACAAAAACATCAATATCTGAGACTATGTTGCTGTACTATCCACTGATGATGAAATATAGCCTGTTCAAAACACTGCACTTGAAGAGTTGGGTTAGGTTGGTTTAACCAAAGCGTCCCGACACTCCTCCTAACACGTTCTTTAGGCCTACCTCTGCAACCTCTCCGCCTCGCTCTCGTGGCTGCTGGCCGAGCTGGAGGTCGGGGACAGGTTGCCGGCCCACAGGGCCGCGGTCGACCGGGGGGAGGCGGGCGGGGAGTTGTCCCTGACCGTGGACAGAGGAGCTGTAAAGGCTCGCATGGGTCTCCGGAGGAGCAGCGGTGAACCGGAGTAGGGAGGTGGCGAGGCCAGTTCGGGGCTCCGAGGCCCACACGGGGAGGCCCCGGACGGGCTGTAGAGAGGGGAGAGACTCCCGGAGCTCCATGCCTTCTGCAGACCCTCCAGCTGTTCGTGAATGAACACCAGAACAGGTCACGCTTGATGGCTTGATTACTTCGTTATGTTGAGCGACTATTAACTCTGATTGTAGCTTTGATTGTTCTGAGCCTCATTTGGATAGAAATGTCTGCTACATTAGAGTGATGTAATTCATATTGAGAGATTAAGTCTAATCGCCTGCCTTATTGGCAAACACTGGTTACTGGTAATGTGAAGGATATCATATTATTGATGGATTTTATACCTTCTTGCGCAGGCTGCTCATCTCTTCCATCTGAGGGATGGTGGAGGAGGGTCTGGCCGGGGAGTCGGCCTCCGCCTGGAAGCTGCGGCTCTGGACGTCCCGGCTCTGCAGACGTCCTGCGCTTGGCGGGGCTGGTGGGAAGGAAAACCCCAAATCTCTTTCTATCTCCTCCAGAATCTGAGAGCAGGGTGGACAGAGTGTCATGATAGCCAGGCAAGGGCATTACAATTCAATATCATCCAATTGAATGACTCATTCATTTCAGTTAAAGTTCACATGTTTGTGTTTGTGCAATTATTAACATTATTATTATTAGAATTATTATTAGTATTATTATTAACAACAATATAACTGTGGTGTTTTTTTTTACTTTATTACTTATTCAAATGTAATTTTAATACAATTGTATATTTTTTGTGCTCTTTTGTTCAGACCTGCGTGGCTTGCGTGGTGCTTGCTTCAGCTGCTACGAGGTGCTCTGTCTGTCTGACCAGATCTGTAGCACTGATGAGAATGGCCCATTTGCGCCTGGTATTGATGGACCTCTCCACAGCCGTAAGAGCCTTCTGTAGTTTGGGCCATAACTCGCGTCTGCCCTCTAGTGGAGGAAAAGTGGAAAAGCAGGCAGTGGAGAAGCATTCAGTCTTTCTTGATGAGGAATAATCTGGGTTTATTCATCAGTTAAATACACTCACAGACCGTGAAACAAGACCCATTAAACCCATCGCTATCAACTTATATTTTTAATAGAATGAATGTATAGATAGATATTTATATATATTTATAATGAAAAAAAAATCGAAGAAATAGATTAAAAGAAAAAGTTTAGCGTTGAGGTTGTGTGTGCCTACCTCTGTTTAGAGGGGTCTGAGGTCTAGTGTTCTCTTGGCCTCCAGTGAGCAGCCTGTGGGGCCGAGGGATGGACACTCTGGAAGGTTTAAAGTTCTCTGGCTCACTGCACAGAAAGCATTGATAACATAAGTTATCAAGTCTGAGACTTTTAGAGACATTTGCACATAATTTTGCACATATATCATACCTACTCTATAAATTATGTTATACATGTTTTTAGTAGTAGATTTTAAGTAGACTGTTTTTACATATTATTCAACAACTGTACATTATATATTACCATGCACTTTACTGCAACATTTGCACTCTGGTTAGATAACACATTATCTTCGCTGTATTGTACTTCTGCTGTGCAATGACAATACATTTGAATCTAATGTCATCTAATCTAATATATATATATATATATATATATATATATATATATATTGATATATATATATATATATATATATATATATATATTGATATAACTAGTAAGTACATTTGTAACAAATCAACACACCTCGGCGCCTTTAGTTTTCCGATCTTCTTGTTGAGCTCAGCGATGGAAGTGAGCAAGGAGCCCATCTCCACCTGGCACTGAGCCAGTTCGGCCGGGGAGGGCTGGGGGACCCGAGCGCCTCCAGGGGGCGCCACTGGGCGGTGGTCGCCCTGTTCTGACCGTGTCATGGCCTTCTGGTCACCCTGCGAACCAGGACCACGGCTCTCATAATGAACAAGCTGGCAATTCTGCAGGCGGGGGAAAAGAAAAGAAAAGTACATTTTTTCATTAATATGGTTTTGGGGGAAAATAAGTTGTAATTCAAGCAATTTTGCTTTTGCAAGTAAATTTGGTTTTTAGTTTTTTTCATGCAACTTATGTGTACAAAACGGCATGAGCGTCCCTCCAGGAGTTTGTAATCGTCGTCATATCGTAGTCAAAAATCTGTTATTCTCATCATGACACAGTTGTTATTGTTGTGAACTTCAACAGCTATTGTTTTGAAGAGCGGAAAAGCAGGAAACAGAAACATCCTGAGCACTGACTTCCTGTCGGGGAAATCATGCACAGCCCAGACCATCCTTATTTATACAGTGAGGACAAAAAGCAGCGTGGATGGATTTTACACCTATTTTACAACAATTGACTGAGATGAGAACATATGAAACAAATAGTTGAATGGTGAATATGTTTCAACTGTCAGCAGTGTTGAGGATCAAATGTGGATCACAGAATATAAAACACTAATCACACTACTTCACTACTCTTATAGGAATCAACCTATTATAATATCAAAAATAACTACTGCAGGTTGTTTTTAATACCA
>CM051004.1:18917079-19067079 GCA_027704905.1 Muraenolepis orangiensis
TATGATGCTAATTCTCAATATTGCTTTTGCGCTGCATTGTAATGTTTGACAGTCATTCAAGTGATCGGCATTCTGCTTATTCTTCCAGACTATATATATATATGTATATATATATCGTCTTCAGTGTATCAGTAATCAACGTATGTGTATTAGGCGTGGCAACCATCTATGCTACAATGCTAGCTAGGTCTAAGTGACCATACATGTCATACAATATCGTTGCATTATAATGCATATATGTTTGACATATGTGCATATGTGCATGGCTGAGACGTACACGCATCTTCGGATTTTTTGTGTACGTCTCAACCATTTACCAACAAGTTGCTAGTGACAAGGGTAGCTGGTTGGAAGCCAGCAAGATGCCCAGCTGATCCAACTTTTGAATCCTCCATAGTCTCTCCATGGAGACCCCAGAGCCAGGACCAGCGGATGGAGAAGAGCGCCTGGTGGAGCTGCGACCCCGGACCCGCTCCAATCCCGAGGGAGCAGAGGACCGTCGGAGCAGCACAGGCAGCCTGGGCAGCGGCATCAGTAACCCCAACACCACCCTTCAGCCTGCGGTCGGCAGTCGTGTGGAGGGTGAGGGAGAGGCCTCCACCAGCGACAGCCCGCCCAGTTCCACCACCGCCACCGTCACAGCGGCCACGGGCCAGGCGGCGACCCCGCCTACCGCAGCTACAGTAGCTTCGGCCATCGCCACTGTGCCGCTTCCGACCGCTGCTATTGCTGCGAAGGAGCGTCCCAAAACGTCACAGCAGCCAGCCCCGCTGGCCACCGCCATTCCTCCCATTCCCCCCATCGCAGAGTACCAGCTCCGAGCCCCCCGCGCCAACTGTCCAGAGAAAGTGGTATGTTCATTACATTACAGTCATTTAGCAGACACTTTTGTTTAAATCTACTTACAATAGTGCGTTCAACAAAGGTAGGTAAGAGAACAACTCGTCACCATAAGTCATAAGTGTATTTCATTCTTAACAAGTCTCCAAGAGCACTGAACAAGTGCTCAGGTAAAAGTACAATAAGTTCAGGTAAAAGTAAGTTAGCAAACAATAGAACAATATCTAACTAACTAACAAGCAAACTATCTACTTAGTAAGACGCTGGTACGCTAGTAAAGCTCATAACCATTTATCACCACACCCTTTGAATCGATCATAACTTGCATAACAATTATGGATTTAAAATATGTGTATGCCGCTATAATTGATACTGTTCAATACAGACTGAATACAGCCACTGATCTTCTGGGCCTTTTTGTGGACAGATAATCTGTTTAGATCTCTCGGAGGAGATGTCATTGCAGAAGCTGGAGTCTTTTAATGGGTGAGTTGGACTAATACGTCTCTGTAGCGTCTCTCACTGGTTGGCAGTGTACTTGTGTACCCTGTAAAATGATTACAGGACAATGACAACATTTTTTTTCAATAAATTGCGAGTGTCTGTTTTCCCGGTGTTTACCTTCAGGTCCAAAACCAACGCTCTCAACATATCCCAGAAGATGATTGAGATGTTTGTCAGAACAAAGCACAAGATTGACAAAAGGCATGAGTTTGCTCTGGTTGTAGTGAACCACGATGCTCTGTGGGTAAGTCTGCTCTGGTTGTAGTGAACCACGATGCTCTGTGGGTAAGTCTGCTCTGGTTGTAGTGAACCACGATGCTCTGTGGGTAAGTCTGCTCTGGTTGTAGTGAACCACGATGCTCTGTGGGTAAGTCTGCTCTGGTTGTAGTGAACCACGATGCTCTGTGGGTAAGTCTGCTCTGGTTGTAGTGAACCACGATGCTCTGTGGGTAAGTCTGCTCTGGTTGTAGTGAACCACGATGCTCTGTGGGTAAGTCTGCTCTGGTTGTAGTGAACCATGATGCTCTGTGGGTAAGTCTGCTCTGGTTGTAGTGAACCACGATGCTCTGTGGGTAAGTCTACTCTGGTTGTAGTGAACCATGATGCTCTGTGGGTAAGTCTGCTCTGGTTGTAGTGAACCACGATGCTCTGTGGGTAAGTCTGCTCTGGTTGTAGTGAACCACGATGCTCTGTGGGTAAGTCTGCTCTGGTTGTAGTGAACCACGATGCTCTGTGGGTAAGTCTACTCTGGTTGTAGTGAGGGTTTTTCTTCTTTAAACAGAGAAGAGTAACAACAGCATGACACCTAGTGGAGGCTTAGTTCTCAGCAACCCTATATAAAGTGTCTCTCTAAATGTAGCATTAGTACTATTTTTCTGTAATAATTGCTCTGTGTGTTTGTTTAAGCTGTCAGGGTTCACCTCTGACCCCAGGGAGCTGTGCAGCTGTCTGTATGACCTGGACACCAATGTGTGTGAATCTTTCAGTATCCTTTGAGCCTACTTACTGGTTCTCTGACTGACTAACATATTGAAGGTAGTACTCTCTCTGATAGTCATTGGCATAGTGTTACACTGAGAAAGCAGTCTAGCTACAATTTGTGGATCCAAATGTTCTGTCAGTGCCCCCTGGTGGAATTCTCTAGTAGCTCTAGTAGTGTATCATTTTTACTTTAATTGCTGAAGTGGAGGTGGGGCAATTCCGTGGAGTATCTTGTAAAGTAAACATACATTAGACATACAGGTAAAAAGCAAGTTGTCATAATTCAGGAGGTTATTTAAAAATATATATATATTATGTACCACATAGGAAAGGTATTATTATTTTTTTCTTCTACCCAGTGGATATATTATGCAGTATTGCTTCTCCAAGCATTCATTGAATAGGACCAGATAGAAACATGCTGCATATATTTTGCATTCCCTAACACTTTTGCAAGACCTGGAGGATCTTCTCAATGTAATGTAAGTGTTGTGCAAATCCTTAGATAAACCCAATCGACATTTAACCACATATATACAAATATTCATTACGTATTGAATGAATGCGTGAATTGAGAACTAATCCAGTTGTGTTTTCTGCAGCCGTCAGAAGATTGAGCTCCCGATAATGGATAACGTCCAGACCATCCCCCCTCCCTTTGTGGTGCGGACCCTGCTGGTTTACAGCCGCCAAGTAGGCCAGCTACAGTTCACCCCCTCGGACGCCGTCAGCGTAAGCAACATTTTCAAGCTCTCTTGTCCGCAAAACAGAACACACAAAAAAATAGCCCCTTTCGGTCTTTTGATGCAGGACAGTACCATGCTTGAGCACCAGGGGGAGAGTTGTGGACAGTGTAGATTGCATGAGGTGAACGGAGCCGAGTGATCTCAAATGAGAATCTTCTATTTCTTCTGTGAATGGTACTGTCCAAATTACACAATTGACGGGTTATTGCGAATACACCATTATTTTTAGATGCACACTTTGTGTATTTTGGTCACATACATACACGCACACAGTGAAATGTGTTTCTGCATTGAACCCATCCTAGTATTAGGAGCCGTGGGCAGCTATTGTATATACAGCTGCCCGGGGAGCAGTGTAGGGGGTCTGGTCAAGGGCACCTTGAGTCCCAACAGACTGAGCTATCCTGCTGCCCCTAATATATGACCTCCTTTTTAGAGCACAACCTCTAGCACTGACAATACACAACATAATGAGCAGCTGGTAGCCATCCAGTGATCCTCCCCAATCACTCCAGTTTAACCAGGTGCCATTTAAATAAAGCGGACAAATATGTTGCATCCAAGATACATATTTATAGCCATATTCAAGATTTGTATTCTCCATATAAATGGTTTTATCCAAAGCGCTTTACAAGTCATGCCTCACATTCACCCATTCATACACCAACGGAGTCATCCATGCAAGGAGACAGCCATCACTACAGTAATAATAATAATAATAATAATACATTTATTTTATATAGCGCTTTTCTGAGTACCCAAAGCCGCTTTACAAACTTTGCACACATTTACAAACATTGACATACATGGTGGGGACAGTGGGATGTGGAGGTGAGGAGTGGAGGTTACTGGGTGAAGGCGAGGTTGAAGAGGTGGCTCTTGAGGGCCTGTTTAAAGGATGATAAGGTGGGTGCTTGGCGGATGTTGATGGGGAGAGCGTTCCAGAGGGTGGGTGCGGCCACGGAGAAGGCCCGGTCGCCCCAGGTCCGGAGATTGGTCCTGGGGATCGTCAAGCGGTTAGTGTCTCCGGACCTGAGGCTGCGGGTGGGGACGTGGCGGGGGAGGAGGTGGGAGAGGTAGGGGGGGGCCTGGTTATTGAGGGCTTTGTAGGTGAGGAGTAGAATCTTGAAATGTATCCGGTGTTTGACTGGGAGCCAGTGGAGGTTGTGTAGGACAGGGGTGATGTGGTCTCGGCGGCGGGTGGAGGTGAGGAGGCGGGCGGCAGAGTTCTGGACATATTGGAGTTTATGTATGATTTTGTGAGTTGAGCCATACAGAATGCTGTTGCAATAATCGAGTCTGGAAGTGATGAATGCGTGGATGAGGGTTTCAGCAGCAGGGAAGGATAGGGAGGGGCGGAGGCGGGCAATGTTCCGGAGGTGGAAGAAAGCGGTTTTGGTGATGTGATTTGCATGGGGAAGGAAAGAGAGGGTGGGGTCGAGGATGAGGCCGAGGTTGCGGATCTGGGTGGAGGGGGTGATGATGGAGCCGTCTATGTTAAGGGTGAAATTTTGTGCAGAGCGGGTGAGGGAGGTAGGGCCAATAATAAGGATTTCTGTTTTATTGCTGTTGAGTTTGAGAAAGTTTGTTTGCATCCAGGTTTTAATGTCACTGAGGCAGGCGGAGAGGGTGGCGTGGGTGGCTGGGGTGATAGCTTTGGCGGAGAGATATAGCTGAGTGTCGTCGGCATAACAGTGAAAGCGGAGCCCGTGGTGGCGAAGGATCTGACCGAGGGGAAGGATGTATATGATAAAGAGTAGGGGACCAAGTACAGAACCCTGGGGGACACCGTGAGTGACTGGGGCAGTGGAGGATTGACAGTTATTGATGGAGATGTATTGGTGGCGGTCGGAGAGGTAGGAGGTGAGCCAGGAGAGGGCGGTGCCGATGATACCAATGAAGTGCTGGAGGCGGGAGAGGAGGATGGAGTGATCTATAGTGTCAAAGGCAGCGGTGAGGTCGAGGAGGATGAGGATGGTGAGGGAGCCGGAGTCGGCAGAGAGAAGTATGTCATTGGTAACCTTGAGGAGGGCGGTTTCCGTGCTGTGTCTAGTGCGGAAGCCGGACTGGAAGGGTTCGTGAAGGTTATTTGTGTCAAGGTGGGCTTTAATTTGTGAAGCGGTGACACGTTCGAGCATTTTGGACGTGTAGGGGAGGTTGGAAATAGGACGGAAGTTGATGGGGTTACCGGGGTCAAGGCCGGGTTTTTTCAGTATGGGGGTGATGGTAGCAAGCTTGAGTGAGGGGGGGACGGAGCCGATGGCCAGGGAGGAGTTGATGATGGTAGTGATGAGTGGGGAGAGTGAGGGGAGGCAGTCCTTAACGAGGGAAGAGGGGATGGGGTCAAGGGCACAGGTAGTGGGTTTCATACTAGTGACTAAGGAGAGTAGGTCGGATTCGGTGATGGGGGTGAAAGATGAAAGTGGATGGAGTGGAGGGGGGGGGTCGGTGGGCTGAAAACCGGGAGGAGAGGAGGGGGCGGAGGCAGCTAGCTGTGTGTGGATGTTGTCAATTTTAGTCTGGAAGAATGACAGGAAGGAGTTGCAGGTGCTGGTGGTGAAGGAATTGCTGGTAGTGTCTATGGGTTTGAGCAGTTTGTTTATGGTGGAGAAGAGTGTTCTGGGGTTGTTGGAGCCGGTACGGATGATGGAGGAGTAGTGGGAGGATCGTGCGTGATTGAGTGCTTCTGTATATTGTTGTTGGTGAAGTTTGTAGGCATCGAGGTGAATGGTGAGTCCGGTTTTTTTGGATAAGCGTTCCAGTTGGCGGCCCTGAGTTTTGAGGTGACGGAGTTCGCTAGTGTACCAGGGGGCGGAGTGAGTGAAGGAGACGAGTTTGGTTCTGATGGGGGCGATGTCATCAAGACAGGATGAGAGTGTGTTATTGTAGAAGTTGACTAGGTCAGCGGGGGAGACGTTCGGGGTGGGGATGGTGTTGGAAATGGCGTTGGTTAGGGCAGCAGAGAGGGAGGGAAGGTTGATGGATTTGAGGTTTCGAAAGGATATGGTGCGTTGCTGTTTAACGGGGTGGGGGGGGATGTTGACGTCTAGGGTGATGGCTAGGTGGTCAGAGATGGTGAGGTCGGTGGTGGAGAGGTTGTTAATGGAGATGCCAGAGGTGCAGACTAGGTCGAGGGTGTGTCCTTTGTTATGGGTGGGGAAATCAATGTGTTGGGTGATGTTAAAATAATCTAAGATGTCCATGAATTCAGTGGTGTGGGTGCAGGTTATGGAGTCGACGTGGATGTTAAAGTCGCCGAGCAGCAGTACAGATGGTGAAATAGCAGTATACAGTAGCCGTTATGGTGTCTTGCTACAGGACACCTCGACAAACTGAACTAAACTGCCGCCCGTATAAGTACAATTGAATGCTTACTACCCATTCCCTCCTCCAGTATGGAGTATAGAACATAGTATTAAATAGCGTTAAATTGTTATTTAAAGCTAAAAAAAAGAAAGCATTGAAAAATGTATGATGATATTACACTATCATACTCTTGCTGGACTTTCTGGACTCATTACATCATTACAGTTACTGCACTGTTCTGTACTGTATTCATGATGCTGCACTACTGGCACTTTTAAATGCTTTTAAATGCTTTTTGCACAATTCAACACATGTACATATCATCCATACTATCATGAATGATATATCAACCAAGGAGCTGGTACATGAGTAGTCATGAATAATGAGATTAGATCAAATCTAATAAAAATAGCCCTTTTCACATAAATGGTTCAAGATTTAATGAATATAATGCCAGAAAATGGATGTTCTTACCCGCTGTCAGAAAATAACCCTAGTCAAAAAAGTATTATCTTGTCTACTGTTGATGAAAAAAAAGAAGGAAAATCCCCATCAACTCTCAGTGCATGGTATTGGATTCACATATTCAGCCAAGTGGCCCATTTTCTTATTAGAACATCTTTGGTTATACATGGGTCAGGCCCTCATAACTTTCAATTGGCATCATCATCATTCTACCATACTGCCTTAGTACTACTGTCACCCCCCCCCCCCCTTCTGAAGAAACCAACACTTGACTCCTCCGAAGCCAAGAACTACAGGTTACTACAGGTTACTACAGGTAGAAGGCCAGAACAGCCTCTTGGACCTCCACCAGTCTGTTTTCAAGGCGGGTCACTCAACCGAGACTGCCCTCCTGGCAGTGACATGAGTCTCTCCATGCTGCTAGAGCCAACTCTTCTCTCCTGATACTCCTGGACTTGTCTGCAGCATTTGACACCGTGAACCGTCAGATTGTCCTCGCTACCCTTGAGTGGATGGGTGTCTCAGGGTCTGCATGCTCCTTGTTTGCATCCGACCTGATGGTTCACTCCTACCGGGTGACACTGAGGGGGTCTGTGTCAGACCAATGCAGACTGACTACTGGGGTTCCACAAGAATCGGTCCTGGGTCTTCTCTGCTCCCTCTTCACATCTCTTGTTTCTGCTATCCACTCCCATGATTTCTCCTACCGCTATGCCGATGACACCCAACTGCTCTTGTCGTTTCCTCCCTCTGACACGTGAGGAGTTCCACCTAAAGCTTAAGCTCCTTCCTACCTCCAGGCAATGGTCAAGCCCTACATCCCTGCCCGTCCACTTCCCTCTGCTTCTTCAGGGCGTCTTCTTGACCCTAAGGGCCCCTTAGGGCCGATCTATGCGGTCACAGCACTTCTCTGTCCTGGCCCCACATTGGTGGAATGAACTCCCCAGTGATGTCCAGACAGCAGAGTCACTGCCCATCTTCCACTGCAGGCTGGAAACCCACATCTTCAGGAAGCACTACCCGGATCCTTCCTCTTAGCGCTTGCGTGCATCTCTAGTGGTTGCTTGATTGTTTGCTTGTTCGCTCTAGTGTTCTGTTTTTCTATTGTTAGGTAACTTATTGTACTTTTACTTGAGCACTGGTTCCGCTCTTGGGGGCTTGTTAGGAAGAGAAAAGCACTTGTGACTTCTGGTGATGAGTTGTTCTCTTGCCTACCTATTGTTGAACCCCCCCCTGTGCTGTGTCCATTGTAGAAAATGCTGCAGTCTCCGTACTTCTTCTTTGACGTGGTCTATCTGCACAACGGAGCGGAGGATCCGGCTGACGACAGCAGCTGGAGGGTGAGAACACACTAACTAAACCTGTTTGATCTGGTTCTGTCTGAACACAATTTTTGATGGACATTTTGGCCTCTTAGACCCATAAGGTTAGTCTGGAGAGATTTCTTTGTGCAGTAAAAATGTAAAAAAAAAAATTAATGGCCAAGTGGAAATTCAATTATTTTCTCAATAATTGTTGCCAGCAGCTTTAATTTCTTAGGATTTTTATGATTTTCTTAAAATTGTTTTATATTTTTTTGTAAAGCACTTTGCACAGCATCACATTACATATGAATACACTTGCCTTGCCTTATATTTGTCCTTGACACTCGTGTAAAAAAAAAACTAAGTTTATACATAGTTTATTAATAAGTTAATGTGTTCATTTGTTTTTTCATTTGAAATTGTGCAAAAATTGCACAATTTCTGTGAGGCACTGCCACTTTCATTCCACCGCTCATCCTGCATGTGTACAGTATGTGACAAATACAATTCTGGAACCTTGAATCTCAAATTCTCACACGTTCACTGTTGCCCCCAACGTCGTCCCCAGGACAACTACGCGTCCTTCTGCAACCTGGACACCAGGGGCCTGTGCTACCGCTTCGAGGTGTCGCTGAGCGGCCCCGCCATCCTGCTCCACAACTGCATGGCCAAGCTGCTGTCCCACCCGCTGCAGAGGCCCTACCAGAGCCACGCCTCCTACAGCCTGCTGGAGGGCGACGAGCCCCTGGACACTGAGGCCACGGTCTAACAGACTCCCACAAACCCCGCCCCCCCCCCCCCCAACCTGATTCTATGGGGGTCACATGGTACACCGCAGGGTGGGGTTCTACAAACACAACACAGAGAGTTGCTGGGGCTCGTCACATGTGTGTGATCTCTCTCTCTCTTCTTGTTCATTAGTTTCATGTAATCCACAAGGCAACATTTTCCTGTTGCTTTCTGGGGTGAAATTGGGCCCAGTGTCGGGACTAGACGACAGTGTTTAGTTGTTTGTTTGTATGTATTTGCTCTCTTGCTGTAGCGATGACTGAGAGCCGAGAGCAACTGACTCACTGGGATTAAAAGCTGTGTTGAAGGATCCCAGACGGGGACTCAGAGCAGTCAGCGCAGCGCTGAGAGAGCAGCACAGCAGAAGAAAATGAAAAAAGTCAAAGAACAACTAACGAGGCAGTGCATGATAACCAGGGGCGGTGGGGGGGGCGGGGGGGGGGGGGGTGTTGAGTTTCCATGGTGACTGTCAGAAATTTTGTTTTTTTTCCCCTCTCCCTCTAAATCTGGGTATGTTGATGCCTTTGTAATGTCTTTTGAATATACAAAAACAACACAACGGTTTATTTTCCTGTGGCTGGATCTTAGGAGAGAAGTTACCTCATGCAATGGGGTTTACTGTACTTGTGGGGATGAATAAGTAGCATGCATAGCGACCTCTTTCAATTCTAGTTAGTCATATCTGCATTTGTTGATGGATGATTTTGTTTTGTTGGTGTGAATGATGTACTCAGGCCAGGCCAGGTCATGACAAATGCTTTTTTAATTTTTGTTGCCTCACAGGTTAAATCAACCTAACAATTGCACTTACACATCCCAATCCAACTGCACTGGAAACCTGTTCTGTGTATATATTTGAAACATTAAAAGATCTGTCTTTAACCTTGTTTCTTATTCATGATTTTGATGTGACCAGAAGGTGGCAGTACATATCCTTTGCAGATTCTTGTGGACCACCTTATTAAATCGAAATTGACTAGTCCTTGTCACTCTGCCCTCTAACACTGGCAGAAGCAATTAGCACTTCCATGGCTTGCAGTGTTAAGGACTGACCAAGACATGTTAGGGGTGGGTCTGCCCATCCATACAAGCATTTTTGCACTCACTATATGTCACCCTGACAACCAGTATCTTGCATGATTGTGGGAAGGGGGGGGGAAAGTTTTTTTTCTGTCTGTCTTTAAGTGAAAATGTTTCCTGTTTTTTTTTGCTCCGAACTCTGGAGTTTGTTAAACCTCTGTGCTGCTGGTGTTAAGGTCCTGTCACTCTAAATGCCCTTTTTGGTAAATGAGGGGTTTCCTCTACCGACAGGTTGGCAGGAAGTCAACGGGGGAACAGGAAGCGCTCTGGCTCAGAGGAATCTACCCGCTCCTCTTGGGCAGATGTGATGGCTCCTCACGTCACCAGCGCCGAAAAGTGTGTGTGTAAGTAAGTGAGAGAGAGAGAGAGAGAGAGAAAGTGTGTGTGTGAGGAAGTGAGTGTGTCTGAGAAAATATGTATGAGTGTGTGTGTGAGTATGAGTGAGTGTGAGTGAGTGTGGGTCAGGGCTGGGCCCATGTCTGCTGCCTGCTGTATTACAGGGAGTTTTTGTTGTGCCACAAGTCCCTGCAGACTGACAGGTCCCATTGTTTTCCTCTGACTCCTCCGCTGAGATGCGTGGGCTCAGGACAGGATGTCTTGGGTTGCCTTGTTTTGTGTCTTTTTCCATAGGTAGATGGAATGTGATCAGGAATGCTGTTGTACTCAGGGTAGCTATATCTGTCTCCGCGCTTGGAGTGACTATATCGGCCCAACCTCCCCCCCCCCCACCTCTTTTGACCCAGCATGACCTTTGACCTCTAATGGAACTGATACTGATACTGATACAAATTAGTTCTATATTCATCACTTTTCCAAAGTTACACTACTAGCACCATGAGAATACCATGTTTTTGCTGGGAGTTTGTGTGTGTGTGTGTGTGTGTGTGTGTGTGTGTGTGTGTGTGGGGGGGGGGACATCCTCGTAAGTGAATGTGTGTGCGTGTGTGTGGATGAGGATGAGGGAGGGTACAGAGGGGTGGTCCAGGATACACTGGATGTGTGCCTCATGCAGCGTTTATAAACATGGCCCCTTCGGCACACCTCAGGGTCAGTGTTTACATCCATCCCCAAAACGTCTACGCCAGGGAAGGGAGTCCTAGTACATCCTATCGTCTAGAGAGAGCCTCATCAGCGGGAGAGCTACAACAGTCCTGTCTTCAACACCTGCGTTGCCCAGAGCCATTCAAGGAAAGCATCCCCCGGGGGGAGTTGAGAAGTTGAAGAATAATTTTCTTGAGCTCTCGGAGGTGCCCTTCCAGCCGCCACCATTTCCCCCCCAGCGACCATGTACAGCACCAGCTACTCGCGGGCCAAGCTTGGCCTGGACGCGAGGGAGCCCCTGCACAAGCCCAGAGGAAAGAGCTGCGGTTACTACATGAGGATCGTCTTCTTCTTCTCCTCCCTGATCCAGTCCCTGATCATCGCCAGCCTGGTGCTGTTCCTGGTCTACGGGCAGCCAGAGAAGTCCGCCGAGGAGATGAGGGTCAAGGTCGGTGTTGTGGACGTATTAGAATGTGTGTCTCTCTCTTAGTGGTCTAGTGGTTTGCGTGGTAAAGTAAAGTCACCATTGCTTGTACTAACGGTGGCTGTTATTCTCTGTGCTTTGATCCTTTACTTTGCAATATGTTTGTTAATATATTACTTTACTAATTTACACTTATGGATGTTTTAATGAATTAAAATCATGAATATTCATAATTTCATGTTGTAAGGTCTGTGATTATGTCGATTATAATAATATGTATAATATGTATATAATATATTGTATATCATATTAATATATATTATATTTAAAAGTGTTATAAATATGTATATACTTATACTTGTAGGCTATGTACACACTATACTGTAGGCTATGTATACATATATTATATCATATATATATATATATATATTTATATTAATATACACCTGTGTATATATATGAATGGTTGTGATGTTGATGACGGAGACTACACATACCTTTGCGTTGTGTGTATGTGTGAAGGACCTGGAGCAGAGCTTCAACCAGCTGAGTGGGAACAACCTCAAGCTGAGGAAGGAGAAAGGGGAGCTGGGGGCACAGCTGGGGGCTCGCACGGCGGAGAAGGCAGCCCTGGAGAAGGAGGTGGAGAAGCTGAAAACCGCCGCCAACGCCACGGCGAAGGTGCATCTAGGGATGCTGCAAAAACTGGTGAGGACAGCAAACAAACAACACGAACGAGACAAATGGGAACTAGCTGTAGATTGAACTGGTTAACAGTGGTTATGATCTACATTTTATCCACAGGCAGTTATCCACAGGCAGTGGATACGCTTACTGAACTGCTAGGAGTGCTGCCACTATCATAACATTGTCATTAACATTACACTATCATACTTTGGACTTTCTGGACTCATTACAGTTAATTCACTGTACTGCACCGTATTCATGATGCTGCTGTACTACTGGCACTTTAAAATGATTTAAAAAGCTTTTTGCACAATTCAACACATGTACATATCATCCATCAGTCTTTATTTTTTAATATATATTTTTTATGTTAATTTTTTATTGTGTATAGTATTTTAAGTAAGTATTGTGTTCTAGACATTCATACTGCGGGAGAGAATGGGGAGTAAGCATTCCATTGTACTTTTGTACATTACAATTTGGAACTTTGTACTTGATACAATTCTTGAAATCAGTTTTTTCATACATTTTTTCCTTTTTTGTTATTTGGTTTTGTCTTGACTCTTTGTGTCCCAGGCTCAGTGTGAAGAGATGAAGCGTCTCACTCTCCTACGATGCTCCTCACAAGCGCACTGCCCCTCCACGCCCCTGCTGAGCACCTTCTCTGTCTGCAGCAGTACGTACTCAACACTGGTCCACAACTGCTTGAATGACCTTACTCTCCTCTCATCCCTCATCCCCTCAACTGATGGATCTCAAACCCCCCCCCCCCCCCTACATGCACCCACATAAAGACACTCTCAGACACATCCTTTGCTTGCATACTCCTATCAATGTATTTAAAACATCGTCTGTAATTACTACAGAGCTGCAACGGCAAATCTAAATAGGAACAAGTCACCTCTAGATATCATTTATATTTAGCCTCGATGCGCCCCCTCTGTCGTAGCTCCGGGCCTCCCTTAGGGAACCACTGCTTTAATCAGTCAGTCAATTACAGCATCCGCACCAGTTTATAGCTGGCTCTCGTATGATGCGGCTAGATCTGGACTGGTAGGGGCGAGGGTGTTGTCGTCCCCCCCCCCCCCCCTTAACTGTACGCATCCTTGAGCAAGATGCCTAACTGCTCCTCAATGAAATCATGTATCTGAACTCAGCGTGAGTTGCCTTGGGTGCAAAGTAAAGCACAAAAAAGGGAAATTGACCTTTTTTGTTCCCCCCTCCTCTCTAGGTGAGTTGAAGACCCTGCAGAGTCTGAACGCCCAGCAGAGAGCCATGATCAACCTGATCGGGGCCAACTTCACCCAGACGGTGCAGTATCTGAGTCACGAGAAAGACGACGCGGTCAAGGAACGCGACGCACACAACCAGGACGCCATCACCACCAGGCAGGAGAACATCCGCATGCAGGAGCAGCTCACACTCTACACCAGGTGATGTGTGTGTGAGGGAGGGATTTGGTGTGTGGTGGGGGGGGGGGGGGGGGGAGTGATTTGTGTGTGTATGTGGGAGTGATTTGTGTGTGTGTTGAAGTGATGTGTGTGTGTGTGTGTGTGTGTGTGGGGGGGGGGGGGGGGGATTGGTGTGTGTGTGTGTGTGGGGGGGGGGGGGGGGAGTGATTGTGTGTGTGTGTGTGTGGTGTGTGTGTGTGTGTGTGTGTGTGTGTGTGTGTGGTGTGTGTGTGGTGTGTGTGTGTGTGTGTGTGTGTGTGTGTGTGTGTGTGTGAGTGATTTGTGTGTGTGGGAGTGATTCGGTGTGTGTTGGGGAGTGCTTTGTGTGCGTGTGTGTGTGTATATGTGGGAGTGATTTGGGTGTGTGTGTGTGTGGGGGGGGAGTGATGTGTGTGTATGTGTGTGTGGGGGAGTGCTTTGGGCATGTGTGTGTGTGTGTGTGTGTGTGTGTGTGTGTGTGTGTGTGTGTGTGTGTGTGTGTGTGTGTGTGTGTGTGTGTGTGTGTGTGTGTGTGTGTGTGTGTGTGTGTGTGTGTGTGTGTGTGTGTGTGTGTGTGTGTGTGTGTGTGTGAATGGGTTATGGATTGCCCAACTCCTCGTGTTTGTTTTTGATTGTATTTCTCTGACCAGGAAATGCAAGGAGGACTTTTCCAAGTCACTGGAGGGCATCCAGACGGTGACCAGTGGCTTCCTGGCCCGCATCAACAGCCTGTTTCCCCACCATCTGACCTTCCAACTCACCTGCGAGAAGCAGCAGCAGCAGATGGACAAGATCCGGACGAGCTGCACCAACCTCTCCCGGGAGGTAGAGGATCGCTTCCAGAAGTACCTCAACAGCGTCGGGGACCAGGTGTGTATGTGTGTGTGTGTGTGTGTGTGTGTGTGTGTTTTCCCCCATTGTTATGGTTATGGTGGGGAAAGGGCAGTTACATCTCCCATGAAAGAAGCTAAGCCTGTATTAAAACCAGTGTAAATGTATATATATATTTAAGTGTATTGGTTGGATAGATCACTTTCACTTCACTCTTTTTGACAATAACTTAACATTCTGCGAGCGATGGTACGCCACCCGTTATACCGATCCTGTGTGTTCATGTGTGTGTGTGTGTGTGTGTGTGTGTGTGTGTGTGTGTGTGTGTGTGTGTGTGTGTGTGTGTGTGTGTGTGTGTGTGTGTGTGTGTGTGTGTGTGTGTGTGTGTGTGTGTGTGTGTGTGTGTAAGTGTGTGACATCATATCCTGTTGCTATATAATCTACAGCTTCTCGACGGGGGTGCTCTTATTTGATGGAATGTTGGCTACTTTGTGGGAAACCAGTTCCTCCCCGGGAGGAAGCCCCTCCCACACAGGGCTGCTGTTCAGTCTGATGGAGGAGACTGGGGGTGACCTTGGGCAGGGGTCGAAATGTGTGTTTGTCTGTGTGTGTGTGTGTGTGTGTGTCGTGGCTGAGATTAGAGAGCTACAGCTACATCTTGGAAAAAAGGGACCAAAAGCCTTTAGCATTTAAACGGTTAACCCTCGTGGCGATGTCTGCATCTCCCGATTATAACAATTATCTGGAAACAGCCGTCATTGAAGGGTGGACGGGTGCGTTCGCCGCCCCCAGGGCTGTTTATTCAGGGCCTGCGGCTGGTTTCTAAACACGGGAAAGACCCCACGCTCTGAACAACTATAAATCACGATAAGAACCCTCACTGAACCGTAAGCTTTCAGTCCGTGAAGAGGAATCGTATCATTATCTGTGGTCTCCAGTTGCATATCTAAATCTACTTTCTCAATATTGAGACTCTTGACAATGATAAATGATGTGTGGCAGTATGTGAATAGAAGTGAATGGAATTATAGAGTGTGCAGGGCAGTACCATGAATAGATTTGAAATCAAATGAATATATTATTTATATATGCATTATTTATATATATATATATATATATAATTCATTATTTATGCATTTCTATTTATTTGTGTGTGCCAGGCCCCTGGGTGGATAGCCATATATTTACTTCATGCTTAATATCTAATCTCAAATACATGTTTTTGCCCAATTCTATGCTCCTTTTCCATTTGTACACATGCACTCTATTCATATATAATTAACTGATTATTGTGACTTATGTAAGCCATAATCAGTTACTATGTACATACATGCTGCTGGGTGCTATTTATATACCGTCTATGAAGATGCGTATGGATTTCATCTGCTTGTATACATATCAATAAGTCCTCTCCTCTTCCTCTCTACTCCTGCAGGTGGCAACGATCCAGTCTCATTCCAGCAGGCTGGAGGTCCAGAGCGCCCATCTGACTTCTGAGCTCCAGACCTGCGAGCGTAGCCGTGCTGGCATGGCAGAGGAGAGCAGCAAGCTGATACAGACGGCCCAGCAGACGCACGACACAAAGGTACGACGCACGCCTACAAAGTCTGAATAAAAACGGATACGGATAAAAAAACCTTTTGTGAGGCAATCTCTCAGTTGATATTAACTTCCATCGCATTTGTGATGGTTGTGTGTGTGTGGTGTGTGTTTCGTGCAGATGAGGAAGATTCTGGTGGAGCAGAACCACCTCAGGGACGACAAGAAACTGCAGGCCCAGCGTCTGGCATTGACAGAGACCGAGGCCCAGGTCCTCAGAGGGAGGATCCAGGCGCTCACCGCTCTGCCCAACTGCAAGGTACAGTCAGCTCCTTCCATCTCACTAGAGCATGGCCCTCACGTGTGTGTAGGTAAGGTCTGGGAGTTGCGAAGAGAGAGAGAGAGAGAGAGAGAGAGAGAGAGAGAGAGAGAGAGAGAGAGAGAGCGAGAGAGAGAGAGAGAGAGAGAGAGAGAGAGAGAG
The DNA here is from genome assembly GCA_027704905.1 of Muraenolepis orangiensis. Taxonomy (NCBI): domain Eukaryota; kingdom Metazoa; phylum Chordata; class Actinopteri; order Gadiformes; family Muraenolepididae; genus Muraenolepis; species Muraenolepis orangiensis. The sequence goes on from CM051004.1 coordinate 18,933,528, forward strand.
AGAGAGAGAGAGAGAGAGAGAGAGAGAGAGAGAGAGAGAGAGAGAGAGAGAGAGAGAGAGAGAGAGAGAGAGAGAGAGAGAGAGAGCGAGCAGTAAAGAGCATATTAGGAGATATTGATGCTAAACACAACATCCCCTCCCTCTCCAGTGGATGAGGAGAACATGTGGGGGGGTTGGGAAATTATCAAACAAACAAAGGATCATTACAAGATAAGGGTCAAAGGTTAGGCTGCCTCAGTGACCTCATCCATTTGGACCTACGCGCGCACACGCACACGCACACGCACACGCACACACACAGTGTGTGTTGGCTGGTCCATCCCCCCCCCAGGAAGGGATGGATGGACCAGATAACAAGAGGAAACACAAACCACCGCAAACCAACAAAAAAGAAAACCCTAGAGGAATCCCACAGATTAAGGAGACATATACCCGGCCAGTGTGGTACCTCCAACCCCCCACACACACACACATTATCTGAGCAAGCACCGAAATAGTGTGTGTAATGACCTCCCATGAGAATTCACATACACTGCCTAAACTTATTTGACGTTTGTCCGATATATATATATATATATGTTTTATTTTTTTCCAGCTTGCTAAACCTCCTCTGCAGCAGAGTTCCGTGACCAAGCAGGTGCCAGGCAGTGGATAACATCGCAACATCCCAACCGTACATTGCTAACAGGAACACTGTTTGTATGTCTGCATATCGCTCTAATATACACGTTTTAACATGACTGCGCCGATTACCATTAAGATTTACAAGCAGGGGGTGTAGTTTCCCCGGTGAATGAAAAGCAAAAGAAATATAACATTAACATTAAGAAGAAAAACAAACCAAAAAAATAGCACTCCCAGCATCTCACTGCGCTTGAGCCTCAAGGTGAAACCCCCTACTCACTCCATTTCAAGTAATGTTTAATTATTGTTGATAAGTGTGAAGTGCTCCAAACATATTTATTCCTGACACCAAACACTTTAATCATCGGAGGATGTATACGACAGCTATTTAAAAGCAGCAGATGTTCCCATTCATGTATAATTATTATGTGTAGTATATAAACACGTGTTTGACGCCATTACAACTGTCGTTGCTGTAAAAAAAAAACATATTCCTGAGAGTATATATTGTAGTCATCTAAACTCGGGTGGAAAACGAGTGTAAATACTTTATTTTTTTGTAATTACATTTTTCACTTTGTATCACCGTTATTGATAATTTATGATTGTTTTATGAGGGTGGGGGGGAGGACAGAACATCTTTTCACAGCTTTTTATAAATAAAACCTAACCTCCCATGTCTTTTAGTGAAATGTTCAAAACAAAGTGGATAACCTTGGTTCCAGCAATAAAAATGACAGCTTTAAAAATAGTGTTTTTGTTTTTTTGATGTTTCCTGAAAGTCCAACTCTTCTCAGTGCCAACATCCTTGATAAAGTCAGGGGGCAACTCTGTACACGATCCAATCCAACAAGGAACTGCCCGTGAAGTCAATAGTATTCTGCTGGGTGTACTTAACACTTACAATGGCATTATGTTCGTGCATTTTCTATTCGTTATATAGTCCGTGCGTAAAAGCGGCAGTGGTGCGCAAAATATTTGCATTACATCCGAGCCCGTTTTGTACGGAAGCCCGTTTCTGCCACTTACAATTTTCTTTTTAAGTGGAATAACTAGAAAAAAAACCCGGAATTACGAGAAAAAAGTCGGAATTACGAGAAAAAAAGGCGGAAACAAGCAGTTTTTTAGTTTTTATGTGGCTGAAACGGGCTTCCATTCTTTGTTTTTTTACATTGATCAAGAGGATTGTATAAAACAATATAGATCTAGCTATATCTATCTATCTATCTATCTATATATATCTATCTAGATCTATCTATATATATCTATATATATCTACATATAAATTCACAGCCCTCGGCATGGGAGTGCAGGGGCCACAGGAAGATTTAAGAAGCACTTGGCCGTGGCGTAAGCAAAGCACGTCTATATTAAGATGAACGTGCAAACAAGCCGTCTCCTCCTCATCACCAGCGGCCCGCCGCTCTGCCGCGGGGCCCCCGCCGGCGAGCAGGTGACTGTTCTCAGGAAATCCTTTGTTTCAACACGGGGCCGTGTTCCCTCTGTGTGTGTGTGGTGTGCGTGTGTGTGTGTGTGTGTGTGTGTGTGTGTGTGTGTGTGTGTGTGTGTGTGTGTGTGTGTGTGTGTGTGTGCGCGCGCGCGTGTAGTGTACCTGCTGCATACTATGCACAAACAAGTTGTACTCATGCATTGTCCAAAGACGTGTGTCTGTTGCGGTTTCCTGGTTAGAAAATAACATCGTTCATCGTTTCTTCATGGATGGGGTTCGTGTTCAAATAAACCTACATCTTCCTGTCATCACCAATTCACACCGCTTTTTTTTTTAATATTACACATTAACTCATCAAGCGTTTGGAATAACATTTAAAAACTATTTTAAATGACCTTTTAATTGTAAAAGCAATACGTGTGCATTGTAAAAGCAATACACAGGATTGGGGGAATTTACAATGTAATTTGCAAACGTGTGGGTCATGAGTGGCTGACTGCGACATAAAGCTTTCATCAGCCCTATGTACTCACTGTAACGATCTAGGACATATACCACTGAAATATTTCCTCTGCTAGAAAATGAACGGTCTCCAAAGGATTTTGAAGTGTAACTTCAAAGCTGACCCCATTTTAGTGTCGGATTTATGTGACAGCCCTACCTAATTTATTTTTATGGCTTATCACTTTAACGTCAGCATTTAAGGAGAAGAGTCACTCGCCGACGCTGACAGTGACGCAAGTGAGTGTGAGAGAGAGAGAGAGAGAGAGAGAGAGAGAGAGAGAGAGAGAGAGAGAGAGAGAGAGAGAGAGAGAGAGAGAGAGAGAGAGAGAGAGAGATGAACAGAAGAGAGATGAACAGACAGATAGAAGGCCCACAGACAAAAAGAAAGAAAGAAAAAAACTAAATGTGTGCTGTATGTGTGCCACAGATGATGTCGTCAGAGTGGGGGGGGGGGGGGGGGGGGGAGTGAGGCCGGGGCGGTGAGCAGCTCAAGGGAGGAAACATAAATATTCCATGGAGGCCAGATTGACAGGAGAACAAAAGACACAGAAAAGGCTCACCTCCAAAGTAAATAAGAAAAAAAAAAATCATCCCACAAAAGCAAAAAACTCTGTACAAGAAAGATGTGGGTCAGGGCGACCTTTTCCCCCGTCTCATCCGCCGAAAAATAACAACCGAGGTTTGCCGACAGAATACAGATGACTGCCGCATGCTTACCTCCTAATGGGATGGAAAGGTCAACCTATTGTAATGACAATACACAACGTACTCTCTCTAGTTTCTTTACGATTTTAATGCATTCTTCCTGAAGGAAGATTTTTCAACTGAAGCGAACACTGATGAACCCAAATGCATAATGTGTGAGCAGACGTGCGACTGTGGAAAATGTTAAATTGTTTTCAATCTCATGTGGCTACAACTTTATAGGGATTTTCAATGGGTTTTAGTCCCCAACTCGATGACATTAGGAGCAATTATATCAATTGCTAATGGGTGGTTAGAGTTAATACTACATTTTAAAGAGTGGTCCTCGGTACATTGCTACTTCACATCACACCATAATTAATTCTGAAAGCTGATGATGATGGTCGTTATTTTTTTTCTGATCATATCTGTAAGGAGACATTGTAAATATCATGTTCTTGCATGCAACGTTGGAGTCACCTTGTGCACATAGTGCAGTCTATTGAACGTTGGGTGAAGGTCTGGTGTTCGGCCATAACTTTACTAAAGTACTGCAAAAGTCCACAGTTTATTAAATATCCCACTTGGCATTCACAGCTTTCACAATACAAACTTCAAGTCACAATTATACCACGACAACACTATACAATGGAATATTATTTATATATATATATATATATATATATATACATATATATATATATATATATACATATATACATATATATATATACATATATATACATATTTATACATACACATATATACACATATATATACATATATACATAATAATAATAATATCTTCTACATACACATATATGTATGTATATATACATACATATATATACATAGATACATATATACATACATATATATATATATATATATATATATATACAGTATATACATACATACATACATATACACACATATATACATACATATATACACATACATACATATATATATATTTATATATATACACATATATATATATATATATATATATATATATTTCAGGATCAGCATACTGTATATATGCTGCGGCTTGATCCCTTTCAAGAAATAAACCTTTTTCATATATGTGTCATGGATGTATAAAATCATTACTTTTCATTCATTACTTACATCTTTTTCCAAAGACTTCATATAACAACATATCACTTCCCCCCCCCTCCGTGTAACACATTAGGCTTGTTGCTCCTACTTCCCAATGCAGAAGTCCTTGAAGATGATGTCCAGGATCTCCTCCGCCCCCACCCGGCCCGTGATGCGTCCCAGGCTGCCGAGGGCCAGCCTCACGCCCTCGGCAGCCAGCGCCAGGTCCCGGTCCCGGAAGTCCCGGTACTGGGCCAGCGCCGCCAGGCACTGCTGCAGGTGGGCCCTGTGGCGGGCCTGGGTCAGGCTGGGGGGTCCGGCCGACAGCGGGTCCCCACACCTGCAGAGACAGAGGGGGACGGGTGGGGGGGACGAGGATCATTTTTAGGATTGTGGTATCGGTTTGAGTCACAAGAGGACCAAGGCAACCCTACACGGCATAGTGCAGAACATCTATGTAATATAGTACACAACTAATTATTATACATAAGTTATATATATATCAGTTATATTTAGGTTATATATATGCCTCCAAATACAATATAAATCAAAAACAATATAATATATAATATAAAATAAATACAGTCAACCAAAAAACAACCCAAAAATACATACAAATCAAGTCTATAGAGTGCATAAATTAGCTGAATAATGCTGAATAATTAATATATATATACAGTAGATATGTGTGTGTATGTGTGTATATAAGGTAAACGTCCCATCACATAGATGTAGGCAAAAGGTACATAGGCACAAATAAAAAACATGACACAAACACATCAACTAAATTTGAAGCGTCTTGAACACCAAAAGCAACACACACAGGAACGCGCCATGTGAGTGGTAAGGCGGGGGGGGGAGGGGGGGATGGGAGATACCACTCACAGAGCCTTGAGGCTGGCCTGCAGCAGCGTCAGCAGGCCCTGCAGCCCGGCACTGCTGTGGCAGGAGAGCAGACACCAGGGAGGCAGGGAGGGTGTCCCCGCCAGCTCCCGCTCCAGCTGGCCTCTCCGCCGCTCGGGGATCAGGTCCCGCTTGTTGAGCACCAGGACACACCTCTCCGGGGGAGACTCTGCAACAGGTCGTACACAGCACGCACGCACGCACGCACGCACACACACACACACACACACACACACACACACACACACACACACACACACACACACACACACACACACACACACACACACACACACACACACACACACACACACACACACACACACACACACACACACACACAGGATGAGCAGTGACATTAAAGTGCTTTACACAATACAAAACTAAAATAAAAAATGATAGAAAATAGAAAAAAACAATGCAATTACAAATATATAAAATATATAAAAGTCAATGCAACAGACAATTAAGCGTGTCTGTGTGTGCCCTGTTGTGCCGTTATCATCACAAGGGACAAACTTACACGTACAGAATCAAAGCCTTAACTCCCCTGACGTATTGAATAAAGTACAACTTATCGTCTCAACATCGCTGTGAGGAGGAACTGCGAATGGATGTTAACAGATTATTGTTGGTCACAGGCCACACAGTGTCCCAGTACCTGTGTGAGGGGGGTCTCGTGGGGGCAGGACACTGCGGATGTACCCCTGGAGGAGGGCAGGGGCCTGCTGGATGTCAGGGGGCAGCAGGGTGGAGTCCATCACCACCAGAGTCAGGTCGGCCTGCTCCACCCTGGAGACATGGTACGTTTTCACTTCATTTCACGTTTTACGTTTCTCTATTACTATTTCAGAGAATGACAGATTTAAAGATGAACGTGTGAGCTAATAACAACTAGTAACAAGGGGTTGTTCACCGAGCACTTATTAGAATATATTGGAATTCAGCTTTATACACGTGTTGTGGAACAATCGCTCCAATCAAACTCCTTTCTGCAAAAAACTCAAATAAATTAATAAATAGGAGCAGTACCAAAAAGCAGTACCACCGTACCAAAAAGTCTCCAGGATCAGATTTGGATCCAGATCTGTGCCTCGGCTCAAAGGTATTCAAAGTTCTGTACAATTAACAACTTTTTGAGTTATCTTGCTAACAGACAAACAAACAGACAAACAGTCAAACAGACAAACAACAACAACAACTGACAGATAGACAAACAAACGCAAACAAACAAACAGACAAAACCTCCTCCCATCTTCGTTGGCGGAGGTAAACACACTGAAATGACGGTCATTGATCATGGATTTGCTTCTCTGCAAACCATTTGTAAACAGAGTTGAGAGTTGCAGCATTTTTTCACAAGACGTGTATAAAGCAGTACTCAGTTATATTAAGAAATAGACTTCTCCCCCCTAATAGCTATCTAACAAGGAACACAGCTGTCATTGCCATAACTATGTCTCTAAATGTCATTATTAGTTTGTTATCACTGAAAAATACTCATTAAACAACTTCCAGAAACCACCAAACCCAATTAGAAGAAAACTCAAGGCTCAACATTGACTCATTAGTGAATTTAGACTTCAGATAATGTAGCCTCTTGCTTTTCCCTCTTGAAATGATTGGTTGGGGCAAAAGTCAAGTCCCCCCCCCCCCCCAGGACACAAGTAGCTGCAGTAACAGCGACAGCAGCAACTGCTTATACCATGTCCTTCCTGTTCTGCGTCTGGGTCATCTACCGATGACCTGACCCCCACATACACAAATTCCCCTAAAGAACAAGAACAGCCTGTCCACCCCCCCACCGCCCACCCCCACCGCTAGGGCTACTGTCCAAATACTGGAGGAATAAAGTCATTAGTGTGTGTGAGCCTGTGCGTGTGTGTGTATGTACTGTATGCGTGTATATATGTACGCATTGCGTGACACTCTTGCAGTTTAAATTCATTGAAGTAAACATAATGATTTGCAATAATAATAATGATAATTATTGTGTCGGAGGGTTCCCGGGAACATGATGCCTCTGTAGACTCCAGGCCAGCGAGTTGGCCGTACCAATGAACGTGTGGCGCCATGAATATACTAGAGCAGGGGTTCTCAAACTGGGGTCCGCAAAATTATTTGTAAATTTTAAAAATATATATATCTATATATCTAAAAAATAAATAAATAAATAAATAAATGAATACATATATATTTTTAATGTTTCAATTTTACTAATCTAAAATTTTGTAAAAAAAAAATGCATTACTCCCACCCATGTTAGCTTTGGGCAAATATAAACTCTGATTGTGACACATCACGTTAATCATTCTGTTTCTTAGCAATCAAAATCGCCATCCACATCGTCACGCTAAGCCTAAACAAGCTACATCCGATGACAATTATGTAGAGTCATGTGTCTTCATGGACAAACGAAGCCCCCGCAGGCTGAAAACCCATCTCTTCAGGACACACTTCCCGGATCCTTCCTCGTAGCGCTAAGTCGATTATCTAAGTAGATTAGATATTATAGATAGGTAGATATTGTTCTATATTGTTTGCCAACTTATTGTACTTTTACCTAAACGTATTGTACTTCTACCTGAGCACTGGTTCAGTTCTTGGAGACTTGTTAGGAATGAAATGCACTTTTGACTTCTGGTGACGACTTGTTCTCTTACCTTCCTTTGTTGAAACACACTATTGTACGTCTCTTTGGATAAAAGCATCTGCTAAATGTAATGTAATGTAATGTAATGAAGCAAGCCAAGCTAAAGCGACATCTGATTAAAAAGCACCCGGAATATAATTATATTTAATGGACAAAACAAAATAATGTTTCTGTCTAAAGAGCAAGGAATACATCTGCCAAAAAACCCGGCATGGGCTTAATTTCTTTATGAAAATGACTTAATTATGTGTTTTGAAACACTGTTATGATAACTTCTGTTATGATTTGTTAAGAGCTTTCTGCCAATGATTTGAATAAGGAGCAATAAGTTCATTATTTGAAAGTTGACGCACTTGTTGGCCAGTCAGCCAGACTAGTCATTTTAAATGTCTTGGTTTATTAGGACTATGCCACATATTTTTACTATTCATAGTCATAGGACTATGTCTTGTCTTACAGCTTACTGTCGTTAATTTTCATCTTGTAACAGTTCATAGACATAGGGCTGTCTTTTTTACTGTTCAGTAATAGGACTATGTCTTGTTACTGTTTATCTTATTACAGTTCATAGACATAGGACTGTCTTTTTACAGTTCATCTTGTTACTTTTCATAGTCATAGGATTATGTCTTGTTACTGTTTATTGTGTTCCTGTTCATAATCATAGGACAATGTCTTTTTACTGTTGAATAAGTATATAATATATATATATATATATATATATATATATATATATATATATATATAAATATACAAAGTATATAAGTGGTATTAACATGATTCAAATTGAAATGCGTTTCTGTTTATTACTATGAAACGGGTAGAAAAGTTTTAGAATACAAATATGGCATCTAAGAGTACAAAGGGTAGCAAGCGTATGTCTGTGTATCTGTGTTACGATTTTGAGGGGGTCCTTGGAAAAATAGTTTTCCCTGTAAGGGGTCCCTGGCCCCAAAAAATGTGAGAACCCCTGCACTAGAGAAATGAGGCCGAGGGGGTAACCAGGTGTAAACAGTGGAAGTAGCCCTGATAGGCCGCCCCCTAAATCATACTTCTTCCTTCACTCCTCTGCATGGTGGATGACATACGACCAACAGCGGGAGGCCCTCAGCCCCTCTAGCTGTGTTTACCACAGATATTTATATAACTCACCGACACACACACACACACACAAGCGCACACACACACGCACGCACGCACACACACGCACACACACACACACACACACACACTTCCAAAACCGCATTGAATTATTTCTTCCTTTCTTTGTTTCCCCGGGGCTGTGGAAATTAAAACAATACTTGATATTGTGAGGTGCCTGCGTTCACAGGAAGCTACTCCCAAATACATCACTGTCTAGAGCGCCGACACCAGCCTCTAAGCTTAAAACGGCCTCCGCTGCAGCCTCCGCCTCTCAGCGGCTTGGGTTTCAGCGGGCTCTTGCTTCTGCCCCCGGAGCCCGCTTGCTTGCTTGCTTCGTTGGCCAAGACATGTCTCGCCGATGTTTATTAAACATCTAACGCTCACATCCTACTGCGCCGTGGCACTCGCGTGTCCATTGTCGTCACGAGTGGTAACGTGGTTTTCACAGGATGCTACCATGTCCGAACACTGGAGCAGACGTCTGCTTGAGCTTGCATGGGAACCAGATATTAATAGTACTCCCGCGGATGGGAGGAATGGATCCACGGGCAAAATTATAACAGAAGGCCTTTCGCAAAACAATAGATTTGACTTATTTTTAGATGAACGTGTGTGTGTGTGTGTGTGTGTGTGTGTGTGTGTGTGTGTGTGAACGTGTGTGTGTATGTGTGTATTATCATACACTTCTACACATATCTACAAAAACAGCAACCAAACGACCCCTGTGCTGGCCTAGATTCTTCCACATGTGGGCATTCATACAGTACATGTGCTGGTTCTTGGTTCTACAGTACATGTGATGGTTCTTGGTCCTACAGTACATGTGATGGTTCTTGGTCCTTCAGTACATGTGATGGTTCTTGACCCTTCAGTACATGTGATGGTAGTTGGTCCTACAGTACATGTGATGGTTCTTGGTCCTACAGTACATGTGATGGTTCTTGGTTCGTCAGTACATGTGATGGTTCTTGGTCCTACAGTACATGTGATGGTAGTTGGTCCTACAGTACATGTGATGGTTCTTGGTTCTTCAGTACATGTGATGGTTCTTGGTTCTACAGTACATGTGATGGTTCTTGGTCCTACAGTACATGTGATGGTAGTTGGTCCTACAGTACATGTGATGGTTCTTGGGTCTACAGTACATGTGATGGTTCTTGGTCCTACAGTACATGTGATGGTTCTTGGTCCTACAGTACATGTGATGGTTCTTGGTCCTACAGTACATGTGATGGTAGTTGGTCCTTCAGTACATGTGATGGTTCTTGGTCTTACAGTACATGTGATGGTTCTTGGTTCTTCAGTACATGTGATGGTTCTTGGTTCTTCAGTACATGTGATGGTTCTTGGTTCTACAGTACATGTGATGGTTCTTGGTTCTTCAGTACATGTGATGGTTCTTGGTTCTTCAGTACATGTGATGGTTCTTGGTCCTTCAGTACATGTGATGGTAGTTGGTCCTACAGTACATGTGATGGTTCTTGGTTCTTCAGTACATGTGATGGTTCTTGGTTCTACAGTACATGTGATGGTTCTTGGTCCTACAGTACATGTGATGGTTCTTGGTCCTACAGTACATGTGATGGTTCTTGGTCCTACAGTACATGTGATGGTTCTTGGTTCTTCAGTACATGTGATGGTTCTTGGTTATTCAGTACATGTGATGGTTCTTGGTCCTACAGTACATGTGATAGTTCTTGGTCCTTCAGTACATGTGATGGTTCTTGGTCCTACAGTACATGTGATGGTAGTTGGTCCTACAGTACATGTGATGGTTCTTGGTTCTTCAGTACATGTGATGGTTCTTGGTTCTACAGTACATGTGATGGTTCTTGGTCCTACAGTACATGTGATGGTTCTTGGTCCTACAGTACATGTGATGGTTCTTGGTCCTACAGTACATGTGATGGTTCTTGGTTCTTCAGTACATGTGATGGTTCTTGGTTCTTCAGTACATGTGATGGTTCTTGGTCCTACAGTACATGTGATAGTTCTTGGTCCTTCAGTACATGTGATGGTTCTTGGTCCTACAGTACATGTGATGGTAGTTGGTCCTACAGTACATGTGATGGTTCTTGGTCCTACAGTACATGTGATGGTTCTTGGTTCTTCAGTACATGTGATGGTTCTTGGTTCTTCAGTACATGTGATGGTTCTTAGTTCTACAGTACATGTGATGGTTCTTGGTCCTTCAGTACATGTGATGGTAGTTGGTCCTTCAGTACATGTGATGGTAGTTGGTCCTTCAGTACATGTGATGGTAGTTGGTCCTACAGTACATGTGATGGTTCTTGGTTCTACAGTACATGTGATGGTTCTTGGTCCTTCAGTACATGTGATGGTAGTTGGTCCTACAGTACATGTGATGGTTCTTGGTTCTTCAGTACATGTGATGGTTCTTGGTCCTACAGTCCATGTGATGGTTCTTGGTCCTACAGTACATGTGATGGTTCTTGGTTCGTCAGTACATGTGATGGTTCTTGGTCCTACAGTACATGTGATGGTAGTTGGTCCTACAGTACATGTGATGGGTCTTGGTTCTTCAGTACATGTGATGGTTCTTGGTTCTACAGTACATGTGATGGTTCTTGGTCCTACAGTACATGTGATGGTAGTTGGTCCTACAGTACATGTGATGGTTCTTGGGTCTACAGTACATGTGATGGTTCTTGGTCCTACAGTACATGTGATGGTTCTTGGTCCTACAGTCCATGTAATGGTTCTTGGTTCTTCAGTACATGTGATGGTTCTTGGTCCTACAGTACATGTGATGGTTCTTGGTCCTACAGTACATGTGATGGTTCTTGACCCTACAGTACATGTGATGGTTCTTGACCCTACAGTACATGTGATGGTTCTTGGTTCTTCAGTACATGTGATGGTAGTTGGTCCTACAGTACATGTGATGGTTCTTGACCCTACAGTACATGTGATGGTTCTTGGTCCTTCAGTACATGTGATGGTAGTTGGTCCTACAGTACATGTGATGGTTCTTGACCCTACAGTACATGTGATGGTAGTTGGTCCTTCAGTACATGTGATGGTTCTTTGTTCTACAGTACATTGTGATGGTTCTTGGTTCTACAGTACATTGTGATGGTTCTTGGGCCTACCTTTCCCGCGCCCTACGGACGCCCTCCTGCTCCACCGGGTCGGGACCGTCCCGGAGCCCTGCCGTATCACTCAGCAGCACGGGGAAGCCCCCGATGTCCAGTGCCGTCTCCACCACGTCCCTGGTGGTCCCCGCCACCGGAGACACGATGGCCGCCGGACGCTGGCCTGCGTGACAGACAAGACAAAGAAGAATAAAAAAGAAAATGTGATTGTTGATGGCATAGTAACATATACATATTTTACTCATATCTGGCAATTTAAAATCTGTTTATTTAGTTTAGTTTAGTTTTTAAATCATTTTTATTTTTAAATTGCTGTTAATTACGGATTAATACACAATTTCCTTGTACTTGCAATGACAATAAAGGCATTCTGATTCTGATAGTCCTATTGTACTGAAAGCAACATGTAATCAAATGTGGTTCTCACATGCGATGGCACCGTACAGCCGTTACACATTATTAGAAGAAAGAAAAAAACCAGCAGTAAACAAAATCGACTGCCAGACAGCCTCTTTGAAAGACATAGTGTCATAGGAAACAATAAGAGCACTTTATCTGATGCCGGATAAATGATCCCGCTGTCGGGCCAGGAAGTGGCGAGTAGGCCCCGCTGCGCGGCCCCCTTCATGCTGGTTACATAAAGCCATACTTCCTCCATTGTACCTCCAGGTACAATGAGCAACATGCCTCGTGTCGCTGGTGGCTGTGAGTGATGTGTAAAAGTATGGGTATTTTCAGCTGGTTAAATACACTGAAATCGACTTATATGTTTGTTTGTTTGTTGTGGTTGTATGTGCCAGACGTTGTAACTGACACATGCCGGTGGTGGTGCTGTGCAGGGAGTGAACCTAACTCCCTGAAAGACGTTCTAGCGATGAAGCTAGAGCCTGTGGGTTCTGTAGCTTCCCTTGTTAAAGCATCTGCTTCTCATGCCGGGGGGTCGTGAGTTCGAGCCCAATGCACTCACTGTTACACGAGCATGCATGTGTATACACATATGTTGTGTATGTTGGTGGGCGTGCATGTGTATACATGTTGTGTATGTGCTGGTGGGCGTGCATGTGTATACACATACAGTATGTTGTGTATGTTGGTGGGCATGCATGTATATACATGTGTATACTTGTTGTGCATGTGCTGGGGGGCGTGCATGTGTATGCATGTTGTGTATGTGTTGGTGGGCGTGCATGTGTATACTTGTTGTGTATGTGCTGGTGGGCGTGTATGTGTATACACATATGTTGTGTATGTTGGTGGGCGTGCATGTGTATACATGTTGTGCATGTGCTGGTGGCCGTGCATGTGTATGCATGTTGTGTATGTGCTGGTGGGCGTGCATGTGTATGCATGTTGTGTATGTGTTAGCGGGCACGTGCATGTGTATACTTGTTGTGCATGTGCTAGCGGGCGTACATGTGTATGTGAATGCGTATGCATGTTGTGTATGTGCTGGGGGCGTGAGGCATGTGTATACATGTTGTGTATGTTGGTGGGTGTGCATGTGTATACATGTTGTGTATGTCCTGGTGGGCGTGCATGTGTATGCATGTTGTGTATGTGCTGGGGGCGTGAGGCATGTGTATACATGTTGTGTATGTGCTGGTGGGCGTGCATGTGTATGCATGTTGTGTATGTGCTGGTGGGCGTGCATGTGTATGCATGTTGTGTATGTGCTGGGGGCGTGAGGCATGTGTATGCATGTTGTGTATGTGCTGGTGGGCGTGCATGTGTATGCATGTTGTGTATGTGCTGGGGGCGTGAGGCATGTGTATGCATGTTGTGTATGTTGGTGGGCGTGCATGTGTATGCATGTTGTGTATGTTGGTGGGCGTGCATGTGTATGCATGTTGTGTATGTTGGTGGGCGTGCATGTGTATACATGTTGTGTATGTGCTGGGGGCGTGAGGCATGTGTATGCATGTTGTGTATGTGCTGGTGGGCGTGCATGTGTATGCATGTTGTGTATGTGCTGGTGGGTGTGCATGTGTATGCATGTTGTGTATGTGCTGGGGGCGTGAGGCATGTGTATGCATGTTGTGTATGTGCTGGGGGCGTGAGGCATGTGTATGCATGTTGTGTATGTGCTGGTGGGTGTGCATGTGTATGCATGTTGTGTATGTGCTGGGGGCGTGAGGCATGTGTATGCATGTTGTGTATGTGCTGGTGGGCGTGAGGCATGTGTATACATGTTGTATATGTGCTGGGGAGTGTGCATGTGTATACATGTTGTGTATGTGCTGGGGGCGTGCATGTGTGTACATGTTGTGTATGTGCTGGGGGCGTGCATGTGTATACATGTTGTGTATGTTGGTGGACGTGAGGCATGTGTATACATGTTGTGTATGTGCTGGGGGCGTGCATGTGTATGCATGTTGTGTATGTGCTGGTGGGCGTGAGGCATGTGAAGGCCGGTCCTCACAGAGTGCGTTGAGCAGGCTGCTCTTGCCGGCGTTGGTGGCCCCGGCGATGACCACCTGGACGCCGCTGCGAAGCCTCTCGCCTCGCCGCTCGTCCTTCAGGTGACTCTCCACCTCCCCCTGCAGAGCAGACACCCACCCGTCCACTGTGTGTGGGGGGGGGGGGGGAGAGAGAGATGGAGAGTGGGAGAGAATGAGAGAGACACAGTGGGAGAGACTCAGAAGTTGAAAGGAGTCCCTTTCCCTTTGAAGGTGGAGGAACACCGGACAGCCATGGCACCAGCAGATGACGTAAGTTTGGGTGGAAAAAAGTGTCCATCCTCCGATTGGTTGATGAGTGTCAAAACCCTTGACTCGACACGGAAGCGCATCTCAGGAGACTTACAACAGGCAACAGCCTTTTTTTCAAGCCATTCATCCGGCATGCCTGACACACACAGGATCCAGGTGAATAACAGATTGCATCCTATGTGACTCATGTGTCACTAAATCAATGGCAGGCTGGGTCTGAGCTGAGCGTGCGTGTCCGCAGACCTCAGTGCTCATCTGAGGCACGTGTTCTATTTTGGTCCCTGTCACTGGTGTTGTGATTATTTATGTGCGTGAGTGGCACCAAACAAACATCTGTTCCCTGACTTTGTTGTGTTCAAAAACACCAGGGGATCTGAGGCTCCTGAAGCGCCACGCAGGTCACCAGACATGGCAGGCAAACCATTCAGAAGAGAGGTCCCTCGACACACACACACACACACACACACACACACACACACACACACACACACACACACACACACACACACACACACACACACACACACACACACACACACACACACACACACACACACACACACACACACACACACACACACACATTCCCCTTTTAGCTTTGGTCTTACTCTGATTGATATAGCCTCCTGTTATTATATAGCCTCTTCTCTGGCTTCCTTCCATTATGGTATAGCGTGAGCTGGAGAGGGGAGCAACTTGTCAGTCAATGCATAGTCCTAGAACTTCCATTTGCTCACTGAGCTTGATTGTAGTTCTCCCAAAGTCCAAAATTGCATTCTGGACAGTGTCACAGCCTTACACTTGCTGGGCTCAAATGTTTTCCAGGTATTTTGTACATCCACCATCCACAGATACATGATGTTCCCATATTGTAATAATGGGCCGAGAATAGATCCCTGAGGTACTGATGCATTGATGGAACATGGTGATGAAGAATGACCTGAGAGCACAACTCTGAAAGATCTTCCTTGGAGGAAATTCAGTGTATAGTCTTCGAGGTACGCCTTTTGACGGGAGCTTTTCATAAAGGCCAGTGCCAGACCAGGGTCAGCTGTGCTGGGATTTGATCTGAATCCTGAATTGTTTATCAGAATATGCACACAAGATTCAAGATTTGTATTTTCCATTTGCAAGTACAATGGAATGCTTACTCCCCATTCCATCCCGCAGTTAGAATTCTTGAAAACACTGTATTATAAAAATACTATAAAAATATATATAATAACAATAAAGTGACTGATGGATGATATGTTCATATGTTGAATTGTGCAAAAAGCATTTAAAAAGCATTTTAAAGTGCAGTAGTGCAGCAGCATCATGAATACAGTGCAGTGGCTGGAATGAGTCAAGAAAGTCCAGCAAAAGTATGATAATGTAATATGGATGACAATGTTATGATAGTGGCAGCACTCCTAGCAGTCGGCACGTGGATAAAAACTGTCCTTAAACCTGGTAGTCCTTGTACGGATGCTGCAGAACCGATGACCGGACCGTAGGGGGGAGAAGAGATGGTGCCCGGGGTTGTTGCGGTGGCCTTCTTCAGACATCTGGTCCTAAAGATCTCATCAATGCATGGAAGTGCACACCTGGAAGTGCACAGATGATCGTTTCCGCCATCCTCACGACCCTCTGAGTGGCTTTCTTGTCCTGTGCAGTGGTGTTGCTGTACCACACAGTGACGTAGTAGTCAGGACGCTCTCTACAGTGCCACAGAAAGAGTTCACTAGCCACCGTTTGCCAATGCCGCTTCTCCTGTGGCACCGCAGGGCAGAGGCCAGAGATAGCCCTGTAGTGTTTGTGAACGGCGGATTCCAACACTTCACTGATGACCGTGAGCAGGGATATGGGATGGTACTTTGATGGATCTGAAAAACACTACCACTTATTCTGTAACTGTACTGGGTACTGGGTTATGGAGCTACTGCCTGCCTGCTCCCCAGCACACAGCATTTTATATCCATTTATTTAAACCTGATTAAGTCCTCACCATGAAGTACCTGGTGCTCCTCTTAATGTAATGTAGCTTCTGCTGTGTTTTTAAGTAAACTTTTTTTTATGTGTCCTGTCTGGATTTGATTTACCTTTTTTTTTTATTAACTTGAAACAGAAATTGCTGCCATCTTCTCAGAGAATAACACTTAGGACTCCTAGAAATAACTTACTAGGCTATTTTTTTTAAACATTTGCTTAGGTTGAATTCTATTAAAGTGGGTCGTGACTTAATGACCATGGGAAAATGTGGGTCCCAAGGTGAGACCAGTTGAGAACCACTAATCTAAGACAGTACCACCAGCTTTACCACCACCAGTGGTTCCAGTGCCAGGGCTGTGTCCATCCATCCATCGTCTACCGCTTATCCGGGTCAGGTCCCAGAGGTAGTAGCTCCAGCAGGGGACTCAAAACCTCCCTCTTTATTCACAATCTCGTAGTTTCGGTCATTACCCATAATTCATGACCATAGGTGAGGGTAAGAACGTAGACTGACCAGTAGATTGAGAGCTTTGCTTTCTTGCAAAGCACCTTGGACTTTCCCAGGGAAGCTGAGTAATCTCATACCCCTGTAATTGGCACTCCCCCTTTTTGAACAGGGGTACCACCAGCCCTTTTTTTTTGCCACTCCTTTACTCCTAACATAGCACGAAAGGCCTCCTTCAATCGGACGGCTTCCCTGACCATCTGTGTCCACCACGAAGTCCGAGGGTTGGCGCCCCTTGAGGCACCAATGACCTTGAGGCCACAGCTCTCAACCTCAGCTTCAGCAATTTAAGCTTTGAACACTGACCACTCTGGTTCAATGTCCCCTCCTGGTAAATTCCACCGAAGGTGGGAGTTAAATAAAGGTCTCCCGGACAGGGGCGTCCACCAGACGTTCCCAGTTCCCCCCCCACTACACGTTTGGGCTTACCAGGTCTGTCCAGAGGCTTCCCGCCATCAGACCCAACTCACCACCAGGTGGTGATCAGTTGACAGCTCTGCCCCTCTCTTCACCCGAGTGTCCAAAACATGCGGCCTCAGGTCAGATGACTCGAGAAAAAAATCGATCATTGACCTTCGGCATAAGGTTCTCTGGTACCATGTACACTTATGAGCATCTTAATGTTTGAACATGGTGTTTGTTTAGCCAATCCATGACGAGCACAGAATTTCAATAACAAAACACCACTCCGGTTCAGATCAGGTAGGCCATTCATCCCCATTACACCCGTCCAATTGTCCCCATCGTTGCCCACGTGTGCGTTGAAGTCTCCCAGAAGGACTATGGAGTCCCCTATAGGAGCCCCATGTAGATTTTTAAAATAAATGATTTTATGTTTTATTTCATTAAAAATTAATAAATAGTTAATCATATTAATTTTTTTTGGTGATGGACTATTGCACGGCGATGATCAAGCAACGGCTGCAGCCGTGAAGTGCAACGTAGGGCGTCAAAACGGTTGTTTATGAACCAATAGGTGACAGTTAATGAAACACTAATGTGTTCTTTAATGGTAAATATACAAATAAATAAATATACACATTCACAAATGTACACATTCTTATACAGCCAGAAATACACACACAAACATACGGACACACACATGGACACACACATGGATGCACACACGGACACACGCACGGACACACACATGGACACACGCACGGACACACACATGGACACACGCATGGACACACACATGGATGCACACACGGACACACGCATGGACACACGCACGGAAACACGGAAAGCGAGTAATGAGAGCTAAGGGAGGAGGCGTTGTGCTCCAAAACACTGGCTCGGAGGCGTGCTGGCTTTCAGGACAGGTCCCCTTCCCTTGTCCATCTGCACACACACATGCACACACACATGGACACACACTCACTCACACTCACTCCGTCCACCTTCCCAGAGGAAGCAGTCCTTCCAGCAGGGCAATGTCCACCGCCTCTCAATGTCAGTGTGTCTGTCCGCAAGGCAAACAGGAAAGCTGCCTCTCTGTCCACTTACCCCCACCCCATCACCACTAATACCCCTGAAGTAAGATGAACCACCCAGACACAGACACATAGCTCAAGACAAAACATACCTTGACTTATGACGCCGTCTTCGATTAGCTCATCCTCGCTGAAGTCGATGAAGGCCTCGATGTGGGCCAGGCACTGTGGCGGGCAGAGCGGAGACAGAACAGCCGTCACGCGGACCACAGCGACACCAACGGTGTGCAGAAAACACACAACGTCACCGTGTACAATGCGATGGATTTCCCTGCATGTTCACAGGTCAAATATGCACACGGACCCCACATGATTCCTGTTTAAAAATACAACTGCAAAACGTACACGCAAACATTGACGCACACATTGATGGCAATCTTCACTGACCCTTTCGCCATACATCACAACAGGAAACCTCACAGCCCCCCATACCGGCATCCATTTACAAAAGTGGGAAACCCTGCGTGCAAGCAGGGGGGGGGGGCAACGCCATTGTGTCGGTGTCACAGCCCGGCGGAGCCCCGACCTTTACCACGTTTTCACATCACGTCGATGCAAAAACTTTTTTTTTCTGCCAATGATGAGGCCAATGATGAGGTTTTCCAGAGGAAGGCCCTAAATGAAGAGCGTCCGATAAGTGGACCCACGAGAGAACACCTGTCCTGCAGTCGCTTCCTCTGGCTACTGCTGGAAGCCTGGCCTGCCCCCCATGCAAACAGGAAGAACACTTCTGGTACATGCCAAAACAACATCAACAGTACGTCAAAGGGAAAACATATTTTTATCAGTGGTGAAGCGTCAGGGCCTTCAAGGTATTCAGAGAAGACCCTGGAACTCTCAGATGAAACAAAAACTAATCGAATTAATTGTATTAATAAAATGTAATACAATTTAATCAAATTTAAATAAAATGAATAAATGAGAATCGTATCTGTGTTGTTATCTGTTATATTACAGTTACGTTGATTTGTTTGTCTTTCTCGGTCCATGCACGACGCATTTGAGTGGTTTTGTGTTGGAAAAACAATTCAACCAATCAGATATTTTTCTAGGTTGCTGGGAAGAATACCCTTCAACCAAAGTATTCCCGATGACTTTGGCCCTCAGACTGAATGAGAGCGTACATTTGGATTGACAATTTGATCAACCAATCATATCGCGATTTGTAGCCAATGGGCGTATTCTTTCAGATTTCCCCACAGCTCAATAGGGAGCTAGAAGGTATACTGGCTGGAGCGAGAGTGGATCTAGCGTAGTGCTACGTTGTTTCTACGTAGGATTTTACGTCAAAATGGCAACAGGCGAAGATGATGTCGTTGCGGATTTATTGTCGGAACCATTTTCAAGACGACCATTCAATGTAAAGATGGACATTATTTAAAAAAGGCCGTCCAACGCCTGACAATCTTGAGCTGAATCAAGTTGTTAAAGCAGGCTATGTTCGCCATTTTCAGGCTAGCAACTGGGAAAGATACCCGTGGCTAACGGGCTCTACTAGCCACGAGAGGCTGTACTGCTGGGAGTGTTGCTATTTGGGACCGACCAGAGGGCAGGAAATTGGAAAGGCAACTTATTTTGGATCTGAAAAGCAGTGATCAGCTTTATGACCGGGTGGTCTAACCATCCAGAAGGACAGGAGAATGGATTTGGACTTCAAGTGAACATCATTGGTGAGTGAGACTCATTTGTCTTTGCTGGTTTTGTCTCAGTGTTGCGTCTCGTTGAGCTGGTTGTTGCATTTTGTTTCCACACACTTGTTGACTGATTAGTTAATGGCTGTCTTCAGTTTGTTAAGTATTGTTGTGCATTTGAATTGAGAGTTTTGACTTGATCTTTCTTTGCATCGCTTAACGTGAAAAGACAACGTAACTAAGAGTTACAAACCCGCGATCAATAATCACCTAATTTGCATATGTCTTGTCATTAGCACTTTCACCTTTTCACTTTCATTTTGACAGGTGAAAGTGCTAATGACAAGACATATGCCAAAGACATTTGGTGATTATTGATCGCTATTTTGGAACTTAAAGTTACGTTAAGCCTTTTTCTCGATGGTGAAGCTCTGTGCACACGTTGTTTTTAATGTTCCTGTCCCTCCGGTGATAGTGGGGGGGGGGGGGGGGGGGTCTGTTATGTTGGGGGTCGCGGGCTGAAAAGTTGGGGAACCCCTGGTCTACAGAAGGTCCAGTTGTGATAGACACGCTTCGCCACTGATTTTTATACATACATATATATATATATATATATATATTTTTCCTTTTCCTTTGGCGTACTGTATATATATATATATACACATAATCCTACAATATCTAATTATGCTCATGCTCATTATAGCTGATTATACTCAATGGCTCGGGTTACTCATGTGATTAGTAGCACATTCATGTTCTGTATAAACAATTTGTTAATGGTTTACAAATCAGTTCTTATAAGGGGTTATTGTTATTATACTCATACATAAAAGGTAACTTTTTGGCAAACTAGAGAAAGTTATTCTGCTCCAAGAGGTTTGGCTGCTGCATCGACAGTAATGTGATGTGTAGTGTAATGGATGAGGTGTGATTGTATCTAATCTAATGAATCTGGTTCAGTGTCTCGTTGACAGAGTCAGACAGAGAGGCAGAAGCCCCACCAAGCCCCAACAAACCCAGACAAATACACTGAGTAATCATTTATTCACTAAATGCCCTCATTTGTTAAATACACAATTACCAAGCGAATAATGGTTTGCCTGATGAGAATGCATGGAAAGTATTCATTGCATTATTTATAAAAAAGGAAGAGCGAAAAAAAGAATAGCATTTTTGATTGCAAATTAAACCGTTTAACTGAATACTCGAAATGAAAAAGGTAAGTCAAGCTGCACTATATATATATAAATATATATCAGTACATACATTGAAAACAATTTTTCCACTGCTGATGCCAATGTTATGTCAAAACCTTCTTGAATCTCCCTGCCATCAGCACCCAACTCAACAACAACCCCCAGAGGAGGCTAAACTTCCTACAACTAAATCAGACCATGTCCAACACTCTCCCATAAGCCAACTCACCATTGCTGGCCAAACCATTCCCCTCCTCAGTCGCCAACCTTGGCATCAAGTCTGGCGCACTCCCTTGGCCATCCATGTCAAACACCTCTACACCATCTCGTTGTCCAGAGTCAGACACAATTATCAGATAATGACTTCCTGTGAAAGGTACGGTCCATAGAATACTGTGGCAATACAAGTACCACCAGTACAAGCTACGTCACTTCAGTGTAGAGGGATAGGATCGTTGAATCATTTCTGTTATAATCACTTATATTGTTAAACCTTGCAATTGTTCTGCTTGGTTGTTTAGACTGATCTCTGATTGGTGGCAGTAGCTCAGGAGGTAGAGAAGTCGTCTGACAGCCGAAAAGGTTGCTGGTTAGATTCCCTGGCTTTTGTCCATGAGCAAGACACCCTAACCTAGCCCCTAACTGCTCCCGACGAGCTGGCCACTTTGAGTGGCCGCACTGGTAAGAAATGCGCCATATAAAGGAAGTTCATCTCCTTTGTGTATTATTGAGGGTTCACTTAACAGCCTGGACTGAAATTATGATTATTCTTTTACTTTGCAGAACGCAAAGAATTAAGGCACTGTAAGGGATATGTATTTGTTAAAATACTGTATGTGATAAGTGTTAAATAGCTCTATACTCCGACAGCCATTACTGAGCCATTACATTCTTCAGTGCTTAATTGGCTCTGGACAATTAAACCTCAAGAAAAAAGCTTTTTAAGACCAAGTATATATCCAGATTTGCGCCTAAATGTAATCCTCCACCAGTTTTGTCCAATTCTATACATCACTTTTTGAGTTTTCTTGCTGACAAACAAACAAGGGGCAAAAACATAACCTTGTCCCATCTTCAAGTGGAGGTAACAGATGGTGGAGGTAACAGATGGTGGAGGTAACTACAGGCACACTAGGACAACTCTTTGTTTCTCTGTATTTGTATATGAGGATTTGTATTTCTTTGCATCCAAGTATTTGCATGCATTTGCATTTGTGTATTCAAGATTCAAGATTACTTTATTTATCCCGAGGGAAATTAAGGTGCAACAGTTGAAACAGGGGGAATAAATGCACACAAAAATATACTAATACCTAAAAACAAAATAACAACAAACTAAACTAAACTAGTATAAACAAAATATAACTAAATGAATCTAAATATATATATATATATATATATATCGTTATATATATTGTACCGGTATATATTATTATATGTATTGTGAATATTGACCTGGGTTTCTGTTCCCTATAGTGACCCTTTGTAAGGGAAATGTATTTTTCTTAAACTACTGTAAGTGTTTAATAGCTCTTTACTTTCGACAGCCATTACAGACATAGTGTTTGGTCAGTATCATGGGCCTCCCAGTCCATCCACTCTGCAGTAAGTGTTTTTTTTTTCATATCCTGTACAGGTGTAGCTACCACGGACGAATGCGCACAACACCAATGCTCCAAGCGGACGCAGGATTTGTCAGCCAGCACGTGAGCCAGTTGCTAAAAGCAAGAAGTTCTCTGGCCTTACAAAACCACAAACATGCCAAGCTTAAAAAAAAAATGGCTCAGGAAAAGAAAGAAGAAAATAAAGCTGCCAGGAAAAAGAGACAGGAGTCAAATCACATGACCTGTGTTCGTGTGGTGACGTGCGAAGGAGGGTGGGGAGCGCTAACAGCAAAAAATGGACAGGAAGTTAGCCAGAACAACGGCATCGCTTTAACCCCACCTACCTCACTCACATCACCTCTAAATAACTGACGGCAATTTATAGAAAATAACAGACACGTAACACATAGACACACAACACAAACATATCTTGTATAGACAAACCGAGGGCATCAGTGGAGCGCATATCTCCGCCAAAGCAAACAGCCACAGCTCTTCAGTGCTTAATTGGCTCTGGCCAATTAAACCACAAGTACCTTAAAAAGCTTTTTAAGACCAAGTTTATATCTGGACCAAAATGTAATCAACTGTTCCTTGGCCCATAAGATGTCCAATTATGTGCATAACTTTTTGAGTTATCTTGCTGACAAACAATCAAACAGGGGCGAAAACATAACCTCATCCCATCTCCGATGGTGGAGGTAACAGTTTGGAGACAAACAGGCACACTAGGAGAACTCTTTCTCTGTGTTTGTATATGAGGATTTGTATTTCTTTGCATATGAGTATTTGCGTGTATTGGCATCAGTTTGTGTATATATTTGTAGACCTGGGTTTCTGTTCCCTATAGTGACCCAAGAGTTTAAAGTTTTTAATTTCGTGGATCTGTGTGAGCTAGTGAAAATGTTGCTGAACGTTTTCATAAATGTAACGTTGAACGGTCTTAAACACATCTGCCTCTCAATTCCCGCAATGCAGTAGGAAAAACTACGAGGAAAACTAAGGTGCAACGTAACCTTCTCCTGACAATCATTCTAATCCATCCACAGCCAGCAGCACCCTACATTAGGGGCTCAGTACTCATTATTGTGGGCGTACAGGCACACCCCCAGGACAAAGCTGCACTTTGGAATGCCCTCCAAGGCTCTCTGAGGACACCACAGGCCCTGGACCAGTTTCACGGCCTAAAGAACTTCCAATATGGAAATGTATTCAGTCAGATTTAGTTAGTTTCTATCAGTTAGCGTTTCATTGTTTTTCCTCTACTTGTATGTTGTGTTTTAGCCCCTGTACAGCCCAACAAAAGATGTTTTGAATGAAAAGCACTTTATTAATGATTATTGTGACAACGGCGATGATGAAACTGGGCTGTCATGTGGATGTCACTACCGTATGTAGTAAACATGTCATCAGAATCTGGCAACAACAAAATCCTCATCATTATTTTCCAACCTCGGTGATTACTGCCTGCGCCTCGAGCGTAGTGTGACCAGACTGTCAGAATGTCATGGGCCGAGCCTCACACAGCCTGCCAGTGTTTGCCTGTCAGACAACACTGATACAAAAACTAATAGCCTGTGTAAAATGGAGATGGATGGGATTCTCAGGTATCTCTGTGACCATCGTGCTCTTTCTCTCTGTTGGCGTCGGCTGAGGTGTGTCTTATCTTTTTCTAAAAATATGATATCATTGAAAATACAATAATTTCATCAAAATCTTGATTTTGTCTGATAAGCGTGAGGGACACTAAGGCAAAAACCAGCTGCCCAAACCAAATGTGGACCCTAAATAACAATGTTTATTTGGAGAGCGTTAGGGGAATAGAGACAATAAAAGCAACACAATAAAAAACTGTCAACTGGGTAAAACACGTGTCTTGATTCATAGTATAGTAATTTGTGCCGGACGTGCAGCGTAGTAATCAACATAAAAACAGGAAGTCTCAAATTCCCCTACCTTCACTATCACCACAGAAGAGAAAAAAGAAAAACTACAGCAAACAAATGCAGCATTGTCTGACATTCCCGTGAATGGAGACACTTGACCTGCAGCACAGTACATTAGCTGGTCGATGCCCTACCTTTCGCAGAAAATGAAATCACTGGAATCCCGACCTCGTCCCGGGAGAATAGCTTTCTCCGGGAACTTCGGGCCGCTAAATGCGTGAACACAAGGAACTGATCTACACGGATCTGCTCAGTGGGGTAGAGGCGCTGGCCAATGGCCACTTTCACGGGTTTATTATAAACTTATAAAGAGTCCCCTGCGGGATGTACTTTATTACCATGAATAATACCCACGCTGTAAACAAGCTGCAGATTTTTATTTTCTTCTGTACACCAGCATCGAGTTCTGCCTCATAGACGCATCTCTGTACAGTCATTTCTACTCAGTTCAATTGTGGGTGATATTGAATATATTTGTCGAGCCACACTTAGTGAATCTAATGATTGCCTTAGTATTAATGAAAAATAGGCACTTCAAACACACCAAGCATCACTTTCAACGCACTCTCCTCTTCAAGAGGACTCGTATTTAAATGTTCAAAATTGCAATCGTGACACGCATGTCATCAATTCTAACATCCATTCGAGCAAGCTCGAGTCATCTCCTCACCCGCTTGAGTCTGTGGCTCCAGTCCTGGTAGAGGCGCCCCAGCTCCCCAGACATCTGCCTGAGAGCCTGCCTCCTCTGAGCCTCCGTCTCGGCGTGGATCAGGTCCCCCAGGCCCTCCACCTGGCGAACACGCGTTCAAAGATTAAAATAAATCCTCATTTTAGTTCATAGATCCAAGATGGCCTGTATTGAATGGCCACCTTTTGGATGCAGGACAGGGTCATTAAATGAATAAATGTGATACAATTATATAACTAATATTACATACATACATCATCATTTCAGTTCATAGATCCAAGATGGCCTTTATTAGCCACTTTAGGATGCAGGACAGGATCATTCAATTAATAAATATGATACAATTACACAACTTTACACACATACAAGAACACATATTGACAATAGGATATGATACTGTTTTGTATACCTTTTCAAATGACAACCAGCTATATACGTTTTGTGTACTCAACGTTTCAACATGGCATGTAAGTCACAGTGTCAAGGCAGAGATGGGTAGGGAGGGCTTCTCTAGTCTTGACCAACAGGCATGTCCATCCACCAAGCTGTGTAGCGTATTGTATTTCAGTTTTTATCATATTCCGTTTTTTCTCCATATTCTGTGCCTGTATGCCGATAGTTTGAGACATCATTTTACTTTACTGTCATTCACGCTCATCGTATCTGCTTTCCAAGCTTGTGGTGTAATGAAAGAAATCCGCAGAAAGAAATTTGAGTATGTGTGAAAACATGAAGCAAGCGCTTATAACAAGAGACATATTTTGAGACTGTGACTTTGTTCTGTGTACCTAAACGACTTTATCGTATCAATGCCACATTACCTAGTTAGTTACATGTTCATCCCCCTGCACCTTTTCATATGTGTAGCCAATTAACCAATACTTAACCAATACTTAACCAATACTGCGGGTATAAAGGTAGGAACTTAGGTAGGTTTGTGGTGAGAGGTTCACACAGTTTTTGACACACACACACACACGGAGCACACACACAAACACGGGATTACAAACATTTGCGAAAAGGTATTGTGTGAACCGTAATATTATATACGGTGAATGAGAAAATCAATGTCGTTCCAGCTTACTCCTTATTTGGGATGGAGGTATCTGGTCTTGAGGAACATAACTTTTATCCTCTTCCAGAAGTTCTCACACAGAAGCAAAGGCCAGTAACCACAGAAAACATTGCTACTGCCGAAGATGTGAAGAGGTGAAATTATTTGTCAAGTTCATATCCCCAGCATAAATGCCAATGTTGACATGTTGCTTGGAACCAATGCTCCCAAGATATTGGAACCTTGGGAAATTGTCAACAGTTGTGGAAATGGCCCCTAGGCTATAAGAACAGTGTTGGGAGGGGTCATAACATCCTTTACATGGAAGCAGCAATGGCAGTGATGTTGACATGGAGCTTTCTTCTGTTGTGGTGAATAGGATTTATATTTCCAAATTGGAGCTCATGCTTAACAGTCAGTATAATCATGACTTTAATGAAAAGTCTTCAGAGGAAAAAGACATGTCAAGGGAAGACCAAAAATGTATGGAAATCATGAATACATCCAACAACACTACAGGACAACAGGTACAGCCTGAAGTTGCCCCTTAAGACACCTCAGATTCAGATTCAGATTCAGATAACTTTATTTATCCTGAGGGAAATTAAGGCGCAACAGTTGACACAGGGGGAATAAATGCACACACAAATATACTAATACCTAAAGCTAAAAACTAAATAACAACTAACTAAACAAAACTAGTATAAACAAAATATAACTAAATGAAATCTAACTAAATGAAATCTAAATGTATTGATAGATGAATTGCACAATTTACAGTATTATTACAGTAATACGTAGGTATATACAATACACAACAATACGTATAGTGCAAATTGGCAGTAATAAATAACTCAGATGAATACTGAAAAAGTGACATGTGAAAAGTGAAAAGTGAAATTGAATTTACAGTGCAAAATTACAGTGAAAGGAATTTACAGTGCGTTGACCAAAAAATAATAATAACAGTGTGTTGGCCTCAGGTCACTGAGTCTCCACTGTCCCTCTCACAACCCGAGGTAGATGAATTATAGAGACTGATGGCCACAGGAAGAAAGGACTTCCTGTGGCGTTCTGTGGTGCACCTGGGTGGAATGAGTCTATTGCTGAAGGTGCTTCTGTATGAGGTCAGCACCTGATGGAGAGGGTGAGAGTTGTTGTCAAGGATACTACGCAGCTTGTGCAGCATCCTCATCTCAGACACCACCAACAAGGAGTCCAGCTGGACCCCCAGGACAGCGCCAGCCTTCCTGACGATCCTGCTGATCTTGTTGGCGTCTGCTGACCTCAACCTGCTTCCCCAGCACACAACACCGGAGAAGATGGCACTGGCTACCACAGACTGGTAGAACATCTTCAGCATCGTATTGCAAACGTTGAAGGACCGGAGCCTCCGCAGGAAGTAGAGACGGCTCTGGCCCTTCTTGTAAACAGCCTCAGAGTTCTTGGCCCAGACCAGTTTGTTGTCCAGGTGAACTCCCAGGTATTTATATTCCTGAACAACTTCAGCGGACACACCCTTGATGGAAATGGGTGTGGGGGTAGATTTCCTCCTGCGGAAGTCCACCACCATCTCCTTTGTCTTGTCTGTGTTGAGCTGCATGTGGTTCAGCTCACACCACTCAACGAAGGAGTCCATGACGCCCCTGTACTCCTCGTCGTTTCCCTCGCTGACACAACCAACAACTGCAGAGTCGTCCGAGAACTTCTGCAGATGGCAGGACTCTGAGTTGTACTGGAAGTCTGAGGCGTAAAGGGTGAACAGGAATGGGGAAAGAACCGTTCCCTGTGGAGCACCAGTGCTGCTGACCACACAGTCCTGCAGTCTGACAAACTGTGGACGACCCGTCAAATAGTCTGTAATCCAGGAAACCAGGGAAGAACCTGACGTCCTTCTTCCAAACAACTTTGCGAAAGTGGCAAAGCAAAGGCTACTTGGTTGGCTCGAGGGTCCTCTACATTTCTTGTAAAGTCCGAAGAGGAGTGACCTACATATTATGGCGGTGATGTCATAGTGGATTGGGTTGACCCAGAAGTCAGAAAAGACACCTCAGTTAATATTATAGTCAATGAATTACTTCTCAGACTGGAAAAGGCTCAAAGTGTCGGTGGCCTGGTTTCTCAGGCTGAAGACAATTCTATTGGAGTTGAGTCGTAAAAGAAAGGATTTGAATCCCTCGGCACAAGCTGGTGAAGTGAAAAGACTGAAACCCAAAGTAAACCCGGAGAGTCAAATCTTGACACCTAAAGAGCTCTTGGAAGCCGAGTTGGCTATAATACGCTATGGTCAGCAGCATAGGTTTAAGGATGAAATCACTTCTATGACATCTGAAATGGGAACAGTGAAAAGACAAAGTTCCATTTACAAGCTGGATCTGATTATGGAAGATGGACTACTAAGAGTTGGAGGCAGGCTAAGCAAAGGAGCAATGCCTTTGGAGGTGAAACATCCACCGATCCTCTCCAAAGAGCCGCATATTTCCACACTCATCCTCAAGGACATTCATCGAATACTAGGGCACAGTGGTAGAAACCACACACTGTCTGCTTTGAGAAGAAAATATTGGATAACAAGTGCTAACTCTGCCATAAGGAAGATCATATCATCATGCCACTTTTGCAGACGTTACAATGGAAGAACTATGGAGCAAAAAAATGGCCGATCTTCCAAAGGAGAGAATTATTCCAGATCTACCTCCAGTGGATTATTTTGGACCTGTGGAAATCAGAATGGACAGAACCACGTGCAAGCATTATTGGGCAACCTATTCAACACACTGTAAATCCTTTCACTGTAATTTTGCACTGTAAATTCAATTTCACTTTTCACTTTTCACTTTTCACTTTTCAGTACTCATCTGAATTATTTATTAGTATTTTATTACTGCCAATTTGCACTATACGTATTGTTGTATATTGTATATACCCACGTATTACTGTAATAATACTGTAAATTATGCAATTCATCTGTCTATACATTTAGATTTCATTTAGTTATATTTTGTTTATACTAGTTTAGTTTGTTGTTATTTAGTTTTAGGTATTGTATATTTTTGTGTGCATTTATTCCCCGTGTTTCAACTGTTGCACCTTAATTTCCCTCGGGATAAATAAAGTCTCTTGAAAATTGAATCTTGAATCTATTACTAAACTATGTTTAGTACAACAAGTGTAGAATGTGCATTTCTATGTATAGAAAAAATATTTTCACATTTGGCTCCTTAATTGTTTGCATTGAATTGATACCCGTGCTACCAATTAGAGGCCGGTAGGTAGGAGCCAATTAACACTGTGGGTATAAAGGTAGGAACCAATGTTTGCGGTGAGAGGTTCCGCCAGAAGGCCACACAGTTTTTGACGACACACGGAGCACACACACAAACACAGGATACAAACGGGCGCGAAAGGTATGGTCTGAACCGTATGTATGGTGAATGAGAAAATGAAGCAAGTTAAATGGACACCAGTAAAAGTAAATGGACTGTATTTAACTGGAAATTCATTGGATTTAACTTGAATCAGACTTTTATTTACCTGGCAAACTTCCAATCTGATTCAGATTGAGACGATTGAGAGATTGAGAGGTATTGATAAAAACATGTCATCATTTAATTTAATAAGGACAGCGATATACTATTGAAAAAATTGCCCAACCCTACTCCAAAACTACCATTGCAATATCATCCAAGCATATATATATATATATACACAGTATATATATATATACACAGTATTTATACATAAATATATATATATATATCCCAAACTGATCCATGCAAGCCGCCTGGCTGTGACATTGTGACATTTTTTCTTGGTAATACTGGATGTGTGTGTGTGTGTGTGTGTGTGTGTGTGTGTGTGTGTGTGTGTGTGTGTGTGTGTGTGTGTGTGTGTGTGTGTGTGTGTGTGTGTGTGTGTGTGTGTGTGTGTGTGTGTGTGTGTGTGTGTGTGTGTGTGTGTGTGTGTGTGTACCTCCGTTAGGTCCAGCTTTCCTGCATGGAAGGCCCGTCGTGTGAACTCCCCAGCCTCAGCCGGCCTCATACCAGCCAAGCTTCCTGAGAGAGAGAGAGAGACACACACACACACACACACACACACACACACACACACACACACACACACACACACACACACACACACACACACACACACACACACACACACACACACACACACACACACACACACACACACACACACACACACACACACACACACACACAGGAGGTTGAAAGGTGCCTGGGTCACTCAGGGTTCATGTGCCAACCACCAAAGAGGTCACATCCCTGCAGGTCACGTGCGTCGCTGCCTTGGTGTTTGTTTGTCGTGGAACGGTTGGAGAAAGCCCAGTTAGACCAGCATTAGGAACACAGGTGTCCAGAGAGTCACACCACAACTGGATATATGTCCCAACCTGCAGTGGCCTTAAACGTGCAAGACCCCCCCCCCCCCCCGTGTGATGTGTAGATCTGAGGATTGAAGATTGTACAATGGAATGCTTACTCCCCATTCCCTCAGGCGCAGTATGCATTTTCTTAAACACTATACTATAAAATATTAATACTGTACTCAATAAAAATACCCCAAAAAAATTATGATGATATGTACATTTGTTGAATTGTGAAAGTGTTTTTTAAACACTTAAAACACTTAAACAATTTTTTAAAGTGCCAGTAGTGCAGCAGCATTATGAATACAGTGCAGAGGCTGTAATGAGTCCAGAAAGTCCAGAAAAAGTATGATAGTTTAACGTAATATGGATGACAATGTAATGATAGTGGCAGCACTCCTAGCGGTTCAGTAGGCCTGTGGATAAAAATTGTCCTTGAACCTGGTAGTTCTTGTAGGGTGGAGAAGAGATGGTGCCCAGGGTGGTTGCGGTCCTTTGTGAAAGTAGCAGCTTTGTGAAGTAGGCCATGTTAAACGTAATGTGTAATCTGTGCACAGGGACTTTCACTTCTTAAAGCAACACTGCCCCCTAGCAGTAAATTTGCAGCGCATATATGCAGTGCACATAAGTGCACATAAGTGCTCACCTAGGGCCCGTAGGACAGCCGAGGTAACAGCGGGACCACCGTGGATATGGAACTCTGCACAGTCCTCTCCGGTGAAACTGTGTGGCCCTGGAACACAACAACAGAAGACGTTCACCATTTTTGTATAGAAAGACTTTTTGGTGCAGGCACACAAAATGTGGATTTCTAGATTCTTTATTTTTGCCAAGTGTAACATGTACATGACATGACATGACACTACATTACATAACGATCAGTTAGCTGACATTTTTTGTCCAAAGCAACTTACAATAGTGTGTTCCAAATGGGTAGGGTTCAACAACTCGTCACAAGAAGTCATAAGTCACAAGAGTGCATTTTCCTCCAAACAAGTGCCAAGAGCCAAGAGCTGAACTCAGCTGAGCTCAAGTAAAAGTACAATAAGTTGGCTAACAGTAGAACAATATAACCAACAATAGATCTAACAAGCAAACAATCAAGCAACCACTAGAGCTAGTAAGATGAAATAAGTGCCAAGAGGAAGGATTAGGGTAGTGCTTCTTAAAGAGGTGGGTTTTCAGCCTGAGGTGCAAGATGGGCCCGAGGCAGCAGAGTGCAATGGACAGGCAGGGGCGCTCAGTGACAGGCAGGGGCGCTCAGTGGAATGCTTGCTCTCCATTCAATCCGCATTACGAAATCAACACAACACAACAATAGCATAAACAATAATTTAAACAACAATAAAGAACGATGATATTAGATTACAATAGATTCTAATGTATTGTCATTGCACAGCACAAGTGACAGACACAATGACAGCAGTCCAGACTGCAACTTTTGCACTCTGGTTAGATGCCAAATTATTTTCGCTGTACTGTTACAGCGAAAATAATTTGGCATCTAACCAGAGTGCAAAAGTTGCAGTCTGGACTGCTGTCATTGTGGTACAGAGTTCAGAGAGATGACAGCTGAGGGGAAGAAGCTGTTCCTAAGCCTGCTTGACTTGGAACAGAGGTTTCTATAGCGCCTCCCAGGGGGGAAGAGGGCAACAGTCCATGGTTGGGGTGAGAGGGGTATTTCACAATTTTTTTTGCTAGTGTTTATTGCAGGGAGGGGTAAGCCAACAACGCCTTGGGCGGTTTTCACCCCCCTCTGCAGTGCTTTCCGGTCGGAAACAGTGCAGTTGCCGTACCACATTGTGATGCAATTGGTGAGTATGCTTTCGATGGTTCACCAGAATCTGAGGGGGACAGCTGGGCTTTCCTCAGTCTCCTCAGGAAGAAGAGACGTTGGTGAGCCTTCTTTCCCAGTGAGGCAGTATTGAGGGACCAGGAGAGGTCCTCGGAGATGTGGACCCCCAGTAATTTGAGGCTAGAGACACGCTCGACCTCCGCTTTGTTGATGAGGATGGGGGTGTGTGCGCCATATGTATGATATATACATATAGCTGGTGCAAAAAGCTTTTTAAAGTGACCAAATGTATAGAAAAGACAAATAACAAAAATTGGAAAAAAAATGGACAAATAAGCTGACAGAAGAGGGAAAAACCACGTAGCACACACACACACACACACCTGGAAACCAGAGAATCAGTCCGCGGTCCAGCACCTCTCTGGAGTGGGGGTCAGTGATGGTGCGCAGCAGGGCCCTGCGGGGAGGCGGCAGGGCGTGTCTCAGTGCCCCCCCCATGCTCCTCAGAGCCGTGGAGGAGGCAGGGCCGCTGACTCTCACCACGGCCACCCCGCACCTGCCGTGGCCCGACGACAACGCGAAGATGGTCTCTGCGTCACACATTGGCGCACTGCCACTGCAGAAAGACCTACCGACGCTTCTCAGAACTGAAGACTGGGGTCTGCTGCAAGATGTGGAAGAAAGAGAGGAGCGTAAATGACAGAGGACGTGTATATGTATGAGGTCACATCTACACTTCTAATTGTACTACTTTCTAATTTACCAAAACAATGCTACATACACTTCAAAGAGGTATGTGGACATGCTGTACAAGAATATGGTTAAGTTTGCTGACAATACAATTTATTTATTTGTTATTGATGTTCTGCCTATGTATTACTGAGATATTAGATATTGTGATTTAAGCATCTAATTATTACAAAATGCTCAGAGTTAGGCCATTCGGGGACCTGTTGGAACAATAATATGGTGGAGCATGGTGCGGAAAACCATTAGTTTATTGTATGTAATGAGTAACGTATGCCTATAGCCGGGTAGACGGCTGTTGTGAAGACATATGGACATCCTCTACAACATTGGCATTGGATGGGCATGTTTGAGTTTTAATTCAGCAACAGACCTTTTGTTTAAAATGCGGGCTGTTCTCCACATCCGAATGGATGAAAACGACAACATTGTAGAGAAAGGTAACAGCGGCTCAAGTGAACTGGTCTATTGTTCACACCTCCAGGCACTCTTTACCAGATGGATGGCAATAGTCAATCGTAGTCATCCTACTTTCTGTTGAGTTATAACCTCATGGTAAGGGGTTTCCCAAAGACAATATCAACGTATCGCATGTTGACTGTATCTATGGTGTCCACTGATCGCGTTGCCATTATTGATCAAGTGGTTCATTTTTGTTCCACTGATCTGGCTTTTCTAGTACAATGTCATCTCTGTTTAAAGCGCACCACTCAATAACAAGAAAGCATGGCTGTATAACCACAACGCCTCCTTGCTGTGCATCCTTTATGTGTGCTCGTCTAGCCCCCATTTCCGTTGCAGAACAAGTTCCGCACCGCACTTCATTCATCTAACAACGTTCTTTCTATCGCCTCCATGTGTTGTGTTACATAGTAGCAGATTACTCTGAGATGAGTGTGATGATAAAACAGGACACACTCCTCCACTTAAATAGATTTTTGTATTATTTATTATTATAATTATTTTACACATTATTTATCGTGTTTTCACTGGTGACGTCACGTGTGTTACCCGGTGGTCTGGTTTCTAAGAGTTGACTTACAGTGGTTTCATGCAACATTAATAATTAATAGTCTATTCAATGTCCTCGTCGTCCTATCAACTTTCCCAGCTCTTTATGTAGTTTTCTGTAACTATTTAAAAAGGACTGTAATGTGTCACCCAGTACATCCTATCAGAGCACTTTTTTTATAAATAATCTCAATCAACTGGGTCATTCATTTTATTGAATATTTCACCAGAAACCTTAAATAATCCCTTTCTTTAGATTACATCATTCACAGCACATCGGTTTGTTTTTATATTTTTTTATTAAGGATCACATCCATATATATTGTATAAAAACCCACACAATAAAGTGGTGTTAATGACATGAGTCATTACACAAATTATGGTATACAAGTGATAGTCTCAAAGTGGATAACATAACTTTGTTTTTTAAATTGTTGCACATTTAATTTACGTGTTGACGTAATTAGTTACTAGAAGTTCCACAAATAACTAAACTTCTTTTTTGAAGAAACCTGTTTTTATTTGATTTGATTTGAGGCCACGCAAATGTAAATGAATAAATGTAACAGTTTCTCCTTAACAGAAGTAATTCTCCCGTTTCCAAGACAAGCCCTCAAAAAGCACTTTGATAAGGACACAGAGGGAATGTAGGAATTTGAATGACAAGATGTAGGGGACCAGTTAAAGTTCGTTTTTTTTAACAAAGGAATGTATTATCGAGACACAAATAACTTAGAACCACATCAATACTCAAAACATTTAAAACTTTAAGACATACAGTACACACTAAAACAGGCGTAACCCAATGTATCAGCGGTGTTCTTTTCTCTGTGACTTGACAAACAGCCACGATACACCAGGTTAAAAGGGTACATTCTGAGCAGAAGAAACAGTAACTTGGTCTGAATTTGTGCAAATTTCAAATCGATTGCAAAGCGCTCACCATTTTGGGACATTTCATATATCCTTTGTTCTTTTTTTTTTCTTTTTAAATAACACTAATGCACAGTTAAGGTGTAACAAATGAAGACCACTCTAGTCATTTTCCTTCAAAAATATATTCAAAATGATTTACGTATAGCTTGTTATTATGGTAAAAAAAAAGAAAAAGAAAAAAACAACAACCCTATATGGTAACGTATGGACAGAGTTAGTGGAGTGAGTCCGACTGAGCGACGTCATTTTCATCCCAGAGGACCGGGCCTCAGTAGATATCCACGTGCTGCAGTGGAGTGTAATTCCTGTCCCAGTATCCACCGGAAAACAGCCAATCCTGGGAGCTGATGAAAGGGTTCTGGCCTTGATGAAACCACCTGGCCGTAGTGCAGAGATCACAAACAATCAGAGATGTAGTACCTTATTATTCTTTCTTTTTTGATACGCAATATCTTTTATTGCGAGATCATTTTTTCCCGGAGAAGCCTACTTGAACTTTATTCCGGGAAGGTCAATTCTTTTTTCTGAAAAGGTTGACATTCGGGAAGCCAAATCAAGTCCTAATCAGGTGGAGTCAAATCTCCAAATGTCCAAGCCTCCCTTAGTGTGTTTGTGTGTGTAGTTTGTACCAGTGGAAGTTTGACAGATACAGAAAGTCAGGTATTCTTCTTCAGAATTACGAGGGGTCCATGTTCATGTCCATGTACATATGCAGGCATTCCAATCAAAATCCAATCCTAATACAATTTATTCATAGTTATGTTTAAAAATAATCACATCTTTAATAGGTTTGTCTAAGAACGGAGCTGGACAATAGGATTCAGACGGTGTTCAGATTCATCACTGAACACCTGCGTGCCAACATGACAATATACCGTGACTGGACTATACATGCTAAGCTACAGGTGCAGCCAGCGCAGCATGCAGACAGACGGCAAGCAGCTCTGACCTTGGGGCGAGGGCAGGGGTCCTGGACATCAAAGCCAGGATGGAACCAAAGGTAAGAAC
Source organism: Muraenolepis orangiensis (assembly GCA_027704905.1). Taxonomy (NCBI): domain Eukaryota; kingdom Metazoa; phylum Chordata; class Actinopteri; order Gadiformes; family Muraenolepididae; genus Muraenolepis; species Muraenolepis orangiensis. Next base: position 18,970,392 of record CM051004.1, read on the forward strand.
AAAAGATACAAATGATAGAACCGTTCAAGAGAACGTCAATAGATGCTTGGGAGGAAACCACATGCTTTTCTTCTCCTTCAATCTTTCTAAATGTTACCCTGTATATATTCAGATTATATAAAGCAATTTTGGAATGTATCTTATCTTATATCTAGCTTATAATGTGTAAAATCCAATAGAAATATAGCACACCTATATGGGAAGATTTGGAAATGACCCATTTCTTTTATTCACCGTCTTGCACGGTATGGTGATGAACAAACCCATTATGTTAAAATATACAACCCAGCATTGTGGATCCGGATCATTCACTTCACAGCTTTTACTAATGCACCCACCTGGCATTATAGTCCTTGTCAGTCTTTTATATATATATATATATTTATATATATATATATTTATATATATATATATATATATATACATACACACATGATGGACTTGGAGAGTTTTTTTTACTAAGGCACCCACCTGGCTTTAGAATCCTCGTCGGTCTTGGAGCGGTTTTTGCGAGCATTTCTCTGCTTCTCCTCCAGCCTATTCTTCTCCTCGCTTGCAAGGTCTACGAGATCAAACACAGTGTCTTCTTCACCGATTGAAATGCATGAAAAGGCGCAATAAAAGGCTTAATTATAATGATATGTATATACTCATTCATTCATTCATTTCATCACCAATATCTCCCCTCTCCATTGCTCTGATGTCCGGCCTCAGGCGACAGTCGGTCTTGGGAATGAGTCCTTCCATCTCCTCGGACGTCTCGTTCAGCTGCATCGCAAAGGTGGTGAAGCTGTACATCTGTAGAAGGGGGAGAGGAAATGAAATGGAGCCGGGAGCGACTGATGTACTGAATGTGCCCCGTGTGTTACAATGGTTTCACTCCTATTTCCAATATTGGTTGGCCATGTTGCCAGTGTTTATAGAATCCCCAGCTGTCCCAGGTAAGGAATCCTTCTTTCAGAGACTTTTCCATATAAATATATATATATATATACCCCACTCTTTCATGTTGCCTGTAAGATGGCTCAGTGCCGGAGGCTGTCAGGCCATTCTCCTGTAAATAAGGGCCCATTGTAGACCCATAGCTACTGCCCAAGGATGTGACGAAATACCACAGCAATCGACTTCAACCGCTGCCAGTGCTCTGCAATCCTTCCTTCCTTCCAAGGCACATGACACCGCAGAGGTTTTCTAAAGAAATGTCCGATGGCCCTGCGGGACAAAATCCACCTACGCTTCAATCTACGGTGTCTTACCTCGACCGAGTTGGCCGGTCTTGGAGCGATCCTCCACAGGAGCTCGCTGCCGGGAATGACCTCCACAGTGTCCGTGTCCGGGAGCGGAATCTCATCTGGCGCTTTGCTGGAAGCCTGCATTGGGGGACAAATTGGACGGATCATTACGTGACTCCCGATGCAGCAGCAGCACGTCTGCAGGGTCATCATCATTATTATCTATGGCCCTATTGCAGTATTACATGGCTCCGTTTTGAGGTGAGATGACATGACATGTACCTCCATGGCTGTCTTTATGGATTACAGGAAGAAGCAGAAGAAGAAGAAGAAGAAGAAAAATAAGTTCAGAGTAAAGTCTGCACTCTGTTTATTGCTCCCAAGATGTGTATTTTCACCAATTTAAACAAGTACGCTGTTTCGATCACATTGTTCTGACACAAAGATCCACCATGTTTTTATTGGTAAAAATAAAACACCTGGGGACTGCAATACACAGTGTGTGTGGACTCTTCTCTTTCAAAGCAATTTATTGGTGTCATATATTCATGAATTATTGAATGTTGGGACAAAATGTAATACCAGGGTAGTCTAATCATCAACACGTCACCACTTCCTGTTTCTCCCACCCCCCATGTGTTCCCTGTGTGGCTGATTGATCGTCGCACACCTGAATCCAGTTGGGCTCATCTCTGCATCTGTGGCACTTAATGTCTCCATGCCAGAGTCTCAAACTGGCCTGAAGATTTGGGCCCTTGCCTGAATAATTCTTTGCTTCTGCTCCTTTTAGTTTATTCTGTTTATATGTTGAACTAAGTAGACGTTTTGTTGCTGACTAGTGTTTTTTCCCCCCCCTGGTATCGCGATTGTCCATTAAAAAGACTTCCCTTTGTGTTCTGTGTCTGCAATTGGGCTTGGATTCTCTGCTTGGAAACCTTCACAGAATCCGAGCATACTTCGTATAAGTTAGGAAGCATACAGCGTTGTTGTACATCGTATAGGTTAGGAAGCATACAGCGTTGTTGTACATCGTGTAGGTTAGGAAGCATACAGCGTTGTTGTACATCGTATAGGTTAGGAAGCATACAGCGGTGTTGTACTTCGTATAAGTTAGGAAGCATACAGCGTTGTTGTACATCGTGTAGGTTAGGAAGCATACAGCGTGGTTGTACATCGTATAGGTTAGGAAGCATACAGCGTTGTTGTACATCGTATAGGTTAGGAAGCATACAGCGTTGTTGTACATCGTGTAGGTTAGGAAGCATACAGCGTTGTTGTACATCGTATAGGTTAGGAAGCATACAGCGTGGTTGTACATTGTGTAGGTTAGGAAGCATACAGCGTTGTTGTACATCGTATAGGTTAGGAAGCATACAGCGTGGTTATACATCGTGTAGGTTAGGAAGCATACAGCGGTGTTGTACATCGTATAGGTTTGGAAGCATACAGCGTTGTTGTACATCGTATAGGTTAGGAAGCATACAGCGTTGTTGTACATCGTATAGGTTAGGAAGCATACAGCGTGGTTGTACATCGTATAGGTTAGGAAGCATACAGCGGTGTTGTACATCGTATAGGTTAGGAAGCATACAGCGTGGTTGTACATCGTGTAGGTTAGGAAGCATACAGCGGTGTTGTACATCGTATAGGTTTGGAAGCATACAGCGTTGTTGTACATCGTATAGGTTAGGAAGCATACAGCGTTGTTGTACATCGTATAGGTTAGGAAGCATACAGCGTGGTTGTACATCGTATAGGTTAGGAAGCATACAGCGGTGTTGTACATCGTATAGGTTAGGAAGCATACAGCGGTGTTGTACATCGTATAGGTTAGGAAGCATACAGCGGTGTTGTACATCGTATAGGTTAGGAAGCATACAGCGTGGTTGTACATCGTATAGGTTAGGAAGCATACAGCGTTGTTGTACATCGTATAGGTTAGGAAGCATACAGCGTGGTTGTACATCGTATAGGTTAGGAAGCATACAGCGTTGTTGTACATCGTGTAGGTTAGGAAGCATACAGCGTTGTTGTACATCGTATAGGTTAGGAAGCATACAGCGTGGTTGTACATCGTGTAGGTTAGGAAGCATACAGCGTTGTTGTACATCGTATAGGTTAGGAAGCATACAGCGTGGTTATACATCGTGTAGGTTAGGAAGCATACAGCGGTGTTGTACATCGTATAGGTTTGGAAGCATACAGCGTTGTTGTACATCGTATAGGTTAGGAAGCATACAGCGTTGTTGTACATCGTATAGGTTAGGAAGCATACAGCGTGGTTGTACATCGTATAGGTTAGGAAGCATACAGCGGTGTTGTACATCGTATAGGTTAGGAAGCATACAGCGGTGTTGTACATCGTATAGGTTAGGAAGCATACAGCGGTGTTGTACATCGTATAGGTTAGGAAGCATACAGCGGTGTTGTACATCGTATAGGTTAGGAAGCATACAGCGGTGTTGTACATCGTATAGGTTAGGAAGCATACAGCGTGGTTGTACATCGTATAGGTTAGGAAGCATACAGCGTTGTTGTACATCGTATAGGTTAGGAAGCATACAGCGTGGTTGTACATCGTATAGGTTAGGAAGCATACAGCGGTGTTGTACATCGTATAGGTTAGGAAGCATACAGCGGTGTTGTACATCGTATAGGTTAGGAAGCATACAGCGGTGTTGTACATCGTATAGGTTAGGAAGCATACAGCGGTGTTGTACATCGTATAGGTTAGGAAGCATACAGCGGTGTTGTACATCGTATAGGTTAGGAAGCATACAGCGGTGTTGTACATCGTATAGGTTAGGAAGCATACAGCGTGTTGTACATCGTATAGGTTAGGAAGCATACAGCGGTGTTGTACATCGTATAGGTTAGGAAGCATACAGCGGTGTTGTACATCGTATAGGTTAGGAAGCATACAGCGGTGTTGTACATCGTATAGGTTAGGAAGCATACAGCGGTGTTGTACATCGTATAGGTTAGGAAGCATACAGCGGTGTTGTACATCGTATAGGTTAGGAAGCATACAGCGGTGTTGTACATCGTATAGGTTAGGAAGCATACAGCGGTGTTGTACATCGTATAGGTTAGGAAGCATACAGCGGTGTTGTACATCGTATAGGTTAGGAAGCATACAGCGTGTTGTACATCGTATAGGTTAGGAAGCATACAGCGGTGTTGTACATCGTATAGGTTAGGAAGCATACAGCGTGGTTGTACATCGTATAGGTTAGGAAGCATACAGCGTGTTGTACATCGTATAGGTTAGGAAGCATACAGCGGTGTTGTACATCGTATAGGTTAGGAAGCATACAGCGGTGTTGTACATCGTATAGGTTAGGAAGCATACAGCGTGTTGTACATCGTATAGGTTAGGAAGCATACAGCGTTGTTGTACATCGTATAGGTTAGGAAGCATACAGCGTGGTTGTACATCGTATAGGTTAGGAAGCATACAGCGGTGTTGTACATCGTATAGGTTAGGAAGCATACAGCGGTGTTGTACATCGTATAGGTTAGGAAGCATACAGCGGTGTTGTACATCGTATAGGTTAGGAAGCATACAGCGGTGTTGTACATCGTATAGGTTAGGAAGCATACAGCGTGGTTGTACATCGTATAGGTTAGGAAGCATACAGCGGTGTTGTACATCGTATAGGTTAGGAAGCATACAGCGGTGTTGTACATCGTATAGGTTAGGAAGCATACAGCGGTGTTGTACATCGTATAGGTTAGGAAGCATACAGCGGTGTTGTACATCGTATAGGTTAGGAAGCATACAGCGGTGTTGTACATCGTATAGGTTAGGAAGCATACAGCGTGGTTGTACATCGTATAGGTTAGGAAGCATACAGCGTGGTTGTACATCGTATAGGTTAGGAAGCATACAGCGTGTTGTACATCGTATAGGTTAGGAAGCATACAGCGTGTTGTACATCGTATAGGTTAGGAAGCATACAGCGGTGTTGTACATCGTATAGGTTAGGAAGCATACAGCGGTGTTGTACATCTATAGGTTAGGAAGCATACAGCGTGTTGTACATCGTATAGGTTAGGAAGCATACAGCGGTGTTGTACATCGTATAGGTTAGGAAGCATACAGCGTGGTTGTACATCGTATAGGTTAGGAAGCATACAGCGGTGTTGTACATCGTATAGGTTAGGAAGCATACAGCGGTGTTGTACATCGTATAGGTTAGGAAGCATACAGCGGTGTTGTACATCGTATAGGTTAGGAAGCATACAGCGGTGTTGTACATCGTATAGGTTAGGAAGCATACAGCGTGGTTGTACATCGTATAGGTTAGGAAGCATACAGCGTGGTTGTACATCGTATAGGTTAGGAAGCATACAGCGGTGTTGTACATCGTATAGGTTAGGAAGCATACAGCGTGGTTGTACATCGTATAGGTTAGGAAGCATACCGCTTTGTTGCCTTTCTTCACCTCCGCGCCTTTTCTTTTGTGTGCCTCGAAAGCCGCCGGGTCGATCATGTACAAGCACTCAGTCCACTTCCCGTAGAGAGCGCACACCTTCTTTTTGCTGGTTTAGAAAAACAATAAACACATCAAGGCCAATTTCCACAAGGCCCCCGCACCGCGATCGACGTCCCTCATTAAAAAAAATGAACCAAATCCCCCCCAAAGGACCGCATTTAAAACTGATCAGGTGGTTAGTGTTAAGACAACAATGTCGTCTGGGTAATAACGGCTGGGCCCAATGTGTAGAAAGACATTGACATTTAAGCACCACACATTATTTTCACAAAGTGAGGGTGACATTTGAGCTTTAAAAAAACAAAAAAAAGCACTCACCTTTTGTCCAGAATGTACCCTTCGACTTTGTGCAGTTCTCTGCCAAAAAGGCCACATGGTTTGAAATTCAAGCAGCACTTTTCCCCAGTTCTATAAAAGCAGAAGGAACATTTCACTCATTCCACTCTCCATTGTGCTTTGTCATGCAAAGCATACGTTTTTCTTTCTTGCTACTTAGTCAGACTTCCTCAATATAGATGCTGCTGTCACTAGTGGCGTCTACTCCTGGAAATAACAGGAACAATTTAAACTTGGGAACACGTCGTAGAAATTGTAGTTTGATCTTACTTGTGGTTGATCACCTCCATGTTACCATACTGCTCAATCCACAGCTGGCCTACGATGATATTGTGGACGCAACACGTGGGGTTAGTCCATGTGTAGGCCTCGTTGTAACTGGACAAAGCACAGAGACACAACAAAGTGACTTTACAGCACACACGTATCCATGGGCGTAGAATATAGTGGGGAGCAGGTGGACATGGATGTTGGGACATGCATCATGTTTAGCAATAATTGACTACATTCTTGTGTTTTACAAATTCATACTGCGGGAGGGTATGTGGAGTAGAGTAAGCATTCCATTGTACTTGTTGCAAATAGAAAATTTAATTCTTGAATCTTGAGTCTTGAAATACTGGTCTGGTGGTCTAGTCATCAGATTCCAACATGATATTACACAATTGTTCAGTGATGTTTGTGCTACGATAAATCAGAAAAAAGTGTTTAAATTGTTATTTTACAATTTGAGGGTGGATCCTCCCCCCCCCCAGAAACCCCTACAATTAGTTTGGCTAAGCCACACGTTGGAGAAGTGATCCATAAGAGAGTTATGATGAAGCCAGGTAGTAACCTGGGCCGTCTCTTGTGTTGGCTACATTCTGCTGTTCTTACTTGGGCAGCTCCAGTGTGATGATGCCTTTGGGCTCCGCCTCCACACTTTTACCCCAGAACTTGAGCTTGGGGTAGATGGAGCCGTGGAAGACAAAGTCCTTTTGCAGGCCCTCGGCGTGGAAGGCGCTGACCGGTGGGTGGTGGCTGACCTGCTCTGATATCAGCCTGAAGCCCAGGTCCTCTCTGACAACACAAGACCACCACGATGACGGCAGGGCCCATAACATTGTCCATATTACATTACATTATCATACTTTTGCTGGACTTTCTGGACTCATTTCAGCTACTGCACTGTTCTTCACTGGATTCATTATGCTGCTGCACTAGTGGCACTTTAAAATGCTTTTTGCACAATTCAACACATGTACATATCATCATCCATCAATCACTTTATTGATGGATTTTTATAGTTATTTTTTCTTGTGTATAGTGTTTTAGGAAATTCATACTGCTGGAGGGAATGGGGAGTGGGCATTCCATTGTACTTGTTGCATATGGCAAATAAGAATCTTGAATAAGCCCAGTGCTCTGTAGCTCACAGAACACTGGACCACTGCATGCTGAGCTCACTGTGGTCAAAATGCATTAAAGTCCAAATCACAGTTAAACGCCCCGCACCCAACGGGGAAAGATCTGCAAAAATCTGCATAGCTACTCGGGAGACCATACACAGCCCCTGTGTTGGGGACGATCTATGCAAAGACGTGCAGTCCTCCGAGAGCTTAGCAACAAGGCATTACCTCTACTCTGCTGCGCTGAGGAATCACTGAACAGGCACAGTGTTTAGTTTTGTTGTTCGGCAGCCAGACACGAGGATAATCAAAATGATGTATTTTCAGTGGGTGGCGATACCCTAGCCGCTTTTAAGCAGTGCATTTAAATGATTCCGCAACATCTTTCATCACATGCATGTAATGCTTTTGCAACGTATCTTCAATGGAACCGACTCGGTTTTGCAATTTCGCTTCTCAGTTCAATATCCGTGCAGATTAATTGGCCGGCTAGTTCCACACACATTGGATTTGTCGTATGGATTTATGGATAGTTTAACACATCTTTAGTAATAGTTGTGTGTGGAGCAGGATGTGTAGTGTTTCTTTTACCTCACTAGTTCGTAGGTTTCTCCCAGCAGTGGGTTGAAGGGTTTACCAGTACGCTCCCACTGAGAGGCCACGGCCGAGACCGCAAACGCAGCCACACACTGCCAACACACACACACACACACACACACACACACACACACACACACACACACACACACACACACACACACACACACACACACACACACACACACACACACACACACACACACACACACACACACACACACAGCATTGTTATAGTATAGTGTTGTATATAGTATAGCATATAATAGTTTAGTATTCTATAGCATAGTATTACATAGTTAAGTATAGCATAGTATAGTATTGTTGTTTTAATTCATACTGTGGGAGGGAATGGGGGAGTAAGCATTCCATTGTACGTGGCGAATACAAACAACTTAACTCTTAAAGTCAAATCAAGCAAGGTACACATTGCCAAGTGTTGCCGCAGTGGGCCAGCATGGTGGTACCTTCATCCTCTCGGTGGAGTCTGAGGACTCGTTGGCCCGGTGGATGAGGTAGGTGTGTTCCATGTACTCGGTCAGGCGCTGCAGGAAACTGAGGGGCTCGTTGAAAATCACCGGCATGGTAATTTTGGAGAGTTCCTGTGAGGAGAGAGAGGCAATGGATCGAGACTCGAAAAGGAGAGTGCCTTACCTAAGTGCTCCGTTTAAAGTTCACCTTTTATTGTGGATTTGGACCGAAAGGCATCTGCTATGCTGCTTCGCCGCCAGAAGGAGTTAACACCGTAGCATGTTTATGTTCATGTTGTGGTAATAAACATGCTAATATTAGTGATACACTCCCGAAATCATGACAAACTCATGACAAAAACGATGCCTCATGTGTGCACAGCCTGCAGTGTACATGCTTGGAATTTAACAGTCAGGGTCACAACTGGTGTGTGTGTGTGTGTGTGTGTGTGTGTGTGTGTGTGTGTGTGTGTGTGTGTGTGTGTGTGTGTGTGTGCGCATCTGACAAAGGCACCCGTAAATTTGGTGCCCTGGCCTGTTTTGTGAGGTCATGACATTCCTATTGATTTTGAGCAGACCCCAATCTCAAAGCTCACCATTCCAATGCATTTCCTCAAGATGCTCCAGATGCTGAAGTCATTCCTGGAGAACATTGGTGCAGGGAGACGGGTCCTGAAGCACAAACGCACACATTGTACAAGGCAGAAAGAGCGTCATGTGCCGCATGTGTGTGTGTGTGTGTGTGTTCTTGTGTGTGTGTAGGTGGAGTGACACCGATGTATGAGGCGTCTAATGTCACACAAGAAGCCACAAGGATCACCCAAGCGAAATGTGAACCTGCTGCTATGATAAGCTGCAATTTGACTTCTTAAATGATTGCATCACATAATACAATTGAATCCAATGTTAATAGTGAATTCATTGTTGTTATCGGTCATTAAAGAGTGGCATATAAGTAAACCCAAAACCACCTATTTTAGCTGAAACCTGTTCTATGTCGGTGGACATTTCTGGGTTATTTTTGACAAAGAGTTGTTTTTGTCAGCTGGAGTGAGTGTGACGTGAGTTTTCACTACGCCCATCAACACCTGCACCAAAAGTCTAAAATGTTTTCTTTAAAACTTTCCAACTCTTTCTTTCTGCCTCAGTTTGCATTTTAGGACTCTCGTGCTTAAAGGGATGTTTACTCATACCCTTTAATGAGCCATGAGCTGGTAGGCCTTAGGCACCTTCCTTCTACCTGCCTGCAGGTAGGCTGCGTGTAGGTTCTGGGTTTGAACCCAGGACCTATTAGCTGGGACAAACACCCTAAACTGCAGACGGTCCTTCCCCGTTTCAACTGATTTAAAGCCTGAGTGCGGAACTCGTGTTTCCCCCTGCTGGCAGTGAGGGTAATTACACTCTCACACTCGATGTGACATATGGCTGCAGGCTCCCCTGTGCACTCGCCACATCTTGCTCTTCCAGTGTAAACAAGGGCAGAGGGAGAGAAAAGGCCAAGTGATGGAGTCGTCAGATGGAGGTAATTGTAGCTCACTTTCCGCTGCAGAAAAGTGTACCTCCAGCACAAACAGCGCTGTTGTTATAAAGTGACTGCTGGTTACCTACTGCAGTCAACTGACACCTACGGTAACGTGATTAAGCAGTAACACGACATCTGTGTCTGCCCTCAGTGCCTTCTGTTCTTTCAGAGCAGATCCGTGTTTTGTCCTCCTCGCCTTTTTCAGACATCATTCTTCCCTCTGAACACAGAGTTTATCTCGAGCATCCAGATGAAAAAAACCCAGAAACCTTTCTTTGACGCTTGTTTGGATTCTCAGTCAAAGCTTTTCTGCAGCTCTACCACTTGTATCTGTGGCTCCGTCGCTATGGTCTCTCCACTCTTCCACTACTTTATGACTTGAGAGTCTACAATTACGAGAGGAGAACTAAAGATTGAAAAATAAAATAAATAAAAAGCACATCTCTTCTGGTGAGCCAGCGAGAGGATGTCGGTACTGACGTTCCGACACCACAACTGAGAAATACAGAGAGCTTTTTGCTCTGGCGGCCATAGACTTAAATCAGCATTGTGTGAACTAAGAGGTTCGTTTATATGTTAAGGCACCTCACTCTTTTGAGCATTTGAGTCTCATCAGATCACACTTCTCTGTACACACAGCAGAACATGAAAGGGACCGGGGTCAGGTCGTCCACACTGACTGAATCCACACTGTTGCGTTACACTGTGACCTCATGAAAGTTTCAGCGGTCCAACGCAGGGTTTAGGCTTCTAATGACTCCACCCGAGCGGCCCTCCTCAATTATTCAGAGCCTGAATCGGCGGGATCTGAAAAACGCCATCAACACCGAGCTTGAGTTGCAGAGTCGGCCAGGAGCTAAGGAGGGACACTCAATACATCATACAACAAACATGCCCATCTGAGACATATAAATAAAAGTTTTATTTTTTATTTATATATATATATATATATATAAAAGTTATTATATTTTATATATATATATATATATATATATATATATATATATATATATATATAATAACTGTTATAAGGGCCAGTGTGTGGATGTTTTCGGGCTATGGGAGTCGTTGGGAGCACTGCAAAAAAACGCAAACCTATGCTGCTGCATGTCGCCGTTGATTTGGGGATCCTTGTTGCCATGGTGATCCTCCTGCAACATGCTGATGGGGGTACTGCGACTGCTGCTCATTAGGACAGAGAGCTCCTCTTCCTCGTCCTCCTCCCGGGAGTGGCTGGTCACCGTCTCAAAACCACTCAGGGAGCGCTCCGAGTCAGACTCTGGGGCAGGATCACAACATGGTCAGTGGAGGGGAGGAGGGGAGGGGGAGGGGGGAGGGGGGGGGAGGGGCGGGACAAGGAGATTACTGGGAATGATGATGTTTGATCGACACACCCTCACGCCCCAGCGGGGGGACAATGACCTAGCGCCGGTTTTTAATTGGTTAAATACATTTGGGATGATCCAAAATAAATACAGCTGTGAAAAATTATATATTAATAAATAAAAGTGTTAGATTAAATAAAGAAAAACAAACACCATTGACACCTCGAACTGTCATTACCATCTTAACGGCAAAAACAACAACAAGAACAACAAAAAAGTGAACTGCCGGAAAGTAGGCTAAACTGCTAGCGTGGGCGTTACGCGGAATTATTACGAAATATAACGGGTGAAGGAACGAACGTGGCGTCTATTAAACGGCGCACGGCGGAAACCTACCAGACAGGGCGTCGTAGAAGTCATCATCGCTCAGGGCGCTGCGTGGCGGGGACCCCTTCACCACCGACTGCTCCAGCTCATGGTGCTCCGTGGCCAGAGTCTGCAGCGCCTCAGACAGGATCTTGTTCTTCTCCGCCTCGTGCTCCAATTTCAGACTGCGCACCTGAACCCGTGGGTACATGTGAACACACACACACACACACACACACACACACACACACACACACACACACACACACACACACACACACACACACACACACACACACACACACACACACACACACACACACACACACACACACACACACACACACACACACACACACACACACACACACACACACACGCAGGCACAGACACACATCCGGGCACACATACATACATACACAGACACACAAGCTTGTGTGTGTTGGTACACGTGAAAGCACGCACACACACACACACACACACACACACACACACACACACACACACACACACACACACACACACACACACACACACACACACACACACACACACACACACACACACACACACACACACACACACACACACACATCCCTTTACTACAGTATTGTGTTGTAACAAGTCACAGCTGCGTACGAGAGGCCCAAAGAGGGAGGTGGAAGAGGAGGTGATAGAAGAGGAGGTGGGCAGGAGGTGCCGAAAGCAGTAGGGGGGGGGGAAGTCATGTTTATCTGTGGTGGAAGTCGAAGCTCGCCGTCTCGAATGGCGTGTGAGAAAACATGACTCCCGTAAAAAGAGAGGGAGATTATATGACCCTCTTACACGTGCACATCGTGTACCATTGCACCGCAAGATTTTTGCCGCCATTTCAATTTCAGCGGCCGTGTTGTCTGTTTGGGGCCCTGTCTCGTTGACAATGTCTGCACACGGAGGCGGATCGAAGAATGAAAATAAATAAAGAATAAAGAATTCAGGCTTCCTCTGATCGGCCGAGATTGGAGCCACATTCAATAAAACCCAAAAGGTAGGTGGTTCTTCTACACCCACAATCCGAGACAATACCAGAGACAAATACATGGTGCATGAGACTGGAGTAAGAGGACGACACCTGTTTGTGCGTGTGTGTGTGTGTGCGTTTGTGTGTGCGTGTGTGACTGATCCAAGCAGAGCACAGCAGGTCAAGCCATCTGTCACTTTGGTTAGGAGCCAAACGACCTGTCAATAGTAACAGGGCACTATTAACGAAGTACTTAACAGATGATTTTATTTTATTTTATTTTATTTCCAGAGACATAAGTCCTTAATGAGGAGGTTGGGGTTACGCATCTTGCACAAGGACACCAACAGGTAGACTATGGACCATCGGGGTCTGAACCCGCAACCTTTTGGGCTGGGAGCAACCAACTATCCTTCTCATCATTTGATCGTTTCTGAGTTGATTTGGTCATTTATGAGTAAACATGTTAATTTATGTATTATGTATTATGTAAACTAATGACTTCAACATTTCCCGACACAATTCCATTATTCTTAACAATATCATAATTCAGTAATTCATTAATATTTGGTCCGTGGGTAGCTCTTTCCTCTCTCTGGAATATATGTATAAATATCTCTCTGAAACAGCTTGTGACTCAATAGGATTGCCTCCCAGACCTTTTTGATTAAAACAAAAAAAACAACTGAAAAGCTTCTCATGTGGATCAGAATGTTATCAGTTGGCCGAGATATCTTAATGCAGAGAATGCTCTCCAACATTTCCATATCTTCAAAAATCCTAATTTACATTTCCAAAATCTCCTTCCACCACCGCCGCCAAGCTTGAATAATCCCATGTTCAGCTTTAACTGGTGACATGCGTACATTTGGTTGAAATGCAAATAGACCCACAAAAGGAGAATAACCAAACATGTGCACCAGACAACTGATCTCTCCACCTCTGCAATAAAACATCTTCCTTTCCCTTGGGCTGTCTGTCAATTATTCACTTGGAGCCAGAGGGAAAAGGCTCATACATACAGGACACATTGGCTGTGCAAATCTTCCTAAAATAAGACAATTGCCTTTTCAATTCCTCCTTAATTCCTCCATCTTATTTTGTACAGAACACCATGTCCTCTTCTTCCTATCCTTTGAATCATATGAGGAGTCTCTCCCTCCCTCCTCTTTCTCCAATCATCTCTTTCTCCAATCATCTCTCTCTCCCTCTCCCCCTCCCCCTCTTTCTCTTCCTCTCCCTTTCCCCCTCTCCCTCCCTTTATCTCCCTTTACCCCTCTCTCTCCCTTTCCCCGCTCTCTCTCCCTTTCCCCCTCTCTCTCTCTCTCCCTTTCACCTCTCCCTCCCTTTCCCCCTCTCCCTCTCTTTCTCCAATTTGTGTGACTGTAAATTAGCCAGACTATATTGCCACGTATTTTCCGGCAACAGTAATTACCGGTGGCATATGAACAGGAGATGGAGCCGCCAGGGGCATTAAAATGAAAGTGGTCCAGGGATGAAGACACCTACCCCGTCCTGCCTGGAGAAGAGGCCCAGACAGACGCTCAGGTGGGAACACGTCTCGCTGGACAGCCGACACACTTCCTGCATCTTCTCCATCAGAGATGGAGGAAACTCTAAAAAAGCAACAACAACAACAACAACATCATCATCACCAGGTCACAGCAACACGTGTTTGTAAAAAAAGTGTTACAAAATCAAATATGATATAAATCACACATTTGCCTGTGGGGAGATACGCAATTGGAATAAGTCTAAATTGATTAGTCTGCCTTTATTTAGCAATACTTTTCGCATTGCAATTGTACTCATTCATTCATGATTTTATTTTGTAAATGAACATTTTTTTGATGTGTTATATGATCTTCAACATGGTAATATATGCCATTTTGTCACCGTTACTGAAACAAGACCGTAATATAATAGGAAACGGGTATAAAATCCTGTGTCCCTAAACCAAATCACTTTGTTTGATTTGGATCTAGTCAGCTCTGAACTCAAGTTGTTGTTGTTTGCATGATATAAGCAACGAGGCGTGTGTGCGTGTAGACGTGTGTGGAGCTCCGTCTGGGCAGCGTATGTGAACATTTGCACAAAAGATTTTACTTTCTGTGAGTCCGTCATTCTTGGCCATGGAGAGAAACGTAGACAGCTCCTTCTCAAGTCTTTTCTGACTGCTCTCGGCTGACTGTTTGGGAGGAGAAACGGAGAGGATAGAACAACCATTATGAATGCCAGCTGGAAGAGGTTGTGCCCTGCGTGTGTGCGTGCTTGTGTGATCTAGCAAGTCGTTCCCAAACACTTGGTGAAAACACTCTATTATGTTGAGGCATTAATTGCAGATTTCGTTGTTACTGTTTTGTGGCACCTGTAGCGACTCTGTGAGCTCCCCCACGGAGACCTGCTCCTCTTCCTCCTCCCCCTCGCTGTTCTGGTCCTGGGAGCAGTAGTGAGTGCTGTAGGCCGAGTGTACCTCCAGCGCGTCGAGCCACGCCTGCGCGACACAACAACCATAGCTCACATAACAGTCACCCGTGCCCCTGTGACCCATGAGTGACATTTAGAGATTCACCGATACCACTTTTTATACCTTCGCCCGATTTATCGATTTCAATCCATGAACTTGAGTGTCAAATGAACTTGAGTGTCAAATTGCAAACTGCAATTTGGAAGTGTTGCAAATTGCTTGTATAAGTGATTGACACGCAAGTGCCGTTTATTCATTTAATTATTCAGTTATTAACAGTTCACGTCACGTTTTTTACAACGTGCCGTTGTTTGTTACAATGATGATATTTGACACTCTAATTTACTTTATATAAAGCTATGTTTAAAAACAATAACAAAACATAGAACTCTGTCTCCGTGCTCTGATACCCGATCCGGCATTTTAGGCCAGTATCAGATGGGTGCATCCCCTCGGGACATTAGTAAGATAGGTAGATAGGAAGGAGGAGAAGACATGTAGGCCTACTTTTCTTGCTCCCTCTGGGTCTGTTTTGGGTGAAACTTTAAAGTGGTGCACGCTGTCATCGAAGCACTTAACCGTAAAAAAGCAGTTATCTCGGGCTTGGATCTGAAAAGTAGACGAGAAAATGATAGCGATTACAGTAAGGGCAAAGACACATCTATGCCGGTTACTTTAAATAACCTAGTGTGACTAAACACACCGGCATAATACTGTCAACACACGCGGTAACGGGCCCTACTCTTGCAGAATATCAAACAGTCTTGCCTCACCAAACAATGAGCCTGAGTGAGAGATTTGCAGCCACGTCTCCGGATATTGGCAACCGCATCCGACCTTGAATGACAGAGAGCGAAAGATCAAACAGACCAGACACATGAATTGATAACTGATAAAGACCAAAATAAAGATATAAATACTAATTATGGCTGAAATATTCTCAGCCTGTTCCACATGCTTGGTTTTGGTTGCTAGAGTCGCATGCTACCAAAACCACAACAGGGTAATGTAATAGTTCATCAAATGATAACCACTGGTGTACAGTGTAATGTGTTAAGACTATAGACTTGGCTATCAAGACGACATGAAAAAAACAACAATGGAAAAATATAATTAATTTTCAAAACTAAGCTAAACAAATAAAATAAACTGTATATATATATATACATATACACACACACACAGACATATATATACACATTTGCGTTGGCCCTAGATACACGGTAGTGCATACTTAAACTGTATTTCGATACAAAAGGTTTGGTTGTGATATACCACGCAACTAGGTAGGTCACTAGGTTTGTAACTAGCGGCTAAGAGTGAATACAGACGGGTCACTCTGGATCCTGGCTCAAAGGATCCCCTAAGGTTAGGATATGAATATGACTCCTAACACCCACTACCCCACAGAGATGCGGTGGAGATGTAAGTGACCATCCAGAGACAGAGAGGGTACGTACTGCCTGGAGTACCAGGAGAGAACCCCGTCCTGGAGAAGCACCCAGTAGGAACGCCAGCCAAAGAACCTGGAGCTCTGCAGGAGGAACCGGAAGAGGAACCAGTCACAAATCTCCCTAAAGTTAGGTTCATCTGAACTATTTGTCCATGTGACTTGTTGTCCATGTGCAATCAGACCCATGAGAACAACTCATGTGTTTCATTAATCCCAGACAGGAAATGTGGGCTTCACAGCAGAAGTATAGGACAGTGATAAGAACTACAAATCCTGAAGAAATTGTACTTGCTGGCTGCCATTCGATTCTGTTTTGTCAACAATGTTAATCTATGTTGAGTCTGAGAAAAGTGCCGGATAGGGAATATTAAGAGGCATACTTTAGAGATAAAGTTATTAGGAGAAAAACATTTAGAACTAGAAAATGCATTCCTGCAAAAAATGCAATGCTGTAGTGTAACATAGGCTTAAATATATGTTTAATAAAGCTGCATAGTTGAAGACGTATGGAAATGTTGAAATAGCTGAACTCAACTGAAAATATTGGAGTTCAAAAGTTTGATGAATGGAGTAAGCGTAACATTATGGAAACCATTTAAATAAATCTAAATCTTAATCTGGAGGATTGAATCCTCTTTATTGGTCACATACTGTACATGTGCACATGTTAACCCATCCTAGCATTAGGAGCAGTGGGCAGCTATTTTTATATACAGCGCCCGGGGAGCAGTGTATGGGTCCGGTGCCTTGCTCAAGGGCACCTCGGCAGTGCCCAGGTGTTTTGGGGACTTGAACCGGCCACCTTCCAGTTCCCAAGCCAAGTCCCAACAGCCTGAGCTACCCTGCCTCCCCCTAATGTGAAACAGTTAAAAAAAGTCTAAAAGTCAAACCTAGGCCTAGTAGTATGATGAAGTATTAGTATGATTATGAAGTGGTAGATGTTGTATAAGCATGATTGGTAGTATCACACCAATTGATTTCCATTGTAAACTTCCATGTTTAACATTTTTTTATTTAAGAATACAATATGTACGCAATCTGAATGAAAGCGGTCGATTCCAAGCCAAGATGAACATTTCGAAAAAGGTGAACAATGGTGGGAGGAGACAGGTCCCAAAGTTTGTAAAGATCAATAAAGAAGAAAGAAGAATGAAATGAAATAATGAAATGCTCAAATCAACCCAAAACATATCTGTATACACAATATATAGTGTGTCTGACAGTGTCTCTGAAGGGACATAGTGTTGAAAAAGCACATGAAGAAGAACGTCTACCTTCCAAAGCAGGCCCTCATACATCTTGACGTGACGGGTCATACCCTGATCAAAGAAAAGGGCGATGAGTGTCTGTGTATATTTCAAACATTCTGTGAGAAAAAAGCCCATTTCGGCTTGGGAAGAGCAGGATAATGACACTCACCCGGTGACTGTCATCCTCCAAGACTTGCTTCATTACTGCATCATTGGCCAAGTCAAACACAGACTGACCTGTGAGACACACGGAAATATAATGACACTACAGTTCAAATGAACAAGGAAAAAAGCATGTGTCAGTAAAATGTGTGTGTGTGTGTGTGTGTGTGTGTGTGTGTGTGTGTGTGTGTGCATAAATTATACATAATCTTTGCATCATTCCATGGGCATAACAATGCCCAACAATGTTGTACAAATAAAAATAAAAATGTAAAAAATATTTTTGGTTTTGTTTGTTTGCTCCCACTTATCAAATGCTCCCGAGTAAAAATGTACCCTTATTCTAATCAACTAAACAACACTATTGTAATGAACATTTTAAGCAGGCACTAAAGTGAGAGCCTATACTCTGTGATGCTATAAGTACACTAGCTCTTGTATTTTCATATTCACCATTTTTGTTCTTGATGTTGGGGCTGGCCCCAGTCTTCAGCAGCTTCAGGGCACACAGCCTCTGGCCGCGGTAGGCAGCACAGTGAAGGGGAGTGTTCCCCAAGAGATCCACACAGTGGATGTCTATTGGCTTCTTTCTGTTTAGCTGTAATCAGCAGGCGAGAGAGGAAGTCACATCTTATCAGCCGACTTACTGTTTCTCTCTTTTTTTGTTTATTTTTCTTTTTTTGTTTATTTTTCTAAGCAAATGCCTTTCTCTCCCTGACCTTCAGAATACTTAAACAACAAATAACTACAACAAAAAAATAGTAGTGTATAGTGTTACTGAAGTAACCACCATGGATTGAAGATGTTTCAAGGATAAATAGCAATACCAACCAAGGTTAAACAACAACCACATCCGAGCATCTAACCAGTAATGACATTCCACTTGTTTCTAACCTTCTTTGTCTTTAAAAAAAACATTCTAGGTATCAAATGTTTTAAAATCTTGCTCCTACAGCCATGTCTTCTACAAAGTGTCCATTTATTGATGGATTTAGTCCATGTTTTCCTTCTTTAATTTTTTATTAGCTCAATAATATTAATCATATGTGTTTTGGAAAAATGTTTGTTGTTTTGTGTTTTTAGTTTATTCACTCACACGTTTTAGCATGGGGAAAGAGGGCTCTCGAGAGGAGGACTCACCAGAAGATTTAAAACGGTGTGATCTCCTTCTCTGGAAGCTTCCAGAAGCTGCTCCTCAAGTTTCCTCTCCTCCGTTCTCTCAGCGGCTAATGTTAGGGACAGAAAACAAGAATTTAAAAGTTTAGATCACGACACGTCATGAATCTATAAACCCAGAAGCCTGCATCGCATTAATATTCCCCACCAGATCACTTATCAATAACAATATTAATAACACAACAACACCAGCAAAGACTCACTGAACCACAACAGGACCTGAAGGCAACATTTAAACAATTTGAGCTTATTTAATGGGAAACAAAGCTGGCTTTACTTGACAAAATAAGCTGTAATAAGCCTTTACATGAAAGAGGAGAAGAAAGACAGATGTTCTGTCTATAAGTGATAGTGTTCCAACACATTATTTCCCACTTGTTTGAGCTGTAGTAAAATAAGTAGTGGTTAGTGATTCGATTTGGGTGTAAAAACAACAAACTAAAGCCATTTTTGTTGGGCATCCTTTGCTGAACAGGGAATGAATAATGAGAAACGACAGACCCTTTTTTTTTTTTGCTTTTAATGGAATCGTGCTTTTCTAGAGCTCCGGGGCTCTCCGCCCCGCCCACTCACCCTCCAGCATGCTTCTGATCTCGGCGTTTTCCGTCACGTCTTTGGGAATCTGTGCAGTCCCGTTGATGACGGTCGCACATGCATCAAACCGGAGCAGTAGCATCACAAGCTCCTGCCCATCATCCCCACGGTGCCATCAAGCCATTACAGGATGACGAAATTCATGCAGGAACAAAAACCAAATATATATTACACTATTAAAAGGTGCCAAAGAGAAAGACACCATGGTTTGATTTATTTTGGGATTTTATAACATGTGAGCCTCTGAAGCCCTTTGAGACGGTAACTGTGATTAGGGGGCTATACAAATAGAGTAAAATTAAGTTGACTTCATTAGGTGGAGGTACCTTTCTTCCTGTGAAGGCAGCTTTGTGTAAAGGCGTGTCACCCATATGATTGGGAATGTTTGCATCTGCTCCTGCCTGTATTAAGTAAGAGTGCAATAATTATAACAAGGCATCTACTACAATTACAATAAAAAATATCATAAATCAATACATTTATCATAATTGATTAATTTACCAGTAAAGGCATAATACCTTAAGCAGTTCCTCCACTGCGTCTTTATGTCCAAAGTAGCAGGCCAGATGAAGAGGAGTCCACCCGAGATTTGATTTGTTTTTACCTGAAAACACACACAAGAGTATGTCAACATATTGAGCAGCTGACGGGAGCCCAAGTGGTTTCCATGACGTCATTGCATCACATGTGTTCCATCGCACCTTTGCAGTTGATGTTGATCTGCGTCTCCTCCCTGATCTTGGACAGAAGAAGCCTCTCAATACCGGAGAGGTCTCCATTTCTGGCGTAGCGGAGAAACTGCTCCTCGGGATCCAGGTCCTCCATAGCTGATCCCTGCTGAAAATGTTTTTATATACAAAGCTATGTGTTGGGATTCCATTTTAAATCATTATATCATATTCACAAAACCTTAAATATATCACTTGATTATGTGATGTGCATAGTGATGCATATACAGTTGCAAGAAAAAGTATGTGAACCCTTAGGAATTACATGGATTTCTGCATAAATTGGTCATAAAATGTGTTCTGACCTTCATCTAAGTTACAACAATAGACAAACACAGTCTAAACTAATACCACACAAACAATTATATGTTTTCATGTTTTTATTGAACACACCATTCACAGTGCAGGGTGGGAAAAGTATGTGAACCCTTGGATTTAATAACTGGTTGACCCTCCTTTGGCAGCAATAACCTCAACCAAACGTTTCCTGTAGTTGCAGATCAGACCTGCACAACGGTCAGGAGGAATTTTGGACCATTCTTCTTTACAAAATGGGGATGGGGATGGGATGTCTGGTGTGAATCGATCTCTTGAGGTCATGCCATAGCATCTCAATCGGGTTGAGGTCAGGACTCTGACTGGGCCACTCCAGAAGGCATATTTTCTTCTGTTGAAGCCATGCTGTTGTTGATTTACTTATGTGCTTTGGGTCATTGTCCTGTTGCATCACCCATCTTCTGTTGAGCGTCAATTGGTGGACAGATGGCCTTAAGTTCTCCTGCAAAATGTCTTGGTAAACTTGGGAATTCATTTTTCCGTCGATGATAGCAATCTGTCCAGGCCCTGAGGCAGCAAAGCAGCCCCAAACCATGATGCCCCCTCCACCATACTTCACAGTTGGGATGTCAAGTCAAGTCAAGTCAATTTTATTTGTATAGCCCTTAATCACAGTTATAGTCTCAAAGGGCTTCACATGCCACATGTTTACAACACCCCCCAAACCCTAGCCCCCATAAGGGCAAGAAAAAACTCCCTTAATTACGTAGGAAGAAATCTTGAGAAGGAACACAGAGTGGAAGGGGATCCCTCCTTCCAGGGATGGATGCAATGGGTGCCATAAGTGACTTATAGTAATGTACATAGTAAAGTACAACAAAAATAAAATAATAATAATAATATACATATACCGGTAATATACACAATATACAAATAATAAAATGAGAATATAATTTGTGTGTGGAGCTGGCCGTGGAAGTTTTGATGTTGGTGTGCTGTGCCTTTTTTTCTCCACACATAGTGTGTTGTGTGTTCCTTCCAAACAACTCAACTTTGGTTTCATCTGTCCACAGAATATTTTGCCAGTAGTGCTGGAACATCCAGGTGCTCTTTTGCAAACTTCAAACGTGCAGCAGTGTTTTTTTTGGACAGCAGTGGCTTCCTCCGTGGTGTCCTCCCATGAACTCCATTCTTGTTCAGTGTTTTACGGATTGTAGATTTGTCAACAGAGATGTAAGCATGTGCCAGAGATTTTTTGTAAGTCTTTAGCTGACACTCTAGGATTCTTCTTCACCTCATTGAGCATTCTGCGCTGTGCTCTTGCAGTCATCTTTACAGGACGGCCACTCCTAGGGAGAGTAGCAACAGTGCTGAACTTTCTCCATTTATAGACAATTAAAGAACATCAAAGCTTTTAGAGATATTTTTGTAACCCTTTCCAGCTTTATGCATGTAAACAATTCTTAATCTTAGGTCTTCTGAGAGCTCTTTTGTGCAAGGCATGATTCACATCAGGCAATGCTTCTTGAGAATAACAAACTCAAAACTGGTGTGTGTTTTTTATAGGGCAGGGCAGCTTAAACCAACACCTCCAATCTCGTCTCATTGATTGGACTCCAGGTTGGCTGACTCCTGACTCCAATTGGCTCTTGAAGAAGTCAGTAGCATAGGGGTTCACATACTTTTTCCACCCTGCACTGTGAATGTTTACATGGTGTGTTCAATAAAAACATGAAAACATATAATTGTTTGTGTAGTATTAGATTAAGCAGACTGTGTTTGTCTATGGTTGTGACTTAGATGAAGATCAGAACACATTTTATGACCAATTTATGCAGAAATCCAGGTAATTCCAAAGGGTTCACATACTTTTTCTTGCAACTGTACCTACCTATAATTCTGCACAAATCTCATACCTACTCTATAAGTAATTTTATACGTCTTTTTAGTAGTAGTTTTATACAATATATAATTATAGGTATATATATACAAGGCAAGTATACAGTACAAACAGGTAGTATGCAGTTGTATCAAAAGATAAGTCATTATATATTACCATGTACTTTACTGCAACATTTGCACTCTGTTTAGATGCCAAATTATTTTCCGCTGTACTGTACTTGTACATTACTGTGCAATGACAATTACATCCTTCCTGTATACTACTGGTGAAAGAGCTTGCATCAGAGCTTTGCCTGGGTTCTCCACAGACACAATTGCTTTACAGAGAATCAAGTCCTTGTCCCTGGCTGGATTGAGCCCCGGGTCTTAATGTCAAATAATTTGATTATTCGATAAGATCACTTTGTTGTAAGGAAGTGTCCTATTTGTGCCGATATATTAGGGCAGTTCAAATCAGTTTAACTCTCTGTAATGAATGGTAGTTCCAATTAGTTTGACCTATCCCATGTTGTAAAAAACAAGCTATACCTGTTACGCAGCATAAACTCACATTAATTCATTCATTCATTTGAAATCAAATGACTTAAGAGCCCTACTATACGGTCTGCTTTGAAGTAATGGTTTGTGTTAGGTTTGTGTTATCAAACCTAATACAAGAGGGAGGGAGAAGCCGCTTCAAGTAAGATGTAATTGACTTGAGCTTCTAAATAGTATAGACTTGTACCAAGGGGCAACCTATTTGCATTACAAGCCCACTCGCAATAAACTGTATAATCACAGATCTATGTTTGCGTTTTGGTCAATGGCACTTTAATTATAGCATCTATAGCTGTTTAAAGGACACATGGGGAAACGGGAAATCGGAAAAGCGAATAGGAATTTGGTAATTTGTCTCGTCTTGTGACTTGACCTGATCATTTGCAATTGCCATAGATGCCATGCCCAACGCGTATACATACATATACCCGTTTTGAGAAACCTTTCCATGACATGCGATAAGCATTTTGCAAGCAAGTAAGATATGTTATAAAGTAAACAATGAATATACTCTGGATAAAGCCTGAATATGATGGAATTGATTCTCTGAAATGATCTCACAACCTCTAGGAAGACACTCACGGCGCCCCATCTAAAGCCAGCAAATTAAATCATATTAAGATGACTTATACGGATCCCCCCCCAAAAAAAATACAATACGTACAATAGCTCGACAATATACTATATTATATATAATACACACTTACTTGGGAGGAATGACTCGTTGGAGACATGTACTACTACCTCTCAGAGCCCTCCTTGGTCGGGTGAGTAGGAGACGTATTTTATATATATATATATAACATAATATATATGTATAATATATATAACTTATATTATTATAGACCTATCACCCGTAGACCGAACAAGGAAAGAAGCGAGAGACACACGCACGCACGCACGCACACATACACACACACACACACACACACACACCTCTGTTTACACCACCTCTAGTATCAGCTCAGCTGATTCTTGTTTTTGCGGAAGTGGCCACGGGTTTTTTTCGATATTTCAAAGTAAAAGCCTCCACTTCTTCATACATTTTCGTGCTAACCGAACGAAGCCCAGGGTGGGTGATGTTGTTGAACCGTGTGGGGTTTCTTTTGTGTGTCATTGATTTAGGGGTTCGGTTCGGTATTGATCGCTATCGGTTCTGACCTTGTTTCCCCACTGGTTAATTCAACAAGCGGCGGCCGGCACCTCGACGAGGCATGGCGTGTCACCCGTGGCACTGGAAGTACTACTGATAACCCTGACTTACTGGTACTTATACCCTAACCCTCACTACTGGTTCTAACCCTAACTTACTGGTTCTTACCCTAACTTACTGGTACTAACCTTAACTACTCGTTCTAACCCTAACTACTGGTTCTAACCCTAACTTACTGGTTCTAACCCAAACTTACTGGTTGTAACCCAAACTTACTGGTTTTAACCCTACCTTACTGGTACTAACCCTAACTTACTGGTTCTAACCCAAACTTACTGGTTTTAACCCTAACTTACTGGTTCTAACCCTAATGTACTGGCTCTAACCCTAATGTACTGGCTCTAACCCAAACTTACTGGTTTTAACCCTAACTTACTGGTTCTAACCCTAACTTACTGGTTCTAACCCTAACTTACTGGTTCTAACCCGAACTTACTGGTTTTAACCCTAACTTACTGGTTCTAACCCTAACTTACTGGTTTTAACCCTAACTACTGGTACTAACCCTAACTTACTGGTACTAACCCTAACTTACTGGTACTAACCCTAACTTACTGGTTCTAACCCTAACTACTGGTACTAACCCTAACTTACTGGTTCTACCCCAAACCCTGACAAGTGTCCATGAAACGCTCTATGATGGGAATGGTCACTTGTAAGTGTTGTATTCATTCTTATAGTGGTTAAAGCTTTGATTATTCGAAAAGATGGACAACTTATTCAACTCGGACAATGCAGAGGATCTCCAATCTCAAGTAAGATGTCATTCATTCTGTACTGCAATAAAAACACATTTCGCAGTTAATATTGGCGACTGAAACACGCTCATTCGTATAATTGATTCTGGTATGTTACTATAAAGGCTACTGAAATTGAAGTATTCGTAGTTTAACACACACCTACTATGTGCCCTTTTGTTTAATGTGGAAAACAGGTAACACTAAACCATTGAGCTTGTACGGCTTTACACGTTTATTAATGTGTTATAAGGAGGTGTTATATAGTATGTTGGTCATATGTTCATGTAGTCTTAACAATGGTGATAAACACACTTAGAAACACTCATTCTTATGAGATGGTATGGTAACACCCACATTTAGTATTTTTTTAAATTAGACTATCATCTTTCCCACCTAATAGGGCCTATTATATTTTGTAAAGTTATTTCCAAATGATTTCCCCTTGTCTGGCAGCAGAAGGCCCATGAATACTGGGCTCTATGAACTCCCCCTGGGGATGTCACTGGCAGCAGGACTCTTTTGGAGAACAAATCAAACTTGATTGACAAATTGTTGGCCCAGGACTAGCATACAAGATGTTGGTGTCAGGACAAAAAGAGAGACAGCCACCGGGGGTTTATCATATTATTATATTGCATTCAGTAACGTACCACTTTATGTGGATGCCGATTCATTGTCTTGAAGACAATATGAGATGACACTTTGTAAGCTCATTTATGTGTGCATGTTCTTCACCTATTAGTAAAAATGCCAGTTTGAATTCCATATTTAATGAACCGCAATGATTGCAGTAGGGTGGTTGTATTTTGTTTTGCTCCTTTCTTAGATCGAAGAAGTCGAGGCCCTGTCCTCAATCTATGGGGAAGAATGGTGTGTCATCGATGAAGCATCTAGAATATTCTGCATTAAAATAGCTAATGACATGGGGGACACCAAACTGACGGCATGTTTGCAGGTAAGGAAACATTACACAAACACCTGTCAATAGACTTGTCATCTTTTCCTCTTTCGTCATATATATATATAGTATATACATACATTTAGACTTTTGACTTCTGGTGACGAGTTGTTTCTCTTACCTTCCTTTGTTGAAACACACTATTGTAAGTCGCTTTGGATAAAAGCGTCTGCTAAATGACTGTAATGTAATGTACATACATACATACATACATACATACATACATAATGGATCTAATGGCTCTATGTCCATGTTTTCTACTTGCACAGGTAGTTCTTCCCGCTGATTATCCAAGCTCTGCACCACCCATCTATCAGATTAAGTAAAACCATTTTAAATGTTCAATGTAACACAAACCGTTGGCTTGAAATTACAGTGGCTAATCAGTTTTTTCGTACTCTTTCTGCAGTGCACCCTGGCTGCGTGGTCTCGAGAGGGTAACATTGGCAAACAGCCTGGAGGAAACTTACGTGTGAGTGTATTTTGATATTTTTCACTTAGGCAATACGGTATACAGATCTTTGTTTGATTCTCAGCAGGTGTGACTGTATTCTATTTATATAAGCGTATACAAAGCATTTGATTTTCTGTGACAAATGTGTGCCGTTCAGGGTGTACGCCCTCACAGAGAAATGTTTATATTTTTAATAGAGAGAACGTCGGGGAGAGCATTCTCTACATTTGGGTGGAAAAGATTCGAGAGTTCCTTGTGGAGAAATCCCAGAGCGCAGGAGCAGGTAAGAATGCGGAAGCGTCATTTTTCGGATTAATTTGCTACAATGCAGAATGCCCTTCAGGATGTCCATTTCAATGCTACACTCTCCAGATTAACCAAGTGCAACACAATTCGCAATATTGGTCCGCTGCTCAACCCCTAATTTTGAATAATAAAAATCATACTGCTACTACTACTACTACTACTTATTATTATTCTTATTCTTATTATTATTAATTAACTAAATTAATGACTAATTCCTTAATCACAATGTAATAAGCCACTCATTAAATAAAAAACTAACGTCACTACTGGTATTACATTTTTAGTTCTGCTTTGATCAAGCTCTGTGGATTTTAGCCTTACAGGAGGCGGTCTGGGCAGTGATAAAGGCGTGGAAAGCACTCTCTTTGTGCCTCGACGTTGAGTGACTGAAGTGAATTAAGATGGATATCAAAGTAATGGCTTTTGACAAAATCTTTACAAGATATTTGTTTAAAAAAAAAGTGTAGCGAAAAAGGGGGTATCCAAAGTGTCAAACTGAATCTTTTTTTTTTTGCTCAGCTGATTTCTTGGCGAATGAGTCAGACACTCTCTTTTGAGCCGTGACAGAGTGAATAGGGTGTGTGCTGCTGTGACTCCTGTGTGTCCTAGCGGCTCTATGTGATTAATATGGCGATGAGCAGAGAGAGGAAGGCTGGACCTTTTGGCTCTGAGAATGGAGATTGGCAGCTTGTTTTTTGTTTGTTGTTTTTGTCGCCTTTTTGTCACAATGACCAAAAAGTGCCTGAGAGTAGAAAGGTGACCCGAAGAGGAGGGGACGCCCCTCACCGGGAGAAGGGAATGAGATGGGGAGTAAACAGGACAGACGGCATGACACCGGTAAAGAAAGACCCCCCCCCCCCCCACCCTGCAGCTGAATGGACCAGCAGAGTCACAGAGGGAACACCAAGGGAGATATGAGATGGAGTGACCTCCATAGTGTGTGTGATTTGATATTATTTATTCATTTGCCCATCTTCAGATTATGAATGAGTTATGCATCGGGATCTTCAGCCACATCAAGACATATCCGGTGGTTATTTAAAACCGCATGTCATAACTTGTTGCACAAACTAATTACATCCCAGGCTTCCTTGTTGATGATCAAGGTTTTAATTAGGACCCGCATATGCAAATTATTCATATTTTATTCAAATTCCAAAAATTGTTGCCGTATACTAATAGCTGATTACCGTCTTATTTACCAGATTTACTTATCAGACTATTGGAGTCTGAGCTGGTGCAATGCAACCAATGTGTATGTACATTGTGAGTTTTTTCAATGTGAATGTGTTAAATGAAACTGAGTTGTATCCAAAAGTGATTCAAAATATAAACCAAACACATGACCGTTACTTTATTACCACAGAGGAAGAGCTCGGTGGAGTGAATTTGACAACAGAGGAAGTGGTTAATGCCGACGATGATGATGATGAAGAGTTACCAGACTTCAGCACACTGAAAATGAACACAGAAAATGCCCATCTCTTCATGAATCACGAATGTGGTATGACTTTTTTTGGTAGATTGATTGATCATAATACATGTTTGTAATCTGCACAGTAACTCTCTTAATGATATTTTTGTTTGTCATTTTTATTTTGTATTGGTTTCTCTTGTGTGTGCCATAGATGAAGAACTGCCTTCTGTTAAACATGGATCCATTATCACAGACAGACGCAGCACCTTCCAGCCTCATATAGCACCAGTGGTGACTCCCAGACAGGTAGTAAGACATGGAGTATCCTTTGAGTAATGGTTATGAGTAATTTGTCAATTGACTAATACGTTCATTTTTCATTCATTACTCCACATAATACTTACTTACTTATCACGTCCTAATTTGTGTAACATTTTTCATAATCATCCCTACAGTTTTAAGTAGGTGTGCCTTGCATTTGTGGTTTTGGTGTAGCCTCAAAACTGTTGAAAAACACTGCTCTAGCTATAAATATTATAATTATTATTATAATTATAATTCTTTAATAGCAAATAAAATGTAATTTAGGAGTGCATTAAAATATACATATAAAATATAAATCTAAGTTGTAAGTGATAAGAAAAAGAAGAATCCATGGCCATTCATTATTCATGTTATTTTATGTTATTCATGTTATAGTTATGGTCATCATATTACCTAGATTCAATCCGCTCACATTGAAAGTGGAGGAGGGTCTGTAGTGATTTTACATGTTGTGTTTGTGTCCTGCTGCAGGTGAAGGTGGTTCTTGATAAGCTGTGTGAAAACAAGAAGATTGCGAGTGCCACTCACAACATTTATGCTTACAGGTCAGGACATGTCCGATATTTACACGTGGTCTGTGAAAGCTTTATTGTGTGTATTTAGCTATAACAATTTTGTGTAAATGGTTGCCCTATTTAGCGTGTGGCAATAGTTTGTGTCAAATATACTAAGAGAGGAACAAATTATGGCTTTTGGAAAACTGTGTGTGTGTGGTGTGTGGGTGTGGTGTGTGGCAAGTAAGTAAGCAACACTGACGCATAGTCATTACTCAGAGGAGGAGAGATGCTGACATTTTGGCCGCTTCTAAAAGATTCTCCAATGATGAGGTGGCCCTTCCTTCCGTGTCATTCCGTGACTAAAACCATCAAATGTTCCTTCGCCCTTTGCCAAGCCATTATCGCTCTCTCTCTCTCTCTCTCTCTCTCTCGCTCTCTCTCTCTCTCTCGCTCTCTCGCTCTCTCTCTCTCTTTAGAATCTACTGTGAGGACAAGCAGAGCTACCTGCAGGACTGCGAGGACGATGGGGAGACGGCAGCGGGGGGGCGATTGCTCCACCTACTGCAGGTACGCCGGTGATTCATGGTGGCACTCGGCACCCCAGCTGAACTCGCAAAACAGACCAATCGGAAACGTGTGGTGGTGGCGGTGTGTGTCTGTGTGATGATGTGTTTGGCGGTGGTGGTGGTATGTGTGTGTTGATGTGTTTGGTGGGGTGGTGTGTGTGTGTGTTTGTATGGTGGTGGTGGTGTGTATGCTTCTGGTGATGGTGTGTGTGTATGTGAGTCACATTCACATGCACACGTGTGTGTGTGTGTGTTTTTATTGGGGTGGTGGTGGGTTTGTGTGTATGGGGGGTGTGTGTGTGGGGGTGGTGGTGGTGTTTGTCTGTGGGGTGTGTGTGGTTGTGCTGTGTGTTGGGTGAGTGTGTGTGGGTGTGTGTGTGTGTGTGGTGTGTGTGTGTGTGTGTGTGTGCGTGTGTGTGTGTGTGCGTGTGTTGCGTGCGCGCGCGCGCGCATTTGTATGGTGGTGTGGCTGGTGGTGGTGTGTGTGTGGTGGTAGCAGTGGTGTGTGAGTCATATTGCTGTGTGGATGCAAACTTTAGCATGCCCCCCCCCACACACACACGCACGCACGCACACACACACACTCGCATATTTCTTTCACACAGTGTCAATAATGTAATTACTGTAATGTGTATTCCAACGAACAAAAAAACCCAAAAGCCTATTATCCACCCCTATATTACACTGTGTCTCTCTGCTGTTGCTCACTGAAGTCTGTTTTGGATTAATATTGTTCAATAATATTCAGACACACTAGAACCAGACATGATACCCTGGGGTTGGTTTATTTGTCACATGTATAAGGTACAGTGTACAATGTATAACATGTCACTGTACATTGTACACTGTACCTTTATACATACACAAATAAACCAAATCGGAATCTGGATGTGAACTATTACATGACGTGTGCCGGTCTGCTCAGACCCCAGGTTAATGGTTGGCATTGTCTATGTCGAGGTGTTTATCAGACATGGGTTGTGTTCCCACACACGCGTAGAAAGGAGCCAGTTGAGGTGGTTCGGGCATCTAGTAAGGATGCTTCCTGGTCGCCTCCCGAGGGAGGTTTTCCAGGCACATCCAACTGGGAAGAGACCACGGGGCAGACCGAGGTACAGGTGGGGTGATTACATCTCCACA
The DNA here is from genome assembly GCA_027704905.1 of Muraenolepis orangiensis. NCBI lineage: Eukaryota > Metazoa > Chordata > Actinopteri > Gadiformes > Muraenolepididae > Muraenolepis > Muraenolepis orangiensis. Next base: position 19,001,287 of record CM051004.1, read on the forward strand.
TTGGCCTGGGAACGCCTCGGGATCCCCCAGTCAGAGATAGTCGATGTTGCCAGGGAGAGGGACGTTTGGAGTCCCCTGCTGAAGCTGCTACCTCTGCAACCTGATTACGGATAAGCGGGAGAAGATGGATGGATGGATGGGTTGTGTTCCAAAATTGGCCAGTTGGCCAGCCATTGACATCCATTCTATTCATAAGCTCCCACAGCTTTGTTTTGCCCAACACAAGTTAGCACATTCAAAGTGCCCTGGCTAGGTGCTTTCCTCCAATAGTGCCCACAACCCAACAAATCCACAAGTTTAGATTGTGTGTTCTCACTCCACTGCACACGCTCACAGACTTGGAGACCGAAAAGCACACGGTTAGAATTTGGAGCGATGGCGGTGGCCGCATTTTAGGCAGTGTGATAATTGTGAATTCTGACTGCACAGCCACATGTCAATAAGTCGCGAGGGCAATTGTAGGAGGGGCTGTATTTGAACTGATTGGAAACCAGCCCATTTATTTCTGAAGTGCTCATTTGGCAGTCGTATGAACGTATGTAGAACCACTTATTCCCCAAGTGAGCCAGTCCATTGCAATCGGTGGGTTGAAGCAATGCAAAAATCCAAAGTTCGATCCCAAATTCTCCACAAATAGATTTCTGTTGCATCCGTACCCCTCCACAATCTCTCCCTCTCCGCTCATCTGATTTTGAATTTCTTCTTGCAGAGTACCAATGGGGTTCGTACAGATACAGTGGAATGGGTCCACAAAATGCTCCTCTTTCATAAAACGTGTCAGTGCCCGAGTCAGACATTGTCAAATTAGGGAATTTTGGATTCTTAATACAGTTTTCGGTTGGTCGCTTAATACATACAGCCACCATCTTTTTGCTACGAATTCTAACTGTGTGCCTCTCGGTCTCCAAGTCTGTGAGCGTGTGCAGTGGAGTGAGAGCACACAATCTAAACTTGTGGGTTTGTTGGGTTGTGGGCACTATTGGAGGAAAGCACCTAGCCAGGGCACTTTGAATGCGCTAACTTGTGTTGGGCAAAACAAAGCTACAGCTGTGGGAGCTGCTGAACACTTTGTTGGAAAATAGAATGGATGTCAATGGCTGGCCAACTGGCCAATTAGGGAACACAATAAAGGCCTGATTTGCAACTCGACATACACAATTTCAGCCATTAACCTGGGGTCTGAGCAGGCCTAACTATGTGAATAATGAAATGACATCCATGTGACATCCGTGTCTTACATCATCATAACAGCTGATCGGGTAATAGGACTGTGGTAAGTGTTGTGAGCCTTTTGGACAGACAGCCTTTGTAGCACCCAGTGAGGGGTAGAAACAAATGTATTTTGTGTCTTCCTATGAACATCCAAAGCATGTTGTGGGCACAGGAAAGTGTGTGGGTGGCAGAGATGTGCCAGTGGGATGCAGGAACTCACCCGCGGGGGCTGGGTGGAGGCGAAAAGATGTGGAGCGTGGCAGAGTTGTACTTGGATGGAGGCGAGAATGTCAAATGCGTGTTTCGTCGTTCCCGGGCCCGATGAGTATGGTAGCTTACAAAATGTCCTAAGAAGGGGGCATCTCATTAGCTTCTCCAAAGGGTGTTTCGCTAACGGCCACAGCGCCACGCCATTATGAAAGGGACCAGCAACTTTTAAAGAAATGTCATTCTCTGTCAACTTGTCCTCTCGAGTTTATACTGTACCGAACGTATAGCACCGAGTAGGAGCTGTGAGGAATGATCTGTTTCATATGGCTTTACAACATATGGCTTTACAGGTGGTGTACACCTTTTCACTGTGATGTTCAATGTTTTTATTTTCTGCTTCTTTGCCCTCATTCCATCTGCTGCCAAATACTTTTTTCTTGCTGGCTGTGGCAGCTGGCAACGACAAAATAATAGTAGAAGTTTCGTCACTTTCTGTCACGGAATTATGTTTGATTCATGCAGCAACAGCTCAACAGCTGTTCAGAGATTTGCCGGTCTGGCATTCTATTACTTTTGACAAAAAGTGTTAAGTTATGTTTATAAATGCAGTATTACCATTACTAAATATAAATAAAAACGTAAAGGCAAATTCTCTTTTCAACGCAGACCAGAAGCGGATTCAGCTCTGGATCTTTGACACATCTTTGGTTTCGGGCAGTGGATGGAAAAAAAGCATACCTATTTAGTCATTTTGGAGATGCTTTTATCCAAAGCCACTTACTGTGATTACAGAGCCAGGGGCCGGTTGTTCAAAGGGTGTTTAACTCTTAACCAGTCATTAAATCAGCTAATCAGTGGTTAACTTTTAACACGTGGTTAAATTGGGTTGTTCAGAGGGTATTTAGTGATCAACGTGCGGTTAACCAGTCGTTAATTTGAATCACTGGCTGAAGGTGTATTAAACTATGATTAAAACATAGTGATTCTTGTTTAGCTTTTGCCCAACTTGTTACTGCTCCACAACATGAATCAACATCCAAGACGCCAGAGAAGATACAATCAAGAAAGAAAACAATTAACATATATACAACACATAAATCGAAATAATTCATATATAATAAATATATAACTTATTTTAAAAATATTTCTAGATATATAATATAATGTTTCCCTGCTCTCCTCTACCAACTCTGTTAACAGATTAATAGATACAGATACAGATACAGAAAGTTGTTTCAAGAATTCTGGGTAAAAATACTTAATCACTGCTTAACTAGTGATTAGTTAATCACTCGCCTAATCACCCTTGAACAACTCACAGTTAACGACTGTTTAACTAACGACTGATTAAGAAATGTAATGACTGATTAAGACTTAACGACTGATTAAGTTAATCACTCTTTGAACAACCGGCCCTAGGTTTTTAATCCTTTTTTTTTTAAGGATAACGGGGAACAATCGGGGGATCAAACCCAGAACCTTTTTCTTTGGGCTGAGAGTGGAAACACCCTTAATAGCCTCCCATAGCTATCCTTCTCTGTAACAACAAAGGCTCGATTTGGTGGTTTGGGGCACAGTACAGTGTCAGTAGCCAGAGTGCCACCTTAGTGCTGGCAGAGCGAGGGAAAACGAGGACTCCACACCTGTGTCGGGCTGGTTTAACAAGACTCTCATGCTTATCACACTGCTGCTCCCCGGGGAGGACGCTGAGCGGGGCTGACTGGCAGACCCCCGTTCTATTCCTCGCCGGAGGAATTCAGTAGCGCAGCATTCATTTGACCCCCACAGCTACTTTCACCACAGCTTTTGAGGCGCTTGTCAGATGGCTTTCTAGCTTCACTCACACACCCACAACACCACCACAGGACGGACGGCCGGGCTGTGACGTTCACATCTGGTCTGTCGGAACCACTGTGAGATTCATGGAAATGTATTCCTTTTTTAGTAATTAGGGGGGGGAAATTGAAAAAACATCTCTTCCGCACATGACAAGAGGCGATGGTGTGTTACCGGTTTACGGGTAATAAATATCAATAGTTGGTTTAAATCATTGTTTAAAATTAAATCTGTCAGGGCGGACAGAGAAATAAAAGAATGGGCTTTTTAATGGTGCATTGTATTCTAGAAAGGTGCTATCTTATATGTCCTGTTCATAGGTTGACGGAACCCCTTCCACTTATTTAACTCAAACTGCATATCATGAAAATGAAAGCTGTGAAAACACAAAATGTTCCCAGCAAAACATTTTCACTGTTTTTGCAGAGTGTACAGTATTAAAATAATGCTGACGTAAACACAAGCTAAACCGCTACATAGCACAACTATGTGTGTGACCGACCTTTTTTGGTAACATGTGGTCAGTCACCCTTGACTGTCACTCTAAACCTAAATCTGGGGGAATTAGAATCCTCCTTATTGGTCACATAGATGTACACACACAGTGACATTTGTTTCTCTGCATTTAACCCATCCTAGTATGAGGAGCAGTGGGCAGCTATTTTTATATACAGCGCCCAGGGAGGCAGTGTAGGGGCCCAGGTGTTTCGGGGACTTTAACCGGCGACCTTCCGGTTCCAAACCTCGGAAGTCCCAACGGACTGAGCTACTGTCGCCCTCTTACTCAGACTTCCCCCCCCCCCCCCCCCCCGTTAATTTGGGTTCTGCTATAATCTTCTCGTTCCCTCAAAAACCCTTGCTTCTCGCTTCCTAATTTAGCACAGCGGCGGATTCTTTTTTTTGCGACTGAATGGGCTGCGTGAGGTAATGAATACAAGTGGGCTGATTAATAGTTGGTAGGCAGCTGACGATGGTTCCTATTAGCGCCCCCCCCCCCCCCCCATTGCACTTTTGTGCATCCTTCTGAGTGCAAATCGCCGGCTCTCCCGTGAATGCATGCAATTGACAAGCGGTTTGGCTGCAGCCGACGTGTTCTGTGCCGCGACTGTGTTCTGCGTGTGTGTGTGTGTGTGTGTGTGTGTGTGAGGCATCTGGTCTGAATCGTAGCAGTGTTTAAATTTGTATTCTTTGGTTATTTACCACCGCCGCCGCTATCTGCAATCTGTATAGGCTGTGGATCCTTTCTCACAAATGATATATCTGTTGTGTTGCTCTCTCTCTCATTCTCTAGCTGTTGTCTTTTTCACACTCGCCTACTAATGTCAAACAAACAAATAAACAAACGACAACCACAACAACATCGTTCTGTTTGTGTCAGATTCTGGACGTACGGAACGTGATGGTGGTGGTGTCCCGCTGGTACGGTGGTATTCTGCTGGGTCCGGACCGCTTCAAGCACATCAACAACTGTGCCAGAAACATCCTGGTGCAGGAAGGCTACACCTCGTCCCCGGTGAGACTCAAACGGGGGACTCAAAGGCACAGAACGCTCCCATTGCTACTTCCCTGGCGTTAGCTAACAACAAAAAATGTGTCATTCTCTGTTAAATTGCTTTTAGTTTAGTTTACTTTTTTGTATCGAAAGCACCAAGTTTGAGTTGGGTTTTGCAGGGCATTGGTTTCCAGGGGACAGGATGGGTAGGATTCACAGGACAGGAACATTTACACATCGTTACTACTGTACGTCGCGTGTGGTTTTCTGCTGGTTGGTTGTTCCTCATGAGTGACTATCGCATTATGCATATTAGTGGACTTGAAGGGTCTTGTCTGTGCACACATCCAGGAGATCAAACACCGTCTCTCCTTGCCCTGGCCACCAAAGAGGTACCGGCAGCCCACTTTGAAGTGTTCTTTGTGTGCCTCTAAGTCATCCTGCTGATAACGTAATAGGCCATTGATCTTGTGTCACAGATAGATTAAAGGTAATGCAAGTCTGCACAGTAAAGTGGCATGATGCCCACCAAAAACCACAAAGGAGAAATATCGGCAATGCATTTAGTTTGCAAGAGTTCTTATATAATTATATTATTTGCCATATTTGTGCTTAGTTTGACAAATGGGCAAAGTATTGGAGTATTGGAGAACCTCACTGGGTTTACACAGCATTTTCCTATAGGCACTGAAGCCACTAGGAGCACTTTGGCAAATAAATGCCTCACATTTGCCCACTCACACATACCCACACACACACACACACGCCCTACAATGTATATTAGGGCTTAAAGGTGACCACATGGACACTGATCATGTCATTGCCAGGAGCAGGTCATCATCAGCTTGTGAACTGCTCTATTTTTCAGTGGCGAAGCGTGTCTGTTCCAACTGGACCTTCTGTAGACAACTTTTCAGCCCGCGACCCCCAAAATAACAGACCCCCCCCCCCCCCCCCCCCACTATCACCATCCGACGGGGGTGGGGGGGGGGGGGGTAATCGCGATCGCGGACATCGTGAAGTCCAAGGGGGGGGGGGGGGGGTTAATATATGATACTGTCGTGAATCTGTGGGAATCAGAATTCCTTTATTTGTCACTCACGTTATTATTAACAATAATAATAATACCGTAATACAAATGATAAAAAATAATAATAAAACAATTTAAAACAAATAAACCTCATGGGTCACATCAAGAGGATTCTGAAATCATCTCATTTAGGCAGATACGATTGTCGCAGCCAATTTCCAAGTGTACCATAGTTGGTAAAGCAGTGTCCATGTAGTGAAGTAACAGCCCATCATCTTCGCCTTCGCCATTTTGACGTAAAATCCTACGTAGAAACAACGTAGCACTACGCTAGATCCCCTCTCGCTCCAGCCAGTATACCTTCTAGCTCCCTATTGAGCTGTCGGGAAATCTGAAAGAATACGCCCATTGGCTACAAATCACTATATGATTGGTTGATCAAATTGTAAATCCAAACGTACGCTCTCATTCAGTCTAAGGGCCAAAGTCAGCGGGAATACTTTGGTTGAAGGATATTCTTCCTAGCAACCCAGAAAAATATCTGATTGGTTGCAACACAAAACCACTCAAATGCGTAGTGCATGGACCGAGAAAGACGAACAAATCAACGTAACACTGTAATATAACAGATAACAACACAGATACGATTCTCATTTATTCATTTTATTTAAATTTGATTAAATTGTATTAAAATGTATTACATTTTATTAATATAATTAATTCGATATTTTTTGTTTCATCTGAGAGTTCCAGGGTCTTCTCTGAATACCTTGAAGGCCCTGACGCTTCACCACTGCTATTTTTATGTTTGCGTACCTCAGCGTTATACTATTGTCTACTTCAACAAATGTACACCTTGTAAGTCGCTTTGGATAAAAGCGTCTGCCAAATCCCCTAAATGTAAATATCAGACCAGCCCTGCTGTTAAAGACAACATTGCTCTGTGGTGCGAGTGAGCCATGCAGTAGTGTTGTGTTCGGTAACACTGGACTGGATTGGGGTTCAATGGAACGGTGCAGACATTGTTTCATTCCATAGTGGCTGATTAATGCTGTGCAACACATCTCCTCTGGTTCCTATTGTGGAAGAGGACCTGACACAAAGCTTAATTAGTTGGCCTGCGTGCTAACCCAAAATGATTGAATGATAGGCATTCCCTTGAAAGAACAAATACAAATAACAATTAATAGCGGGCCTTGAGCTGGGCGATGTTAAGGGGATATTGTTCAATGAGTGTTGACATTTTGAAGGGAGGTTGTATTTCGTTAACATACAAATGTTGATGATTAGACACTTTAAAGGCTCTATATCTCTGTTCAACTTGATGCAATTAGTACAATTTGGAAACATCCATACTTAAATGAGGCAAACCACAAATAGAAGCATACTAAAATGTGCATGTCACTGTAGGATTGTTGAAAGATGAAGTCACTTGAATGTTGGGTGTGATGAAAGCCAGCACCCTGGTCATGTGTTTGACGTGTTGTACTTAACAGGAAGAAGCCAGCAAATTGGGAGGAAAGAGCAAAAAAACAAGAAGTAAGAAGACAAAATGATCTTTCAATGGACTGACTGGATCTATGCGGCCCGTCTCAATTCAACCAGGATCTGGATTGGAAGACTCCACAGCTAATTCAGCGAATGACACATTTTAACCAACCTCCACTGGGGAAGTTTGTAATGTTAATCAAGTTATAATACCCGGGATAATCAACAATGCCTTCCTAATAAGCCCCGAGAGGCATCATTAGGAATATTACTATAAAGTGTTCATTACAGTTGAATCTTTACACTATCAAATTTTTAAATCATTTAATCATCTTTTTTTAAACATAATTTGGTATTCATGAGTCCATTAAACCTTTGGGATTTGTCACATTTTGAATGTATTATAATAAATATTTATAATAAAGAATACACATTTTGTTGTTAATCTAAAAACCTCAAAGCTTTAGCAGTGTGGCATTTCACTCTAATGCCAGTGGTGCTGTAGGTCCCAGAACACTGCATCACACATGCAGAGGGAATTTATTCAATGACTAAAGAAACTGCCTTCATTGCTGTCCTCCACTGCATGTGCACCCCACTTGTCTGTTAGAACCCAAATGCAGCACACACACACAGGAAACCAGGAACAGTCGGTGATACTTTAATATAAATATCCCAGGTGAGCAGATACAAAACAAAACAGAATGGAGAGTACGATGTCATCAAAGACAAACCAGGAAGTGGCAGGCAGAAGCGTAGTCGTGGTCAGGCAGAGGATCGGGAACCAGGCAGGGCTGGTAGAAAGGGGACAGGCTGGTTTGGGAAAAAGACAAGACAGGCAGGGTCTGGAAACAGGCATAACTGGCAGGTCCAGGGCAGGCATGGTCAGGAAACAGGTAAGACCGGTCCAAGACAGGTAGGCTTGGGAAACAGGCAAGATGGGAAGGTCCAAGGCAGTTGGCTTAGCAGTTGGATTTTGGCCCGGGCACAGGTCTGACGGCAGCGGCGGATGAAGGTCTGGACGGATGGGCAGGAGACCCTCTCCAGGGCAGGGAATAGTGGAGGCTGGAACCAGTAGGCGCACTGGAAGGGGGATAATCCAGTGTCTTAATTGATCAGGGCGTATATCACCCAATCATAGAAGCTGTTTGGACCAGGATGAGGGGTGTTTGGAGACTGCACGCAACGCCATCTCCATCTCCTGGTTCTTCCACTCAGTCTGGCCATTGGACTGAGGGTGGAAACCAAAAGATAGGCTGACAGTGGTCCCAATAAGTGAGCAAAACCCAGATGTAAACTGGGGCCCCAAGTCGGAGACCACATTGGCGGCGATACCATGTAATCGGAAGACATGATTAAGGACCAGTTCTGCCATCTCTTTCGCGGAGGGACAGCGGCAGATAGGTAACAAAGTCCAGGGAGATGTGGGACCAGGGACGATGGTGCACTGGCAGAGGTTGCAGGAGGCCAGCAGGAGCCTGACGAGTGGGCTTGTGTTGGTTGCAAACCAGACAGTCCTTCACAAACTCCTGAGTGTCCTTCTCCAGGATGGCCCTCCAGAACCTCTGCTGCAGGACCCCCTTGGTGAGTTGGATCCCGGGGTGGCAGGAGAGTCGAGAGTTGTGGGCCAAAATGAGGATGTCAAAGTCTGGGGAACAAACAGACAATTAGGAGGGGCAGGTGCTAGGACCGGGCTGATTCTTTAGGGTTGGCCCTAACCCTCTCCTCTACCTGCCTGGTAAGAGAAGCAATCAACCACGGAGCAGGGAGGATGTTTTCACTCTTCCAAGGCCAACTTCACTGCAAGTAGCTCCCTCAAGTGTGGAGCTTCTGGTCGTCGGCAGACTGCTGGGACAGGATGGTTCCCACCCCCATGTTGGGGGCGTCCACCTCCACGTTGGGGGTGTCCACCACCACAAACTGTATCTCAGGATCTGGTACTTGGAGGATGGGGCAGAGGTAAACCAGGCCTTGAGTCTCTGGAAAGCCTCCTCAGCCAAGGAGGACCACCGTAACAAAACCTTGAATGAGGTGAGGGCCATGGACAGCCGCCATGCTGTAGCTGCGAATGAACCTCAGGTAAAAATTGGAACTCGCACTTCTTGGTCTTTATGAAAAGGGAGTTCTCAAGAATACGGCTGGGGCATTTGTAGAGCCAAAAGGCATGACCGGATACTCATAATGCCTGAGGTGGTGTTGAAAGCCGACTTCCACTCGTCCCCCTCCCAGATCAGGACCAAAAAGGTAGGCGTTGTGTAGGTCTAATTTTCGTAAAATAGTTGCTCCTTGAAGCAACTCAAAGGCGGAGGATATCAGAGGAAGCAGGTAATGGTTCTTCACCGTGATGTCCTTAAGACCCCTGTAGTTGATGCAGGGCCTCAGTGATGTGTCCTTTTTCTCAACGAAGAAAAACCAAGCTCCAGCAGGTGAAAAAGAGGGACGGATGACCGGACAGGAGCATGCTGACAGGTGTGGTCGGATGCGGAACAGTCCCCAGAAGATGACCATCCAGGGCGTTTGCAGGCACGATAAGGGAACCAGATTGATGCCCAACTGTGAGGCAAGGTTCTCGTCGATGATACCGACATCAGCGCCAGAATCAATTAACGTCGCAATGGCATGAGAACCATCAGCCAACAGCAGTCGGGCATGGCACAGGGGTCTCTGGTTGGAGAAAATTCTTGGGGTTTGGCTCACCAGTATATTCCGGGTGAGCCCTGCCTTTTACGAGGCACTAGGAGACTAAATTACCAGCCCGGTCGCAGCATAAACAAAGATATGGTTCAGCTATGGTTCACCCAGGTGGGTTTCGGCAGGGAGTTGAAAACCTCCTGCGAAGATCTTTGCCGGGTTGACGGACAGTGATCGGCACCCGACTGTCGTCGCTTCAGTCTCCGCGCCTATCGATCCACCCGAGAAGCCAACTTGATTAACCCATCCAGAGACAAAGGCAAATCGAACAAGACCAGTTTGTCCTTAATGTCTTCCACAAGTCCCCGGAGAAAACGTCACACTGAACGGCAGAGTTCAAATCATTCTGGCAGGCTCTGGTACAGAACTCAATGGCGTAATCCACAACAGACCGGGTACCCTGTTTCAGGTTCCAAAGTCCTCCTGAGGAGTCAGGGCCCAGGGAAACTGTTCCAAAAACCTTTCAAAGCTCTGCGGAAAAAGCCAGGAAGGATAAGCAGGGCGGTGTCTGCCGTTCCCACTCCGCTGTTTCCCACAGCCGAGCTTTAGCAGCCAAATGGTTAATGGTAAAAGCTAGCTTCGCTGCCTCGGAGGCAAAGGTGTGCGGCTGCAGGGCGAACAGGATGGAATAGTTTGTGATGAATGGGTTACAGCCCGCCGAATATCCAGCATAGCGCTCCGGGGTCCCTATCCTTGGCTCCAGTGCGGCTCCCAGGCACTGGAACAGATGGTGAAGAAACAGGGAAAGGTGCTGAAACTACCGACGGGTTCTGGGTTTCACAACACTGCTGGAGCCGCGTGACAAACCCCTACCGACCAGTCGGTCGCTGCACCGACTGGTTGTAGTAGATAGGTGTCAATTGTGTTGTTGAAGGGCGCCCTCATTCCTCTAGCGGCGTTCCTGTTGTGGGGTGGTGTGTCCTGGGTCCATTGTGGCCAGATTGTTCTGTCACACAGCATGTTAAAACCCAAATGCAGCACACACGGGAAACCAGGAACCGTTGGTGATACTTTAATATAAATATCACAGGTGAGCAGGTACAAGACGAAACAGAGTGGCGATAACGATGTCCACACAAACCAGGAAGTGGCAGGCAGAAGCGTAGTCGACGTCGGCAGAGGATCTGGAACCAGACAGGCTTGTTCGGGAAACAAACAAGACGGGTCCAAGACAGGAAGGGTCGTGAAACAGGCGTAACCAGCAGGTCCAGGGAAGGCAGGGTCGGGAAACAGGCGAGACCAATCAGAGGCAGGTAGGGTCGGGAAACAGGCGAGACCAATCAGAGGCAGGTAGGGTCGGGAAACAGGCGAGACCAATCAGAGGCAGGTAGGGTCGGGAAACAGGTGAGACCAATCAGAGGCAGGTAGGGTCGGGAAACAGGCGAGACCAATCAGAGGCAGGTAGGGTCGGGAAACAGGTGAGACCAATCAGAGGCAGGTAGGGTCGGGAAACAGGTGAGACCAATCAGAGGCAGGTAGGGTCGGGAAACAGGTGAGACCAATCAGAGGCAGGTAGGGTCGGGAAACAGGAGAGACCAATCAGAGGCAGGTAGGGTCGGGAAACAGGTGAGACGGGCAGGTCCAAGACAGGCAGGGTCGGCAACGGGAAGAAATTGGTCCGGTTGTAATCGCTGGAGAGTCTGGCATTAGTCAAGGACAATCAAGCAACGAGTTAGTGAACAGGGGGAGACTTTATACTAGCCTGATTGGTAATGCGCTGCAGCTGCGGGCAAAAACCTAACGAGGGGGGCGTGGCTATCCGCTAGAATGTAGTGGGAGCGAGGAGACTGGAATGCAGACAGTAGCCTGGTGACAGCAATGCGGAACGTGATGAAGGGGCGTGGCTATCTAGTAGAGTGCAGTGGAAGCGTGGGGAAAGGAATGCAGACTGACACCTCTCTCTCTCTCTCTGCCTCTCTCTCACACACACATATATATTATACATATATATTATACATATATACTCAAATTAACGTAAACTAAATTCAAATTTAATAATCTAAATTATGATTCTAAAATGTTGTACCGTTGTGAAATGTCTTTCTGTAATGTACTCTGACCTCATACCGCTTGAGATGAAATAAATGAGCTAAAATCAGATATTTTTGAAGACCATTTCATAATCAGTCATCTTGCATCTGAGCCGTTGTCCCCACCAATGTTCAAAGTAACACCCTACTCTCTTTCTCTCCCTCTCTATATATATTTCATTATCTCTCTCTCTCTCTCTCTCTCTCTCTCTCTCTCTCTCTCTCTCTCTCTCTCTCTCTCTCTCTCTCTCTCTCTCTCTCTCTCTCTCTCTCTCACACACACACATATCTTACCCATGCTGCATTTGACATCCCGATCTCTGGATTTCTAAGTTGTTCTCCTCCCTGTCTTCTCTGTATTGTATTGGCCATCTGTCACTGAATTTCACTGAATGATCGGCAATTAAAGTGTTTTGGAGGATTGTCGAGATTCATGAAATGTTTTGATCGGGTGTTTTACTTGCTTGATTGGTTGATTGATTAATTGGTTGATTGGTTGACTGGGGTGTTTGCACACCGTGTTCTCCGAAACGTATAGTTAATATCGAACCATTCAGAGTAATGATACTAATCAGTGACTCTAGCGGCGCGGTGGGTGACAGGTTGGCATCCCACTATTATCCCACCCTCATTCACAGGCGGCCGCGCGCTCTTTTTCTCTCATCACTCACTGCTACTAGGGGAGAGATGACAATTAAGCCATAGACAGCCTCTCTGTTAGGCAACAGTCAACGGTTTCTGATTACAATATAACCATTAACCATTGTGTGATCTCGTTTTAATTGCGACATTGCCTCTACACTACGAAAGACACAGTAAAGAAGACGCACACTCAGCGCAGCAGACCTCACCACTGCATGGGTCGACTGTCAAAGGTTATCACTGCTTCATATGGCTACACTAATTAACACTTTACAATCAGTGAGTTTGCGTTGTTCCCAGGGAACAAACGAGCAACTCACTACTAGCGAACCACTAATTAACTCCTAATCACATTGTATAGTATCTAATTATTAGTTAATGATTAGGTCATTAAGAAACTAGTCAGGATAATGGATTATGGCCAGTAATCTTAGGTAATGATACTTGGGTCCCTTATTGTCACCACTATTTCATTCAGAAACAAAAAAACGTAATTCAATACAAAATATGGCAAGGCTACAATGAGAAAGTTGGGAAGCTTTTAAGGGGGCTGAACGATAATTAAATAGGATTTTTTTTAACACAATTTGAGGAAGTTTCAAGCCTATAAATAGCCTATTTGATAAGAATAGGTGGTTTACCGCAGGGTGCCAAAGCTCTCCTATCACGGATATAGGTCGTCGTTTGAATTTAAAATATATCAAGCAAAGCACTTCAAGCGATTCAAGTGTGGGTTCCTCGGTGTTCATCGATCGCACAAAAGAACCGATAGTAGCCCGCCCATTGAGAATCCTTTTTTTTCTTATTTTTTAATTTTTTAAAGGACAACTCGTTTACAAAAAAGGGGGGTATATATACGAGGGATGGATGTGTAATGTAGTCAAGTGTGTTTTATATACACACGAAAGCAGGCAAGCAAGCTTTGGCAGGCATGGCAGGCATCTGAGACCACGCCACTGAATCAGCGTCAGAAATGGATCAGAATCACTCCATAGTTTCATGGGCAACATACACGTCAATGGTGCCAATTGACGGGGATGGGGAGGGCTGTCCCAAATCCTCAGTCCCAATTATGTTTCCAAAAAAAGACGCTTGGTGGTCAGTCTGACTGAGAGACAGTGTATTAGTATATAGGCTGTCTATGAGGCAGGGCAGACACGCGTTTGGCCAATGTGCGGCTGACGCGCCCCATGCTGGACTACACAAAGAGGGACATGATCATCATCATGATGATGATGATGATGATGACGATATACAATAATTCATCTTCTGCACGGATCACACGGACCACCATGGGGCATTAATGGGAGAAAGTCACTTCGATGGTTACGTCTCCGTTTTTTTTTTTTTTGGACGCCCCTGATCTCCTCCTCCTCCTCCTCCTCCTCCTCCTCCTCCTCCTCCCGGCGCTGCAAGGTTATTACGCGTTAAGGGAACGCAAAGTCGGAGCATTGAAAAACTGGATCACCCCAAAAAATATATATGTACATTTTTTTGGACGCCTGATTCACCCCCCCCCCCCTGAATCAGGCGTGTGTCTATACGATGCGTAAATCACACGATTAACAATGGGTGCAGATATTCCGGAGTCAAACTCGAGCGCCAACTTTACTTGGACCAAGGACACTGCGTCGGCGGCGGCGTCGCCATCGCAGGAGAACGGGACCGCTCTGCCCGGCTACCTGCTGGTGGTCCTGTCGGTGCTGATGGTCACTCTGGTGATCGTGATCGTAGCCGGCAACGCACTGGTCATCATGGCTTTCATTGTGGATAAGACCCTGAGGACTCAGAGCAACTATTTCTTCCTCAACCTCGCCATCTCGGATTTCCTCGTGGGTAAGTCTGATCTCGAATCTCTGATCCCAACTTCTCCCCATGCACCTTATTATTGGTATCCAAATCTATTCATATATATATCGATCTCTCTATATTTTATTGCAGGGTTTATTCGAGTGGCCAACACCTTAATTTTTGCTTTAAAAAAACAAAACCCCAGTGGCCTTTATTAAATAAACAACGCATTGCTTCATATATGGCACTGCATGGACAATAGAACCCGTTTCGTTTCTCATACATCTTATTGATATGACCAATGTCTTTGTATGCTGCACAGTGTGTGTGTGACTGCATGATTCAAAGTTGAACGGCGTGAGACTCCTCTGAGCTGAAGTGATCATCAGGGGCGAGTGTGTGTGTCTATCATCCCCCCCCCCCCCCACCTATCCCCCCCCCCCCCCTCATGCAGGTACCTTCTGCATCCCAGCCTACATCCCGTACAACCTGACGGGTCGCTGGATGCTGGGCCGGGGTATGTGCAAGGTGTGGCTGGTCATGGACTACCTGCTGTGCACGGCGTCCGTCTTCAACATCGTCCTCATTAGCTACGACCGCTTCCTCTCCGTCACCAGAGCGGTGAGTGGTGTGTGTGTGTGTGTGTGTGTGTGTGTGTGTGTGTGTGTGTGTGTGTGTGTGTGTGTGTGTGTGTGTGTGTGTGTGTGGTGTGTGTGTGTGTGTGTGTGTGTGTGTGTGTGAGACCTGCAGCATGAACCAACGCATGCATGCATGCACGCCAACACAAAATAATCAATCGCAAACGCCATAGACAACGTGCACCATATAGGCACCACCATACATGCCCGCGTGGAGACACACGCGCACAAGCACACAGACACACACGCACATACATACGCGCAGACGCGCACGCACACACACACACACACACCCTCGCATGTTCACAAAGACTTTAGGGGCGCCACACGCACATGCACACACATACACGCACACACATGCAGGCATGTTCACAAAGACTTTAGGGGCGCCACACGCACACACACACGTACACACGCACACACGCACACGTACACACACACACACCCTCGCATGTTCAGAAAGACTTTAGGGGCGCCACACGCACATGCACACACGCACGCACGCACACACACACACCCTCGCATGTTCACAAAGACTTTAGGGGCGCCACACGCACACACATGCGCGCACACGCACACGCACGCAAACGCACACACCCTCGCATGTTCTCACAGAATTTAGGGGCGCCGGTGTGAGTCACTGGAGGTGGTGTGGTCGCACGGATCCTTTGTCTGTCTGAGCGGTGTGTGTGTGTGTGTGTGTGTGTGTGTGTGTGTGTGTGTGTGTGTGTGTGTGTGTGTGTGTGTGTGTGTGTGTGTGTGTGTGTGTGTGTGTGTGTGTGTGTGTGTGTGTGTGTGAGTCATATTGGAGCCTACGGGTACTTCTCTACACGTACATTGGCAGGCCGGAAGTTTAGATATGCAGAAATCGTATTTTTTTAGACATTACAAAATCATAATAATAATAATAACAATAATAATAATAATTGTTTGATTATTTGCATTCCAAATACAAATTGGAGGTGGGGTTAATATAAGGGTTATGGGGGATGGATCATGGACATCAAGTGTTCACTTTAGTCAAGTCGACGACACTCATCATTGTTATTAAGCATCAATAACATAAGCATATAAGCATCATTAGTGGAGCGTTGGCTCTGATCTGCATACATCCTGGGAACACTCAGACTACAGTGGGAACACTCAGACTACAGTGGGAACACTCAGACTACAGTGGGAACACTCAGACAACAGTGGGAACACTCAGACAACAGTGGGAACACTCAGACTACAGTGGGAACACAGTGGGAGCAGAGTCTGAACCGCTCGGCCAGTGTGTTAATTGACCCGCTCTGTTTGTTGAGATGGAAGGAGGGCCCGGGAAGGAGGAGGAGGAGGAGGAGCAGGAGGAGGAGGAGGAGGAGGAGGAGGAAGAAGAGGAGGGGGGTGAGGAGGAGGAGGAAGAGGAGGAGGAGGAGGGCTGTGAGGAAGAGGAGGAGGAGGGGGGTGAGGAAGGCGTGAGGAGGTGGGGGTGAGGAGGAGGAGGAGGGCTGTGAGGAAGAGGAGGGGGGTGAGGAGGAGGAGGAGGAGGAGGAAGAAGAGGAGGAGGAGGAGGAGGAGGAGGGCTGTGAGGAAGAGGAGGGGGGTGAGGAGGAGGAGGAGGGCTGTGAGGAGGAGGAGGGGGATGAGGAAGAGGAGGAGGAGGAGGAGGAGGGGGGATGAGGAAGGTGTAAGGAGGTGGGGGTGAGGAGGAGGAGGAGGAGGGCTGTGAAGAAGAGGAGGAGGAGGAGGAGGAGGGGGGGTGAGGAAGGCGTAAGGAGGTGGGGGTGAGGAGGAGGAGGAGAGGAGGAGGAGGGCTGTGAAGAAGAGGAGGAGGAGGAGGAGGGGGGGTGAGGAAGGCGTAAGGAGGTGGGGGTGAGGAGGAGGAGGAGGAGGAGGAGGGCTGTGAAGAAGAGGAGGAGGAGGAGGAGGAGGAGGGCTGTGAGGAGGAGGAGGGCATGAGGAGGAGGAGGAGGGTGAGGAGGAGGGGAAGGGCTGTGAGGAGGAGGAGGGCGTGAGGAGGAGGAGGAGGAGGGGAAGGGCTGTGAGGTGGAGGAGGGCGTGAGGAGGAGGAGGAGGAGGAGGAGGAGGAGGGGAAGGGCTGTGAGGTGGAGGAGGGTGTGGGGAGGAGGAGGGCGGAAGAAGGTAGGGCGTGAGGACGACGAGGGGAAGTGCTGTGAGGAGGAGGAGGAGGAGGAGGAGGAGAGCCTAAGGAGGTAGGGGTGAAGAGGAGGAGGAGAAGGGGGGGTGAGGAGGATGAGGAGGGAAGGATGAGGAGGGGAAGGGGAGGGTGGGAGGAGGTGGGGGTGAGGAGGAGGAAATGAAGGGCTGTGAGGAGGAGGAGGAGGAGGAGGAGGAGGAGGATGAGGAGGAGGAGGAGGAGGAGGGCTGTGAGGAGGAGGAGGGCATGAGGAGGAGGAGGAGGGTGAGGAGGAGGGGAAGGGCTGTGAGGAGGAGGAGGGCGTGAGGAGGAGGAGGAGGAGGGGAAGGGCTGTGAGGTGGAGGAGGGCGTGAGGAGGAGGAGGAGGAGGAGGAGGAGGAGGAGGAGGGAGGGGAAGGGCTGTGAGGTGGAGGAGGGTGTGGGGAGGAGGAGGAGGAGGGGAAGGGCGGTGAGGAGGAGGGGGGGAGAGGAGGAGGGCGGAAGAAGGTAGGGCGTGAGGACGACGAGGGGAAGTGCTGTGAGGAGGAGGAGGAGGAGGAGGAGAGCCTAAGGAGGTAGGGGTGAAGAGGAGGAGGAGAAGTATAATGAGGAGGAGGAGGAGGGCGTGAGGAGGAGGAGGAGGGTGAGGAGGAGGAGGGGGGGAGGAGGAGGAGGAGTGGGGGTGAGGAGGAGGAGGGGGGGTGAGGAGGAGAGCGTAAGGAGGGGTAGGGGTGAGAGGAGGAGGAGGAGGAGGGAGGAGTGAGGAGTGAGGGAGGGCGTGAGGAGGAGGAGGAGGGTGAGGAGGAGGAGGGCTGGTGACGAGGAGGGCAGGAGGGGTAGAAGGAGGAGGAGGAGGGGAAGGGGGGTGAGGAAGAGGAGGAGGGGGTTAAGGAAGAGGGGGATGAGGAGGAGGGCGTAAGGAGGAGGGGGGAGGAGGAGAGTGTGAGGAGGAGGAGGGGGGGAAGGGGGGTGAGGAGGAGGAGGAGGGGGGGTGAGGAGGAGGAGGAGGGGAGGAGGAGGGAGGAGGAGGAGGAGGAGGAGGAGTGGGGGTGAGGAGGAGGGGAAGGGGGTGAGAAGGACAGCGGGAGGAGGTGGGGGTGAGGAGGAGGAGGGGGGAGGGGGGTGAGGAGGAGGAGAAGGGGGGGTGAGGAGGAGGAGAAGGGGGGGTGAGGAGGAGGGAGTGAGGAGGGAGGGGTGAGGAGGAGGAGGAGGGGGGTGAGGAGGAGGGCGTGAGGAGGGGGGGAGGAGAGGAGGAGGGGAAGGGGGTGAGAAGGACAGCGGGAGGAGGTGGGGGTGAGGAGGAGGAGGGGGGAGGGGGGTGAGGAGGAGGGCGTGAGGAGGAGGAGGAGAGGGGGGGGGAGCGGGAGGGGGAGAGGATCAGGATAGGCCAGATGTGGGTTCTCTGTTCGTCTCTTTGTTGTGTTAACGATCTCTCGTCTAGGATACAGCTGTATTCACAATAGATACACACGCACGCATGCCACCCGCACACACACACATAGGCACACAGGCGTGCGCACGCACACACACTCACGCGCACGCAAACATGTACACACTCACAAGAACTCCCTTTACTGATTTCAATGTATGAATTTGGGTTAGATTGGGTTTGATTTATTGACTGGTTGAATGATTGCTCATGAGCAAAATAAGTTTGAATCAAAAACATAATATTGATATCGACAGTTGACATGGGGGATAAGTCATGGTCCCACACATATTGCATGGAGCCTGAACCAGCCACTTGCGAGGTGATCATGAATAATGTGAGTGCTGGAACAAAACACCTCCACAGTCTTTGAGTGTAATTACAGAGGCATCGCTGGCCATTCAACATCTAAGAAAGCTAAAAGCACCAAGTAATGGACGGCCAGGGCAGCTGAAATATTTTGCCACTCTGGGTTCATGCAGACAAGCTGGGTATGCTCTTGCTAGATCAGCGTGTCAACCCTGTTTCACTGATCATCCCGCCGTGAAGCTTACCAGGGCAGCCAAAGCCCAGTTACCCCTCAGTTACAATTTGTGAACAACTGTATCCCTGTAATCTCGTCAGATAATCATGGTACATATGTCTCTGACCGGAGTGTTGACCCCGCCGTCTCCCCAGGTTAGGTACAGGGCTCAGCGGAACATGACCCGGCAGGCCGTGACCAAGATGGTCGCCGTGTGGCTCCTGGCCTTCCTCCTCTACGGGCCCGCCATCATCTTCTGGGAGTGGTTCATGGGCCACAGCATCGTCCCCGCCAACCAGTGCTTCGCCGACTTCTACTTCACGTGGTACTTCCTGCTGAGCGCCTCCACCTTCGAGTTCTTTGCGCCCTTCATGTCGGTGGCCTTCTTCAACCTCTGCATTTACCTGAACATCCGCCGCAGGAACAGGAGCATGGCGGCGTGCGTGGATGACTCCGCATCTTCCACCGCGTTGGCGGCGGCGGCGGCGCTGGAGGCCACGGTGCGGCGGGACCCCCGAACGGCGCGAGGCGACGGCGCGGCGTGGTCCGTGTTCTTCTTCAAGACGCGCAAGGTGTCGTCCAGCGAACCCGCTGGCATCTCGGCCGTCATCGAGGACGAGGACCTCGAGGACTTCGGCCCGTCGTCCGGCGGCAGGACCTTCGCGCACAGGAAGAGGCTGTCCCCCTGCGACAGCGCCGCGGTCCTCTTCGAGGCCCGGTCGCCGTGCATCGCGCCGGGCCGCAGGACCCAGGGGTCTCGGCTGACCCGGGACAAGAAGATCGCCAAATCGCTGGCCATCATCGTGTGCATTTTTGGCGTGTGCTGGGCGCCTTACACGCTGCTGATGATAATCCGCGCCGCCTGCAGCGGCACGTGCGTCCAGCACTACTGGTACGAGATGACCTTCTGGCTGCTGTGGTTGAACTCCGCCATCAACCCCTTCCTGTACCCGCTGTGCCACAGCAGCTTCCGCCGGGCCTTCTCCAGGATCCTGTGTCCCAAAGGGCCGTCGGTCCAGCCTCAGATCGAGATACATTCGTGCTAGCCCGCCGCGCCGCTATTTCATCCATTAAAGGGTTGCCCAATTTCAAGCTGTGGATCCCATTTACATTCAGGTGAATGTCTTGCCTCAGCATGGAAGTCGACTTCAAACGAAACAAAGAGCAGAGCAGACAAGCAATACAAAGGACACTTAAGAGTGTCGAAGGAAATTCAACTAAATTCACGAGGCAGAGACAATTGGAGTCCCACAACCCCTGAGCGCCCATGAGCTTTACAATGTCTCAGTGTCAAATACACTTTCAGTCGCTGTCAATCATCATGAGAAACAAGGCCAGTTATTGTTACTGGCCTTTATTGAATACTTTTTAACTGTACAATCCTTTCATAATCATCAACATCCAAAATAGATATAGATATATATCTAGATATATATAGATATATATAATATAGATGCACTCAACACACGTGTGAAAAGTTTACATTTTTAACTGCATTTTTGTCCTGCAGCAACCGAGCTTAAAGTTCAAAGTACATGGACACGATTCCTAACTAAGACCATTGGTCAGTGTGTTTATATATATACGTCATCTAATAATAATGTATTTCAATAGTTTCTTGAAAAGAGTAGGTGGCTATATTGTCTATAGTGATGCCATCGAAGCAGCCCTCACGTGTGTGTGTGTGTGTGTGTGTGTGTGTGTGTGCGTTTTCATGTTCAGAATAAGAGTATAAGAGGAGGGAAAACAGGATAAAAGGTCCAGAGGGAAATCAAAGTGCTTACTTACTTAGGTGATTATCGCCCGGCGGACTTTGTACCCAGGGCGGTGTGGACAGTTTTAATTTGTACGGTTGTCATTTTTCAACCCGGCTTGTAAAAGAGTAATAACATTTTATTCGGGGTTAAAGGTAGAGCCCGACTGTAGTGAGTGAGTTATGTATAAAGTAAGTACAGTAGAATAGTCGACAGATGTGATGGGGAACTGGGGAACTGGGGAACTGAATTCCAAGACACTCAGTTTGCAAAATTGATTCTTACAAATGTGTGTATTGAAATGGAGCAAGAATAATAAATAAATAAAAACAACAAATTATAAATATTAGTAATTATACTGTAAAAAGAAACAGCATTAGGTCTTAGGCATTGCCCCCCCCCCCTAAAAAACACACCTAGCCCTGGGCACACTGGTTGGGAGCTACTGGTGTATATCGTGTCAGATATAGACACGCCATTTTACTAGCATACTATTTGCTTTGGAGCTCACAAGGAGGTTAAACATGGCGGTTAAAATATAAAACAAGCACTCATACAAGATGAGACCCGAGATCAAGAAAGATGGCAATCAGGAAACACGCTGCCTTTGATATCATTTGGAGTAGCAAGCAATTGCTAAAAAAGCTGCTAGTTTTTAAGAATTTTAACTATCCTTCATTTTTCTGATGTACCAAAAAAGGGAAAAAAGTTCTAGAAATGTAAGGGCTCTGAGGTACAACAATATACGTATATATATATATACTGTATATAAAACACATAATTATAATAATAGTAGTTATAGGCCTACATTCACTTTCGTAATAAATGTTTTATTTCCTGCAGCAATTCCATCCCAAACCCATCAATTAGATGAAACATTACAATGATAATCGATGGGCATGGTCAAAGGGGCCCTGTGCTGAAGTGGAAGCTTTAAAGTGACAACTGACTTTTTAATTTGTGTCATTTAAAACTTGTGATGGAGGTGGAACACGGTGTATCTCGACATGGACTCAACATTGATATATCGTGGGGTGGGCAACCGTTTTGTTTTATGACTTTAAAATGAAAAGAAAGATAAAAATCTAATCTAATCTGACGTGCAATCGCAACACCGTTGCTCATCTGGGTTCAACATCCATTGTACCGCGATAGAAAATAGACCTCCAGGGCTGCAAAAGTATGAAGAACTTACCAGCCAAGACAATTCAAAGGTATTTTGCAAAATGTCAACAGATGTTAAGATGAATAGACAAGGTTTTGGGTGAGACACAGGTGGACTTGTAAATTGAAAACAAATTGCTCTGTGCTGCTATTGATGTTGTTTCCATACACAACGGGGGAGGACCCGGGAGCAAATCCATTCTGTCTTCCAAAAGAGAGAAGGGAGGAGAAGAGAGAAAGAGAGAGAGAGAGAGAGAGCGGGAGTTCAGGGTCTCGTACACGACACTAAGACTCATCCCTGATTCCATTCTGGAGGACAGGACAGGGGAAAGGCACTGTGCAGATAACACATTACACAGAGCCAAATATTCATACGGAGGAGACATATAAGATAAACACTAGAGAACACATAAATACATAGTACACCTACTGTTAGAAATGAATGTGGTTGTTTTTTTTGAACAATGGAACTATGGAACTATGTATGTAGGCCGTTTTGGCATTTGGTGAAAATAAATGAAATGCAATCTATTGTATGGGTTTTTTTTAATTGCAGGAAATTAAATCGTTTTCCCCCAAATGTCAAGCTTAAAGTTGTGTTCATATGGTGCCCACTCATATTGTGGTTATTATTTAGCTTACAAAGCATCTCATTGGTGTGATGCTGTTTTTCTACACAAAACACATTTCATGGCACCTGATCCAAAACCCAAATGTGTATCCTTATCGGACCTACCGATGATGGCAACGTGTTTGTTATCATCGACATGTTGGTCTGTGCGGTCTGACTTTGGTCTAAGTGATAAGACCTGAGTGAATGAATCTCTCTGGACACTGTGCTATGAGCAGTGGGGCCACAGGAGGGTAAGCTTGTCCCCCCCCCCCCCCCCCAGACTCACCAGTGGTTATGAGTGGCAGACACATTATAGCTGTCAAACTACCCATGCAGGGAACCTTGGAAGTGCAGAGAAGGGAGATTGCAAAGTCAAAACCACCATAGACCGTCTCAGCATGCGGTGGCTACGTTTGGGAAATCAAGGAATGGGCATGACAAAACTCTCGAGTAATAACTTGAAATATCATGACCTTTAAAGTCTGAATGAATTCACTTGAGAACTCCCCACAGACTTATTACTGCCATATTTATATAATTATATAATTATATATGCCATTTGGTAGACGCTTTTATCCTTAAGTGTCTTAGAATACCTTGAGGGCCTACATTCTCAGCATGGGTGGTCCGAGTGGGAATGGCACCCCATGCATGGCATGCTCTAGTAGTTGAGCTAGACAGGGAATGGAACCGCTAACCCTGGCGGTGTTAATGCCAGGCTCTACCAGCTGAGCTGGCACACCATTTAGAACATTTTACAATCACATTTTGGAACATTACGTTAGAATCTGTGCTGTGCATAGTTAACCATGGTAACAGTGAGCCAAGATGTGTTTGAGACTTTAAATACATACATTTTAGTTTGAGTGAATCAGTCGTGGTCCCATTTAACAGGTCAGCGATTTTCTTTTCCGGTGATATATATTTATGGGGAAAGTAACAGGCTCCCACTCCAATAAAGATACTGGAAACTAGGGACATTTTAATGCATACAATCTTCCAGACATCCAGAGAACGCGAAAAAACAAAAACAAAATAGAAATAATGTTAATTATTGAATGATTAATAAATAAATGTAATTTAATAAATTATCAGAAAACTTCTTGCTTCATGAAAACCATGGTTGTCAAATTTATTTTACTGAAAACTGGTACATTGCTATAAACCCCAAATTTGGATGATTTTAGATGTATGACTAAGCAGATAATTAGCAGAACATTTTTTGTTTACCGGAATGCATCTTTCCATTCAGTTTCAGGTCGTTTGGATCCCCAGGCTCACTCACGCAAGCAAGGTAGCGACCAGGTCAAGGTTGCGTTCCCTGGTCTTTGTGAAAAGATACTTTTTAAAACAATTTTAACAAGGTTTTTCCCGACCACAGATGTGTGTGGGCTAACAAAATGGCATGGGCAGGTGAATTTTGATCAACATAAAAAACAAAAGTCAACATAAAACAGCATGTTCTGTTTCACTTCTGTGTTTAGTTCTCTGCTGGAGGCACAGAATGCCAATGAGGACATTTGATGTTCCTGTAATATTACCCTTTCGTTGTGGCAGAACCCTTGACTGTTTTTTTCCCTTCTGCTACATCAATATCAAACGTCAATATTATATTTTGTATAAATTAATTAATATAATAAAATAAATAATTAAATGAAAAAATAATCAGCAGGGTTTTTTGTAAACAATATGTAGACATTTTAGGGAGACTTTGTCTATACAAAAATAGAAAATAAAAAAGTGTGCTAAAAGAACCATCTTTGCAAAAAGGTAACCTTACCATAACTGCATTATATATATATACATTATATTATATTATATATATATTATATATATTACTATGTGAACCACAATATCTAATATGACTTAATGTGTGAATATTGCCGTTTGAACACTGAGAGACGCCCGTGTCTGGTAGTCCTGTTATTACTACACACAAATGCATAAATGGTTGAGCACCTCCCTATCGACAAAAACTCATTACTCCACAAACAACCACCCGCACCCTCAGAGCTGCCAGCAGCTTTCTCCTCAGGGGCCCCAGTACTAAGCTGCTCCCCATGGGGGGGACCGGGGCTCTTAGCTCTGCTGCGCCACGCCTGTGGAACGGCTTTCCTCATCATTTAAGGGCACCACAGACCCTGGACTCTTTTAAGACTGGCCAAAAAACTTTGGCCAGTTAATATATATAATAATAATAATAATAAATATTATTATAATAAATATAATTTAAAAAAAATATATATATATATATATATATAATAATAACTATTTTGAGTAATTGTATTGTGTTTGCCATGTTTTTAACTTTCCAGCAGTTTGAGATGCAATATAAATAAAATGCATTATTATTATTATTATTATTATTATTATTAAGACAACAACTAGCTCTACTGGCTACACCCAACTGTGCGTCCATCCTAACAATCCTCAGGCTTGCTTGACGACGATGTTGACCACGCCGTTCACCTGAGAGAGCTCTTTACAGTCCAACGAGGCCAGCAGTTTCCTCGCTCCCGCCAGCGACGGCACAAAGTTCTCCATCCAAGAGACAGAGGCCCGGCTGCCGATGTCACTGTGGGAAAAGAGAAGAAGAATATACATCAAAAGCTTTTTAGTTTAACAGTGTTGAGGACGGGGGACGGGGACAGGGGACGGGGGACGGGGACGGGGGGGCGGACAACAGCGCATGTGGGACAAGGTCGAACTAGAAGATACAAAATAAAAGAGACAACGAGAGAGAGAGAGGGAGGGAGAGACACTGATAGAGAGAGAGAGGGGAGGGAGACAGACAGACAGACAGAGGATCTTTCTTTCTCTTACCCGACAGCAGTCTTCCGAATGCCCAGTAGGCCCAGCCCTTCCACTCGCAGCACCACTGCTCTTAGCGCGTGGGGGAGGGGATTGGTGAAGGACATCTCTGCAGCCATCGTCTTACCCACCACCGCCTCCCCAATTGGCTACAAGAAATACCAGAAATAAAAAGAAAAAACATGTGAAAACTGACATCACTAATGAATGAATCCTCTCTCTCTCTCTGACGTGTGTACGTGTGCATGCACGACACACGTGTGTGTGTGTGGGTGTGGGTGTGTGTGGGTTTGTGTGCTGTCTCTGTGTCAGTAAATATTTATTTTCGTTATTTTCTTGCGCTGATTGATTTGATTGTCACCTTTATGACCAGGTCAGGAGTCCTCAGTCGGAAGCTGAACTGTGTTGCCAGGACCTGCTGGGTTTGGCTGACCCGGCCAGAGAGGGTCAGCATCAGGGCAGCCTGGTCCACCAGTTGGTCCTGGTAGGCCTCGTACGACAGAGTCCACTCCACATCCGTCACTGCACACAAGGGGTGGGGGGGTGGGGGGGTGATTAAAATATATTTATTCCATATTTCTTGCCAGATAAGGTGTGCTAGTTATGACTCACGTCGCCATTTGCTATTAATATGCGATATTAATAATTAACTGGACGTGTACGTGTTATTCTTTGTTTTGTTGTCTGAGATATCGTCATCAATACGCAGGTAGCTATAGACATCTTTCTAAGGTGATTATGCGTGAAAGCAGACAGACATCATCTGGCCATCAACCCACAACATCACAGTGTTTTTAAAGACACACAAGGACTCCAGTGCCCCTCCTCCTCACCCCCAGCGGGCAGCAGGTCCACCTCCGTCCGGTCCCGCTGCACGGTGGCCTTGTGGACGCCGGTGTAGTACATGACCGCCACCTGGCTGTGGAGGACGACGGTGCGCGGCTCAGAGCTGGCGTTGGTGAACGTGATGGTGAGGTCGGCGTCGCCCCCCATGCGCGGACCCTCCCCGTCCATCGCCACCCGGACGGAGACGTCTTCCACGGTGGGCGCCAAGTACGCCTCTGGCTTGGAACCGTAGCGGGAGGCTGTTTCCACGGTGATGCGCTCCTCCTCTGAGCCTGATCACATCCCGAAGGTGTACATGCATTGAGTAGAGTACGGGATGACCCCCCCCCTGCTTATACTAGTGTGGACAGCAGACATTACAAACATGTTTTTTTTTCATTCATACCTTGTTCTTATATTAGTATATGGACACGTACCAAACATTTATAACTTGTTTTTTTTTCCATTCATATTTTAGATTTTTTTTGTCCAAGACAACTTGATCTAATGCTTTATATGTTTTTGTGCATATACAGTATATCTGTTTTACTGAAAAACATATTTAATGAAAAACAATATTGAATACTGCTATCAGTGCATCCATCCTACACGGATATCCTCAGGATTTGAGTATGACCGCATGGAGATACTATCTTCTACTCGATAGTAACAGACAGTCTACATAGAGGCTTATTTGATACCTTCAGGCTGTTTATAAAGGTGTGTGATGTCGTAGCGGTCGTCCGAGCCCACTGCCTTGGTGCTGATGTGGTGGCCCACCGTGTGCTTCTCGTTGTGGATCTGGGTGAAGGTGCCGTCCAGATTCCTCTGCCAATAGATTTTGTCGCTGTTGACCTGCGGTAGAGAGGGATGGGTAAGAGACGCAAACAGATGTGATCACCATTTAGATCGGGGCTACATTGTGATGATGGCTGTGGGGCTTATGGATGGATGGATGGATGGGTGGGGGGGGTGTATTGCTGTCCTCATGATACCTTGGTTTATTTATAGCCTTTTTGCTTACAGTGTAATACTTCCTAATGAAAGTGTATTTAACGTCGTTGTTTCATGCTCAAGGTTGCTTGGTAGACCCTAGACCAGTGTCTTCTCCTATGACCATGCCCCATTAAACCCAATTTGCTTTGCCGACAAGAATATCTATTGAAATTTCATCAAAGCATCGACACATGAACACGCACCTCAGCGAAGACGAAGGGCCCGTCGTGTGGGAGGTAGACCTGCCCGCTGCGCAGGGCGGCGAGGGAGGCCGGTCCACAGCGGAAGGTGCCCTGGCTGGTCTCCTGAGGCGTGGCGTCCACCGCCTGCCAGCCTCCCATGCCGGCCGGCAGGTCCGGTCGAGTCATCCAGCAGTCGTTCCACACGTGGAAATTCCTTAATAAAAAAGGAGCGGGCAGCGTGTTTCACTCGGTACTTTGCCCTTAATCATCCACTGTGTGTACTACGTGTTCCTGTTAGCAGCCTCTGGTGCTTTGAGTTGTAGCTGGCACCTGAAATGACCCAAAGCCACTGAATTCTGTGAGCATGTCTTCCAGCCAGATAACGTGTTTTGTTTTGAATGTTTTGTACCATTACCTTATTAAAGCATCGTAGTGTCAAGTGTCAACATTTTTTCGCTGAACTGTACTTCTACTGTTTAATGACAATACATTTGAATCTAATCTAATCTAAGTGTTGTCAACGAGGACAATTCCCTGAACGGACTGACTTGTGGATGGGCTCATATTAAAATAAACTAATTTTTTTTAACATAACATTTAACATAACACTTTACCCCGAAGAGAAGAAGTAAAGTCGCGATATTACACACCAGATGGAGTCAGCGTTGAGGGAGTCTAAGGCGTCGAGGTTCTCATCAAAGTACACGTCCGTCGTCAAGGAGACGTCTGTGTCATGGGCGGAGCTGAAGTTGGTCACGCAGCGGGTAGGGATGCCCAAACATCGCAACACTGTGGAGGGAACATGGGGGGGGGGGGGGGGGTCATTGAATGTGTGTCTGGCTCACAATCTTTACTTAAAAAGGAGACAAGAACAGACCACAAGATTGTATTGATTTTCCCAAAGCAACTGGCTGAGAACAATGAGACTCACACAGTCAATATTGAGGTTCAAATGAAAGCACAGTTACAACAGATACAAGTATAGCCACGGGGATCAGACGCAATGGTTCAGAAGCATCTGGTTTAGACTATTTGAATCAATCAGGTTCTGTCACAGTCTGGATTCCAGATTGCCACACTCCCCCCCCCCCCCCCCCATCACAATCTGCATCCCATTCACCCACGCTTCCCCTGCGCTCTACCAGATAGCCACGCCCCCTCGTTAGTTGTTGCCCGCAGCTGCAGTGCATTGCCAATCAGGACAGTATTTAAGTCTCGTCTTGGACCTGCCTGTCTTACCTGATTCCCGACCCTCTGCCCGACCTCAACTACGCTTCTGCCTGCTTCCCCTGATTCGTCTGTTTGGACATACGTACTCCATATTGTTTCGTTTTGTAGTCGCTCACCTGTGATATTAAAAGTTATCACCGACTGTTCCTGGTTTCCCGTGTGTGCTGCATTTGGGTTCTAACTCGCCCCGCGACAAGTACTGGTGTCGCCAGGTTCAACATCAATACTACAACATACGTTCGTGCCACTATGCAAACGGTGTCTTAACAACCACAACTACAACATATATTGACAGTGTTTGTGTAACACTCACCTGTTGTGGTTACGCCGGAGAAGACCCAACACTGGCCGTACCTGACGGGGGCCCTTCCTCCGCCCTCATAGTAGGTACTGAGGATCTCCACACTGCCGCTCCAGGCTGTGGGAGAGGTCCCGCCTGAGTAGTCCGCTGACCAGTTGCCCTCGACCACTCCTCCGTCA
Source organism: Muraenolepis orangiensis (assembly GCA_027704905.1). NCBI lineage: Eukaryota > Metazoa > Chordata > Actinopteri > Gadiformes > Muraenolepididae > Muraenolepis > Muraenolepis orangiensis. The sequence goes on from CM051004.1 coordinate 19,030,473, forward strand.
TCAGGGGAGTTGATCTGAAGGCCGGAAAATAGTTTTTTTTATATATTGTCCACAAAAATCTCAATATTAAAGCTGCTGTAGGTACGATACAGGAGTTATGATGAGTGATTTGAATTGATTGAACAAAAAATAACCTAATTAACATCCCACTCCCACTCTGCTCCCCCCGCCCCTATGTTTCTCCACCATTGAGAAGTGTTGCATTTCCTGCACCTGTGATTGACAGGCAAGAAGATAACGCAATAGTTGCCCTAAATTGTCTCATACAGCCGGCAGGGGCAGTCCACGAGAAGCTGATATTCTCACAAGGCATTTCACTCACTAATAGATGACAGATGGCTATGCCATTTCTCAGACATGACACTCAAACAATAGCTCTTAAATCGTACCTACAGCACGTTGAAGCACAGTCATTTAAAAACACCAAGTTCTAACAAATTACCATTCATTTGTACCTACCTTCTGGTTGCATAAAGACACACACTGTACACGCTAATTTAAGGAACACAAATCACTAAACATAGAGTAGTATTCACCATAACAGTATGTATTATATATTGTAACTGTACATTATATATTACCATGCACTTTACTGCAACATTTGCACTCTGGTTAGATGCTGTACTGTACTTGTGCTGTTCAATGACAACATTTTTTAATCTAATCTAATCTGATGTTGTAGGAAAGTCATACTGTGGTAGGGGATTGGGGAGTAAGCATTCCATTTGACTTTTACTTCACATCTTGAATCATCTTGAATTTATGACGACGGCGTTAACAAAGTAACATAAAGTACTAGGACTGGAGTTGGACTGCATATATGTTAAAGTGTCTTTGTGTTGTGTGTGTGTGTGTGTGTGTATATACGCGTCTCACCATTGCTGAAACAACTCGAACAATGTTGACAGGGTTGCCCCAACCAGCCACGATTGCCCCACTCTTCTCCAGGACAAAGAGGCAAGCAGTGAGCATCCCTTCACTAAACTACACAAACAAAAACACACACTGTTACATTGGCACAGTAATGGCCAACTATAGGCAGGTGTAACGGCATCAGCAGGTGGTGCTGTGCAGTGCACCCTCCGACAACCTTAAAAAGACGTGCTAGCGATGACGTGGGGGTTTGAGCTTCTCACGATAAGAGCATCGCCTCTCATGCCGGAGGTCATGAGTTCGAGACCCGTGCGGGGGACACTTCACGGTTACACAGGCATGCACATGCACAGGTAAATATTAAGGTTGTGTAAAGGACACACATTGAAGAAAACTCAAGAGAGATCAAGGGTTTGTGTGTGTGTGGTGGGTGGGGGGAGATAATGAAGTTTGAAGGAAAACATTGACCCGTTTAGTGTTGATCGCTATGTGTACAATTTTGATCATGAGATTAAGAACAGAATACACCGTCCTTAATAAGCACCTCAAATAACGTCCCGGTGAATTTACCTGTCCGAAGTTCCAGGTCTTCACTCCTATCTGCTGCTCGGTGCCGTAGTAGATGCTCCCCACGTCGTTCAGGACGTACTCCTGTCTCTCAGCCTCTTGGTCCATGAACACTGCGTCCTCTGACATTGCGAGTGGATGATGGATGGATGATAGTTATGGACGGAGTAGAACTATTCGTTTTTTTTAAGATGACATCTAAAAACATCTCTTTTTATTCTGATAACATTTTTTCGGTGTGGTTAAAATTGTTGTTTACATTTCCTTGCAGTCAAGACTGATGATGGTTTTCCAGTTTGCCAACACTGCAAATCATCACTCATTTAAATTATATTAAATTATAATATATGGAGATAATAATATAGAAGGGCTACGGTTGGCAGTTGGCAGGAGTGGATATTTGCATATGGGCAGTCCATGGGACCAATACATGGGCTGTCCTGCTTTCACCTGCACTTAAAGTGCAATGATAATTACCCACAGATGGAAAGATCAACCGAGGTTGCATGTTGCATAACATTTGTCGGATATTATTGTTGAATGCGCCTACATTGGACTTAAGAGCAGAGCAGCTTCTGAATAATGGGCCATCGGACCAAGGGCCGGTCCCCCTTTCACCTGCATTTAAAGTGCAGCGGATAAAGCATTAAACGATTCAAGCCCACGCATGGAAAGTTCAGCCGAGGTAACATTTGGCGGACTAATATTGTTGAATGGGCAGGAGTTGATATTTGATATAAAACTTGGGAGGCCCGGTACTTGCCTTTCACATTATATTTATCATAAATAGGACTAATGTCTTCTTAATAATAGGAGTACAGAGCGGAGACGTAGTTGTCTCACCTTCACACCAAGGATTGAACAGTATGTAGATGTTACGGGCTGACTCATGAATGGAGATGACCTCCGCCTTTAGGTCCGATGTCACCACGCTGAGACGGTACCCGCCAATCACAGCCGTGGGGGCGGAGTTCACGGACAGCAGTGCCCGGTCGCCCTGGTGTTTGACGATCTTCGCCTCCCAGCGGTCGTCCTCCAGGTCGTCCACTAAAGGAATGATGGCGTGTGTTCCCCTCGCCACCGCTGGCACGGCTCCTGCGGCAGAGAAACAGTCATCAGGGTCATTTCTCAGCGCCAGCCCTTTCCGTACGGAAAGTCTTGGGACACTTGGGGCATTGATTGTCATCACGTCTACTTGTCAGGGGGAGGTTTTGATTGACATGCGAACACCACCAATCACGCACATACCGTACGCGGGTCAACTATCGTATAGTTTTCTCTTATCCTCCAAACGATTCTCCAAAGATTACATCAGACATTGGGGCCTGTTTGCAGGGCGGAAGAGACAAATGACACATCTCAAACCCAAACTGTTGAACTCTTGAATCCAAGGCAGTGTACTAATTGCAGTGGCAATTAGGCTAATACCAATCAAAAAACTAATTTTAATACAAGCACACTGCCCAGGGAGAAAGGGCATGATTTGGGATTGACTATTATATAAATAAATACAAGAATGTAAGTACAGATGAGATTGACTTTTGATGTGCTTTTGATGTTAAACCTCCTACTCACATGAATTAGTAGGCTTCTAAGTAATAACAACAATAATAACAATAACCAGGCTGCTGAAGCTTGACCGTGGGTGTTACTGGGAGACATCTGCCGTCTGGAATTTCAATTGCTAAGTGTCACGTTGTGTACTTTGTGAAATCAACCGTTTTGCAAAGTCATTAACGTTTTGTAAAGCCATACATGTTTTAGTAAAGCTAATAAATGGTTCGTTAGATTTTGATGGCTAGGCTAACATACGGCTAAGAATAGGCTGATGAATGAAAGGTAACTTGTGATGGGCTTGTAAGTGATGGATTTAAACACTTGATAAATAACCGTAGACTGGTCATCCCAAGCCAGACCAGCCTTCTGCTAAGAGGTCCAGACATGCCCAAAGCCCCCTCGTCAGAAAAGATAGACAACTTGGTCTTCAAATCTTATCAATGTGTATATCCAAATGTGTTTTGTAAATGTATTACAGTCATTTAGCAGGCACTTTTGTCCAAAGCGAAATACAATAGTGCGTTAAACAAAGGTAGGTAATAGAACAACTCGTCACCAGAAGTCAAAAGGGCATTTCATTTCAGGTCCAGGTCATTAAAGTAAGGTTCAGCAATAATAAGGAATTAATACAGTATAAGTAACGGAAGCCAGCCGGTAGTGCTGCGCAGTGAGTAAACCTCACTACCAGACACCTAAAAAGACGTGGTTTTAGCTTCCCTTGTGAGAGCGTCTGCCACTCATGCCGGGGGTAGCGAGTTCAAACCCAGTGTGGGACACTCACTGCTACATTTACACAAACTAAAATGAACAAAACTCTGCTCAAGGATGTTCCATGTTAATTAAAAATAGGTATTTTTGTTCACCTTCTTTTCTGTTCCTTTACATGTGTTTGCATCCCTGACTTCAACAGGGAGCATGATAATAAATTAGAACAATCTCATTTATTGTCCTTTGTTCTAAGGCCGATGGCTGACCCTGAGTTACCCTCACAGGGAGCCTCGTTGGAGGCGCAAACACACACACACATGTACACACACAGGCAGGCATGCACACGCACACACAAACAGCCATAAGCTATGAGGCTAAAGACAAAAGCATTAAAGGCCAATCAATTCCATTGGCGCATCAATAAACCCGACCTCATCATTGCCGACCTTATCCGCCCTCACACGACTAGCCGGGCTCTTGGGTCCTCTCACCTTCACTAAATCAAACACATTCTATTAACCCGAGAGAACCGTGCTTTTCAAACTGTGGCGTCCCCTCACTTCCATCCTTGGAGTCATGTAATTTGTTTACCTTTCTATTCAAACAGGCGTTTGGTTAAACTGCGTTTTTTCTCTTTCCATCTGAGTTCTGTTTATGTTGTGATTTTTCTCTTGTTACTTTTTCTACTGAACCTCTCTCATGCATGTTTTTTTTAAATATTTTTGCGGTTGTTGACGCTCCTGCTCTTAATGTATTTAATAGAGTGTTTATGCTGAGTCCTTGCTCTTATTCCATTATAAGTGTTTACGCTGTGAGCCGCTTGCTGTGGCCATGTTTTTTGAAAGCAAAGCGCTTGTGATTCTATTATCTGGGCAAAAGGTGCTACACAAATACACCTTACTTACTTTTTACTATAAATAAAAAGCATGATAAAGTGCTGATTTGTGCAGTCTTCCTTTATTCGAAGGAAACGGGTCCTTCCTCGAGCACATCTTGTCGGGATTGGCAGTTCTGCCTCCCAGCGTTCACAGCCCTCGTCCAGGTAGCCACGCCCCCTTTTCACGTTCTGCATTTATGTCACCGTTTCTCCAGCCCTCACCCGCGTAGCCACGCCCCTATCACGTTCCGCATTCCGTCACCGTTTCCCCAGCCTTCGCCCGGATAGCCACGCCCCCTTTTCACGGTCCGCATTCCTGTCACCGTTTCCCCAGGCCTCACCCGGATAGCCACGCCCCCTTTTCACGTTCAGCATTCCTGTCACCGTTTCCCCAGGCCTCACCCGGATAGCCACGCCCCCTTTTCACGTTCAGCATTCCTGTCACCGTTTCCCCAGGCCTCACCCGGATAGCCACGCCCCCTTTTCGCGTCCCGCATTCATGTCAGTTTCCCCAGCCTTCGCCCGGATAGCAACGCCCCCTTTTCACGTCCCGCATTCCTGTCACCGTTTCCCCAGGCCTCACCCGGATAGCCACGCCCCCTTTTCACGTCCCGCATTCATGTCAGTTTCCCCAGCCCTCGTCCTGATAGCCACGCCCCCTTGTTAGTTCTCCCCCGCAGCTGCAGCCCATCACCGTTAATTTCCCCCTCATGTTTTCCTGCCCGTCTTAGTGGCTGCCTGGGACCACCTGTTATGTTCCGTGTGTTTAAATAGGCGGCGTCTTCTTTTGTTCGGCGCCGGTTCATTATATTATATATACTGTCTCGTTGTGTTATGCCGAGTACTTGTTTCATGTGTATGAACACGTTCCACGTCATGCCACCGTCAGGTTATTGTAGCTAGGTATTTTGCTTTTGAGCTTCATGCGTTTCCATCTAAGTGATGTTTGTGTTACTGTGTTTATCAGTAAAGAATATTTATTTGGATACGTGTGTCATCGTGTCGTGCATTTGGGTTCACCTCCTAAGTCCCCGTTCCTCGTTTTCCCCACGTCAACCCGTGACACATCTCTTCCCGAGCCCACATTGCGGTGCCATGACTGGGGTTTTAAAGGCCATTATCATGTAGGTTAGAAGAGAAAAACATGGAAAGACCCAGACAGATGTTTGTCATGAAGGGCTGACTTGAGTCTGGGAATGAGTTATGAACCATGCCACGATTTAGCATTGCATTTGGCAATATATATTTGTATATGTATATCAAAGGCTTCTCAGAGATATGTCGGATTGATGTCTTTCATTAAAGTCTTATCTTATAGCGCAGGAGAAAATAACGGTGTTTCCTGTTTTTGTGGTATTGATATTTCAATGACATACTACATGATACAATTATGTAATACATGAATGTAATTTCCTTTTTAGGTAATACTGACTGTTGTGGACAAATTAAACCTAATCATATGAATAATTACCTAATACCTTATAATTTCTGTAATGTAATTGAATAATAATAATAAAAACCATATCACAAATGATATAAACTTATTAACTTTACTTAAAGTTAACATAAGTCTTTGTATTACTTCATTACATAATTTGCACCTAGAGACAGCTCCCTTCCTCTCTCCAATTGAATGGTGCTTTTGAGCATTTGTGTTGCCATGCCAATCTTCTTAAATATGTAAATACACCTCCCAGGGACTCTGTCACGCTCATAACTGTGAGAACCCCCTTTTGGGATTTTCAAAATAAAAGTCATGTACTTGCATTGCAAGTACATGACTTGCAATGCAGCAAGTCATGTACTTGCTGCATTGCAGATGCTTGGTAAATGCCGCTAGTGTGTATTCCTGTGTGCATGGTCCATCAAACCAAACCAATGTCCTACGAGGAGCTATTTTTCCATCCCTGACTGACCGGTTTTAAGTTCCAGGTGAAGTTTGTCTTTGCTGGCGTCGAAAGGTCGTGAGAGGTCGAGCCACATCATGAAGGTCTGACCCCGACGTAGGATGAGCTCGTCGCCGTGGAAAAGATCTGTGTGGTGCTCCTGGCGATTCTGCTCAGCCTGTTGGCTCATCAGGTCCACAGATTTCACCTTCAGAACATCTGTAGAGGAAAAGAAAAAAGAGACAAGACATATATACAGTAAGTAGACCTGTGCTGTGTTTACATAATACAACTATACAACACACTTCTGAGCTGGGAACAGGACGGCAGGATAGCTCAGTCTGTTGGGACTGGGCTTGGGAACCTGAAGGTCGCCGGTTCAAGTCCCCAGAACCCCTGGGCACCCCTGGGCACCGCCGAGGTGCCCTTGGGGGCGTAGGGGTCTAAACTGCTCCCCGGGCGCTGAATATACAACAGCTGCCCACTGCTCCTCATACTGGGATGAGTTAAATGCAGAGAAACTAATGTCACTGTGTGTGTACATGTATGAGACCAATAAAGAGGATTCCATCTTCCAGGATTAGATTTTACAAAAAACTCAGTTAGAGAGCCAGAGGCAGGCACCTTCCCGACAGTTAGCAATTACAGATGCTTTTGCCCGACAGTGCAATTATAAACGTGACAGCACAAAATTAGGCACGCTCACAGAAAGCCTAAACTCTAAAAGGTCCTAAACTGATATGACAAGCATGTTACTTTTTTCTAATTGTTGTTGCTACTAATTTATAGCTAGTATGTTGTTACGTTATGTTAACAAAGGTCAAAACCATTGAGAAACTGGATTGGCAAAATTATTTTTAAGGAATGAATGACCATGAATGAACATGTGCCAAATGTTTAATACGGAGCAAGATGATCCATTTTATTGATTGTTTTGGTTGTGTGTTTTTATTTATGTTTTATATTATGTATATAATACAATATATAATATAATATATACAAGTACCTTCCAATGTCTGAATATTCTTAAGAATTACAAGCGAATGACTCTTTGAAAGTGTACGTGCATTATTATACTAATATAACATCATCATATCAGTGGCAATGGTCTTAAAAATGGCAATGTCATTGATTACAATTATGCCAGGGACAAAATATCGTCCAACAAAAGTAGTTATAGTGACAGGCCTATAGTGTCAGTGAAGGAGGTCAGAGGTCAGAGGTGACCCCCCCCCCCCCACCCTCTGAAGTGGTCAACACATGATGAGCTTTCATCGTTGGCATTGGGCCAGGGGTTTCCTATGAAGTTGAGCATTGAAGTCCAATCTAGTATTGAAGGTATTCTGGGCATAGCGGAGCATCATCTTGGATTCCCCACCATGGCACTGGACTCAAAGTTCAAACAGTTTCAACTTTGACCCCGGGTTGATGCTGACCTTTTGAAGCGCATCGAATCAGATCACAGCTTTATGTGCCGTTCTAAAGCCAACGGGATCTTAGCGGCGAACTGCTTTCTTCATGTCTAAACCTTAATACATGTTCCGTGAGTTCAAAGGCCTCCAACTTCATCACGTGTTGACCGCTTGGTGTCCTGCTTTTTTAAAAACACGAATCAACGCGACCTTAGTGAGCCGTAAACGACCGGTAAACACGCTTCTACCGTGGTGCTGATCGCCACTGTGGTCCACGGGCTTCTCGTTGGCCTCTCCTTCGGGTTTCTCCTCCTCCTCCTCCTCCTCCTCCTCCTCCTCCTCCTTCTCCTCAACCCCCGTCACCACGGTGTCCGTGGTGTCGTCGACCTCGGGCTGACAAAGCAACCCAGGGCAGACTTTGCGCGTCCACCGACGACAAGCGTTTTCCTCCACGTGGTCCTTCTCCTTCTCCTCCTCCACCGGCTCTTCCTCCACATCCCCCAGCGAGACCCCAGGAAAACGCCCCAGCGCCAACCTGTCATGAGCATCTACAGGCATCCTGAGGAACAGAGGACAGAGGAACAACACTCCTAAAGCAAATATGTGTGTGGGAGTCCACTGGTATTTCACATGCAAGGCATGTCTTTATAGCAAAGTAAGTAAAGTGATACCCTTTTCTGAATTCTAGCTGGTTCTAGCTGTTATATTATGTGCCTTTACCTCCTTAGTCATTATATCCACATTATTGATGATTAATTATGGAAAATCTCATTGTTTGAAAATTCAGTGAAAGCACCTTTAGTAATCCCTACAATATTGAGTTATTTGGTCAAACATGTCGATTTTATTTGGTCCATATCGCCCAGTACAAACTGCTGCTATGCTTTTATATTTTATATTATATTTAATATTTTCAGTTTTTCAGTTTTCAGTTGAGACGGTATTGCGCTAAAGTTCTTAATAAAATGACAGTATTTACAGTATTTCATAATGCAAAATATGTCTTTAGCATGTGGTTATTTGACAAAGACTATATATATGTATGTTTATATGAATGACAGAAAACATGCTATATACTGTGATTATATATTGTTATGGATATATTAAATGACCTTTATGATAAAGGATAGAATATTTTGGCCATATCAGCAGACAGTACTGACGCGTATTCCCATGGTGGAGCACACATGATTTTGTGTTTCCAATGTACAATGTCTTAAACAGTTGAATGTGTGCATTTGTTTAGAGATGGTTAAGAGTTGGAATCTTCTGGAGGAGAAGCCCCACAAGAGTTTCTATAGTGGTGCCTTAGTGATACTTGTCCTAAGACTCGAAATCCAGTTTGGTTGTATGTAAGATTCAAGTTATGATAACACAACCAAACCTAACCAGTTCACCACACCCTGTTCACACAGATGGAGTGCACACACACACACACACACACACACACACACACACACACACACACACACACACACACACACACACACACACACACACACACACACACACACACACACACACACACACACACACACACACACACACGCAAGGCCCTTTGACAAAGTGTCAACATACTTGGTCCTCACAGACCTAAATAAAAGAAAAAAGGAAAAGTGCGTAGACAAGCATGCAAGCACACAAGGATTTGAGATTAAGATTGAGATAGAGATTAAGGTTGTGTCGCGTAGTGGAGGCGAGGCGATGAGGTTGGAAACAACAGCCCGGGTCCTCATTGCAAAGACAAAAACCAATGATGGAATATAATGAGGGATGGGAGCAGGACTTGGCACTCAGACATTTGGCACTGACTGCTATTAACTATCAGGGATAAACATATACACACACACACACACACATACACACACTTCGCAAGAGTAAATTCCATCTACAAATAAATAAATAAAAAGTGCTAGTGTGTGGGTTGATTTAAGTAAGCAGAAGAGTGCTATAGAGTCTAGGAAAGCAAGTTGGAGGAACAGTTAAACAGCTGTAAGAAAGCAGAAAAGAGCTGAGATGCTATGTGATTCAAGATTCAAGATAACTTTATTTATCCCGAGGGAAATTAAGGTAGCTAATCAGTCTGAGATTGAGCCCAGGTGAGGCTGCTTCAACCAGCCACCAACCCACCAACCCACCTAATTGATGTAGCTGTACCTCTCTGTACACTCTGTACTATGTTATCATATCATTACAGGTCAGCCCACTCTTCGGCCGCCAAAGTATGACTGTATGACTGTATATCTGTATGTCTGGTTAGGGTGAAAAGTCCTGGGTGTGATCATGGGGTGTGTTGGCCATGCTACCTGTGGGCATTATTGAGCAAGATAAGACCTCACGCCTGCTTATTAATGACATTGAGGCATTCAAATAATAACAACGATAATAGTAATAGCTCTAAGCTCTAATAGCTCTACGCTTCCGATGAAACCTCTCTAAAAAGTGCAGTTCGAGGTCTGCCTCAACACCTAATTCCTTTAACTTAGTTTTCCTTTTTGCCACAGAGTTTTATTATAGATATAATGTTACGCAGTGGAATATTTGTAGCTCTCTTTAGGACATTGTATTTATTAATATGTTGTACCCACCCACACACACACACACACACACACACACTATATCCATATTTATGTATATATATATACAAACACACACAGGAGACACATATACATATATATATGCTACATTTTTATAATGATACAAAAAAGCGAAACATGAATAGTAATGAATCATAGGGTGTAATTGGTGTGTAATCGGCTACATTCATGTTATCTAGAGGCACAATATATAATATATATATAATAATATAATATCAAGACAAGAGCTTTGCCTATAATCTAATTACAAATGGGTAAAATGCTTCAGTAGCACTCAGATAAGCCTCATAATTATCTATTATGAGGCTTCTATTATCGAGGCTATGAAGCCTTACGGTGGCATGCTATGAATAGGCCTCCAATCTCCACTTTCTGTCTGTAGACAGTAATAATTTTGATGGTATTTTGGTTAAAAAAGCAACTCACTCAGTCGGAAGTCTCTAGGTGTCTGGAGTGTGGATGATCGCTGTCCCTCCAGTACTGGTCTCCAACCTCCAACTTCTTCTGACACCGGCCAGCGGTGACATCACACTGACACACCCTCCCCTCCCTTACCCCCGCCAGTCATACAGTAGGCCTACCTCAGGCTGCTGGTCCTTCCTAACCAATAGACAGGTCCACGCTTTTTCAAACATTCTAAATGACAATACAGAACTTCAGTATACACATATGGCTGCTGCTGCTGCTGCACCGTTTCACCAGGGTCTATGGAGCATGTGTCTAAACAGTGTTTAAACCTGTGTTTAACTGGAGTATGTGGCAGGTGTCGACACCTAAATATCAGACATACCAAACATACAAGGCGAGACAATGCAACACGTGGTAAAACGAGTTATGGTCAAAGTTGAATGAATAAAAACAAACACACAAGACTGTTGTAAAGGTGGTGACACACTTTATGACGCAGTTTATTGGTGAATAATAGATTTCATTGGGTACATTAGGCCTACATTTTCATTGTTTGTATTGTCAATTGATACACCTTTTCTTTTCTTTTACTCTCCAAAAGCAAGACTAGTTACACAAGTTAGAATTCTGAATAAAAAAGCCATTCAATCTGAAGTTATGAATACAGGTTTAGTTGGCTTGCTCCTTCGGTTGGTGAGCTTGGATGTGTGTGAGTGACACACTTGACGCACACCCACACACCCACACACACGCTGAGGAAAAAAACCTTCAGGTTTGTGTTTGCATCTGTTACCCTAGCAAGCTCTATCTAGGCTGGTGATGACAGCTGCCTGAATAATATAAGCCTAATATTAACTCTATGAGACTTATGCATGTTAAGTGGTATTAAAGAGAATTCAGTACAATGCCCAATCCCTATCTTGAAGACAGCAGCCCCGCCTTGAAGTATAAAGAATATAGTGGATGTTAAATAAATACACTTTAGTGTCTCAAAATAGTATCTCAAAATATCATACTAATATAGCACCGTTCTTAAATGACTGTAAACACTAATAAACACTAGTGAACAAAATTGTGGAGTGTGTGTGTGGGTTGGTGGCTGGTTGAAGCAGCCTCACCTGGGCTCAATCTCAGACTGATTAGACTCTGGTGTGAGGCTGCACACCTGTGGGTCCATGGTAATCAAGGCCCACAGGTTAAAGCAGCCACCACCATGCACACTCGAGGCTGGCATGTACCATCTGCTCTGTTCATTTCATCAACTACAAATCTCCTCACCCTCAGTGTCCTTGTCTTCGGGAGGTGCCCTCAAGTAGCCATTTTAATAGCTTGTGGCAGCGTCGCCTGCTACAGAATCTAGTTTTTCAGCTTTCACACTTTGTAAATCATCTTCTGTATTGCTTGAAGGATGCTGTTTTATTTATGCGCTCCATTTAACAGAAGATTGCAACCACAGAGATGGAATGCTTGCTGTTGTGATTTTCATAATGTTCATTCAAGGGCATTATAAGCATTTCTAACGTAAAAGCGGTACAACTGAAGGATGACGCCACGCACAATATACAAATACTGTTTAATTTTTTTAATTTTTTTTGAATAAATACAGCATAATTGCTGTGGAAACATCCGGAATGAAGTTACGTGGTATTTTGAAGAACTTTCCTATAGTTACTGCATAACTATGCAAAACATTGTAAAGAAGAGGAATAATGCTGGAAACTGCAATGTAATTTCCGCAAAAATGTTTTAATTGATGAAAGACCATTTAAGTCTCAATGGGGTTGTTCCCTTTCAAATCATAATCCCATATACTATATGGAATGTCCCTGGGGAGGCGACCAGGTAGCATCCTTAGCCTTACCAACCACCTCAACTGGCTCCTTTCTAGGAGAAGGAGCAGCTGCTCTACTTAGCGAGTCTCTCACGGGTGACCGAGCTTCTCACCAAGCTTAAACCCAGGCTGCTGTCCTCTTGGCCTGTCTATACCTTGCAACCAATACGTCTCCCGGGATAACATAGCCCAAAAGAACTGCTTCGGTCCGACGGCTTCCTTGACCACTTGTGTCCACCAAGGAGTCCAAGGGTTGCCTCCCCTTGAGGCCACAGCTCTCAACCGCAGCTTCAGCAATAGAAGAACAATGACCACTCTGGTCCAATGTCCGCAGCCTCCACAGAGATGCCGGAGAAATTCCGTCGAAGTGGGGTCCACCAGACGTTTGTAGTTCACCCACACTACACGTTTGGGCTTACCAGGTCTGTCCAGAGGCTTCCCCGCCATCAGGCCCAACCAACCACCAGGTGGTGATCAGTTGACAGCTCTGCCCTTCTCTTAACCCGAGTGTCCAAAACATGCAGCCTCAGGTCAGATGAAATGATAACAAAATGTATCACTTCGGCCTAATGGTACTCTGGTAGCATGTGTTGTACACTTATCATGTGTTGTACACTTATAAGCATCCTTATGTTTGAATATGGTGTTTGTTATGGACAATCCATGACAAGCACAGAAGTCCAATAACAAAACACTACTGTGGTTTCCCATGGGCAAGGTAGACAAAGGCAGAAGGAAAGTTAAGAAGAAAGTAAGAACACCAATGAACCAAACAAGAGAGAAAACATCTAACTCAATGAGGCATTTTGTTTTGCCCAGTGGTAGTAAGAAACTGCGCTGGCCAACATATGCTACATTTACCCGGTCCCATTAGACAAACATAACTGTTCCTGTCTGTGCTCTGCGACTACAAATCCTGCATATTCTTAATCTAGCCACTTCAAGATTAAAAAAAAAAGAAGGCATTTGATAGTCACAATGTTGCATTTCACTGACCTCCATCCTCTATCCTGACAGAAGGCACTGTCTTCAGCTTGAGGCTGTACCTGGGGCCCCGGGCCCTCCTCCTCCTCATCCTCACTCTATGACACCAGAGGACGCTCCAAGTAGCTCTGGGTTGAAAATAAGTTTGATCAAATATGTTAGAAAATAAGTTATTTGTTATAAAGTTAATACATTTATATTTCAATGCGTAATTGAAAATATAAATGTTAGTGATTTAATGAAGTAATAATAGTCCTACACTACGATGTTAATAAAAGCTTTTAAATAGGCCCATAGTACAATAGCACAATATTAAATCAATATTGACAATATCAGACCCTACTTTATTTGACTTAGTGACCCTCTAGTCATCAACTCTTACATGTCATGTCGTTCTCTCGCCAATAGGCAGCAGCAACAGCCTATGAATACGACCAAGTCCCAATACAGGAGAGAGAATATAGGTCTGCACAGCTGGAATCTGATTAATGAAAGCTGGTGGATTGTTGGGTTGAAGCCTTGGATCTCTGAACGGTTATTGGTTCACGTCTTTTCACTGACTCAGATAATAATAATTATTTTTAGGTGCGTCTTTCTTCACGCTTTCAGCACTTACACACATAATCAAGGTCAATGGGCCGGGACACAGCTCGGACACTAGACAGAAAGCAACACACCCCTTTTTTACTGTTGCATATAGTTGATTTTTAACCTGAATTCAATTTAATCTTGAAGTCAGTTAATAATTAACACAATTTAGAGTCTCCTCGATACATTATACAATTTAAAAATATATAATATAAAAACAATTATCAATAGGTATTTTTTTTTATGTAATTGTCCAACATCATAGAGCTATTTTTGCGCTAACCTTTAACTTTGCTGTAACCTTTAAACTTAAATAACGAGCCTACACACACACACACACTATATACTGTATATATATAAATAAAGATGCCATTTCAAGAGCACTTAAATAAATAAACTAAACTAAACATGACCTTTACTAAACATTTATTAAAGACACATTGATGCAGCAATAATAATCTAAGAATGCCAATAACCCAATGTAATATTTGTACATCACAAACAGGGCCATACATATCATAACGTGTTCATTGATCCGATGATGGTCCATTGCTCCTTGTGTATACACACACACACACACACACATGACTTTGGTTGGTTACAATTGGCAACCAACCAATTAAAACACACAAAATAAGCCACAGTCTTGGAACAACTTCACATGGACATGTGATTCGTTGTGCTTGTGTGGACATTCTAATCCACAAGTCCTCTGGGGCATGTGCTCCCCATCCTAACAGGAACATGCTATTGTATTCCTGACAAGCTACTTAGTTGCTTAGCGGAAAGGTCAGAGAGTATGTGTGTGTGTGTGGTGTGTGTGTGGTGTGTGTGTGTGTGTGTGTGTGTGTGTGTGTGTGTGTGTGTGTGTGTGTGTGTGTGTGTGTGTTAGGCAAGTAGCTGTCTTTGACTGCATGCCAAGAGGTGTGGCAAAAAGTAGAGAGCTGTTCCGTCGTCAGGCAACAGCTCCAGGAACTCAACTGGACTCGTCTCTGTGGCAACAACTACCAGCGTTTCTGGGGGAATGAAAACACACCAAGTTAGAAACACAGGCATATGGTGTTTATCAAGTTATATTTTGATACATTTCCATAGCAACTCCCACTAAAAAGACTAATCAGCTGACAATTAAATAGATCATTTGAGTCATTAAAGGCAGTGGTTCCCAAACTTTTACAGGATAAAAAAAATGTCAGGTCCCCCCCCCCCCCCCACTTAAAGACACTCTCAGACAGATCCTTTGCTTGCACACTGCTATACAATGTATTTAAAACATTGTCTGTAATTAATACAGAACTGCAACGTTTACCCTTACGATATCGCATTATTTATATTTAGCCTGTTATAACTCCGGGCACCCCCTAGGGGGCGCGCCCCCCAGTTTGGGAACCACTGCATTGAGGTGTACCTTTAAGGGCAGCCAATAGGATGCGGTTGTCTTGTTCAACTCTGGTCCTCGTACAGAGCTCTGGGAGGAGCTTCTGCCACCACAATGCCTGGGGAGAAAATGTTGCAGGATAAATGAATAAGGAAATGATTATTTATTTACTACTGATATGTTTGGACCTGAACTGGAAACATTAAGGTTTTGACAGAGTGTGAGCTGCTTGATGAAGGGCAACGCAGACCATGTGTGCATCTTGTAGGTGGTGATTGGCGTAGGGTATGATGGCCTGAGGACAGTGGTCCAGCAGTTTCTCTATGCAGTCCCCATGCTGCCCCCTCCTGGTGGCACAGAGCACGTGCAGGCTGAGAGCCCACAGGGCAGACTCCTGGGACAGCTGCTCCAACAGGGGCTGAACGGAGCCGATGGACAGAGAGGGCCCGCATAGGAGAGCCTGGAGCGAGAGAGAGCAAGAGAGAGAGCGAGAAAGAGAGAGGGAGGGGAGCGTATATATATCAAAGGGCATGTCATTATGCATCACAGAAGTACGCATACACAATATGAGGCCGGGGGCCCTCTTACCCAGACCAGCTGGACATCCTTTGTGACCAGGAGGGAGTGCTCCAAGTGCATGAGGGAAGAGGCATGCACTAGTGCACTACCCATTTAAAAAAAACTTGATGGCTTGTAGAACAAAAAACCCACCCAACTTTGATCTGTTCTTAGTGAATAGAGGGTGGCTATATCGTCTCCAACTATTTAAATGAGGAGAAAGAAGGGTGCCTCTAGTCAAATACAATTTTGTTTGCCTTGTTCGGTGGTCTCTGTAGATGCATCCGTTCTTAGTAACGTAACCCCTAACAGTTCACTGGCCATTGTTTTTCTGTGCCTCAGTAGCATTTACCAAACTAGCAGATCATGCAGAATGTTAAAAAAACAGCCCAGTAAAACATGGAGCATTTTGTTGTGAATATTTAAAGATTGCAGTTTCTTTAAAAGGTCGATTCTTTGTTGTGTTTTAGCGCTCAGCAGGTCAGTCCACAGGTCCAGCGTATGGTTGAACACACAGACAGAGAAATAGACCGAGAGAGAGAGAGACAAACACAGACAGAGAAATAGATGGAGGCAGACAGACAGAGAAATAGACTGAGACACAGACACAGACTGAGAAATAGATGGAGGCAGACAGACAGAGAAATAGACTGAGACACAGACACAGACTGAGAAATAGATGGAGGCAGACAGACAGAGAAATAGACTGAGACACAGACACAGACTGAGAAATAGATGGAGGCAGACAGACAGAGAAATAGACTGAGACACAGACACAGACACAGACACAGAGAAACAAGTGGTGTCTGCAATAAGACATTGCAAATAATAAGTCATTGGTCTCGCTGGATCTCTCCAGGTGACAGATAGGTTGGGGTTGTGTCTTGGTGTTGGGTCTACGTGTCCTGTGTGTTAAATGTAGGTCCCACTGCTGTCTTCCTAATTGCCCCACTGGGGAAAGTTGATACTTTTCACATTTTATATGACATATTCCATCACACACACACACACACACACACACACACGCACGTTACCTGGAGTTTCTGTAGTGCCTCCTGCTGTTGGGAGCCGGTATTGCTAGCTGGAGTGAGAATTCGGAGCCAGGGGTACAGAGTACCATAATGGGAGCACGAGTTGATCTAAAAAGACACATGCAAACGTCAAACAACAGTGTGTGTGTGTGTGTGTTTGAGAAAGAGCCTATACCCATCATCATATGTGAATAAAATATAAGAAATGACAGAGGTGGTGGTCTATATTTAAAATGCTTTCCTGTTCCCTACCAGGTCCTCAGTGCTCTTCAGTAACTTGCTAGGGGCAGCCGCGGCGCTGGTTTGCGTCAGACGGTCAATGTAGACGACAGCCAATCGGAAGAGGAGTTCCTGTATGACGGCTTCCTGTGTCGAGGCCACAAGCACCGCCTCCCAGAAGTCGACCAGCAGGCTGTGCTCACAGCCCAGCTCCTGGAGAGCAGGGACAACATAAGACATAGACATCGCATTGTGTCAACGTCCCCGCCATATTGGAGAGGCTAAGACTGATTGGCCTGAAAACACATACAAACATACAAACACATGACGTCAACTGGGAAGTTGCGGTTTTCCTGGATAAAAAGCACTAAAACGTTAAAAAACTAAAAATAAATATATACAGTATATATATTACAGTATATATTCTACTACTTTGCTTACACCTACGACATGTTATGTTAGTAACAACAACGATAAGTGAGTCTTCCAATGACTTCCATGATTCCATGCAATGTTATCAGTTATATTACTAAACCAGTGCATGTTAAAAGGGGAACTTCGCCGCTTTTCAACCGGCTTCGTATCATTTCAATGTGGGCCGTGCATGCGAATGAACAACGTTTACCTTGAAGACTTGGTCCGCCTGCTCCAGCTGGACCTTGTTGTTCTCATGCAGGGCGACCATGGCAGCTGCCAACAGCCCAGGCTGGCTCTGTCGGAGCTGGGTGGCCAACTGGGTGGGCCGCACCTGGCTGTCCCCAGCTCCACTCCCACCATGCAACAGCAGCCTTGGCTCTTCAATGAAGCCGTACACTAACAGCATCTGTATGTACGCGCGCGCGCACACACACACACACACACACACACACACACACACACACACACACACACACACACACACACACACACACACACACACACACACACACACACACACACACTTTTTTTTCTGTATTCGATTTTGAGAAGCCAAATCGATTGCTTTGCCATAGTTTGACAAAGTCGATGGCAAATCATCGTTTTATATGTTACCACAAGCCAAAGCATTGGCAGGACAGAGAGGACAGCTGTAAACCTTGGTCTCTAAAATAACAATATATACTATGGTTGGCATGATTTGTTACCTCCGCCATCGAAGATGGACCGGAGGTTATGTTTTCAACCCTGTTTGTCTGCCTGTTTGTCTTTAAGCAAGATAACTCAGAAAGTTGTGTACAGAATTGGACACAACTTGGTGGTTAGATTAGTTATAGGCCAATGAACAGTTGATAACATTTTCGCAGATCCTGATTGAAATCCGTATCTAGGGGCCTTTTGGGTGTGGCGAAGGTATGCGCTCTACTGAGGGCCCTCTAGTCAAACCATGTTATTCCACACCATGCAAATTATTCACCTTGACATATTTATCTCTCTGACTTGTACCTCAGCATGCTTGTCCATCAGCTCCGTGTATCGCTGCAAGTCATCCAGACGCAGGGCCATGGTAGCCATGGTTATCGTCAAGGGAACGGACATCCCCGTGGCTTGCTCCAGGTGCTGCAGCCGCCGGAGCACCTTGGCAGCGCTGACGCTCGCCATGGCGGGACTGGCGCACACGTTGGCCAGCTGGGACGGTTCTGTTCGGCTGAAGATGTCTATGATCTCATCAGCTGCCTCCTGCAAGACGACGCAACGTTGGGTTTGAATTAAGTGTAATGAAGTCTTCATTTGTGTGTGTGTGCACGTGTGTGCGCACACAAACCTGGCTTAAGGTCTGGTCCACTTCCTCCAAGAGGAAATGTTTCAGGTAAAAGAGGAAGCCGGGACCGTAGGTGTGTGGACTCCTGGGCAGGGGCTGGTTCCTGGACATGACGTCTGTGATGGACAAGCCAGACATCCTATAGTACGGGAGTGCCAGGTGACAGTCCTTTTGGTGGCCCCTAGACAAGAAGGAGGGCGGGAAGAGAGCAGAGCTTTTAGAAGCATTCAGCCGGCTGTAATGCAAGTGTAAAATAAAATATTAGCCTCACTTTATTTCTCACACAAAGTGGAAAGTTTGCTTTGAATGCAGCATTGTGTGTTTCCCGTAGTGCCACCGCTGGTTGGTTTGAGAGTACCTGCTGAAACAGTCTCCAAGCTGGGCACAGTTCTCTCTGAAGGCCTCCTCCAGCACACTTCTATCTGTACGTGCGTCTGCGTCGCCGTCCGTCTGCCCCCGGGCCTCCTCTCCGTCTGTGGGGACCTGCGACAGCTCTCTGGGGTCTCCCTTGGCAGGTGGCAGGGGCTGTACCAGTGAGGCGCAGAGGATAAGGTGCGCCTCACTGAGGAGGTGGCGACAGCTCTGGCCCATCGGGTGAGTTTCTGCATAGCGGCAGCTGTAGTCCACCTGCGCGCACGCACGCACACACACACACACACACACACACACACACACACACACACACACACACACACACACACACACACACACACACACACACACACACACACACACACACACACACACACACACACACACACACACACACACACACACACACACACACACACACACACACACACACACACACACACACACACACACACACACACACACACACACACACACACACAGCCGGATTCTAGCAGCAAAAAGGCTTCTAGCTTATGTGTAATACAGAAACGTATCAATCATATATAAATATATATATATACAAAACTCTGTGTGCAACTGTGCCAAATTAAAGTCTTTTGGAATATATAATGAAAACAATCTGTGGTTTTAATGACTCCTCTGAAATGCCACACAGAGGCTGTAAGACATGTGTTGATGATATCTTCAGTGCGGGTTACCATCTCGTGGTAGAGTGTGATGGGGGACACCGTGTCCACCACGTACAGGTTCCATCCATGCCCGCTCACACTGAGCGCTTTCGGACGCGAACCGGCCCACTTCTTGCTCCTGGTGTGTGAACAGTCATACACAGTCAACAAACTGGAACCCTTTGTGTCAATGAGTAAGCCATCAGTATTTAGTAGTACTTAATCATATATAATACAAAATTCTTAATAAAATATAATTGTGAAGAATAATATAACTACTATAAATTGCATGTCAGAAGTCCACACATCGAATCTTGCTGTAGTAGAGACAACACACACACATTGCCTCATGAAGCTCTTTTTGTATCTCTTGGTGTAAGCTAGTAGGATGAGATGGTTCCTCCTCCTCTATACATGAGAGCAGTGGATAAGGTTTGTCAAGTGATTGCACAAGATCTCTCCAGGAGAGGATTTCATAAGGCCGACAAAGGCCAAAAGAAGACCACTATGAACATACCGTTTATTGAGAGTGCACTGCACAATATCGGTTGTCCGAACCTAAATTTCTGATTGGTTGTCCGAACCTAAAGATCTGATTGGTTGTCCGAACCTAAAGATCTGATTGGTTGTTCAAACCTGAATATCTGATTGGTTGTCCAAACCTAAAGATTTGATTGTACTGATTGAAGGGAAGTCAGATCATACACAAGTCATGTATTTGAAACAATAAATATGCATCATCAACAAACTAATAGACAAATGACACAGTAAAAAGGGCTCAAATGGGTCCCTCTTGGAAAAACGCTATGGTTGCTACTTGTACTTGTGTTGGAGTGTATAGTACTAACATGTGCCACAAGACGTTTGACCTTATTGACCTGCTGCTACTGTGAGGTCACGTGCACTTCTGAATCCTCGTTGCATGTCTGCGTTGAGATGCCTCGTTGTTTAGAGATTCTGGGATTAGTTGGTGAGCACACACACACACACACCACACACACACACCCCACACATATACACACACACACCACACACGGGTACACACACATTCACTGTGAGGGAGTTAGGCCAGTTATGATTAGCCGAGCTTGGGAACCAGAGCAGGGACGCGTTTACTATCAGACCAAGCCGCAAATTCAAGCAATGGAAGTAATTGGGATAATTAGACAAAAAATATATATTTCTATATTATATATAATGAATATATATATATGATTCATATGAATTCATTCACAATAGCAGAAATAAAATAGGTTGTTTTTGTTGCAAGTACAGAAATTGTATTTTCTTGTTTGATACAAAAAGTGTGGGTGAGTGTACGTTTCATGACTTGCACTGAATAACAACAAGCCCCAATTTATTCAACGTTTAAGTTATTTTAACGTTACAGTACTTATCTTACCGTTACCGTTCCAAAACGCATCAATCAATGAATATAGATTTAGTTTACAATTCATCCAAATGTCCCCGGTGTGCGGCGCGGCGGCTTGGTCTGGAAGTGATGGGGGAATAGCGAGGGGCAGTGGGCTCTTACAGGAAGGGGCGGGTCAGAAGGCTCTCCAGAGGGGTGGAGGGGTCCATCCCCACGGCCAGCAGAATATCCGCCAGCATCGAGTTCTCTCTAGACTCTACACTACAATCACAACAGCAATGAGGAACACTCACACGCTTTGGTGAGCGGTACGTTTCCACTCTTGGGCGGGCGGGCGCACACACACACACACACACACACACACACACACACACACACACACACAGATATACATTTGACGCAGACACACACATGCACTGATGCGTGCACACACACTCGACGCAGTCACACACACACACACACTCGACAGTCACACACACTCGATGCAGTCACACACACACTCAACGCAGTCACACACACACTCGACACAGTCACACACACACACACACGACACAGTCACACACACACACTCGACGCAGTCACACACACACACACACTCGACACAGTCACACACACACACTCGACACAGTCACACACACACACACACACGACGCAGTCACACAGACACACACTCGATGCAGTCACACACACTCGACGCAGTCACGCACACACACACACACCACTCGACGCAGTCACACACACACTCGACGCAGTCTCACACACACACACACACACACACACACACTCGACGCAGTCACACACACACACACTCGACAGTCACACACACTCAACGCAGTCGCACGCACGCACACACGTCAGGCCAGTATGTGTGGTACTCAGAGGTACCACCAGGAGGTGTCAAATCACGACTCGGGGTTATTAACCACTAAACCACGGCAGGCGGTTCTTCCCGTGCCGACGACATACGTACATGAAGGTGCGTGGAGAGCTGCGCTCCGTCTCCTCGGGCGTCTCAGTGTCGGCGGCCGACAGCAGCATGACGTGAGGCCCCAGCACGCACATGGAGCGCAGGCCGATGAACAGCTGCATCCGCAGGGCACACACCTTCAGGCTGGTGGGGGGGCAGGCCTTGAGGAGCACAAATAATAAAAAATATATAATAAAAAGATATAATACAAATAATAAGCATTCTGACCGTAGCAGGATAGAGTTTAATCACGACCAGGGATTGACATGAACACCGGCCACTGGCCAAATGCAGGCAGAATTTGGCCAGCGGCTTGTAACTCAGTCAGTCAACTCTTTCTAGCCACTTTGGTTGGTGACGTGATACTACAACTCCCATGAGTTGGGGGGGGGGGGGGGGGGATTGGGTGGGGTAGTGTGGCTTTTGAAAATGACTTTGGAAAACCACTGGCCACAGCGGCTAGTGAGCCAAAAAGTGAATGTCAAGCCCTGATCCCCATAATGATAAAATAACAACCTCATTCAACCGCCTTCAATGGGGGAATACAACCGGATTAGTCTGTTAATGACATTATTAATGATTAAAAAAACAACAGGGTCATTGGAGAACGGGGTCAGGCCAATGGTACGGGAGTAGAGCCCCTACCCGCATGGTGGTGTCGATGTAAGGGTCTTCCACTCTGGCTGCTACTGCTGCACAGCGCACAGAGAAGCACTGCAGAGCACTCCTGACACACACACACACACACACACACAAAATTGAGGCCTCCTTTGGAATAGCACATTATAATTTGCCATTTTCCCAGTTCCACACACACATATTCCTGTAGGCGGTGTTTTTAAAACAATTGAAAACTTTATGCACACATTTATACAATAACAAAAAACCCAAGCTGTCCTGCGCATCTCATCACACACACACACACACACACACACACACACACACACACACACACACACACACACACACACACACACACACACACACACACACACACACACACACACACACACACACACACACACACACACACACACACACACACACACACACACACACACACACACACACACACACACACACACACACACACACACACACAACTCTGAACGTATGCACAGCGAGTTAAGACACACTTTGTGATGACGTGCAGCAGGTGGTCTGTGAGCACGGCCTGCAGGACCTTCTCTGGGTACTGGTAGGCGGACAGCAGCTCCACGCCACCCCTCAGGCTGTACAGGTAGCCCGCCGAGGGCAGCGAGAAGAAGCAGAACACACAGGACGGCTCGGTAGGGCACTGTGACGACTTGTTACCTGGAGGGAGGGAGGGAGGGAGGGAGGGAGGGAGGGAGGGGGAGAGAGAGAGAGAGAGCGAGACAAAGAGAGACAGACAGACAGACACACAAATAGATAGATGGACAGATAGATGGACAGAGATCAGTGTACTGTATCAAAAAGAGGAAAGAACCAGCTACGGTGTAATCCACGTTCCCCTCTGCTGTACCCACTGGTGAACATCGGGTGGAGCTGTAGGGAGTGTAGTTTGGTCTCCTCCACGCTGCAGCCCTGGAAGAAGTCCGGCGCAAACCGCCTGGGATGGAGGGAGAGAGACAAGAGTGTTGTCAAACAAGTCAATGGAGGCGTCACCATGGATGGAAAGACAATGTTGAGCCCATGTCAGGTTTACCAGGACATAGTCAGGATATTAACAGGATATTATCCTGCTGTGTACCCCCGCTACCTCTCATCTGATGTTACATATGAAGATAAGACAGTGTTATTAACTATTTAAGGTCCTTAAAGTGTCTTTAAAGACATGCAGATACACAGAATCCCAATCCCTCACACACATACACACCTGTAGAGCACATAGGAGAGTGTGTGTTGTCCCCCGTCTTCCAGACCGGTCTTCTCAATGGTCACAGACAGACCACAGTCCCGAGCTCGGACTCCCAGCAACTCCTGGTGGCGTTGAAGGACCAGAAAGTCATCTGGATCCTCCCCATGATCCGCTGACGCTGACACACCACACACACACACACACACACACACACACACACACCACACACACACACCACACACACACACACACACACACACACACACACACCACACACACACACACACACACACACACACACACCACACACCACACACACACACCACACCACACACACACACCACACACCCACACACACACCACGTCAACTCAATTAAATGAACTAATGGACTCCCGTGAACGCCTTTTCTGCTCTAATCAGAATAAAGGTGAAGCTTGCTTTGATGTACAGAGTTTTAAGTTTTAGTCTGGTTTCATTGTCAGGGTTCTTGTCAAGTTGAATATATCAATATGTGTTTACCACATTTCTTCATGTCTCCCGGGTCTTCTTGTTCGTTGGGGTCCTGGCTGGAACAGAGTTTAACCACAAGGACCTCCAGCTCGGCACGCACCGCTATGTATCCTGCACACAGCGCCACCTGGTGGGAGAAAAGGAAACACGTGGTGATAAGGTTACCTGAAGAAAAAAAACTAACATTTACAGTATTTTTTCTTGTTTGGTTAAATGAAGGGATACACAGTGACGTGATGAACCTGTTGAGGTGCGAGTCCTGGGATGTGGAGATTGACCGAGCGTTCAAAATCCAGGACGTAAATGTTTGGGTTCAAAGGAGAGTTTGGACCTAGAAAGAAGAATTATAGGTTATTCTAACACTGTCAAGTGTCTTTGAGTGTGAAGAAAACCACTCTATAAAAGAAACGTATTATTTATTATTATTATTATTATTATTAATAATAATAATAAATATGGATAGATTGACAAGTATTGCTGTTTACCATTAATCCATGATTCAATCTGTGTAACCAAATAACAAAAAGTAAGTAAACCACTGTCTTCTCTACCTTGTAAAAATATGTTAAGTTTACCAATTGATCACATGATAAGTCACATTCCTGACCCCCCCCCCCCCCCCCCCCTCCCCGACAAGATTAGGTCAGACAATGACAAAATCCAGAGGCACGTGAAGTCAGTTATTGAGCTCCCAGAAGGAGGGGATAAAGAGCATGAAATGATTTGTTCCACTCCATCCAGTAAACTTAAGCTTTAAACACAGGGAGGGGGAAAGATAGGGACATGTTTTACATGCATTTGGTAAGGTGACTTCATAGTTAATTCATAGCCAACATTGATGAGTGATGTACTCAATGCAAGGGGCTAATCATAAACTTATCAATGGTTCACCTTCAATGAAGATACATTAAAAGGTGTCCCAACACTTAACTATCTGCACACATGGATTGCCTGAAATTAATCAACTGGAACCAATTGATGCATTATGTTGATTTTGTGATAGGAATGAATGTAATGCAATCTATTCATATTGCTTGGGTGGATGATTGCTAAAGAGCAAGCAGCTTAAACTTTTACTAAAAAGTCAAAGATCGCTGACACCTTCTACAGTGGACTCACCAGGCTTCTGACTGCAGCTCTGCTGTGTGTTCTGAAAATAACTCTGTGGGTTTGACTGGTTCTGTAAAAGGATCAAAACAACAAAATAGTCACACCACCGCATACAATTACACTAAGCAGATGCACTTCAAGACACTTGAATGAGTGCAGTGCACTGTGAACATATTGGATAATGCCAGCATTTGTGTCTGGAGTCTAAACATGTCTAAACCCTTTCCCTCGAGTCTCCATCAAGTGGATTGAAAATGATCTGCCATGTGTGTGTTTGAACTGCAAGCCCCACCATGCTTCCGGCAGTGTAGTCTGACTAGTAGTCAGTAGTCTAATTGGTGGTGCTGCAAAGGGTTGGATTCATATGGGGATGAAGGGACTTATAAAGCCTCCATTACACACACACACACACACACACACACACCACCCCCCCCCCCCCCCCTTGGGAATAGCACGTTATGATTTGCCATTTTCCCAGTTCCACACACACACATATTCCATTTCAGCACACACCCACTCTACTCATTTGAACCATGTGTCAGAAGGAAAACCCCTGGAGTGAGAGTTGGATGCTTATTGTTCACACCTGCGTAGTTCACGTTCAATTCCATGTGTATATGAATAAAAAATAAATAAAAAAACTAACCTACGGGCTCCAACCAGGTCCCCCTTACCAAGTGATGTGGGCTCTGCCGCCTCAAGGTGAACAGAACCAGGGTTTTCTCGCAGCCCACCAGGAGGTCCCCGGTTACCGGGCAACACGCCACGGCGACGGGCCGCTCCGACAAGGGGATCTCGATGATCTCCATCTGAGCCCCACCCCGGACGGACGCTCCCCGCAGCAGGTGGCCCAGCAAGCGGACCGCTACGCGGGACCGCTCTTCTGCCTGGGTGGGTGGGAGAGTCAGAGAGAGATACACACACAGTGAGAGATACGGACAGACAGACAGACAGACAGACAGACAGACAGACACAGAGAGTTCTAATTCCTGAAAGTATGAATGTAATAATAAGGTGAGACCCACCGTATTAAGGAGTTATGTGACCACCTGCATGTTGATGCATTAGCTGTAATTTGATGGATGTATTATGTCATGATGTGTATATGTTGACTGGAAGCCACACTGGTGTCCAGTATCACAACAACAAGTATAAATATATCTCACTGGCTTGACATCTGCGAGGGATAGTGTGTGTGTGCGTTACCTGGTAGCGCCAGTTAGTGTACGCTCGGAGGTAGATGCCGCTGTTCTTCTCCTCTATCGTCACCAAGTAGTCCCCTGGGCAAAAAGATAAATAACAATACAATACTAGACTTGGCTTGGGAACCGGAATGTCAAGACCCCGAAACACCTGGGCACTGCCGAGGTGCCCTAGAGCAAGGCACCAGACCCCTACAATGCTCGGGCCCGGGCGCTGTATATACAACAGCTGCCCACTGCTCCTAATACTAGGATGGGTTAAATGCAGAAACTCATTTCACTGTGTGTGTACATGTGTATGTGACCAATAAAGAGGATTCAATTTTTCAAAAAAACAAGAGAAGCTCCAGTCAGAGAGGTCTTGTCCAATGAAGTAGAACAACAGACTGTGAAAAATGTCTGTCACGGTGGAACTTCCTAACTGAACGGACCAATGTCTCTCACACATGCACACAATAGTACTGTTAGAGGAATGGAGAGAGAGAGAGAGAAAGAGAGAGAGAGACCTATAGTGCTGTACTGGATGACCCGGGGGGTTCCCATGGTGGCGAAGCGACACAGAAGGGGACAGCCTTCCTGGTCCAGACTGTAGGCCTCCACCTTTAGTGGGTTGGACGATAGCAAGGAAAAGCGGGGTTGGTTTTTTTATAACAAGACTTACGTTTGACACACACACACACACACACACACACACACACACACACACACACACACACACACACACACACACACACACACACACACACACACACACACACACACACACACACACACACACACACACACACACACACACACACACACACACACACACACACACACACACACACACACACACACACACACCACTTTTGATTTCACTACAGCAAGTACAAAAAAAACATACTGCTACTGTTATGTTAGATTGCACAGGGAAAATGTAACAATGATCCAATAAGAAAAACATATGTTTTTGTAAATGTAAATGCAAATGCAAAAAAAAAAACAGACCAAAAACAAAAATGAAAGTCCATTGCAAGTCACCTTGCATCCTCCTGTGGCCACCACAAACAGGACCCCGCCACCAGAGCACATGAGTCCCGGCTCCTGTTCCACCTAAAAGACAACAACAACAACAACAAGTGGACCTTCACTTGGTTGTCCTTAAACAGATAAACAAAGTAACACAAAGTAACACAGTCAGGCAGTAACACAACACACACGGAGCATCTCACCGACCTGCACGATGTGCTGGGAGGCAAAGGGATGGCAGTTGTATACGTGAACCATTTTTCTCGGTCGTCGGCAAACGACAGTGTGACGGATGACTGTTCCTTCCCCAGCAGTACGACGAGACGACGATATACGATACGACAGGAGTTTAATTTAAATGTTCAGTAGTTCGAGTCCATGTCTGTCTTCAGCCTTTGAGGGGCGTCAGGAAGTCACCATTCGCCACCATGCAGTGACGTCACAGCTGGACGGGGGGGGAATGAATCAGCCACGGATGTGGACCTAAACTTTAACACTCCAAAATAACACGTAAATAATAATAACTATACAAAGGTAGTGTCTAGTAAATTATCTAAAACTAATAATGAAATCTAAACGCCCCTTCAGTGATCTGACGTCAGCCTACTAGGAACTGAACGGTGATGAGACTATGTTCCCTCCTGTGTGTGTGTGTGTGTGTGTGTGTGATCGATATCACATGCTACTGTCTGTCTGTCTTGTGAGCAGCATTAGCAGCCCTGATAATGGCTGACGGCACAACAACCAGGACTGATACTCTATGTATGTAAGTGGTGTGTACTCACATTCCAAAACAATAACACATTAATGTGTACATTAATATTACATTAAACGTAACATTATGGTTATAAATGTTATAATCACCTGGGTCATTCACAAAGTAGGAAGAGCAGCGACTTCTGGCAGCACAACGTAAAACCCCGCCCCCTACTCGTCGCCGATTGGTTCATTTTTCTGCGTGTAATGTTTTGAACATTCTGATTGGTTATTGGCCCATTGTCAGTGTTAACGTTTCTGTTATTGTAAAAGTAAGTGTTATTGTAAAAGTATATGTTATTGTAAAAGTATATGTTATTGTAAAAGTATCTTTCAGTGTAAAAGTATATGTTATTGTAAAAGTAAGTGTTATTGTAAAAGTATATGTTATTGTAAAAGTATATGTTATTGTAAAAGTATCTTTCAGTGTAAAAGTATATGTTATTGTAAAAGTATATGTTATTGTAAAAGTATATGTTATTGTAAAAGTATCTTTCAGTGTAAAAGTATATGTTATTGTAAAAGTAAGTGTTATTGTAAAAGTATATGTTATTGTAAAAGTATATGTTATTGTAAAAGTATCTTTCAGTGTAAAAGTATATGTTATTGTAAAAGTATCTTTCAGTGTAAAAGTATATGTTATTGTATAAGTAAGTGTTATTGTAAAAGTATCTTTCAGTGTAAAAGTATATGTTGTTGTAAAAGTATATGTTATTGTAAAAGTAAGTGTTATTGTAAAAGTATATGTTATTGTAAAAGTATCTTTCAGTGTAAAAGTATATGTTATTGTAAAAGTATCTGTCAGTGTAAAAGTTTCTGTTATTGTAAAAGTAAGTGTTATTGTAAAAGTATCTTTCAGTGTAAAAGTATATGTTATTGTATAAGTAAGTGTTATTGTAAAAGTATCTTTCAGTGTAAAAGTATATGTTGTTGTAAAAGTAAATGTTATTGTAAAAGTATCTTTCAGTGTCAAAGTATATGTTATTGTAAAAGTAAATGTTATTGTAAAAGTATCTTTCAGTGTAAAAGTATATGTTATTGTAAAAGTAAATGTTATTGTAAAAGTATATTTCAGTGTAAAAGTATATGTTATTGTAAAAGTATCTGTCAGTGTAAAAGTATCTGTTATTGTAAAAATAAGTGTTATTGTAAAAGTGTCTTTCAGTGTAAAAGTATATGTAATTGTAAAAGTATCTGTCAGTGTAAAATAATCCATCCATCCAAACCATCCATCTTCTCCCGCTTATCCGTAATCGGGTCGCGGAGGTAGCAGCTTCAGCAGGGGACTCCAAACTTCCCTCTCCCTGGCAACATCGACTAGCTCTGACTGGGGGATCCCGAGGCGTTCCCAGGCCAGTGTGGAGATGTAATCACCCCACCTGTACCTCGGTCTGCCCCGTGGTCTCTTCCCAGTTGGATGTGCCTGGAAAACCTCCCTCGGGAGGCGACCAGGAATCATCCTTACTAGATGCCTGAACCACCTCAACTGGCTCCTTTCTACGCGAAGGAGCAGCGGCTCTACTCCGAGTCTCTCACGAGTGGCTGAGCTTCTCACCCTATCCCTCAGGGAGATACCAGCCACCCTCCTGAGGAAACTCATTTCGGCCGCTTGTATTCGCGATCTCGTCCTTTCGGTCATTACCCATTGCTCATGGCCATAGGTGAGGGTAGGAACGAAGACTGATCGGTAGATCGAGAGCTTTGCCTTCTGGCTCAGTTCTCTTTTGGTTACAACGGTGCGCCAAAGTGCACCCAATACCGCTCCCGCTGCACCTATTCTCCTATCAATCTCACGCTCCATCCTCCCCTCACTCGAGAACAAGACCCCAAGATACTTGAACTCCTTCACTTGGGATAAGGACTCCCACCCTACTTGGAGTAGACAATCCACCAGTTTCCTGCTAAGAACCATGGCCTCAGATTTGGAGGTGCTGATCCTCATCCCAGCCGCTTCACATTCCGCTGCAAACCGATCCAGTGAGTGCTGAAGGTCACATACTGATGACGCAAACAGGACCACATCATCTGCAAACAGCAGCGATTCAATCCTGAGCCCACCATACTGAAACCCCTCCCCTCCAGGACTACGCCTTGAAATCCTGTCCATGAAAATCACAAACAGGATGGGTGACAAAGCGCAGCCCTGGCGGAGGCCAACACCCACTGAGAACAGGCCTGACTTACTACCGAGAATCCGGACACAGCTCTTGCTTTGGGAGTAGAGAGATTGGATGGCCCTCAACAGTGACCCCCGCACCCCATACTCCCGCAGCACCCCCCACAGTATTTCCCGAGGGACCCGAACATATGCCTTCTCCAAATCCACAAAACACATGTAGACTGGATGGGCATACTCCCAAGCCCCCTCCAGGATCCTTGCAAGAGTGAAAAGCTGGTCCGTTGTTCCACGACCAGGGCGGAATCCGCATTGTTCCTCTTCAATCTGAGATTCGACTATCGGCCGAACCCTCCTTTCCAGCACCTTGGAGTAGACTTTCCCAGGGAGGCTGAGTCATGTGATACCCCTGTAATTGGCACACACCCTCTGGTCACCCTTTTTGAACAGGGGTACCACCACCCCCGTTTGCCACTCCTCAGGCACTGTCCCAGACTTCCACGCAATGTTGAAAAGACATGTCATCCACGACAGCCCCTCAACACCCAGAGCCTTTAGCATTTCTGGACGGATCTCATTAACCCCTGGGGCTTTGCCACTGCGGAGATGTTTGACTACCGTAGTGACTTCCTCCAGGGAGATTGATGTTTGCCGTCCTTCATCCTCATCCAAGTTCCTCAAAGTGTTCTTTCCACCGCCCGATCACCTCCTCAGTTGAGGTCAGCAATGTCCCACCCTTACTGTACACAGCTTGGATGGACCCACGCTTCCCCCTCCTGAGGCGCCGGATTGTTTGCCAGAAACGCTTTGGTGCCGACTGAAAGTCCTTCTCCATGGCTTCTCCGAATTCCTCCCACACCCGCTGCTTTGCCTCCGCTACAGCCGAGGCTGCCGTCCTCTTGGCCTGTCGATACCTCGCAACTGAGTTCGGAGTCTCACAGGCTAACATAGCCCGGAAGGCCTCCTTCTTCAGCCGGACGGCTTCCCTGACCACCTGTGAAGTCCGAGGGTTGCCGCCCCTTGAGACACCAATGACCTTGAGGCCACAACTCTCAACCGCAGCTTCGGCAATAGAAGCTTTGAACAATGACCACTCTGGCTCAATGCCTCCAGCCTCCACAGAGATGCCCGAAAAATTCCGCCGGAGGTGTGAGTTGAAGGTCTCCCGGACAGGGGCCTCCACCAGACGTTCCCAGTTCAACCGCACTACACGTTTGGGCTTACCAGGTCTGTCCAGAGGCTTCCCCCGCCATCTTACCCAACTCACCACCAGATGGTGATCGGTTGACAGCTCTGCCCCTCTCTTCACCCGAGTGTCCAAAACATGCGGCCTCAGGCCAGATGATACGATAACAAAATCGATCATTGACCTTCGGCCTAAGGTACTCTGGTACCATGTACACTTATGAGCATCCTTATGTTTGAACATGGTGTTTGTTATGGCCAATCCATGACTAGCACAGAAATCCAATAACAAAACCCCACTCCGGTTCAGATCAGTTAGGCCGTTCATCCCCAACACGCCCCTCCAAGTTTCCCCATCATTACCCACGTGTGCGTTGAAGTCTCCCAGGAGGACTATAGAGTCCCCTTCAGGAGCCCCATGCAGGACTCCATCCAGGGTGTGCAAGAAGGCGGGATATTCCGAACTGTTGTTTGGTGCATAGGCACAAACAACAGTCAGAGTTTTCCCTCCCATGACCCTAAGGCGTAGGGAGGCGACCCTCTCGTCCACCGGGGTAAACTCCAACAAAGCGGCACTCAGCCGGGGACTTGTGAGTATCCCCACACCCGCCCGGCGCCTAACACCCTGAGCAACTCCAGAGAAGGAAAGAGTCCAACCTCTATCCAGGAGTTTAGTTCCAGAGCCAGTGCTGTGCGTAGAGGTAAGCCCCACCAGATCTAATTGGTAGCGGTCCACCTCCCACACAAGCTCAGGCTCCTTCCCCCCCAGAGAAGTGACATTCCACGTCCCCAAAGCCAGTCTCTGTTGGCTGGGTTTGGTCCGTCGATGCCCCCTGCCTTCACTGCCGCCTAACTGGCAGTGCACCCGACCCCAGCTTTTTCGGGCTATGCCCGACCGGGCTCCGTGGCTAACCCGGCCACCAGGCACTCGCTTATGGGCCCTCTTTCCAGGCCTGGCTCCGGAAAGGGGCCCCGGGCTTCCTCCGGGCAGGGTATCCTCACTTCTTGTTTATTTGTCCATTGAAGTCTTTGAACCATTCTTAGTCTGGCCCCTCCCCTGAGACCAATCTGCCATGGGAGACCCTACCAGGAGCACTAGGCTCCAGACAACACAGCTCTCAGGTAAAAAAGTATCTTTCAGTGTAAAAGTATATGTTATTGTAAAAGTATCTGTCAGTGTAAAAGTATCTGTTTTTGTAAAACGATATGTTATTGTAAAAGTGTATGTTATTGTAAAAGTAAGTGTTATTGTAAAAGTATCTTTCAGTGTAAAAGTATATGTTATTGTAAAAGTATCTGTCAGTGTAAAAGTATCTGTTTTTGTAAAACAATATGTTATTGTAAAAGTATCTGTTTTTGTAAAACGATATGTTATTGTAAAAGTGTATGTTACTATAAAAGTAAGTGTTATTGTAAAAGTATCTGTCAGTGTAAAAGTATCTTTCAGTGTAAAGGTATATGTTATTGTACAATTTTCTGTCAGTGTAAACGTACTTCAGAGAGACACAGAGAACGTCTAGTATTTATAATATGAATTACGTTGATGGCAGATAGGCCTACAATATGCAAACTCCTACTAATATAAAACGACACATAAGTGTGGATGTGTTGTACCAGCCCTGTTGTATTAGAAACTACCATGTGGGGGCAGCTGTGAATAAAAGATAAATACATGCGTATTCCTACTCATGCAGAATATAATCAATCTCTTCAGCCTACTATATAACATGTTGTAATATGTTGTAATACAAAAGCATATCGTACATCTTTTGCTATATGATAAAATAATGTTTTTTTGAGTTGAATTCTCAATACGGCTCCTCTTTGCATATTTCTGAAATATCAGGCTTCAAGATGCACAATTACAATCCTACAAAAACCGAATTAATATGGAGCTGAACAATCCATATGGAATAGCTTCATTTAATAATAATAATTGAATTATAACATGTCGGCTCCAGGTACCTTTTGTTAACTTTGTTGCTGCTATACATTAAATACAATGTTTAACAGAGAAAGGAGAGAGAATAATAATATTTTTTAAATATAATAATAATAATAATCATAATAATAATAATAATAATAATAATAATAATAATAATTATATATATATATATATATATTTATATAAAGAATTATTTATTACGATTATGGTCGTCCAGCTGTTATGTTAGACTCTACCTGATGAGTATTAGGTATTAGGTATATTCTTAGTAGAACTGCTTCAAGTTTGAACCCACAGGCTGGAAATACAACCAAGGGTTTGATTGCTCGATTTCCCCTCATTGTCCACAGGGGGGCAGACGTGAGTAACAATTGAAAAGGAGGATAGATTAGATAGATAGATTAGATAGATAGATTAGATAGATAGATTAGATAGAGAGAGAGAGAGAGAGAGAGAGAGAGAGAGAGAGAGAGAGAGAGAGAGAGAGAGAGAGAGAGAGAGAGAGAGAGAGAGAGAGAGAGAGAGAGAGAGAGATCGATCGATCGAACAAACTGTATTTATCCCGAGTATTTATCCCGCAATACTAAGTAGGAGACAATATAAGGTTCAAAAGTATACAAGAGTGGTTTGTGTTTCATACAATAAAAAAAAAATATATATATATATACAGTTGCAAGAAAAAGTATGTGAACCCTTTGGAATTACCTGGATTTCTGCATAAATTCTGATCTTCATCTAAGTCACAACAATAGACAAACACAGTCTGCTTAAACTAAAACCACACAAACAATTACATGTTTTCATGTTTTTATTGAACACACCATGTAAACATTCACAGTGCAGGGTGGAAAAAGTATGTGAACCCCTATGCTACTGACTTCTCCAAGAGCGAGTGAGACGAGATTGGAGGTGTTGGTTAAAGCTGCCCTGCCCTATAAAAAACACACCAGTTTTGAGTTTGCTATTCTTAAGAAGCATTGCCTGATGTGAACCATGCCTCGCACAAAAGAGCTCTCCGAAGACCTAAGATTAAGAATTGTTGACATGCATAGAGCTGGAAAGGGTTACAAAAGTATCTCTAAAAGCCTTGATGTTCATCAGTCCATGGTAAGACAAATTGTCTATAAATGGAGAAAGTTCAGCACTGTTGCTACTCTCCCTAGGAGTGGCCGTCCTGTAAAGATGACTGCAAGAGCACAGCGCAGAATGCTCAATGAGGTGAAGAAGAATCCTAGTGTCAGCTAAAGACTTAAAATCTCTGCCACATGCTAACATCTCTGTTGACAAATCTACAATACGCAAAACACTGAACAAGAACAGAGTTCATGGGAGGACACCACAGAGGAAGCCACTGCTGTCCAAAAATAATTATGCTGCACATTTGAAGTTTGCAAAAGAGCACCTGGATGTTCCACTACTGGCAAAATATTCTATGGACAGATGAAACCAAAGTTGAGTTGTTTGGAAGGAACACACAACACTATGTGTGGAGAAAAAAAGGCACAGCAGCACACCAACATCAAAACCTCATCCCAACTGTGAAGTATGGTGGAGGGGGAATCATGGTTTGGGGCTGCTTTGCTGCCTCAGGGCCTGGACAGATTGCTATAATCGATGGAAAAATTAATTCCCAAGTTTACCAAGACATTTTGCAGGAGAACTTAAGGCCATCTGTCCACCAATTGACGCTCAACAGAAGATGGGTGATGTAACAGGACAATGACCCAAAGCACAGAAGTAAATCAACAACAGCATGGCTTCAACAGAAGAAAATACGCCTTCTGGATTGGCCCAGTCAGAGTCCTGACCTCAACCCGATTGAGATGCTATGGCATGACCTCAAGAGAGCGATTCACACCAGACATCCCAAGAATATTGCTGAACTGAAACAGTTTTGTAAAGAAGAATGGTCCAAAATTCCTCCTGACCGTTGTGCAGGTCTGATCTGCAACTACAGGAAACGTTTGGTTGAGGTTATTGCTGCCAAAGGAGGGTCAACCAGTTATTAAATCCAAGGGTTCACATACTTTTTCCACCGTGCACTGTGAATGGTGTGTTCAATAAAAACATGAAAACATATAATTGTTTGTGTGGTATTAGTTTAGTGTTTGTCTATTGCTATTGACTTAGATGAAGGTCAGATCACATTTTATGACCAATTTATGCAGAAATCCAGGTAATTCCAAAGGGTTCACATATACTTTTTCTTGCAACTGTATATATATATATATATATAGAGAGAGAGAGAGAGAGAGAGAGAGAGAGAGAGAGAGAGAGAGAGAGAGAGAGAGAGAGAGAGAGAGAGAGAGAGAGAGAGAAAGAGAGAGAGAGAGAGAG
>CM051004.1:19074579-19079579 GCA_027704905.1 Muraenolepis orangiensis
TCCAGTACAACATCTGTCTCCAGACTCTAGTAGTACCACATCTGTCTCCAGACTCTAGTACCACATCTGTCTCCAGACTCTCTAGTACCACATCTGTCTCCAGACTCTAGTAGTACCACATCTGTCTGCAGACTCTAGTACCACATCTGTCTCCAGACTCTAATAGTACATCTCCAGACTCATCATCTCACATCAGATCAGGTCATATCATGTGTTCATGTGTGTGTGTGTGTGGGGGGGGGTCATTGCCAATGTCATAACCATGATGTGTTGTTTGAAAGACTCTACCTTGCCTTTCATCTACAACAACAAGACAGAGTAGATTGAAACGGTGTATAGAAAGAGTGGGGGGTAGGGTGTGTGTATGTGTGTGTGTGTGTGTGTGTGTGTGTGTGTGTGTGTGTGTGTGTGTGTGTGTGTGTGTGTGTGTGTGTGTGTGTGTGTGTGTGTGTGTGTGTGTGTGTGTGTGTGTGTGTGTGTGTGTGTGTGTGAGTGTATGTGTATGTGTGTTGTGCAGTAAAACACACATTGTGGGTGGTATGTGGGGGTGAAAGGTTTTAACGACACGCCGTTGGTTGGTGGGAGCCAATGACATCACATACGCCAGGAGGACAGCCTCTCGATGTGAGTAAGGCTGCTACTACTGCACACGCTCAGTCACCTCCTTTCAGCCAGATGAGAAGGTCATTGTTCACCCGACAATGGCATCTCAGCATGTCACACACACACAAACACATAAACACACTGTGACATTGACAAATTGCAAGTGTACATACAGTATATCAGTGCCACCCTAGAGACGATACACACCCACACACCCACACACACACACACACACACACACACACACACACACACACACACACACACACACACACACACACATGCAGAAACACACCAGCACAAAATCTGAATATGCATAATAGTATACAACATAGACAGAAGATGAACATACGTCCACCGTGACATGAGGAGTGCATGTGCGTGCATGTACACTCTGTCATAGGCTCATTGTTCAGAATATCAGTACATATCAGTACCGGTTCAGCGTCTATCTCTATATTATTAAATTAAGATTCAAGATTCAAGACTTTTAATTCCAAGTACAATGGAATGCTCACTCCCCATTCACTCCCACAGTATGAATGTCAACAACAATACTATACAATTCTATACTATGAACAACACTATATTCTATTCTATATACTATATACTATAAACAACACTATATACTGCCTACTATATACTATACTATAAACTATAATCATTAGTATACTTTAACATACTACACAGTATCATGGACAATGGTGCAGAAAGCATTTTGAAGTGGCAGCAGTGCTGCAGCATCATGAATACGGTGCAGAATTAGTTGATGTATAAAATATATTCAGGTGTAGGAGTAATGCTCCATTGACCACAATGTCACCATTCATTTAGCGAAAAGTTCAAGTTCATTTCAGGGTGGAATGTTTATTTGTATTCACCCCTGGAATTGTTTTCAATTTTGTTTGCAGTCAGTTCAGTTGCAGCATCATGTATTTGAATTATGTTTCAGAATCTTGGATATCAGGACATGTATTTGAATTATGTTTCAGAATCTTGGATATCAGGACATGTATTTGCGTATCTCAGCACAGCCGGCACATTAGAACACATATGTCGTATTGTGTGTGTGTGACAAAAAAATCTCTTGTCCCTGGCCCAGATGACAGCATGATTCATCTGTCAGCCCACCTAGAGGCTAGAGGCTAGAGGCTAGAGGCTAGAGGCTGGAGGCTAGAGGCTAGAAGCTAGAGGCTAGAGGCTAGAGGCTAGACGCTAGACGCTAGACGCTAGAAGCTAGACGCTAGAGGCTAGAGGCTAGAGGCTAGAAGCTAGAGCCTGGAGGCTAGAGGCTAGAGGCTAGAGACTAGAGGCTAGAAGCTATAAACTAGAAGCTACAAGTTAGAGGCTAGAAGCTAGAGGCTATAAGCTATAAGTCTAGAAGCATACATGACATCTCCCTACATGTCCTCCACCTGTGCCAGGGTCACATTGACAATGAGCAGAGGAGAAAATGCACTTCCTGGTGGACGCAGCACATGACACAGCTGATTGGCTCATAGCCCGGTGGTTCAGCCAGTACAATGTCTGTGGAGTATATCATATAGTTAGTTACAAATCAAATTGAATGATTAAGGGGTAGAGATTCTGCCATTGCAACTGTCGAATGGCTTTAGTTGTACAAGCTTATGTTAGTGTGGGTACTAATTTGGTAAAGCAACATGAAACTGGTGGACTGGTAATTTAAAACCCTGGGGAGGACTCTTATTCTCGTAACCCTGGTGGATTGGACCTCGGTGTCATAGCGTTCTGGCTAAGCGCCAGCAGGACGTCTGCAGTAATATTTATAATGGGTCCTTCCTTTCTACTCTCTTGTTGGCTTTATTCGCTCTGCTCTGTTTGCCTCTTTCCTAAAAACCTCCCTTCTACTTCTTTCCTTTCCTTTCTCCTCGCCTCGTCTCATCTCCTCGACTCCTCTTCTCGTCTCCTCTCTTTGTCTCCTCTCCTCTCCTCGTCTCCTCTCTTCGTCTCCTCTCCTCGTCTCCTCTCCCCCTCTCCTTTCCTCGTCTCGTCTCCTCTCCTCTCCTTGTCTCCTCTCCTCCTGTCCTCTCCTCCTCTCCTCTCCTCATCTCCTCGCATCGTCTCCTCTCCTCGTCTCCTCTCTTCGTCTCTCCTTGTCTTGTCTCTTCGTCTCCTCTCCTCGTCTCCTCTCTTTGTCTCCTCTCCTCTCCTCGTCTCATCTCCTCTCCTCTCCTTGTCTCCTCTCCTTGTCTCGTTTCCTCTCCTCATCTCCTCTCCTCCTGTCCTCTCCTCCTCACCTCTCCTCGTCTCCTCTCCTTGTCTCCTCTCCTCTCCTTGTCTCCTCTCCTCCTGTCCTCTCCTCGTCTCGTCTCCTCTCCTCGTCTCCTCTCCAAGCCGCTTACCTCCACTGTACTCCGCTATTGCTTTGTTAAATCTGCAGATACAGACATAGACATCTCCAATTTGCCAATTCATGATGCTAACAGCGTTTCTTAAGCAACGGCCACGTGTTGACTCAGCTAAACGTTATCTGAACTGAGCTTCTTCTCAACCTAATATTATCACGGTCCCTGTGGGTGTGTGCGACCCGTTAGTCTCAGTCTTATACTGACCCATGGAAAATATTACACATGCACGACCACGCACACGCACACACACACACACCCACATAAAGAGAGCCATAATTTACTGTTGTACAATGTTTAATCATTTGAGGCACGCATTCAATGACCATGTTGAACAAGCGACACACTTAGCCCTGCCTTCCTCATATTTCAAGCATCAGACCCCTACCATACACCCCTACCATACACACCTACCATACACCCTTACCATACACACCTACCATACACCCCTACCATACACCCCTACCATACACCCCTACCATACACACCTACCATACACCCCTACCATACACCCCTACCATACACACCTACCATACACCCTTACCATACACACCTACCATACACCCCTACCATACACCCCTACCATACACCCCTACCATACACCCCTACCATACACACCTACCATACACCCCTACCATACACCCCTACCATACACACCTACCATACACCCTACCATACACACCTACCATACACCCCTACCATACACCCCTACCATACACCCCTACCATACACACCTACCATACACCCTTACCATACACACCTACCATACACCCCTACCATACACCCCTACCATACACCCCTACCATACACACCTACCATACACCCCTACCATACACCCCTACCATACACCCCTACCATACACACCTACCATACACCCCTACCATACACCCCTACCATACACCCCTACCATACACACCTACCATACACACCTACCATACACCCCTACCATACACCCCTACCATACACACCTACCATACACCCCTACCATACACACCTACCATATACCCCTACCATACACCCCTACCATACACCCCTACCATACACCCCTACCATACACACACGGTGTGTTGTAATTTATAGTCCGGAGTGGGGCTCATTACATGGATGGAGACCTGGAGGACTTGGCCACGGACCGCGCTTCAGACGATACATCACCCAGGGATGGGGTTGGCATATGTTTATCCAGATTACAGAGAGGATCCCACGTGATATGGATGTTTGATATGGATGTTTGTCATTGTTGGCTGGTTATGAATTCATACTAATCCATTAAGGGTTCAGGGCATTGTATTATTATGTAAAAAGCATGGTCAGTGTCATAGATAATGTACAATTCACATAGTCAGCAATTGCGCTAACGTGCAGCATGCATATTTATTCCAACTAAATTGTAAATACTGTTGCATTGACTTTTATATATTTTATATAGTTGTATATATTTTTTGGTTTATTGAATAAACTTGATATAGTTTATTTCTATTTTCTATTTTGTATGTTGTATGTGCTAATCCTCATCCCAGTCGCTTCACATTCCGCTGCAAACCGATCGCTGCAAACCGAGTGCTGAAGGTCACATACTGAGACCTCCAAATCTGAGGCCATGGTTCTTAGCAAGGAACCGGTGGATTGTCTACTCCAAGTAGGGAGGGAGTCCTTATCCCAAGTGAAGGA
Source organism: Muraenolepis orangiensis (assembly GCA_027704905.1). Classification (NCBI taxonomy): domain Eukaryota; kingdom Metazoa; phylum Chordata; class Actinopteri; order Gadiformes; family Muraenolepididae; genus Muraenolepis; species Muraenolepis orangiensis. The sequence continues at coordinate 19,079,220 of CM051004.1, forward strand.
GTTCAAGTATCTCGGGGTCTTGTTCTCGAGTGAGGGGAGGATGGAGCGTGAGATTGACCAGAGAATAGGTGCAGCGGGAGCGGTATTGGGTGCACTTTGGCACACGCCAGAAGGCAAAGCTCTTGATCTACCGATCAGTCTTCGTTCCTACCGTTCCTACTGTGTCAACTGTTGCACCTTAATATCCCTCGGGATAAATAAAGTAATCTGAATCTGAATCTACCCTCACCTATGGTCATGAACAATGGGTAATGACCGAAAGGATGAGATCTCGAATACAAGTGGCCGAAATGAGTTTCCTCAGGAGGGTGGCTGTTATCTCCCTGAGGTATAGGGTGAGAAGCTCAGTCACTCGTGAGA
>CM051004.1:19082079-19089579 GCA_027704905.1 Muraenolepis orangiensis
GATGTAAGCACATAGGGAGCATAACAACAACCCAAACACTCTCTTATCTCCATGTTCCCCACACTCCATACCTGTGCTCTGCTGTGGTGTGTCTAACCCTAACAACAACAATCTATGCAGCCCAATGAGCCACTATAGCTGTAGCTACTAACAACACACAGACCTCAGGTTCATAGGCTAAGCTGTGTATAATAGGCTATGGCTATGGCTGGGCGATATGGACAAAATCAACAAATGTTGTTGAACACATATGTACCTCGATATGGCGGCAATATTGACGGGATGACTATGGATGCTTTCACAAAAATATTTACACAATTACATTTTTTACAATTACACATTAGCCATGTGGATATAATGACTGAGTGGTTAAAGGCAAATAAAAGAACAGCTAGAACAGTCTTTAAAACCAGGAAAAAACACAAAACACAACCAAATCTAAGATATCTCATACCAGGATATGGATATACTATTACTCTATTGCCCAGCCCCAGCTATGGCTAGAGATATAAGAGAGAAGCTTCCAGACATGAAGCCCTACTGCAACAACGGTTCCGCAGCATCCGTACAAGAGCTACCAGGTTCAAGGAGAGTTGTTATCCACAAGCAGTGCGCCTTCTGAACTGCAAGTATAGAACACAGTTTAGTATATTGTTTTAAATTGTAGGACATTAATACTGTGGGAGGGAATGGGGAGTAAGCATTCCATTGTACTTGTATGGCAAATATGAACTTGAGTCGTGAACAAATCCTGCATGAGAAATTAATCGATTTTTTAGACATTTCATTTTGATGCATATTGTAATCTCGTGCGATAACGCTCCATCTGGTGTTACAGTTCATAGGGGGGATTCATCATGAAGGAAGTAGAAACCAGACATTGTTTGGCAACAAGGACGTTATATTATTATAGAGGTAACAGAGGATTTAGCGAAGTGACATGATTTTAACAGACGGCCCGGAAAAAAACATCCTTAAACAAACTTGGTGAACAATTTGTCTTGGCGCCAAAGTTAGAAACCAAATTGTGTGCAGCAAAACCATGTTGGCCCCCGACTTACGGTACTATGCTAACTGACCGCTGCTAAACCAACAAGCAGCATGGCTATGTCAACTCACACAGACGGTATGAACGTATCCCACTGTTGGTGTCGTCTGCACGGCCTGAATGAAAACAACATGTCAGTTTACATTAGACACTGAGCCACAGGAACACTGCTGTTGTCGACTAAGTTTATGCAAGTGTGTGTGTGTGTGTGTGTGTGTGTGTGTGTGTGTGTGCTTGTGTGTGTGTGTGTGTGTGTGTGTGTGTGTGTGTAGGCTGAGAAGAGTGTGTGGGTATTCAGAGAATGGGTTGTATTGTAAGAAAAGCGGACAACAGAGCTTTGGAAAACAGCTGTCATGATCTTATAAATATGTATAATTTCCATATATATGTATGTGTGTGTGTGTGTGTGTGTGTGTGTGTGTGTGTGTGTGTGTGTGTGTGTGTGTGTGTCGGAGCATGCGTGTGCCTCCCCTGTAGTTGTGTTCCTCATGACCATAATGGGCCTTATTATTCACCTAGCAGCCATCTTGGTTCTAAATGCCAGCTGGGGTGGGGGTGGGAGGGGGGGGGTGGGGGGAGCTCAATGCAGAAAGATGGCCGCCAGGTGAATAAGGCCCATAGTTTGAACTCTTGGTTGACTTTGAAAGAGTCACAGGCGGTGATTAAGGCTAATGAGTGAGTTCAAGTGAGGCACGGGTAAGGTTAAGTGCAATGCTTGTCTTGTGTGTGTTAGTGTGTGTGTGTGTGTGTGTGTGTGTGTGTGTGTGTGTGTGTGTGTGTGTGTGTGTGTGTGTGTGTGTGTGTGTTAGTGTGTGCGTGTGTGTGTGTGTGTGTGGGGGGGGGGTTTCCCCTTGGTAATGACGGGTGAGGAAGGAGAGGGGAGGAGATGACACACTTTCAGGGGAAGAGAAGAGTAGGGGGTGTTGAGCCGTGCAGGAGCCCATGGAGATGACAAAGGAGAGACTGTGTGTGTGTGTGTCTGTCGGTCTGTCTGTCTCTCTGTCTGTCTGTAAGCACGTACTTCTGTCTATCTTGGGCATCGGTCTCCTTGTGAAGTCAATCGTTATCTTTCTGCCGTCTGTCTGCTGCCGACCTGCCACCTCTGTGGGTCTGTTTCTACCTGCCTTTCCTACGTGTGTGTGTGTGTGTGTGAGTGTGTGTGTGTGTGTGTGTGTGTGTGTGTGTGAGTGTGTGTGTGTGTGTGTTTGTAAGTGTGTGTGTGTGTGTGTGTGTGTGTTAGTCTTGTCTTGTAATCTGTCTTTCTATCTGGTCCTTTGCATGGTGTTAGACTCACACACGATAAGCGTATCAAGCTGCATAATGTGATGTGAATAGAACAGAATAAGGCAGCCTGCCACTTTATCTCTCTCATTGATCTCAGAATCAGAATCACATTGAAGTTATTTATGTGTGACATCAACCTATGACATTTTGAATTGAATTGAATTGGAAAAACAATTCAGAAAGATCGGAAGTTCGGAAAGATAACAGCAACATTAAATCATTTGACATGGTGTCACAGTCGATTACACACACAAACACACACACACGCACACACGCACACACCACACCACGCACACACACACACACCCACACACACACACACACACACACACACACACACACACACACACACACACACACACACACACACACACACACACACACACACACACGTACACATACACATACACACTCACACCCAAAGGAATGCAACAAAAACATGAAAAGCTAATTTTAATCACTGTCTGTCTGTCTGTCTGTCTGTCTGTCTCTCTCTCTCTCTCTCTTTATAGGACTTGCTCCACCTGTCAGAGTGTGAGCTTCTGGCGCTGGGTGTTCACAATTACCTCCATCGCCTCCACCTTCTCACCTCCCTACGGCTCCTGCAGGAGAGGGAGTGGAGGAGAGGTATGCAAAATAGACACTCACCCAGGCAACCTCATGCGGTCACAGGATAATAATGCATGGTCAAACAAAGACACACACACACACACACACACACACACACACACACACACACACACACACACACACGTGATGCGCTTATCACCTAGCCGATTTGTCTACATCTACGTCTTATTTGTTGAGTTGTTTTCATGTGGCAAAGAAGGGTTTGGTTATAAAGTTGAACACAAGGGGGCGTCTGTTAAGTTTGAATTGGTCTGAATTGAGGTGTTGCATATGCATCCATGGTGTAAATGTCACTAGGGCACATTGAATAAGACTCAGCAAGGAGAGAGACAGACAGACAGACAGACAGACAGACAGACAGACAGACAGACAGACAGACAGACAGACAGACAGGTAGTGTGGTTGTGTGTCACCATGCTCATGACTGGGAGCCACACCATGGCTCAGGTCCAACATCTTGGCACGCACATACACCCACACATGCACACACGCACACACGCACGCACATACACCCACACACACACAATTGCCTTTTGGGTTTAATCACATGTGAAATATTTGTGTGTGTGTGCATGTGTGTGTGCGTGCGTGCATTCATGCGTGCGCGCGTGTGTGTCTTTGTCTGACCATACTGTAGTCATTTTCCATACTCCACACTGCAACACTCAATAAATGTATTTTTCTGAACTTATACCTTGGAAAAGATATGAACAAACATTATAGTCTTTATGAAGGCTATCATGATTGATTAACATCATGTACTTTACCACTGGAAATGGCGGTTTGTCTGTGACAAATGCCAGAGACTTGTTGTTGGAACACAGAACTCATCTAACTCATCTAAAGGAACTTGATGAACTTCAGTGCGTCAACGAGGCATTAAAAGATCTGTCATGATAGCAACTATTAGACTGCCTGAATCAATTATCCAAAACAACACGCATGTAGGAGGAGAAAGAGTTTTTTGAAATTTGTATTTATCATTTTGGGTCACATAGTCATTAGTCACGTAATATAAACACTCTTCAAGCCATTTCTGTACAATTTATGTTGGTGAGTTTGTGTGTATTAGGGAATAAGTTAATTTATTTATTGCATTTATTATTCTGTTATGATTCTGCGTGGAGACTTTCCACAAATGAAGTGACATCTTACAAGGGTCTCTAATGTCAAGATTACTAGGAATGGGAACAAGACATGTTTGCAGAAGTTACATTTCACCCTGTAGTCAGCATTATATACATATACACGCACATGCTGACACTGTTGAGTTGTACGTATAGCAACTATGTTTAGTAACCCATTGTACAAAACGCAGTGAAGTATACACTTGGTATAACGACTAAGAGAAGACTGCACCACATATTAAACAAGACAAGGAATAGGCACACATGGAAAGCACTTCTTTCACTTCTTGAAATTCTGGATAAATGCAGTTGATTGAATTGAGGAACTGAGTGGGCTCTGGGTGTTACGATATGAACAATATAAAACGCTTTACTTATCTGCATAAGATTGACATTAAGTGGATAGAAAATAGAGTGTTTGTCATTTTTGATTGTTTTTGAAGTGAGTGGTACAGCAGTATCTGTGTATCGCTTTCAGCTGCATTTTAACCTCAACATCCTGCATTTCCTCCCCTCGCATGTGATCGCCTTCGGTTTGTTTTTAGCTGTGTTTGTTTATTATTCCGGAGCTTTCCCCTGTAGACCGGAAATGAACCTTCTCTCTCTCTGTGGAACTCATCTCAGAGCCCCTCAGACCCATTATTGCAAGTGGCCACATTTAACTCACGACAGATCAAATCAGATAACAAGCCTTTATTCTAGGGTGTAAAATAGGATTCATCATGAAGGAATCACGTCACGAATAAGAGTTTGGGTTGACCACTCTCAGGGTATAATGGTATTAGTTATAGTGTTGTACTCTCTATATGTAGAGTTTAAGGGGCAATTGAATGACATATATATGTTTTCTTTAATAAGATCATATAAATATAATATATCCTTAGTTGTACATTATATACCAACAAATTGTTTTACGTAACTCAACCTTTTTCAAGTATATCAAGGTATTTGGTATGTTTTAGAAAACAACTGCACTGTATGCATGGTGCTGCTGCACTACTGGCACTTTAAAATGCAATTCAACACATGTACATATCATCCATCAATCACTTTATTGTTATTTTTATTGTGTACAGTATCGTTATAGTATAGTGTTGTATAGTACATAGTATAGTATATAGTATAGTATATAGCGTTAAATTGTAGATATCCATTCCATTGTACTTGTTACATATGGCCCTTAATTTCCCTCGGGATAAATAAAGTTATCTTGAATCTTGAATCTTGAAATACAAATCTTTAATCTTGAATGAAAAAGCTACGCAAAGCAAGATTGTCTTAAAAAATTAATAAAATTATTATGTAATAAAGTTGGTCATGAAAAAAAGTTAGGAGCTTTGGAATAAAATAAACAACCAAAACAGTTGGATAACTTTTGCCAGGTTGATGCTGGCTTAGCATACACACCTACAGTCTCAACGCCAGGGAGACAGACAGGCACCACGGCGCCCATTACAGAATGGTGGTGTGGTGGGTGGTGGGGGGGGGGTCCAGTCTTTAGGAGTGTCATTATGCTATGCTATGCTATGCCCTGTAGTCCAGCCTCAGGTGACTGTGTCACATGCTTGAGTGACACACAGTCTGGTCCTTGACTTGTGTTGTTGATGTTGTTGTTTTTGTTGTTGAGGTTTCCTTCTCCATTTTGTTAAGACAGGGAAATAATGAGCCATCACGTTGGACTTGACCAAAGTGTAGAATCCAGCCAATAGCAGTAGGTACCATGTTGCTAGCTAGGTCGCGAAGATGAGTTGCAGTAGAATGTTGTATTTCAAAAATTCAGGATTGTAACAATAATAGTTCTCTATATACCAAAGACTATAGAGGCCATATCCATCTACAGCAGTGTATATATATATATGTATATATACATATATATATATATATATGTGTATTATATATATATGGAAAGTAGGTTATTTTTCTTTTAACTGGAGTGTCTATGCATTAGAAAAGGTGCAACAACAATAGACAAAGTTAAGACAAAATAAAACAAAAAGTAAAAAACACCAGACAAACATAACGTTAATTTATTCACTCATTCAAATTTTGGTTTTTGCACCTAGTGTATGTTTTGTAGCCTCGTAACGTTAAGAGCTGCAGGTTCATGTCAGAGATGAGCCTTCCTTCACCAGCTAGTGAGGGGTTATCCTCCTGGCTGGGTGCCAGACCTGTCATTACTGCAGAAGCCCCACTTTGTTCAACCTAATGCTATCCTTGACACACACACACACACACACACACACACACACACACACACACACACACACACACACACACACACACACACACACACACACACACACACACACACACACACACACACACACATACATGCGCGTGCACACGCACACACAAGCACATGCGTAACCACATCCAAAGATGCCAATTTGACCCAGATAAGAACTTTCCTTTACAAAGTCCATTTGATATATAATGCACATGCATGTGTGTGTGTGTGTGTGTGTGTGTGTGTGTGTGAGCTTGTGTGTGTGTGTCCAGGCACAATTATTTTCACTAAATAGTTTCTTATAGTGCCAGCTGAGGAGGAAACTATTCCCCTTAAGCTGGCAGGGGAGGTGTGTGTGTGTGTGTGTGTGTGTGTGTGTGTGTGTGTGTGTGTGTGTGTGTGTGTGTGTGTGTGGGTGGGTGGGTGGGTGTGTGTGTGTGTGTGTGTGTGTGTGGGTGGGTGGGTCTGCGTGTGTGATACATCTGATTCTGGGAACTGAATATGCAACACTTCTGTGTGATTTCTGTGTTGCCTGCAGTGAAATGGGGATTATTGCCAAGAAACACACACGCACAGACACACACCTTCAGCTAAAGGGGTGTTTAGCTTCCAGAGGTGTGGATGTGTGTGGGGTGTGGGTGTGGGTGTGGGTGTGTGGAGCATGTCAAGGCCTGTAGTTGACAGGTAACACAGAACAGGTGAAGAGCATATATCATTACAACAACATGACAAGCCTGCTTGACTGAAAAAGAAAAATAATTCAAAAAAAGATGAGAGGAGCCATTAGTGGATTATGTGTTTGAAACAGGAATGATTATCAGCAAAACATATGTCACACACGCACACACTGTCCTAATCGCTTTTCATTGGGGTTTGAAACATCTAAATCCGGAGGATTGACTCCTCTCTCCTCTCTCTGCATTTAACCCATCCTAGTATTAGGAGCAGTGGGCAGCTTCTTTATATACAGCACCTGGAAGTAGTGTAGGGGTCTGGTTCATTGCTCAAGGGCACCTCGGCAGTGCCCAGGTGTTTCGGGGAACCGACGACCTTCCGGTTCCCAAGCCAAATCCTAACAGACTGAGCTATCCGGCCGCCGGAGAAAAGAACAGTCTGTGAATGATAGGGGAACTGACTAACCAAGTACTGTACACACCTGATGTGGCCTTGCCAAGTGCGGACAA
>CM051004.1:19099579-19109579 GCA_027704905.1 Muraenolepis orangiensis
TAAATTGGCCTTAATTCTATCAGATGTAGTGTGTTTGTTAACACTTGTCCACGGGATAGTGTTAGTGTAGAGTTGTATCCTTGGGTTCCTGTCTGGGCTGCTCATGTGTGTCATTGTTATCTATTTTGCCACGCTATTTATATTCCTCTGAAAGTAAGCAAGCTGCTCCGTGACCGGGCACGGTGAGTACAGAACAGTCCGGTCGAGCTCAGGACTGACAGAGTAACGACTGTCGTGGCAAACTTGCATTTAATTGACCGTCTGTCTCCATATCTCTATGAGTAAGTGGCTAAAGAGACCAAAGACAAGAGATATTTGTCCATGCATTACACTATATGTATCATTTTAGACTGACCCAACATTTATTTACATTGTGTGTAGAAGGAGGAGTGTGTGTGTGTGTGTGTGTGTGTGTGTGTGTGTGTGTGTGTGTGTGTGTGCAAGTGTGCGCGCGCGGTGTGTGTGCACGTGCGCATGTGTGTGTGCACGTGCACGTGTGTGTGTGAGCGTGGTGTGTGTACGTGTGTGTGTGTGTGTGTGTGTGTGTGTGTGTGTGTGTGTGTGTGTGCAAGTGTGCGCACGCGTGTGTGTGCACGCACGCGTGTGTGTGCACGTGCACGTGTGTGTGTGAGCGTGGTGTGTGTACGTGTGTGTGTGTGTGTGTGTGTGTGTGTGTGTGTGTGTGTGTGTGTGTGTGCACATGAGTGCACGTGTGTCTGTGTGTCTCAGCCTGCTGTGGTATTTAATAACTCCTTCATTCATATGTCACACAAACCTTACAGACACACACACAAACATTCTGGTTGGCCTACACGCTGAACAATGCAGCAGGACACCTCCCTCTCTCTCTCTCTCTCTCTCTCTCTCTCTCTCTCACACACACACACACACACACACACACACACACACACACACACACACACACACACTAACAAAGGCTGGTTCTAAACAGCAGTCATGTGATGGTTGGTCTCATTGTTCTGTCCAGGGGTGGTTTTACTAATGCACAACTGTGTGTGTGTGCATGTGTGCGTGTGTGTGTGTGTGCATGTGTGCGTGTGTGTGTGTGTGTGTGTGTGTGTGTGTGCGTGTGTGTGTGTGTGTGTGTGTGCGTGTGTGTGTGTGTGTGTGTGTGTGTGTGTGTGTGTGTGTGTGTGTGTGCGTGTGTGTGTGTGTAATGAGAGGCTAGTTTCTGGGGTGTTTGTTGCTGAAGCTACTTAACACCGGTTGCGGTTTCTGATGGATGGGCACCCAGGCAGGACTACTGTGCTGAGCAAGCACGTTAGCTGCACGGTAGTGTAGCGTCTGGGCTGTGGATGGATAATTTCACATAGCTTTGTTAGTGACTCAGCAAACACAATACACACACACACACACACACACACACATACACACACACACGCACACACGCACACACTTAATCTTTCTGTTTGATGTTTCCCGCTTGATTTCAGCCAATCAGTGTCAATGTTACTCCCATATGCTTTTTTCTTTCCTCATCAATCCTTCCTGCCTCCCACCCCCCCCCGCCCCCCCCCCCCCCCCCCCCCTTCCACACACACACACACACACACACACACACACACACACACACACACACACACACACACACACCCCTCTCTGTCCTTCCATCATGATGTCATCCCTTGTTGCTAACCCCTCTCTGGGCTGTTCACACATACAGACACACACACACACATGCTGACAGATTAACACACACACATACACATAGTCACTCACATATATGTATATATATATATATATATATATATATATACATATATATATATATATACAGTTTATACACATACATGCATGTGCCTAAACACATTTAAATTTCAATACATATTGATGGGACTCATTTCATAGGAATTTTGTTATTTTTTGATTTTTTTTTTTTGTTGTACGTTACTGAAGATACCCCCCCCCCCCCACACACACACACACTCACACACACACACACAACCACATCCACACACACACACACACACACACACACACACACACACACACACACACACACACACACACACACACACACACACACACACACACACACACACACACACACACACACACACACACACACACCTCGAGCAGACCTTGGGAGGGGTCTGTGTAAATGAGCAGGAAGAGGAAGGCGTAACATAAATATTTGTGCCCGAGCTCAGCTCTCATGATGAGAGATTTCCCTCCTAATAAAACTACCCCCGCCTCTCCTTCTCCCACTCCTTCTCCCTCTCCTTCTCCCTCTCCCTCTCCCTCTCCCTCTCCCTCTCCCTCTCCCACTCCCACTCCCTCTCCTTCTCCCTCTCCTTCTCCTTCTCCTTCTCCTTCTCCTTCTCCTTCTCCTTCTCCTTCTCCTTCTCCTTCTCCTTCTCCTTCTCCCTCTCCCTCTCCCTCTCCCTCTCCCTCTCCCTCTCCCTCTCCCTCTGCTCCACGCTGGGGGTCTGAATCTGTCACAGCTTCTCCTTCATCTCTTTCCTCTCTGTCTCTCCCCCCACCCACCTCTCTCTCTCTCTCTCTCTCTCTCTCTCTCTCTCTCTCTCTCTCTCTCTCTCTCTCTCTCTCTCTCTCTCTCTCTCTCTCTCTCTCTCTCTCTCTCTCTCTCTCTCTCTCTCTCTCTCTCTCTCTCTCTCTCTCTCACTTTCTCACTGGGACTCTGTTGAGCTAAATAAAGCAGCTGTTGACTCGGATGAATGCAATGTTTCTGACAAGACAATAGAAACCAAAGGAGGGTGGGATGGCCCTGTGTGTGTGTGTGTGTGTGTGTGTGGGTTTATCTAGTGAGAGTCAATGCTTTCACCAAAGGGAGTTGTGTGTGTGTGTGTGTGTGTGTGTGTGTGTGTGTGTGTGTGTGTGTGTGTGTGTGTGTGTGTGTGTGTGTGTGTGTGTGTGTGTGTGTGTGTGTGTGTTTGCATGCAGGGGGGGCAGGGTGTGGCAGATGGCCAGGTCAGCCCACACACACGTACACACACACACACACACACACACACATGTACACACACGTACACACACACACACACACACACACACACACACACACACACACACACACACTGACCACCCCTAAGGCTGTGAATAGCTGCCTCTGCCTGGTATGTTTCTGACCACTGAAGGAATCCCTCTGCTTTAACTACTTCAACCTCCACCCTCTGAAGGCTCATGTCCCTCCAGTGGGACTGACCACCACTGTCATACAGTCATGAACATGCATTTCTTCTTTAGGACTTCCAGGGGGATTTGAACCTGAGGGCGGGGATTGCCCCATCATACGATATATAAATATCATCATACGATCAACATATTCACACAATAACAAACTCAAACCATCTCAAACTTTACAACATGGTCATTATTTCCATTGACACGTTCCGACCTTGGAGGGTTTTAGGGTTAGAGTTCTGATGCAGGGGGGTCAAACAGCCCTTAAAATCGGCGTGTCTGTCGAAAATAGTCCCGTTTATGATCCCTCCGCACTAAACTTAACTGATGTCAGCGTGGGTTGTGTTCTGAGAGAGAGTCTTAGCCCCTGGAAACAAAGGCTAGGACACGTGTGACATGCAGGGAGATCTAAGATATCGGTAATGTGTGTGTGTGCATCGAGGCACCAGATCATCTGGTCTGGACAGCGTGTGACTAATTGCCCGGTGGCGAATGACTCAGAGTCCATTCCTTCCTTCCTGTTACAACCGCTTGTCAACGCTGTAGCGGTCCGTCAAAAATACCCTGCGTGTTGGATGTCGGCCTGCCTGTCTGTCTGCCTGTCTGCCTGTCTGTCTGTCAGCCTGTCTGTCTGTCAGCCTGTCAGCCTGTCTGCCTGTCTGTCTGTCAGCCTGTCTGTCTGTCTGTCTGTCAGTCAGCCTGTCTGTCTGTCTGCCTGTCTGTCTGTCTGTCAGTCAGCCTGCCTGCCTGTCTGCCTTTCTGCCTGTCTGTCTGTCAGCCTGTCTGTCTGTCTGTGTGCCTATTTCATACATGTGTTTGCATATGCTCCCATTATTTAACAGCTGCACAATTGAAATACTTGAATTTCAATACGATATACAATACAATGTACACACAATTTAAACAATTAAACAATCACAATTTAAATTCTTAATGCATTTTAATACTTTTTTTTAATACAGCTACATTTACATGCTATTTTTGTCTGCTTGTCTGTCTGTCTCTCTGCCTGCCTGTGTGTGTGTGTGTGTGTCTGTCTGTCTGTCTGTCTGTCTGTCTGTACGCCTGTGTGTGTCTGTCTGTCTGTGTGTCTGTCTGCCTGTGTGTCTGTATGTCTGTCTGCCTGCCTGTGTGTCTGTGTGTCTGTCTGTGTGTCTGTCTGCCTGCCTGCCTGCGTGTCTGTCTGTCTGTCTGCCTGTGTGTGTGTCTGTCTGTCTGTCTGTATGCCTGATTATCAACGGAAAGACAACCCTATGTAGGCTAACCCCTCATCCCTAACCTTTCATTGAGAGGTTGATCAGTGGAGTGCTCGGTGATCAGTGATATGTCTGGTAGAATCTCCTCATAGCTGAGTTGCTGTGCATGTGGCAACACTGCTGTTCACTCCATTGGGCGTCGTTGAACGTCGGTGAAAGGCAAATGTCACCATAACTCACGGTACGGACGCCTGTCATAACTCACCGTGTCAACTGAAATAGTTCCCCGGCACACGAGGCGTACCGTTTCTCCAGTTAGCGTAGACTACATGCCAGGGCCCTGCACTTGATGGGGTTCATTGGGTGGCTTATTAGAGATTCAATGAAGTATAATAGTAGATAACAATTTGACATTGTTCTTGATGACCACGACATCGTCGGTTTGCGAGGAGCAGAGTGGATGGACGTATGAGGACGTATGTTCACATTCAGTGATTCTAACTTGCTGGTGACATCATCAGCGATGGGCTCAGTTTCCACTTCAGAACAGGTATTGGGAACTGGCGAGATGCCATTTCTAGCAGTAGGTATCGGTTATCAGGTGACGTGGATGTGCATGTGTGTGTGTGGTTGTGTGTGTGTGTGTGTGTGTGTGTGTGTGTGTGTGTGTGTGTGTGTGTGTGTGTGTGTGTGGGGGGGGGGAGTTGTGTGTGTGTGTGTGTGTGTGTGTGGTTGTGTGTGTGTGTGTTTGTGTGTGTGTGTGTGTGTGTGTGTGTGTGTGTGTGTGTGTGTGTGGGGGGAGTTGTGTGTGTGTGGGGGGAGTTGTGTGTGTGTGTGTGGTTGTGTGTGTGTGTGTGTGTGTGTGTGTGTTTGTGTGTGTGTGGTTGTGTGTGATTGTGTGTGTGTGTGTGTGTGTGTGGTTGTGCGTGTGTGTGGGGTTGTGTGTGTGTGGTTGTGTGTGTGTGTGTGTGTGCACCCATGCTCGTACTTATAGCTGATGTTGTGCAGTCCCTTTGAGAGTGTTATGTATCTCTATCATCTGTCATCTCAGGACATTACGTGTGTCCTGGTGTACACGCAATGTGGGTTTGTTTGCGTATGCGTATGCGTGTGTGTGTGTGTGTGTGTGTGTGTGTGTGTGTGTGTGTGGGGGTATTCATTAGAGCCGGTATCTCTTACGAAATGGTGTTGCCACAACAAGGAGATTTCACAGTGTTACATTATATGTGATGAGCACAGCTACTGCTGCTGCTTGACGTACTGAGAAAGCTCAGATGTGAGCTGTTATTTCTAAAACATTCTTGTTGCCCCATTCACCATATGTATATACTGTATCATTAGTCACTTACATTTATTTGTATTCATTTTTTTATCTGGAGGATTGAATCCTGTTTATTGGTCACATACATGTACACATAGTGACATTTGTTTCTCTGCATTTTGCAGAGAGCAAAAGGTCAAATGCAGTTTCTCTGCATAAATGTTATAAACAACATAACAAATAAAATACAAAATGAGATCACTTTTTGTAAGGTCTGACTTGTGTGCCATCGATGGACACTAACTGCTGCTCATCTCCACCCGAGTCACCAGGTGGCTGATCCGTCAATATTAACATTTGGCTTGGAAACGATGCCTTGATAATCAGTGGAATGTGCTCCTCAGATTCCCCCCCCCCCCCCCCCCCCCCCAAAAAAAATCCAAAATGATGACATCATTCTTAGTACATTAATTGTTTCCAATGTTCAAAGACGCGTTTGGCACCACAACGCAGCGTTCTCAGCGGAGCCCCCCCCCCTCCCCCCCACCCTTCCCTCCCCCCCCCCCCCCCTCCCCCCCACCCTTCCCCCCTACCTCACCCCCTCCACCCCGCGGCTCACAACAAGACAGACATGCCAGTCATAAAGTGATGATGCACAAAGCATTACAGATTCAAAGTCATCCAATCCTAAACAAAAACATCCGATATATCACAGGCCTGGGCTAATCACGCTCACCACTAATCACGCTCACCACTAATCACGCTCATCACTCATCACGCTCACCACTACTCACACTCATCACTAACCACACTCATCACTCATCACGCTCATCACTAATCACGCTCATCACTCATCACGCTCATCACTCATCACGCTCATCACTAATCACGCTCATCACTCATCACGCTCATCACTCATCACGCTCATCACTCATTACGCTCACCACTAATCACGCTCATCACTAATCACGCTCATCACTAATCACGCTCACCACTCATCACGCTCATCACTCATCAAACTCACCACTAATCACGCTCATCACTAATCACGCTCATCACTCATCACGCTCATCACTCATCACGCTCACCACTAATCACGCTCATCACTCATCATGCTCATCACTCATCACGCTCACCACTCATCACGCTCATCACTCATCACGCTCATCACTAATCACGCTCATCACTCATCACGCTCACCACTCATCACGCTCACCACTCATCACGCTCATCACTAATCACGCTCATCACTCATCACGCTCACCACTAATCATGCTCACCACTCATCACACTCATCACTCATCATGCTCATCACTCATCACGCTCATCACTCATCACGCTCATCACTAATCACGCTCATCACTAATCACGCTCATCACTAACCACGCTCATCACTCATCACTCATCACGCTCATCACTAATCACGCTCATCACTCATCACTCATCACGCTCATCACTCATCACGCTCATCACTAACCACGCTCATCACGCTCATCACTAATCACGCTCATCACTCATCACTCATCACGCTCATCACTAATCACGCTCATCACTCATCACGCTCACCACTCATCACGCTCATCACTAATCACGCTCATCACTAACCACGCTCATCACTCATCACGCTCATCACTAATCACGCTCATCACTCATCACGCTCATCACTAATCACGCTCACCACTCATCACGCTCATCACTCATCACGCTCATCACTCACCACTCATCACTCACCACTCATCACGCTCATCACTAATCACGCTGATCACTCATCACGCTCATCACTCATCACGCTCACCACTCATCACGCTCATCACTAATCACGCTCATCACTCATCACGCTCATCACTAATCACGCTCATCACTCATCACGCTCATCACTCACCACTCATCACGCTCATCACTAATCACGCTCATCACTCATCACGCTCATCACTCATCACGCTCACCACTCATCACGCTCATCACTAATCACGCTCATCACTCATCACGCTCATCACTAATCACGCTCATCACTCATCACGCTCATCACTAATCACGCTCATCACTAATCACGCTCATCACTCATCACGCTCATCACTCACCACTCATCACGTTCATCACTAATCACGCTCATCCCTCATCACGCTCATCACTCACCACTCATCACGCTCATCACTAATCACGCTCATCACTCATCACGCTCACCACTCATCACTCATCACGCTCATCACTAATCACGCTCACCACTCATCACTCATCACGCTCATCAGTCATCATGCTCATCACTCACCACTCATCACGCTCATCACTAATCACTCATCACTCATCACTCATCACGCTCATCAGTCATCACTCATCACGCTCATAACGCCGTTGCCTCTTGTCTGTCCACAGAGTTGAGGATGATGGCGGAGGGCCGGTTTGCCAGTCTTCCCCGGTCCCTTCACATGCAACACGCCCTCGGAGGAGGAGGAGGGAGAGGAGGAGGAGGACCCCGGCCGGGGGTGCCTGCAGGCGGCAGTCCCCTGGCCTCCAGGAGGTTCCAGGCCTCCTCCTCCATGGCCTCCTCTCTGGACCTCAGCTCCCCTGGAAGCGGGTACGTACGGCCCTCTTGTCTGCACCACAGCCTCCCAGACTGAACCTTATCCATCCTTATTATTATTATTAATTTAGCTTCCACGATGTAAAAACTAAGAAAGGAGCATGGAGTGTTTATACAGTATGTTATACAGTATGTTGTACTAATAAATCATGAATCATAGATCATAAGTCATTTAGGCACTTTTTGAAGAAATTGTAAATGTGGTGTGTTTTCATGCCTTCCTCTCTCTCTCTCTTTCACACATTGGTCAGAATTTGTTTAGGGGGCCAAGGCAGGGGCCAATCAGAGCTGCCCAACGCCGCCTACCAGTTGGTCTCCATTCACGGAACTCTGCCTCGACGCAAGAGAGGCGGGCCCAACGATAACCCCACCCACTACACATGGGACCCGCGAGCCAACCGCTCCAACTGCCACGGTCACACCTCATTGGCCCCGGGGCAGGTGTGTCATGTGATGCCACCCTTGGTCCAAAATGTGAAAGAGGACTTCACGGCTTACAGGTAAACCGTAATCCCTAACCGTGATGTTTCAATAAAAATCGATTGAAAATACTAGAGGAAGTCGGAAATCGACCATATTTTCAGAATATGTAGAAAACATAAGTATCTACACATACATAAGGGGTTTTATTCTCCTGGCCTATTAGTGAACTATCCCTTTAACGTGAGCTGATGTGGAAATTAACGGGATGTTCCTGTTTTGGAATTTTGCTTCTTTATTCTATGATATTTCCTGTTTTGCCCCACCCTATTATATTCTACATAAGGAGTACTAAAGTAGCCGACTGTAGTACACACAAGTAGTAGCATGTAATGCAGTATGTCTTACAGAAACACACAGCATGGGGTGGCTAAGTAGTCCTAGTTGTGAAAAGTCTTTCTTTAATAAACAGAAACACCTTTTTGATCCAGCTGATGTAGGTAGACAGATAGACAGACAGACAGACAGACAGATAGGCAGACAGACAGATAGGCAGACAGGCAGACAGACAGGCAGGCAGGCAGGCAGGCAGGCAGGCAGGCAGGCAGGCAGGCAGGCAGGCAGGCAGGCAAGCAGCTAGGCATGCCAGGCAGCAGTAGCAGGAGGTAGATACACACAAAGGCCAACAAGGTTGTTTATATCCAAAAGGGAGTTTTATTGTCCACTACAAATTTTTCTTGGACAACAAAGATAATAAAAAAACTACCATGGCAACATATCAACATGTCTTTATCTCCAATCCAGCCTTAGGTTGAGAGAGAGAGAGAGAGAGAGAGAGAGAGAGAGTAGAGAGAGACAGGGTCAGCGAGAGACAGTGGTTGAGAGAGACAGGGTGAGAGAGAGAGAGAGAGAGAGAGAGAGAGAGAGAGAGAGGAGAGAGAGAGAGAGAGAGAGAGAGAGAGAGAGAGAGAGAGAGAGAGAGAGAGAGAGAGAGAGAGAGAGATGGGGGGTAGAAAGACAAAAGGACTTGGATGGAGAAGATAGGTGAAGCCATAAAGGTAGCCCTAAGGGGATGTCACTGCTCAACTTCAGAGGGACACACACACACACACACACACACACACACCTAATCTGTCATCTTGTCCCCTCATCTTTCAATCTGGTGTAGAGTTACAACAGACGATATCTGATGTAGCCAGCTGTGTGTGTGTGTGTGTGTGTGTGTGTGTGTGTGTTTGCGTGTGTGTGTGTGTGTATGTGGTTGTGTGTGTGTGTGTGTGTGTGTGTGTATGTGGTTGTGTGTGTGTGTGTGTGTGTGTGTGTGTGTGTGTGTGTGTGTGTGTGTGTGTGCGTGTGTGTGTGTGTGGTTCAGAGTGG
>CM051004.1:19114579-19119579 GCA_027704905.1 Muraenolepis orangiensis
ATCTGTTTTTTGCTTGTGCCTCTGAGCTTATGCTCATTTTAAAGCTGCAGCGTCTCAGTCTCAGTGTGGACACTTCAGATGTAGTGACTTTTGGAGACACGTTTTTAGTGTTTAGTCACCAGCTCAGAAGGCAGGCCTCACTTTAGCCCTAATCCACAACAAAAAAGGGAAGCAGCTTTTTCCCGACCCCTGGACCTTGTCATCACGGAGCCACCCTCGTTCCCACTACAACTAGTTGGTTTGGTTCCAGGATGTGTTCACTGAACCGCACCCTGTCTCTCTCTGTGTTCCCCAGGGACCCCCCGGGCAGCCCGGACGCCACCCTGGACTATGTCAAGGTAAGGACCCAGCATGTCTGCTTCTATCCTGGGTGACGGGGTGTTTCTGGATCATGGCGGTCTCCACGGCTGCTCTCCATGGTGCCACGGGACATTAGTTCTGGGTGTTGTCTTTCACACATGGGCTGAAGCGTAAAATGAATGTGTTAACTCAAACACACACACACACACACACACACACACACTCACACACACACACACACACACACACACACACACACACACACACACACACACACACACACACACACACACACACACACACACACACACACACACACACACACACACACACACACACACACACACACATTCATAGATTGTGATCAAACTGGATCTCGTAATTCTGGGTACACAGACACACACACAAACACACACACACACACACACACACACACACACACACATGCACGCAAACACACACACATAGGGAGGATTGGATATGCAGTTTACAACTAGTTAATCTCATAATATGTCTGATGTTGTGAATACAAAAAACTGTTATGATACACAAAAGCAGTGAGAACCAGAACCAGCGTTAGAGGTACAGGATCTACCCCCTAAAAGTCACACACACACACGCGCACACACACACACTCACTCACTCTCACACTCACACTCACACTCACACTCACACTCACACTCTCACACACACACACACACACACACACACACACAAACACTCACACACACACACACAGACACACACACACACACATGCACACACATACACACACACAACACAACAACAGCCCCATTTACATTCATTACATTCATCAGCCTTTATAATACAACACAAATATAATATGGCCTTCAGTGGCCTCAAATGAATCAGACGCCCCCCCCCCTGGCCCCCCCCGGCCTGGAGAACATTGAGAGGATTGCTCCCATTATATCCCCGCCACAATAATCATAATCTATATTGGAAGTGTGGGACACCTCCACCCCTGTCACCTGTTGCCTGAGGCGGCAGCGCTCAGGAGGCCGTCTCTCATCGCCTGTAGCCGGAGGTAATGTGATTCTGTGGGGGCCCGGGGCAAGGTTAATGGACCTCTAAATCATATTGTAATGCTTTGCCAGCCTCCTGTAAATCAGGCATTTACATGCATGCACAGACACACACACATGCACTCACGTAGGCACGCACACACACACACACACACACACACACACACACACACACACACACATGCAAACGCACGCACGCACGCCAGACACACACACACACACACACACACGTAAAAACGCACACACGCACGCCGGACACACACACACACACACACAAACACACACACACACACACACACACACACACACACACACACACACACACACACACACACACACACACAGCAGGGCAGCAGGGTTCCATGGGGGCCTGGGTCAAAGATAGAGATGGGGTGAGTGGAGGGAGGGGGGGGGGGTACTTCTCTTACCATGACATGTATTGATGACACAGAGTATCTCATGTCTGTCTGCATGTCTCTCTGTCCCTCTCTCTCTCTCTCTCTCTCTCTCTCTCTCTCTCTCTCTCTCTCTCTCTCTCTCTCTCTATGTCTCTATGTCTCTCTCTGTCTCTCTCTTTCTCTCCCTTTCTCTCTGTCTCATTCTCTTTCGTTCTCTCTCTCTCTCTCTCTCTCTCTCTCTCTCTCTCTCTCTCTCTCTCTCTCTCTCTCTCTCTCTCTCTCTCTCTCTCTCTCTCAATCTCATCTGTTAGCTCATCTGTTTGGATGCTGTCACCTCGGTGTGAAGAGCAAATCCAGTCTTTCCCATGAGAGAGCATGCACGTGTACACACACACATGCACACAACCAACGCGCACGTGCACACACAAACACACACACACACAAACACACACACCCACACATGGCACCTGGATATGTTTGGTCACAGACTATTGTACAATATTTGTGTGTGTGTGTGTGTGTGTGTGTGTGTGTGTGTGTGTGTGTGTGTGTGTGTGTGTGTGTGTGTGTGTGTGTGTGTGTGTGTGTGTGTGTGTGTGTGTGTGTGTGTGTGTGTGTGTGTGTGTGTGTGTGCTGACTGGGCTTGGGGTTATCGTAGGCTTTTCATAAAAGCTGTGAAAATAAAGCTGTCAGCTTTTGTTCTCCAGGTGTGTTTGAGTTTCCACTGGCCAAATGCGCACACACACACCACACACACACACACACACACACACACACAAACGTTGTTCTGTATTTGACCCCGCTAGCGTAACCGTAGCATGACTAGCTGCAGGGGTGGTTTCAATATCAGGGACTAATGGAGGATGGAGTAATTACGTTATGGAAGGAATCGGATGAAAGGAGAAAACATAAAAGCGGAAAAAGTGTTTTTTAATGTTAATTTCAACAAGTGCAACCGAAGCACAGTAGATAAGGCAGCAGATGGTGAGAGAAAGAAACTAAGAGCATCCTTGACCACGTGCTGACTCAGCATGCATGGAAGCCAGACATGACCCAGCTCTCTCCCGGGGACCTCCTGGAGAGCCGGGTCATGAACCCAAACGAGGGCTCAGACTCTGGTAATGGGGTGACAGGCTGACAGGAAGGAACTGACTAACTGAAGGGGAAGAAACTAGGGGACTTGAATAGATGCAACACAGCGGAACACAGAACGACTCATTCTATTTATTTTTATTGTTTTAATTTTTCTGCAATGGTTGCTTTCTTTCAATCTTTATTATTATTATTATTATTATTATTATTATTATTATTATTATTATTATTATTATTATTATTATTATTATCAATGCACTGCCCTCGGATAACAAAGTCCAACAAGGAAGACAACTGAACACTTATCAACAGCAATGTGCAATAAAATCCTAGCAGCACACTTTGCACCCGCAGGAGACAAGCAACAAGACATGCTCAATATTTTCTAAATCGCCCAAAAAATGTCCAGTATTCAGCCTTTGTTTCCTAAAGTCACATTTATCGGCCCTATTCCGCTATCCTGCTCCCAGGGTCCTTTTTTTTTAAATAGTTTAAACCAAAATATGGTAAAACCCTATAGTTATACCATAGTGATGACATCACAACAAGTTTAATCCCTTTTAATTCTTCCATACATCTTTAATATATGATAATCATCACATTATCAAATAAATAGTCGGTTTCCCCAGCCCAACCCCCCTTGCTTTGAGTGAAAGTGAAAGTGTCACGTGACTCACGTATACGTGTTTCATAACCGAAAGGCTTTTCTCTGTCCCTCCTTTATTTCCACTTTTTCAGCTTAAAACGACTAAACTGCTCAACCAACATAAGAGATTTGTGGAACAATGATTGTGTGTGTGTGTGTGTGTGTGTGTGTGTGTGTGTGTGTGTGTGTGTGTGTGTGTGTGTGTGTGTGTGTGTGTGTGTGTGTGTGTGTGTGTGTGTGTGTGTGTGTGTGTGTGTGTTGTGTCATTCATGTGACGCAAGTGAAGACTGTGTATGCGTATACAGAATACATCAATTCTACAGGATATATACATGTTACGCATACATATGCAGTTGGGCGTTTAAAAAGTTCGATACGGTAATCCCGGAAAACTCTGGCACACTCTAGTGGTCACATGGAGTTACTGCAGACGTGGAAACAGCTGGCGAGATGCACCCACTAAAGCTCCGAGCCTGCAGGAGCCTTTGGGGAAATCGCCATCTGATTCTAAAACTGTTTGTTCTCTGTTTTAATCTTTGATTTTGTTAAAATAACAGCAGCACATGACTTAGTTTGGTCTCCAAAGATATTAGGCAGCCTTATTATTAATAGTTTTAAAACATTCAAAAATGAACTACAATTATCAACAAAATGTGAATAAATAACAGTTTTGACTTTATGTCAAAGACGACCAGAGATATTTATTTATTTTATAGTGGACTATTAGTGGACTATAGTGGATTGAGCCAACAGTTGGTCAAATCTGGCATGTTGCACCTTTTAGGTTAGTGGTGGTGACCAACGGATCATGTTGATGTTTTCAAGACCCAGGTATTCAAAGCATCCATCTATCTCCTTCCTTACACCCAGTGCAATTGAGTCATGTTTTGTGGCGATCACAACACTGTGTGTGTGTGTGTGTGTGTGTGGATCGGTACGCTGAGTATTGATTGACAGCTGAATATCATGTGTTCAGGGGCTGATCCTTGCTGACGGTTGTCTATGCAGGACGGTGCAGCGAGGTCAGCATTAAGTTATACTCCAAAGACCAGTGGGTGGGTGAATGTCTTCCCCACAGCTCAGTGTGTCACTCCAGCAGATCACACAGCATGCATATTTTATGTTTAGGTGGGACACACCACACCACACACATCCCACACACACACACACACACTCACACACACACCACACACACACACACACACACACACACACACACACACACACACACACACACCACACACGCACACACACAGACGGTGAGACATGTGCACATGTGCTTGCATGTCTGTAATCCATATGGTGCTTAACCATATTATTGACATTATTGATTGATTATTGACCCACACACACACACACACACACACACACCACACACACACACACACACACACACACACACACACACACACACACACACACCACACACACACACACACACCACACACACACTGATATTGATTCATTGCCCTCAACTTGAGCTATCATTCAGCGAAGAGTACGCATGCTATCCATTAC
>CM051004.1:19124579-19127079 GCA_027704905.1 Muraenolepis orangiensis
GGGTATGGGGAGTAATGTAGGACATGCAGATTACACTTTGGCACTGTAATAATCTCTCTCCTCTCTCTCCATCTCTCTCTCTCTCTCCTCTCTCTCTCTCTCTCTCTCTCTCTCTCTCTCTCTCTCTCTCTCTCTCTCTCTCTCTCTCTCTCTCTGAGAGATTTCTAGTTTGTGTCCTCAGAGCCTGGGGACACGACCATCCGTCTGGTCTAATTTTTCTAATTCTGTTCTTTCTGGGATGTAGCCAGTTACCCCATAGAACCATATGTGTGTGTGCGTGCGTGTGTGCGTGCGTGCGTGCGTGCGTGCGTGCGTGCGTGCGTGCGTGCGTGCGTGCGTGCGTGCGTGCGTGCGTGCGTGCGTGCGTGCGTGGTGCGTGCGTGCGTGCGTGCGTGTGTGTGTGGGGGTGTTGGGGTCACATGCTCATCAATGGCTGTAGTCTTTGGCCACCAACAGGTGGAGAAACCTTCCACTTGAACAAGAACAAGAATATAGACTTAAAGTAAATATAGACTTAAACAAATTCCCAAGTACCAAGTATAATAAATGTACTTTATATCGGACACACAGATGATGTGTGTTCTCTTTTAGAATCACCGCCGCTGATATATAGAACAAATCAACTGTGCAAGGTCAGCCCTTTAGCTAGAGTTTTTCGGGTGGTGTTGTCCTTATCGTTAGATACACGTTTCGGTTTTCTTGAGTACTTTGAAAGGCGCTTTCAAATTAAAGTTTTTGTTCAAATCCTAATCCCATTTGAATGAGTCCGAGGCCCTCGTTTGCACAACCAGCCGATCATACACTGTGTCCACAGTGGTGTCCTGTGGTGTAGCAGTGGTGACACAGTGGTGTCCTGTGGTGTAGCAGTGGTGACACAGTGGTGTCCTGTGGTGTAGCAGTGGTGACACAGTGGTGTCCTGTGGTGTAGCAGTGGGACACAGTGGGACACTGTGACCAGGTTCCGCTGGTGGGAAGCATCCCAGACGGCTGTATCTGCACATCAGGCCCCCTGGCTGCAGGGATGCACAGGATGCGACCCCGCGTTTAGCTGTGGGTAAACAGGAAAGGGCGGGACCCGGGGGGGTAGAGCACAGAGTTGCAGAAGCTACACCGGATCGGTCTTTCGAGTGTTTGCGAAGCCGAGATGAAACACTCGACATTATCTCGTGGATACAGCTGTCTACAGCTGTCTAGTGGACAGTTGTTATTTTAATGATGATGAGAATGATTATAAATAGCTCTTTTCAAAGCCAAGGACATATTTTGTGCGCCAAAACACAGACTTTATTTGGTGTCAGTCAAAAGTGTCAACTCATTAGTCCAGTGTCATGATGTAGAGCTCCCTGGAAGTGGAGCCGTCTACATGCGTATGAAGGAGTACTCTCTTATATTAGAAAAAAGTGTGTGTGTGTGTGTGTGTATGTGAGAGTATGTGTGTGTGTGTGCGTCTGTCTGTGTGTGTGTGTGTGTGTGTGTGTGTGTGTGTGTGTGTGTGTGTGTGTGTGTGTGTGTGTGTGTGTGTGTGTGTGTGTGTGTGTGTGTGTGTGTATGTGAGAGTATGTGTGTCTGTGTGTGTATGTGTATGTGTGTGTGTGTGTGTGTGTGTGTGTGTGTGTGTGTGTGTGTGTGAGTGTATGTGTGTGTGCATGTGTGTGTGCGTGTGTTCTATTATTATTATTATTATTATTATTATTATTCTGATTATGATTATTACTATTTTATTATAAACTTCCTTTGACTCTTTGCATCTTTTGTGCAGAGATAAGCAGCAACATTCAAACTGAAGTCAAGGGTGAAACAAATGTTGTATTCAAATTTGCTGTGTTCTCTATAGTTTCAGTTGAAATTGTTATTTTTATATTGACGATTTATGTATTGAATTACATGAAAAACATGCTATATTGTGATATGTTGTGTTATATACAGATATTAAATTATCAGGATAGAAGAAGTGCTTCCCTGTGTGTTTGGCCGGGCTCTGCCCTGTCAGCCTCTCCTGATTAATGGGGAATCATAAGAAGGAAGAAAATATCATTACATTGAAAGGTTTAGCTGCACGGTCCAAAGGTAAAAAAACAACTAAATAAAATGATTGAGTTTTGAAATGGTAAAAGCAGAACAACATGGATGAGAGGAGAAGAGGAGACATGAGCGGAGAGGAGCCAAGAGGATCGGGGCCAAAAGGAGAGGAGAGGAGAGGAGAGGAGAGGAGGAGGAGAGGAGAGAGAGGAGAGGACAGGACAGGAGAGACAGAGAAGAGAGGAGAGGAGAGGAGAGGAGAGGAGAGGAGAGGAGAGGAGAGGAGAGGAGAGGAGAGGAGAGGAGAGGAGAGGAGAGGAGAGGAGAGGAGAGGAGAGGAGAGGAGAGGAGAGGAGGAGAAGAGAGGAGAGGAGTGGAGAGGAGGAGAAGAGACAGAGAGGAGAGGAGAGAAGAGGGTCATTGGCTATAAAATCAGACCACATAGTGTAGCCATTATTCATGTTAAACACACTTTCATGCT
>CM051004.1:19132079-19547079 GCA_027704905.1 Muraenolepis orangiensis
CTGGTCCGCGATTCGCTGTCCAGTCCAGGAAGTTATGTTCTGACCTGCCAATGGCGCAACACCGCTCAGCACTTTAAAATCAACAAGAAGGTACCTGGCCTTTGACCATACCATCATGGGGTACTGTGGGGGGCTAACATGGTGTTTCAATGTTCTGTCTATGGTTGTGTTTTTTGTACTCCTGCCACCCCTAACCCCTCGGTGGTTTCAGGTGGCCATGTTGAACGAGGCCTACTCCAGAGTCCAATACAGCGTGGAGAGGGAGGGCTTCGACAGTGTCCCCGCCCTCATACGATACTACGTGGGCAACAGGAAGCCCGTCTCCCAGGTGGGCAGTGGGAATTGTAGTTCTGAAGCACCCTGATCCTAACTATTAGCTATAGCAGGATTCCTACAGAGAACTAAACACAGTAAACACAATAGCAAATAACAAAACATAACAAGCTCCTCTGTCATGAGCAGAACACAACACACAGCTTGCTTTAGCCGTCAATCTCACAATGTTTGTCATGGAGAAATGGTTAATTGTTAATGAATCTCTTTTCATCACACATTGTCTTTGCAGGTGGTGGGAGCCATTGTCTTCCAGCCAATCAACAGAGGGCTGCCACTGCGCTGCCTGGAAGAGAAGTACGGATTGGCCAATAACCAGCGGGAGGCGGGCCTAACGCTGCCAGAGAAGCGGAGTCAGAAGCGACTGAGCCTCAACATCACCAATGGGCATGACCACGTGCACGACAGTTCACACACACACTGCAACGGCATGGGCCGAGGGAACACACTCAGGTCAGTGTGTATACACACGCACACACACACACACACACACACACACACACACACACACACACACACACACACACACACACACACACACACACACACACACACACACAGACACAGACACACACAGACACACACAAACACACACAAACACACACACAGACACACACTGGCCTTTTATTGCTCTGGCTAGAACACTAAAAGCTGAGTACACAAGCAGGAAGACAGAAAGGAAGCCATACACATCAATATAGATATACATAGATATACTCCCTTTGCTGCTCTGGGCTTTTCATTCATCAGAGTGCTCCAAAGCTATTTACATTTTATCATCCAGACAGTTGCGGATGTATTTTCTTCAACAACACGCAGTTGTTTATTACCCCACTGAGGCACATGAAGACAGGTGTGACTGTAGCACACAGAATGTAACACACAGTGTAGTAGGTCTCCCGCTTCCTTAAGTGAACAGCAATAAAGGATGATGTGTTCTCAAGGGCCTCTCACTCTCACTCTCTCAATGTGACTCTCTTACACACACACACACACACACACACACACACACAAAAGCCATACTGAAAGAGGCTTCCCCTCTTTGAGGAGAGGGTGGAGGAAGAGGAGGGAAAACGGGAGTCATGAAGGAGAACAGGAAAGCAAACGTCTGCCAACGTCACACTCAACCCCTTCCTACTATGGGTAATGCTATTACTGCGGTGTTACGGTGCTTATTGGTTGGTTGTATTACTGCCGTGTTTGTTCATTGGTTGGTTGTATAAATGCTGTGTTCGTTCATTGGTTGGTTGTATAAATGCTGTGTTTGCTCATTGGTTGGTTGTATAAATGCTGTGTTTGCTCATTGGTTGGTTGTATTACTGCTGTGTTTGCTTATTGGTTGGTTTGATTACTGCTGTGTTTGCTTATTGTTTTTTTTTATGTGATTTTTACTCAGGCTGAAGGACAGGTGTGGCAGCCAACCAGCGAGCCTCAACCAGGTTCAGGACCGGCGACGCCCCCTCAAAACGCACCAATCAGAAAGCTTCCTGCCACTAGGTAGGTTCTGGAGTCGTCTCTCACCCAACTGCATGACACCCATATCATGTCTTGGTTTGTTCACTTAGAGGTTTGAAAGCTTTTTCCTATAGACATAAGTACAACTAAGACACAAACAACCAAAACAACATTCAAAAACCTTTAAAAGAAAATAACTTCTGCACAAAAACATCACAAACCGTATTTTGCGTTTGTTACACAAAAGTTAGATTAAGTATTAACACAGTAAAAAATGCTGATTATTCAATATACAGAATTAGGTGACATGCATCCGTCCGAGATTATAAAGCGATATGATATCACTGCAGCTTGTGATCTAGTGTTGTTGTTTTTTCATTATCCAAATCTTTGTATCACTTCTCTTTGTCTTCCCCTCCTCCACCTCTCTCCTCCACCTGCTTGCAGGTTGCAGGCCCCAGGCCTCTCCCACTGACCCACTCCTGACCAGCTCCAGCCCTAAGACGCCGGTGTTTCGGACGGGCAGCGAGCCGGTCCTCAGCCCCTCTGTGCAGCGGAGAACCGCAGAACCTCTGGCAGGTGGGTGACAACCAAAATGTAAAAGGCAACCATATTTCCTGCTGCCAGTTTGAACTGAGCTGGAGTGGTATCAATGTCTCTGCAGTGAGTCCTGGGTACATATACACGTTGTGTACGTGGTGTTGAGTTGAATAGTGTTAAACCACACCTCATATTAACTTTTTTTAATGACATGTGACTGGGAAATCACCTACTACTTCCTCTGAATCTCATATTCACTTGGTCTATCACGTGGTCTATTATATTGTAGGGGTCACGTGATTGTGTGTGTGTGTGATGGATTAACTCCTCTCCTCCATTACTTTTTTGACTTGTGTGTGTGTGTGTGTGTGTGTGTGTGTGTGTGTGTGCAATAGTGTGAGAATAAGGTAAATTATCATTTAACAAGAACAAAACAGGCCCTCCTATTGTACGGAATGACGTCAATGCCTGACAGAGCACTCAGGTTGCTGTAAGAATAAAGAAATGACGCACAACCATCTTTTGGGGATAATTACATGTGATGTTGTATACTTTTCCGAACTAATGCCATTACAACTGCATCATCAGAGAGCATGACCTACACAACCTTATAACATCACGCATAGACGCAAAGACACACACGCACAAACGCACGCACGCACACACGCACGCACACATCCTTTTTTTTACAACAAGTATGTGAAGCTCATCCATCTCCTGGTGTCCTGGTGTGAACCGTGTCTGCAGGCCAGACCATCCGTGGCTCAGACAGCCAGCTGTGCCCCAGACCACCGCCCAAGCCCAGCAAGGTCCCCTCTCTGAGGCAGCCTCGGCCACCCTGCCTCCCGCTCCCGGCTGGCCTCTCCTCCGGCACCCCGAGGGAACCCTCTCCCAGCCTCCACAGCACCGCGGCAGCACCCCCTCTGGAGGGCACGTGTACGTACAGTCCCACGCACCGCCCCCGAGACTTTCTAAAGCTATTTATAACATTCATTTATTTTAAGAGTATTGCTTAAGAAACAGTTGGACTAAGAGGTTGGTACTTCCAGCCACAAAACATAGAAACACTCCAGGCCTTGATACCTCTACTTAACCCCTGTCCCGACCCTACAGGCCTTGATACCACTACTTAACCACTGTCCTGACCCTACAGGCCTTGATACCTCTACTTAACCCCTGTCCCGACCCTACAGGCCTTGATACCACTACTTAACCACTGTCCTGACCCTACAGGCCTTGATACCTCTACTTAACCCCTGTCCTGACCCTACAGGCCTTGATACCTCTACTTAACCCCTGTCCTGACCCTACAGGCCTTGATACCTCTACTTAACCCCTGTCCCGACCCTACAGGCCTTGATACCACTACTTAACCACTGTCCTGACCCTACAGGCCTTGATACCTCTACTTAACCCCTGTCCCGACCCTACAGGCCTTGATACCACTACTTAACCACTGTCCCGACCCTACAGGCCTTGATACCACTACTTAACCACTGTCCCGACCCTACAGGCCTTGATACCTCTACTTAACCACTGTCCCGACCCTACAGGCCTTGATACCTCTACTTAACCACTGTCCCGACCCTACAGGCCTTGATACCTCTACTTAACCACTGTCCCGACCCTACAGGCCTTGATACCTCTACTTAACCCCTGTCCCGACCCTACAGGCCTTGATACCTCTACTTAACCACTGTCCCGACCCTACAGGCCTTGATACCTCTACTTAACCCCTGTCCCGACCCTACAGGCCTTGATACCTCTACTTAACTACTGTCCTGACCTTACAGGCCTTGATACCTCTACTTAACCACTGTCCTGACCCTACAGGCTCCGCGGTACCACCTGTGCCGCCCGTCAAACCCCTCAAGCTCCAGCCCAGGCTGTACCTCACACCGCAGGACCCTCAGGACCATCCAGGGACGGGGCCCGGCGATCGGCCCGGCGAACCCCCACCGCGGTGGGAGGGGCCGGGGCCGTCCACGGTGCCCTACAGCTATGTGGAGCGGCTGAGGACAGAGTGTGACGGGATGCCGGGCGGAGGAGGGGAGGACTTCTACGGCGAGGACGGGGGGGTGGGGCTGGACAGGAGCTCCTACCACAACGCCATCGCGGCGCTGGCGAGCGCCAGCGAGGAGGACGAGGACGAG
Organism: Muraenolepis orangiensis; assembly: GCA_027704905.1. Classification (NCBI taxonomy): domain Eukaryota; kingdom Metazoa; phylum Chordata; class Actinopteri; order Gadiformes; family Muraenolepididae; genus Muraenolepis; species Muraenolepis orangiensis. Next base: position 19,136,561 of record CM051004.1, read on the forward strand.
GGGAGGGGGGAGGGCGAAGGGGAGGGGGAGGCACACGACCACGACCACGCTGGCCAGGAGGACAACGAGAAGGAGGAGGGGAGCGGGGGGAGGAGGAGGACGAGGAGGAGGGCCAAAGGGAAGGGTGGCTTCCAGCGCCCCCTGGTGGAGACGGTGTCGGCGTTCCGGCCCACAGGGTTCAGCTCCCGCCTGCTGCCAGCGGAGAACAAACCCCTGGAGATGGAGGTGCTGCGGAGGTCCAAGGAGCTGGTGCTCAGACACGACCACTGCAGCATCGCCCGGCACATGCTGATGGCCGACTGCCAGGTAGGCACGGACACACACACACACACAATAATATTCTGTCTGTTCGAATGTGTCTTTTGTAATGAATATTTGATTTTATAAAAATTAGATAACATTCAGGTCCACTTCTACGGTCATGTTGGGTTTTTCCTGTTATAACGGCGCGTCACAACGTGTATGCTGTCACAGGTCGCCAGGATACTGGGCGTGTCATCGGAGGTCAAAGGCCAAATGGGCGTGGCCTCCGGTCTGGAGCTGGTGACCCTGCCACACGGTCAGCAGCTGAGGCTGGACCTGATGGAGAGGTAACACACAAAGCATGAACCGCAAGCTCAAACTCTCCCTATCCACGTCAGCTTCACTCGCTGTTGCTGTTTAGTTAGCCGTCGTTTTAGTGTCGACATCGGTCATCAGAAATGATCAGAAATTGTAAATGGGAAACCTTAAGGTTCTTCTTTTAACACCAAGTGAAGTATTTGATCATTCTTTGTCTTCATGTGTTGGATGATAATTGATGCAGTGGGTTACTTAGTAGGGTTATGGATGGTCCAGATCTACACTGAAATCCACAAAATGTAGGAGTATAAAAGTACAGATGGACTCAAATGTTCCTCCTTCCCCAGACACCACACTATGGCGATCGGCGTGGCTGTGGATATTCTGGGATGTACGGGCAGCGTGGAGGAGCGGGCCTCCACCCTGAACCGCATCATCCTGGTGTCCCTGGAGCTCAAGGACTCGGTGGGAGACCTGTACGCCTTTACCGCCATGATGAAGGCCCTGAACCTGCCCCAGGTGAGCTGACCAGCAGCATCTCTCTCTCTCTCTCTCTCTCTCTCTCTCTCTCTCTCTCTCTCTCTCGTAAAAGCCCCATATAGACTAGATGGAGTACCTCATTATTGGAGACCATGGGTGAACTACTATACACACAATGCATATTGTGTGTATAGTATAGTGTGTATTGAATCTAAATCTAAAGCTATTTATATTGCACTTTGTACTCTTGTTGTTCTAGTGGATGTATTTTATTGTTATTTTGCCGTGAGGGAAGTCACAGCGAATTAGCCGTCACTCTGATTTACTTGAACGTAATACTCACACACCAACACCACATGGTGTGTGTCAACATACATACACACTCACACATTCCTTGGTTTGTGTGTTTTGTGCATTCAGATCAGCCGCTTGGAGCACACGTGGACGGCTCTGCGGAGGTGCTACACACAGACCGCCATCACCTACGAGAAGTGCCTCAAACCGTTCTACAAACACCTCTACGAGGGGACAGGTACCTGCTTAACGTTCCTACTGGGCGGAGGTGCTTCTGGGAGTGAGACCGAAAACGAAAAACCACGTAGCGTCATGTGACCACGTGAAGATGTCACACGGGGTCAATTTACTACGTGGCAGCTTACCACTGGTGTCAAAGTCACTTTGCTAGCTTTTCACCCATTGCTTATTTCTTATTAATTTATTAATTAAAACCATTATTTATTATTAATACCACTCCTCTACACTCCTGTTGGGGTGGGTTTGTAGCCAGAATGTTTGATCGACGTCACCTGGCAACCCTAAAACAGCCAATAACTAAATTCAAACTCATGCAATAGCATGCATTTACCCACAGAGGGCGATTTGAGTCCATTTTACATCAACGTATCAAACGTTATTTTACTTGTGCATTCAAGTGTCGATTTTTTAAATGTTTTTTAGTTTGCAACCCACTACATCACATATTTTAATCTAAAATAAGTTGTTTAAGGGTTTAGTTTTCCTTTAAATAAAAATAACATCACCATGAGGGCCCGGGCGATAAATGTATCACCATGATAGTTATGGGTAATTTGACACTATATCCATACATATATAAAGATATATAAATAAATAACACATTTAATATGCTTCTGAATTCAAAACACTGTTCGAAACCGTCTGAGCGGCATTACATTGAAGTATATGGAAATGTAAAAGTATGGTATCAGACCAAAACAAAAAAAGTTGTCTTTTCACTCACACACTTCATTTACACTATAGAGCAGGGCACCACGATAAGTCAATCTTTATTTCACGAGGATGCGATAAACGGTAATATTGAATCATTGCCGGGCCCTAATAACACCCCCCCCCCCCCCCCCCCAACGTGCAGCTTCCCTGCCCCCGGTGGTGAGCGTGCCCCTCCTCCTCCCCCTCCTCACCCTGATGGAGCGTCCGGAGGTGACTCCCGAGGGGGGGGAGCTCTGGGAGACCAGCGACCAGGGCTGTGACATCATGCTGCGCCACCTGGAGGCGGCGCGGGGCATGGCGCACCACGCACACGGATACACGCAGCACGCGCAGAGGGCGCTGGAAGGTACGCACGTACACGTACACACACACACACACACACACACACACACACACACACACACACACACACACACACACACACATGAACAGACACACACACATGAACACAGACACACACACACACTCACACACACATGAACCCACACACAAACACACATGCACGCAAACACAGCACGAGCTGAGGGCGCTGGAAGGTACGCACGTACACACACACACATGAACACAGACACACACACACGAACACACTCACACACACATGAACCCACACACAAACACACATGCACGCAAACACACAGCACAAGCTGAGGGCGCTGGAAGGTACACACATGAACACACACACACACACATGAACCCACACACAAACACACATGCACGCAAACACACACACACACAGCACGAGCTGAGGGCGCTGGAAGGTACGCACGTACACACACACATGAACACAGACACACATACACACACATATGAACCCACACACAAACACAGACACACACACACATTAACAGACACATGCACGCAAACACACAGGTACACGCAGCACGCGCTGAGGGCGCTGGAAGGTATGCACGTACACACACACACACACACACAAACACAGACACACACAAATACATGAACACACACACAGACAAACACACACACACGTGTACAGACACACAAAAACACACACAGCTGAGTTTTAGTGATGATGACTTGACTTCCAAGTTGCTATCTAACTGTCTTTATTGTTTGTGTGTGTTTGTGTGTGCATGTGCGCGTGCGCTTTTAGGGTTCCAGTGTGACGAAGACCTGCTCGAAGTGTTTAAGACAGACTTTCAGCAACGGTTGCTATGGGGAAGTCGGGGTGCCACTGTGAACCAATCGGATCGCTACAGCAAGTTCACTCTCATCCTCACCGCATTGTCACGGAAACTGGAGCCACCGCCCACAACACACACACCACTCTGAGGAGTGCTGTACCAAGTTATAAGAGAAACAACACACACTTGTATGTTTGTAAATGTACTCACTAGCACTTTGAAAACACCTTACAGCATCACTTGTGAAAATGTGTATTCATTGACACAAGGTTATGTAGTGGTTGTTCAGCTAGCAGGTTTAGCTGAAATACCACAGTTTGTACATATGGAACAGTGGAAGCGGACAGCTCTTCCGATTGGGTCGTAGTTGTGGAGGCAGGGAACCATCAACACCATCTACCACCAGCAGCAGTCCTGTCCATTATTAAATATTGTTTTGTGACAGGTCCAACGAGAGCAAAATGTCATGAAGGTGTTGCGATGATGCATATAATATATATGTATGATTATGCATGGTGTGTGTGTGTGTGTCTGTGTATACATGTGGTCAATCACTGCTAATGTGTTAGATGTACTTACTGCTGATGGATGGACAGACTGGTGTTTCTGCAGTGTTGCCAGGCGATGCACACTCCCTGATGACTTGGCTATGTCACATTTAGATGTTTTTGTTGTTCCAAACATTACATGAGTTAAATCAACTGCAATCGTTTTGGGGTCATTTAGAAAAAAGAGACGCGTGTTTAGATATATATTTGATGGTTCCTGGGGTCCGGGTAGAGTACCACAAGGATTTATATATGATATCTGTATTTTAGGGCTGCAAATAACATCATAATATTATAATACATAATATTTTCATTGCTAATTCGTTAAAGGATTACCTTTGATTTTCATCATTTTGTTCATTCTATGTATAAATAACAGTATGATTGTCACAAGTGTTAAATTAACTTTAACCTCACTCAACTGAGGAGCAGCAAAGAGAAAATATTTTATCATTCTAATATCCTGAAAAGAGAAAGGAACCAAATATTAACATTTCCAACGCCAATCGATTCATTTTCTGTCGACACCGACAGTGAATATAACAAATAACATGTCATCGCTGTAGCGCATCACATCAGGTTTCAATTAGGTAATTGCGTCTGAATCTCAGTTGGCCACGTGTGGGGATGTGAGACTCAAAAGAGTCATAGTCATGAAAGAGAACCCTGTGATCCCTATGCAGCCCAGATGTGATCGATATCTTTGGATATCGAACAGCGATGAAGCACCTGAGAGCCTCATCGCTGGGTTCAGAAGAAGTTGAAGGCCATATCGCATCCATCGTGTTAAACCTCCCCTCAAACGGCTCAATAATACAATCATAACAGACAGATCGGTGAAATAAGACCACTTTTAATCACGTCTCTCATCAGTTAGAAGTAATATGAGCGTTAATAAGGGATAAAACCAAAACAACGGAGCGATTCAGTGTGATATATCTCATTTAAAAATGGGTCTTTTATTCCGTTAATATAGCATGTGTCATCATGTCAACTATTTTCCAAATAGTCATTCCACTATCGGCAACTAAAAATGGTTTTCCACTTGGTTAAAAGTCTTGAAAGTACTGCAAATGCGAAATGCTCCAAATACTCAAGTAAAATAATATGTTTGTTATAGGTTATATAATATGTTTGTCCCCACAACCTGGTGTTCTACTCACCATGCCGTCGGGGGGTCAGGAATGCATTACATTTGGGTGGGTTTTATATAAGAAGACACTTAAAGAGGCTTATGAGCCTGAACCTGTTCTGAGACAACTAGTGTGCGTTTGTTACATACTGTTGATGTGCAATAGACAAAAAAGGTGTACAGTTTTAATGCATGTGTATACTAGACTGTAATATATTTTTCGCTAAGAAGTTATTTACTGTAAAAAAAAAAATTAAAACAATGATTATGGATTTCAATCTTTCCATTGAGTACTACTGTAGCATCTGATCTAATAGATAACGTTATTGATCTGTGAAAGAAGCTGTGCATGTGTGACCTTTATTAAAACAAAAGTATTGTGGAAAGAGAACAGAAGTATTTTTTATTCACAATTCCGATTTTTTTTTTTTTAAAGAGTCATTGAGTTGTTGGCCACGTCGAAGCCGATGAGAACCGCACTAAGACATTTGAAGACATATTTGGAGTAAACATGGTTTAATAATCACACTCACTAAGTGTGGTCCAAAGGTTAGGGTGTTTGACTTTTAACTTTTTGGCCGACCAGCCACTGTGGCCAGTGGTTTTCCAAAGTCACTGGCTTCCCCTCCCTGCTCCTTCTGAGTAAAGATCAGGGGGAGAGGAATAAGGTGAGGGTTAACATTAATAGGAAGTGTAATGCAGTAAGTACACTGTGTCACAATGAGTACTACAATTACAAAAACTTGGAATCTAAAAACGACACGCGAGAGGGCCAAGTGGATGGGCCAATGGAATGAGCACACAGTGCTCATGGGAGTTGTAGTATGATGTAGTATCATGTCCAATTACCACGTCATTATTTCAGATGCCTTTTGTAAACTACAATGATTATTTTTATTTTTTTTACAAGCGTTACAAGCCACTGATCAATTCTACCGGCCATTTGGCCAGTGGACCGGTGTTGATGTCGAGCCCTGGTGGTTAGAGGAGAAAGATCCACTCACAAGAGCACAGGTTTTTACTATACTTTAACTCAAATCACAGCCAATACCACCCTCCTAACTAGTCAGTTAGTTATGAGGGTGTGTGGCTTACTCATGTGTGTCGAATAAATGCATATAATAAAAACAACTTTTCAATGTCTTATTTATTTAGAACCATATATTGGAAGCTGGATATGGGGGGGGGGGGGAAGGAGAGTCATAAAAAATAAAAAGTGACAAATATTCAAAGTAATACGATGTGCTAAACAATATGAAATGTGACGTACCGCCATGGGTTATTACAACATACAACCGTGGACAAAAAAAAAAAACACCTGGGTCCAAATGGAGATGACGGGTTTGTTAACACCCCCCCCCGTCTGACCTCCATGGCTGGAATTCAATGTGATGATCGATTGCTTTTCTTTCTTCTGGGCGAGGACAAACTGTTTGACCAGAACGCGAAAAAAAAACCAAAACACACATTCGTAAAATACATGAGCTGTTGAATTACCTTACCTACGAAAAGGATGGCTTGCCATGTTGAGACATGCCTGGTTTACCAAGGACAACGCAAAGTCAAATTTAAGGAACTATATACTGTATGTATATATATATTATTTCCTAAATAAACCACTTTGCTGTAACCTTTTGACTTCATCTTCAAAACTAATAAAAGTAAAGAAAAAAAGTGTCCATAATCAGAATTACATCGTAGTGGATCTGATATGCATATTTATATTTTAATGTACAGTGGAAATGTAAAAATGCTTAACATTTTTGGTGTGTGATATTTCTAGTTGCTTGTGTCACATTTAAAGTCCACCACTCATTGGTTCCAAGACAAGAAGAAACCAAAATCCTGATTTAAAGGGTCCATTCTCAGCAGGAGCTGATCAACTATCCTCACATTAACATTGGACAATATACACTGTTTAAGACAGCAGACCTAAACCAGCTATTCAAACAATACACTACTGTTGGTGCACCTTGGAATGTTGCACACATCTGTAAAAGGGACATTCACACTCCTTGCAGGAACTGGCAAACGTTGCCTTCATGCTACCTTTGCACCCTCAACAGTAGACTACTGAACTGGGACCCTTGCAGGTAGGTACTTAAAAATGGCCCCTTAAACTTTAACAAATGTGACAATGTCAAATGATGAGGCTGCAATGTCATTACGGGCGTCAATAGGAAAAAAAACAAAAAACAAAAAAACAATCCTATTTTGTACATTTCACAGCTTCAAATTAAAACCACAGGTTGAAAAATAAGGCATGGTCGTTGCTGTTCAACCCGGTGGGAGACGGTACAGCGTGCAGACAGCCCAGCTGTGTGACTCTGGACTGAGATAGTGGTGACAGCGAGTCAACAGCAGGGAGGAGAACCCCGAGGCAGCGAGTGGTTCAACACTCAAGTCCTAATGAGACGTTGCAAAAAAAGCAAAAAGAACAACATCCAAGATGGGAGATCATGCACAAGAAGGGGAACAAGAAACGTCGAGTCGCTTGTCGTTACAAAAAAAAAAAAGTATAAAACTGAACTGCAAAAGTATTGGAAAGTTAGTCGTAGTGGTCCATTTGGGATCCTCTCTCTCATTCATTCATCCGTACATTCATCCGTCCATTGGTCTGCAGAACACTCATTCACTCGCCTTTTCAAATGCGTAAGAATTGCGGGACAAAGTGCATCGGTTCAAATCCCACTCCTGCTCGACAGTGGCGCTCTGCATGATCTCAACAGGGTTGAACGTATATATATGCAGCAAAAAAATTTAAATAAAAGACAATCACAATGCAAAGACATTCAGCCCAGAATGACCTTAAAAGATGCTTATATGTACACAACATGGGGGGGGGGGGGCAGGGAACGACCGTCCTGAAAGCATCAGGATATGCCCACCACACGCATATTCTAACGCATGCAACACATGTGCCGTGTTGTTACTAGAGGGGGGGGGGGGTCCTCACATCCATTCACACCTAAAGGAATGTTGTCATGGAAACACAGCGGTCGGGGGGGGGGGGGGGTTGGAGGACGGGGTTGCAAGTGTGTGTGTGTGTAGTAAATAGAGGAAAACCTGGATGGAAAAAAGCTAATAAAAAGGTGTACTGAGAGGGAGGAGTGCGTGGGTCTATGCGGTCTGTTGGGAGGCGGGACCATTAAAGAGACACTCAGCCACACACACACACACACACACACCCTATGAGGAGTTTGTCAGGAATGGTCACATTATGGGGGGGGGGGGGGGGGGGGGGTCTTCTGTCGGGTCTCCCACAGGCGTAGAACACCACATTTCATTTTAAATTTTTTGGTGGCGGTGTTGAAAAAGACAGACAATTCCATGGAAGTCCGGCTCTGTGGATTGGCTCTTGCGTGCAGAGACAGAGAGAGATAGTGCTGTTCAGCCGTCAGCTCAGTGTCTCTGTGGGCCCTGCTGAAGCAGGTGGTGGAGCAGCAGCAGCAGCAGCCGCCTCGTGGTGAGGGGAGGGAAATTAAATAGTATATAGTGCCCCCTGCTGGTCAACTGGTGAAATGACCCACAAAGAGAGTAAAGAGAGGAAGGCAACCGTGAACAGGACGGGTAAAAGGGAGCTAGGGGGGCTGAGAGAGAGAGAGGGTTGGACAGAAGGAGGGTTGAAGGAGGAGTGAGGAGAGATAGTGTAGAGCGGAAGAGTGGATAAAGGCTGTCTGAAATCTCTCATGAAGGTTGAAACAGTTAGGGGCATACAACCTGCATGCTGCTGGGATATGGGGTGAAAGTATGAATTATGAATACAAGTATGAATACACAAAAGTTTAGGTCATGCTGTGTGTGTGTGTGTGTGTGTGTGTGTGTGTGTGTGTGTGTGTGTGTGTGTGTGTGTGTGTAACATCATGAGGCAGGCACGAGGAGCAGAGTGGCGCAGGCAGGGAGTTCAGACACAGAGCACAGGTGGATGAGGAGGTGTGTCTACGCTGGTGTTAGTGGCATGGATATATCAAAGCATATTTATACATTTCATATTTCATCAACATGGTGGTGTAATATGCTATGTATTACTGACTCGGCCACGTGTGCAGCTCTTCTGAAACTGTATTGTAAAAACACACAAGTGATTCCTAGCCAACTTTGAGCTAGCTTGAGAACCGAATGACTTGAATGCCGAGCTTAAAATAAAAATACGTCCTCTCCACTAGGGAGCAGCAGTGGACCAGTGTCTGGAACACAGACCCAATGCTGCCGTAGCTTCCCTTCATAAATAGGACAGGGAAGACGCATCATGCACAGGGAAACAGAATAGATGACATCACCGCTAGAGCCGGAGCCAGCAGAGCACTATGCAGGACTCAGCTTTAGTTAATTAACAATGGGACATTAAGACGTTAATTAACACTTGGATTGGCCACCAAGCTAAGTCCTGCTGTTGTTAGGGAGCAGCTGTGTGGTTTTTTTTAACTGAAGGTTCTACCGATGAAACACTGAACTCAACCTCTCAATATGTTGGAGCTGCATCTCCCAGAATGCTTAACTGCTCAGGGATGTGTGATCATGCATGCAGACGTGCAACATGCCTTAAAGCCTGCCTCTCTCTCTCTCTTTTATTCATTTCATCCCAGGCTATCTTTCCATCAACACCCCCCTCACCCTCACCCTCACCCTCTCTCTCTCTCTCTCTCTCTCTCCTTACCCCCTGTTTGTCTTGCTCTGACCACCACCACCAATCAGTATGAGCCCGCCACCAGCCAATCAAATCACCCGGCCACCCTGCAGCCCTCAGGAACCTGCGGTGCACATGAAAAAAGAGCAAGTTACTTAGAGGATAATAACATACTCCACACACACACACACACACACGCACACGCACAATAAAAAACACAGCCATTCGATATGAGAACTGCATATTTACTGTAGCACAATGATACACAATATGATTAGTAATGTCATTCGCAGAGCATTTTAAGAGCATTCCTTAGCAGTGCAGTGGATAACAGAGAACTAAAAAAAGGCCCGTCAAAAATTTGGAACAAACATACTTTCTACAGAGATATTTATAAAAAATAAAAGTGTCTCGGAGCAGGACACAGAGCACATACATCCGTTAGAACAGCTCAAACATACGGTAAAAACGTATCTCATTTAGGCTGACTATTCTCCATCGCCTTCTGTGTCTAAAATTTGATAAGTAACTCGGAAGGAGGAAAGGCTCTTTGACGTGGAAGAACACTGCATGTAGTGATAACCTCCCCTAGATACGTCCCCTAGATACGTCCGGAGCTCCCAGATCTTAACTGTAGAGCTCCAAGGCCCCTGCTAACGAGGGAGGCCTTCTAGAGGCCCCTGCTAACGAGGGAGGCCTTCTAGAGCAACGCATAAAATCGACAATTATTTTGTCCTTTTTGGGGGGGGGGGGGGGGGTGACAAAAGCATGTGAATGACATGACGGCATGGGTTACACGTACACACACACACACACACACACACACACACACACACACACACACACACACACACACACACACACACACACACACACACACACACACACACACACACACACACACACACACACACACACACACACACACACACACACACACACACACACACACACACACACACACACACACACACACACACACACAACCTTGAATGTGACTACATGGTCCCATTTAAAAAGAGCCCAAGGATAGCTTAAAAATCAGAGGGACCTCATCCAGCACAGAGATTAACCAAATACAATAAATTTGACAAATTTACATTACTTAGAAATATAAACACAACACACACAAAAAAACAACCAAAAAAAACATCACAGAAACATTAAATAAAGTGATAGAATTTGCTTTGATCGTCCGGAAGTGGAAGTCTCGACATTCCAGCAGGGTGCAGTAAAAAAAAATAATACAATCTCTAAATGTCTCTTCTGCCAGCGCATGAAACACAAACGCGTTAAAATGGTCTGACAAACACCACTAACGACCCAGTCCCTCTCCCCCCCTGCCTGCTTGTCCGGTGCGCCCACATGCTGGCAAAACAAATGGGGGGGGGGGGGGGTGGCAGGAGGAGGAGTCCATGCAGGCATTTGGACTCTGGTTTACAGAGGAGAGACAGAGAGAGAGAGACAGAGAAACAGAGATGCAGACAGAGAGAGAGAGTGAGAGAGACGCATGGATGCATGGATGCAGGGGATTGGCTGCAATGCAGGGGGTTTGCGATGGCCCGGCCAATCAGATGTAGGTGACGGCACCTTTGCTGCCCTTCTCCATGGTGATCTCCACGTAGGAGGAGGGCACGTAGCCCTCCTCCCCCCCCTGCTTCCGGGCCCGCGTCCAGCCGTCTCCCTTGTCCTCCTCGATGATGTACAGCACCTGCGGGGTCGAGTCATGAAGAAATAAAACTTGCTTTTTGACCTTATTTATTATTTAGGTATATTCTGTGCATATTTGCTGCTTTCATGCATTGAGGAGATCTTTAGGACCAGATGTTGGAATAAGGCCATCTCCATCATAAAGGACCCCAACCACCCCCCTGGGCTCCATCTCTTCTCCCCCCCCCCCCTCCTATCGTCTGGTCGCCGGTTCCGCAGCATCTATACTACCAGACTACCAGGTTCAAGGATAGGTTTTATCCACAGGCGCCTACTGAACTGCTAGGGAGCTGCCACTATCATAACATTGTGTTCCATATTACGTTACACTATCATACTTTTGTCCAGCCGTCTTTCTGGACTCATTTCAATTACTGCATCCATGATGCTGCTGCATAACTTGCCCTTTAGAATGCTTTTGGCACAATTCAACATATGTTTAAATCTAAATCTGTAGGATTGAATCCTCTTTATTGGTCACATACATGAACACACACAGTGAAATGTGTTTCTCTGCATTTATCCCATCCTAGTATTAGGAGCAGTGGGCAGCTATTGTATATACAGCGCCCGGGGAGCAGTGTAGGGGGTCTGGTGCCTTGCTCAAGGGCACCTCGGCAGTGCCCAGGTGTTTCCGGGACTTGAACCGTGAAAATTTTTGACCCTTCAAGAATACAATTAAAAGCAAAGCCAGCTGACGGCTACACAGGCAGTTTTTAATGGTGTCAGCATAGCATAGGGCAATTTGCTCGTTTAAATTGGGATATCTGGAGAAGTTTGGTTGACGATGCCCTTTTCCAAATAGCCAGAGACGGTTTGCTGCTTAAGGTTGTAGGTCAAGTCAAACATGCAGATGCAGGAATAGAGAGGTTGTAAACACGGCAAAGAACCACAGAATATGTTGACCACAGACGACAACAAGTGTGTGTAAGAAAGGACTACATTACCTCATCCTCTGCCATCACCAAGGTCCCCTCGTTCTGACCTGGTGAACAAAAACATAAATCCCAGGAGTTGGTGGCATGCATGCTCAACGGGAGGACATCCCGTCTGCTGGACGACACCATATTGACATCCTATCAACAATCACCCAACTGATAGGACCGGCACTGTTCTCTCACTGATATTCTACATTGAGGTGTGTGTGTGATGCATGGTGCATGCGTGATGCATGTGTGTGTGTGAGTGTTGCATTTGTGTGTTGCATGTTTGTGTGTGTGATGATGCTGACAATGCTGACAAGAGTGCCTGTTAATATTACCCCCCGATTGGCATATTTCTGATAGCCCCCCCCCCTATCTCAAATATGATCCTCAGTGTACTTTATTCCATAGGCCACTGAGCTTGGGGTCAAACGATCATCTTGTCAAACGATCATCTACTGTCGTCAGGGTCGTCTGCTCTGTATTCACCATCAAAGGAGTAGAGAGCCTTGCAGTGTCCGATGACGGGCATGGGGTCGTCGTCGTCAAACTCGTCGTCAAACTCGTGGGGGTCGGGGTTGGGCGGGCCGGGCTGGCGGGGGGGCGGGCTGGAGCGGTGGTGGCGCTGCTGCGGCGGAGGCTGCTGCTGCTTCTGCTGGGGGGGGGTGTGCTGGTGCTCCTGGGTGGTGTCATCTGTATAGCTGCCCTCAGGACTGAGAGAGAGACACAGACAGAGAGAGACAGAGAGAGACACAGAGAGACAGACAGACAGACAGACAGACAGACAGACAGACAGACAGACAGACAGACAGACAGACAGACAGACAGACAGACAGACAGACAGACAGACAGACAGACAGACAGACAGACAGACAGACAGACAGACAGACAGACAGACAGACAGAGAGAGAGAGAGAGAGAGACACACACACACAGAGAGACACAGAGAGAGAGACAAAGAGAGAGAGATAGTTAACAATTATGGTGTGGGAATAGGAGTTAATTGTGGTTTGGGTGCAGTAGTATAATACACATCAACATTGATAACAAGGTGCCGGTATAGATTTATGATGCCAGTGCTAAACGTACACTGCCTTTTGGAGACTCCACATGAACATGGAATTGTGTGTGTGTACCTGTAATGTAATGTGTGTGTGTGTGTGTACCTCTCTCTGCCCTGAGGGGTGTGGTGGTGGTTGTCTGCACTGTGTCTCCGGTCGCCCCGGGAACTCGGCTTGGCCTCCACCTCCGATAGCCACGACTACACGTACGCGCACACACACACACACAGGATGTTTGATTAATTCATCATTGATGAAATCAAGCCATTGCATTATAAAGTAAGACCGCCACTGTAAGTCACTGCATTATAATACAAAACCTCCCCCATTAGGTCACTGCATTACGACATAAAAACCCCAGCGTTTAAACAGCACACACTGAACCTGTACATGTGCAATTGATCACCAATGTGGGCGTTTGGTAATGGTGGTTAAAATTGGAACTCAGTCGTAGTACCCAGACTGTCACCATTGTATTCTGATGCTGTCAGGCATAAGGCAGACAGCAGCTCTGTCATACATCAGAATATAATATATATAATATAATTTGAGGTGGTATCCTGGGGCCTTTACAGTTTCTAGTCTGTTTGCGCCGCCACAAGAGGGCGCAGGCACACCGCAGTGGCCTCAAGACTCCAGATCACAAAAATCAAAAATTGGACTCGGGTTACATACACACTTAGGACTGACTGGGGAATACAGCTAGCCCGTCTCCTTATTGTCTCTACTTATCCCACCTCTCATCTTTCCCTCTTGTCTATCTAGCATCAAATCCCCTCTTCATCTGAACCCTTCAGGGTTACTTTATGTTTGAAGTGTTTTCCTATACAGGCCAGTTGACATCAGCAGGAAGGAGGAACATCGAAAGACAGATAGATGGAAAGATGTATATAGAGAGATGGACAGAGAAAGACAGATGGAAAGATGTATATAGAGAGATGGACAGAGAAAGACAGATGGAAAGATGTATATAGAGAGACGGACAGAGAAAGACAGATGGAAAGATGTATATAGAGAGATGGACAGCGAAAGACAGATAGATGGAAAGATGTATATAGAGAGATGGACAGAGAAAGACAGATAGATGGAAAGATGTATATAGAGAGCTGGACAGAGAAAGACAGATCAGGGCTCAACGTAAATTTGGGTAAAAGTGGGTCACAAATTGACTTGCCCGAATACAAATTGATTTACTTATGAGTATTGTTGTTATTGTTATCAAATAACAACAAAGGCTAAAGCTAAAATTGTCATGTTTTATTTTAATTGCCCAAGCGGGCAAGTAAGTCGTTAGGTTATCTTGCCCAAAGTGGCATTTTATTTTCACCGGGCAATAGTTATTGTTGAGCCCTGGAAATGGATGGATGGATGGAGAGAGCGAGATGTGTAGAGAGAGAGAGAGAGAGAGCGAGAGAGAGAGAGAGAGCGAGAGAGCGAGAGAGAGACAGAGACAGAGAGACATAGGCAGAGGAAAAATCATGGGTCAGGTTGCAAACCCGAGGGGGGGGGGGGGATCCTCATGACCACAAAGAGTCTTTATAGGTGGATGCCCCACCGCCACCCCGCCACCCCACCGCCCCACCGCCGCCCCACCACACCTCATTCTTGTGTATTTCTGAGCGCAGCTTCTCCATGTTGCAGATGGTCTCCGAGATCTTGGGCTGCAGGCTGCTGGGGTCACCCATCTGAGGGTTCTTCTCATACACGTCTTTCATCTTGTTCAGCGCATCCCTGATCAAACACACACGATTAAAAGACAAAATATTTACAGGGATGTCAATATTACAGGGATGAAACCACATGCAATCTATTCCAAATGATTGCCTTTCGTTACACATGTAAACGTGAATTCAATCTGTGCTTCACCCTGATCCAAACTCTGTCCAATGTCTTCTTGCTAGTGGTAAGCATTTTGTTTACTTGCGTGTACATTTGCGCGCGTGTGTACGTGCGTGCGTGTATTTGCGCGCGCGTGCGTGTATATTTGCGCGTGCATGTGTGTGCGCGTGTGTGTGTGGGCCGGGGGTTTACCTCTGGTCCACCTCCTTCTGGAGCTCCTTGCTGAGCTCGTCGATCCTCAGCTGCAGCCTCTTCCTGCGCTGCTCCGGGGGCAGGTGGCTGAAGTCCTCCAGGGATGGGGCCTGGAGTTGAGAGAGAGGGGAGAGAGCGCTCAACATTCCCCACCAAGAGAGTCACTTCCTCGGGCCACGCTGGGCCGGCTGCTGCTGGGCGGCCAGTATTGTGGACCGTGCTTCAGGGAGTCTATGTGATGTCGGGGGGGGGGGGGGGGTTCTCTATCTCAGAGGTGGTGTATAGCGGCTCTGGGCCACATGTCAGATGCTTGGAATCGGGGATTTTTTGAGGACACAATAAACGTTTAATTGCATGTGGATATAATAAGTATCTCCTGCAGCTGATACGACACCACAACTACTAAATAAAACCAAAGAATCAATATGAATCCATATCAAGAGTTGTGGCTGTTAAAGGGACTAGCTTAGTTACTACCTTGAACTTGCAAGACAAACATGCGTAACATGGCAGTATCTGCCCACAGGCGTACGATCTGACACTGGCCCGTCTCGCCTCGTGATGTTTAGTGTATGTAATCGTGTTTGTTGTTAAGGCCTGTTGCTGCTTATGTTTTAACCCGTTTTATGGTCCTATTTTAAAACAGCATTTACTGTACTCTTGCGGAGCACTTTGTGACCTTGCTCTGTGAAAGCTGCTATACTATACATAAACTGTGCTTTACTTACAACAACAACAAAAAAATCTGTAAAGCCCATGTGTATGAGAAGCGTGGGCACTGACGGCTGACTGCCGGGTACAGCGAAGCTGACACAGTCCCAAGTGAACTAGGTCAGGTATTTGAACACTATTAGTTTTTGTTCCTTGATTTCATCGCCGTCTGGCTGTATGGTGGTGTATTTATGAATGATGAAGCAATAAAACCATGGATCCATTCTTTCATTTTCACGGACACAATATCAGATCAGGATGTCATTGGTGGCGAGTGTCTCCGAAAGGCCAGTGTGAAAGTTGAACATATTTTAACTAGGGGCAACACCCCCCAAAAATAGGCTCCTCCTCCTTAACGTGAGTTAGAGGTGGTCCCATAGAGAATGCATCATTAAAAGGAACTGGACTGGGCAATAATCGGACGGCAAAACCTTGTAGATGTGTACAGATGGGTAGATGTTAGTGTAGCAGGAGCGGTTCTAATCTGAGTGGGGGGAGATCCAAAAAAGAGCTAGTCTCTAGACCAGTTACTAGCACTAGCTCGGCATGGGCTAGAGTTAACAATATAGCAGACCACAGGGTCATCAACTACAGTCACCTGTGTGTGTGGCAGGGCCACACACACACACACACACACACACACACACACACACACACACACACACACACACACACACACACACACACACACACACACACACACACACACACACACACACACACACACACACACACACACACACACACACACACACACACACACACACACACACACACACACACCTGTTTATGCTACATACAAACAAACACCACTTACCGTTTTAATTGACCACTGAGCCCAAAAGCAATAGCCATGCAAATTAAAGAGACAAGACAACATGGAAAGCTTGTTAGTGGTGGAAAATCAGCGGTGCCAGTGGGAGAAATGATCACTCCTCTAGCTAGACCAGTCACTCCTTTAGCTAGACCAGTCACTCCTCTAGCTAGACCAGTCACACCTCTAGCTAGACCAGTCACTCCTTTAGCTAGACCAGTCACTCCTCTAGCTAGACCAGTCACTCCTCTAGCTAGACCAGTCACTCCTCTAGCTAGACCAGTCAGACCCCTGAGGGAGAAACCATACATTCTGGCTGACCGTCTGACAGCAAAGTCTAGGTCTATCAGGAGATCTATCCACTGGATTAGACCGGCTACTTAACCACCAATCCAAATCAGATGCCCACATACAGCAGTTTGGTGTTGGCACTGAGGCCAGTGTTATCGATCAGTTAGTGTTCAAACTGTCGGGGGGATGAGTTACTGTTTAAGCTGCATTAGCACAGCCATGCTAACATTGACAGGGAAATATTTAGACACAAACACACTTGTCGAAAGCTAACCCTTACTGGGTTCTCTGCACCAGAATTTATCAGGGTGCCCTCTAACTACAAAACTCAAAATCACAAAGAAAAACCTGCACAGCAAACCAAACACACACACCACACAAACAAAAGGCTGTCAATCACCTGGATGTAGGAAAGAGAAAAATACCCCAAAAAAATATTCACGTTCAGACATGGTTGAACGAACAGAGAAGAGGGGAAAAGAATCCACCGCATCACGTCACAAATGACCAATCAACGCACACGAGACGAGGCCCGTCTCCGGGCGGATGTCTCCCTGCCGGCTCACCCCTCTCTTCAGGCCCCTGAGCGCGGGGATGCGCGGAGCGGCGGCCGTGACCTCCGACAGGCAGCGGCCCACGCTGTCCCAGTTGAAGCGGGATGGGGGAGCGGAGGGGCGGAGCTCGGAGAGGGGGCGGGGCCGGGGGCGTGGCCGGGATGAGGAAGAGGAGCAAGAGGTGGGCAGGAGAGGAGGAGGAGGAGGGGCGGAGGACGGAGACTGATGAGCGAGGAGCAAATAAACAAAAAATGATGGCGTGTGTGAGTGTGGGGAGGCTACAGTTATGGTTTATTACACTCCATCCCTACGGACTTTGACTGCAAGTTAGTCATTAATGATTTCTGTAAGTTAGTCTTTAACATGGTCTGTAAGTTCCATATTATGCGTCACCTCATTAAGTAAAGGCCTTGACATATGGACCCATGCATTAAGACCAGAAACGTAAGTCTAGCCCCTGTCCATATTTAAAACCTTTTTCTAATTTAAATAAACATGACTTAAAGTAAAATCTAATCTATGGTATAGCAAATATGATGCTATATGTATATGATAAATTATGCTTGTGTATGAAATGTGATGCTAGATGTATGTGATGCTTGATGTATATGATGCTATATTTGATGTGTTGATCGTAAACCACCCATAGCGTCTCTTAGTCATAATGTGGACATTCATTAACACACACAGATGCGGGTTGATCATTAAACAGCACACAGACTCTTTCTGGAAAGTAGGGCAAAGTCCAGTCTGTGATATTTTAAGAAATTCTTTTTAAAAGATTTAGTACAGCCACAGTACACGCCCTTTGGCTGGCACAATAGTGACACATACACATGGTTCAGGGTAGTACGTGGCAACAGATGACTCAAGTCATAGTCAAGTCTGGACCACACAGCGACTCATTCTAATGAGTCAGAGAGCGACAGCGACAGCGAGAGAGAGAGAGAGAGAGAGAGAGAGAGAGAGAGAGAGAGAGAGACAGACAGACAGACAGACAGAGGACAGGCACAGCAGGTGGCGCTCTCGGCATACAAACAACTAGACCCTTCCCCGTTAGTACACGGTCATGACTCCTCCTCACCTTTGGTTTCTTGCCAAACGGCCAGAGTTTGTTCTTGGCCTTGCCCATGGAGTGCTTGGGGTCCGCTCGTGTCCCACCGGAACTTCCTCCGCTCCCTCCGCCCACCTCCTTGTCCCGTTCACGCTCCCCTTTAGGCGTGTTGCTGATGGAGGTGGCGTCCGAGCGACTCAGGTTCTGGCTGAAGTCCTCAAAGGGGAAGTCAGTGGGTGGCACGAAGCCCGACTTGAATGACTCCACCACGATGGCCGAGTCCTGGGTGGATTTGAGAGAGAGACAGAAAAAGAGAGCGAGAAAGAGTTAAAAGAGAGATTGATTTATGCCTTATACCCTTTACACCTGTGCCTGTGTGTCCTCTTTTGATTTCCTCTTCCGTCAACATGACTTGCAAAAAATGACTTGTGCACCACCCACATCTTCATCACCACCATCCCTCACCATAATCCCATCACCACCACCACAACCCCAACTCCACTATCTCCACTCCCTTACCACCAACCTCCCTCACCTCCACCACTATCTGCCTCACCACCACCACCACCAGCCCTGCGTACCTTGCGTTCGTCAACAGCCTTGGCGGCGGACACCATGCCCTCCAGGCACTTGGAGACGATGGGCACCACCCTCCGCTCCACCTCGGCGAAGCTCCGGAACGTCTCGCCCAGCTTCACCGTGCGCCGCTCGTCCATGGCCTGCAGGTTCTGGTCAGTGGGACGGCATTATAGGTTCATAACAGGCCAATAAATACAGAGTATGGGTAGTACCTACGCTGGGTTTATAAAGATAAATCAATTGTACATAGTACTAACCTACTATATATTTAAAACTATATACATTGCATCAGACCCGGCCTTGGTTTATCTATATCTGGAGGATTATATCTGGAAAGATCCTCTTTATTGGTCTCTGCATTTAACCCATCCTTGTATTCGGAGCATTATAAAAGGTAAAACCATAAATACAATTGAAAAATATATTTATATATCTAAAACTTTTTTAGGGGCTTTTTGTACATGTTAGCAAACTAGCGGGTACACTTTGGTCATCCCCTGGTTGTTCTTGGACGGACTTTATAAATACATCCACTGGACTTGTTTTAATACGTTTCCAGGCAACGTTGCGAGGCAAGGACACCCAGGGTCAGTGTGTGCTCGACTGGCGAACAGCACTGTCATTTTGGTCCTGTAATTGGGGAGGGCTGTAATTTGAACCATAACTAGGCCAGCCTCGTCCTTAAAAGGCTTTTCACTTTGAAAAAAACATGCACCGCCATAGGTCTCCACCAGAATGAGAAATCTCTGCATGTTTGAGTAGTCGTGTAGTTTGAACTGAAAAGTCAACAAACCTGGGACCAAATGTGTTCGTGGTATGCAGATGTAACGGACTCCAGCAGGTGGTGCTGTGCAATGAAGTAAACCTCACACCCCGACAACCTTAAAAAGACGTTCTAGCGATGAAGCTATAGAGCCCATGGGCTTTAGCGTCTCACGTTAGAGCGTCGCCTCTCATGCCGGGAAGAGTGAGTTCGAATCCCGTGCGGGACACTCACGGTTCCACAGACACTTCACCGTGGCCAGGTATGTGTTGCAGGGTTAATACAATCGGGGGAAGGGAAGGGAAGGGAAGGGGGGGTGGTGGTGTTACCTTGAAGATGTGGGGTATGGATGTGTGGAAGTGCTTCCACTGTTCTGCGTTGAAGTTCTGCAGCTGGGCGGCGTACTCGTTCTTGCTCTCATCGGCCATGTGCGTCCGCAGGTACAACTGGGACTTGGCCTGGACCACGATGATGACGATGGTGACGACATTTCCAACGTCAATAAATACCCTTGTGTCTTATTATGTTCGTAGCCGTCTCTATAGAGTCATACGGATTTGCTGGAGAGGGGGCAGGACATCCTTACCTTCTCCACCTCTGATTTGGTGGCGTTGATGTCATTATCTAACCGGTCGTAGCTGAACTGGGATTTCTCCGCCTCTTTGCACTCCCTCTCAAACTTCTTTTTACTCTAGGGAGGGTGAGAGACATTGAACAACAGGAGAGAGAAAGTGAGAGAGAAAACAAGTTAATACAAGTAAGGACTTCAAGAACAGGTCTGCATTACAGCATAAAACTCATGTCAGAGTCTAAGGGTGAGAACGTCTCTCTAACTCCAAGAAATGGAGTTAGAGAGAGAGTCGTAGAGAAAGAGCGAGAGAGAGAGAGAGAGAGAGAGAGAGAGAGAGAGAGAGAGAGAGAGGAGAGAGTTTCCTTCCTGTCCATCCATCTGTATTGCATTACAGACGGTCAGGCAGTTAAAACAGGGTAGAGAGAAAGAGGCAACTTGACAGTCACTTCAGGAACAAGGTGGTGACTATAGTTTGAAAGGTGCACATTATACGCAAAAAAGGAAGTTGATAAAACATTTGAATGTCATGTATATAACGTATCTCAATGCATTGATGGTTGATTGTTCAGTCTATATAGTCAAATCATGTATTACAATATATAGGCTATATATTGTAAAATATGATTCTACTATAGTCAAATCATGTTTTACAAAAAAGTCCAATCATGTTTTAAAATATATAGTCCATAAAGTCCAATCATGTTTTAAAATATATAGTCCATAAAGTCCAATCATGTTTTAAGTATGGTTATGCATTCATCTTAAGAATAAACATTTCCAAATTTTCCAACAAATCCTAAAAACGGAATACCTAAGACAGAACTCACAATGTCCATGTGTTTCCAGCACTGTTCAAAAAACTGCTGTGTCTTCCTGCCCTCCTGTAGATGCTGCAGGACACACACACACGAACACTCATTTCGAGACAAGAAATGATTAGCATACTAGGCCCCGCCCACTCCTGGTTGTGGCCACTCACATGCTTCCGCTCAGCCTTGAGGTCCAGGCTGTACCTCATCAGCTCCCCGTACACCTTGTGGCCCATCTCCTCGGCAACCACCTCCCGCTGGCCTGCATAGTCGTTCAGCTCGTTCAGGATGGAGTAGAAGGACAGGCACGATGTGAACCTGAGCGCACACACACACACACACACACACACACACACACACACACACACACACACACACACACTTGCTATTGTTTGGGTAAAGGGTCTTCACATACACACTCCTTCAAAATGAAAAGCGGCATCACCATTTACAGACATCATCATCTTCATCATCCTCACCTTGGCTCTTCATCTTTAGAGCGTTTTGGACAGTACTTCTTCACTAAATTCCTGTTATGACAGACAGAGAGCGAGAGAGATAAGGTACGTTAAAGAGGCAGGGATAAAGCTCTTCAGCTTATTAGGACAAAAATATGAATGAATACATTTAACTTCAACTACCCACTGGCACTGACAATTAACCAGTGTGTGTTCTGGGGGGGGGGAGAGGCGAGAACGAGAGAATGAGAGAGAAAGAGAGAAAGAGAGAAAGAAAGAGAGTGTGTGCGTATGAATATGTATGGGAGATCTCTACATTTAGACAAAAATTAAGCTAAGCACAACCCCCCCCCCCCCCCCCCCCCCCATGAGAGATGTGCCTTTGATCATTATTCCAGTCAAGCAGAAGCACTGAATTCCATATCCTTATGAGACTTCCTTTGATCACACACACACACACACACACTATATGTATATGGGATATTGTAATGCTTCAATCAATGAAAGCCATACTGGATCAGTGTTGTTATTGCCTATTTTGTGTGTGCGTGTGTGCATGCGTGTACCGTAGCTGCTTGGCATAGTTCTGCTCGATCTCAAGCCTCTCCTTGACAAACTTGGCATAGCGCTCCAGGAAGTCGATCCCCCACTGGGTGTGTTTGTCCAGGTTCTCAAACTGGTCCTGGAGGAAGACATACAAACACATGGTCAAATATATATATATATAGACCGACTCTCCCACTGACACACAGGCTGTGGTAGTTTGATATTATTAAAATCATAAAACACACACACACACACACACACACACACACACACACACACACACACACACACACACACACACACACACACACACACACACACACACACACACACACACACACACACACACACACACACACACACACACACACACACACACACACACACACACACACACACACACACACACACACACACACACACACACACACACACACGACCGAAACTCCTGAGCGACATTTACACACACTTTTTTTTAATTTTTTAAATAAAGTTGAATACACTCATTTCTGTTTATAGTCAGAAGAAAACATTTAACAGGTACAAACATATACTCCACAATGTGGCAGTATGGCACAGAATTATTATACTTCTGAATACTTCCATATACATATCCTCCATACAGTGTTTATACACAGGCAGTGTGCCTACTGAACTGCTAGCAGTGCTGCCACTATCATAACATTGTCATCCATATTACATTACACTATCAAACTTTGCTGGACTTTCTGGACTCATTACAGCCACTGCACTGGATTCATGATGCTGCTGCACTACGGGCACTTTTTTTTTTAAACGCCTTTTACACTTTCAACACATGTACATATCATCCATCAGTCACTTTATTGTTTAGAGTATTGTTATGGTATAAGTATAGTACGCAGTATAGTGTATAGCGTTCAATTGTATGAAGTTCATACTGCACGAGGGGAACGGGAAGTAAGCATTCGATTGTACTTGATGTTGCATTTGACAAATACAAATCTTGAATCTACCTTTCGTCTGTATTGTTTGGGGCCATGCCTTTGGGTTCATTAATTGCTTAGAACATGAACAAAAGCATTTCAACATAGCAGTGGGACGCAGCAGTAGATACCGACCGATTCTTCAACATATAACAGCCAATCACAGACCTCTTCTGATCCGACTTATCCCGCTACTGCCTTGCGTTATTACGGTCTAATAAAATAACAAAGACTTCCTGTTTGTCTTTGGGCCAAATGAGCGAGTGAACACACACACCACCCCCCCCCACCCACCCCCACACACACACACACACCCCTCCCCCCTTGTGTTTGCTGAAGCACAGCACTTAGTTCACCTGCCTTTGTTATAGTTTCATTGTTGTACACGTCATGCTATCTGGTGTGTCTGTGTTAGTGTTGTGTGAGTGTTGGATAACAGTGATAGTTCTTTGTTAATGTTTAAATCATTTTTTATGTGAATTAATAAGTCATCTCCACAGACCAGACCATTTCAGTTAAGTGAGTAACATGATATAATGATACCAACTAACCCCGAAAAATAATCTGGAAACTATTGCTACACTTCAATAAATGATAGTGATCGATACTGCAGTCTTAAATTCTTAATTAGTCCAAAGTGGAGGCATCCTCGTGCAAAGACAGCAAGAGCGTCCAATCTGATTGGCTGGACGTTAGGCCGGGGAACATATTTTTGGAAAATCTATTTCTCCCCAAGCCAATTCATTCATTCATTGCAAAAACGCAAAATTTGAATATTAGCTTGGTTGCTCTGTCGTCCGTGTGAGACTGTCCGTCTGTCTGTCTGTCTGTCTGTTGGTCCGTGTCCACGACTCTGCGACCACAGGTGCTCATGAATAAGTCATGGGAGTCGAGGGAGCTATGAGGTCATGGTGGTGAGGGCAGGTAGAGAGGCACTCTGGGGAGATGACAGCACCACTCTCCAGTCTCTCCACACTGCGGGGATAACAGTGGAAATGGGGGTGGGAAAAGCCAAGCCTGGCGAGCGCCGGTTAGGTACAAGGGCCAATACACTGTCGTGAGTTCATTGGTTATGAGTATGCAGGACCAGCCAAGCAGCACATACAGAGAGGAGAGAGGACAGAGGGGTAGCCAAGGCAACAGGCGACTTTATCTGATCCAATATCACACAACATCCTGTTTAGCGCCATAATAGCAGGAACTGATGTCATCCCAGAGTGAGGCTATTCCTGGAGGTATTTTGGTTGCATGGGATGCAATTTCTTTGCATCTATACATGGACCATGCTTCATGCAATCAGAATTCAGTGTTCCATTTGGTTTGGGTTTGTTTGTCGGTTTGTTCATTTATATCTCTCCCAAAACCCTTGCACCCCCTTCCACCAACACAACCACATTCTTTAATTAAAATACTTTTTGTTTTACAATGGCGCAAACTTTTCTAAATGTTGTCTACCCCCCCCCCCCCCCCCCAATGACTGGTTATGGAATTTTCTAAGGCGAAACAGCTACCAATCTTGTTTTAATGAGCCTGGGCCCCAGAGTAGGGCCATACAGTAAACTAGCGAGACCCCCTTCCTAGAACAGGAGAGCTGACAACTCCCCAATGTAGAGGGGCTCCACTACTGGGGAGTCTCCCCCCCCCCCCCTCCCATTCCAACAGCCAATCCGATGGCTCAACAGACCACCCTGGGCCAATCACAAGGTCAGACAGCCTTATGGGTGGGTTGTGGGACAAGGCAGGGGTCATTAGCATAGCAACTGCCACGAGGGACAATGGATTCATTACGCTGTGGCATTCCAGGACAGTGTGTTCGAGACCAAGACACACGGATGTGAGCACACACACAACACACAGGGTGGCGAATGTCAGCTTGTCTGAAACACTGGCATCATTTTAGACCCCTCTAGGCTCTGACGCACCTTCTAAGAGAGAGAGCGAGAGAGATCAAACATGTCATCTAAATGGTGTTCTCTGGAAATCTTACAATCCAGCCTTCTTTCAAATCAGACCATCATAAAACTATTTGATGACCATAAGCATTTCATATCATTCCAGGGTTCCTACAGCTAATAATATTTAAGACTTAAACTTTTTTTTAATGCCATTCAGAATGACATTTAAGACCAACTTTACAATAACCAAAATTGAAGGGGAAAAAAAACAACCGATTACTTTTGGTTTGGGTAATCCGACCCAAAACCGAAATTGTATCTTTCAAAATTTGGATGATTTTGAAAGATAGATTTATGGAATTATAATACCAATTGCAGCCTTATTTATAGATTAATTCATTCAATGCCTTCCAAGACTTGGTAAGGATCCGTAGGGAACCCTGTTGAGTTGCAGACACCAGGTTATGCAATGCCCTGATTGTGGCATGCTCTGTGTCCTTTACAGATACCAGTGCTTTGTACTCCATGTAAAGTTGCAGTCCTCATTTCGGTGACTGATGTCTGCGTTGGACAATGAGTGTGCTACTTTATGGCCTTCTTCCCCGTTTTATGTATATGTATGTACAACAACTTTAGACCCATGCTTTCGCGTCATCCCGTCTAAAGCGCCAGAGAACGAAATTTACAGTGCAGCTTCCAACGTGAAACATACTACACAGTTGAAGGCTCTCTCTTGCTTTTAACATGGTTGTTTGCTTGACCTGTGAATGACGTGGTGAAGCAAGATGTTGTTGCCCAGGCTTTGACTCACCAGCTAAGGTGAGTCTCCAGAAGAATACACCATTTATGGGCAAAACAAAGCCAACGGGCCACTCAGGCAACACTTGCCCACGTGACCTCTGTCCACGTCTAGCTCTGCAGAGCCGGGAGGCGGCCTAAGCCCATGCCTGCAATGGTTTAGTTTGAAAAACAGAAAATATATTTCTGTTGCGTTTAACTATAGAAAGAGTGATTATTGGAGAGGAGGCAGAAGAACAAACTGAAAGGAGGAACAAAAATACTAAAGCACAGCCAACTACCCATTTACCCAACTAGCAATTTGTGTGTTTGATGCATGATGTCATTTCTGAGTTGATTATGTCACTGCGAGTTCTCCTTGCATGGTATAATTCAAGCCCAGAAATAGGTTCTTACTAAACAAGGTCTTCCGTGGCCTTTTTATACTGGAAAGTCTAAAGTCTGATAGTCCAAATGCAAGAAATACAAGCAACATCATCTATACACATTACATGCATGATTATTTAGGTATTTACAGAGTTTCTGTGGATAGCTATGTTTTTCCTCTGGATTCTTCCTATTTTTATTTTCATACGCCCATACGACTATGAAAAGTTTTGCAAATGTCACACCTATTTGTATCATTGTTTGTATCCCGGTCACAAACAGCTTCTTCCCCACGGCCTCCAGCCTCGTCAACGAGGTCCGCCTCTCCCTCTGAAGATCCCCCCCCCCCCACTGGACCCAGCTCTCATACACCCACACATACACTCATAGACATATTTATACTTGGATTTAGATTTAGATTAAAATGCTAAATTTGCACTGGACATATTGTTTTAGTCTTGTTCCGTTTTGTCTGGACCCCTCCTCTCACCCAGGCCCCAGTCTCTCTGCACCTCCCCTCCAGCAGGAGGCTCCCCCCGACCCCCCCCCCCCACTGGACCCAGCCCTCATACACCCACACATACAGACCAATATTTATATTTAGACTTATATTTTAAAATGCTAAATTTGCACAGGACTTCTTGTTTTGCCTTGTCTGTACCGTTTGGTTTTGCACGTTACGGTGTTGCTCCAGACCCGTGTCAAATTCCAATGCGTGTTTCAACAACTGTATATGGCAATAAACCACTTTCTGATTCAGAAGGTCTCTAAAGAACTTGGTACCACGCGAACTTGGACCCATAAGGTCTGTCTGGATTGATCTCTTCAGAAGACTTCAGCAATCAAATTCTAAATAACCACTAACCCACATGACAAAAGAAAGGTGTGTGTGGTTGGCAGTAAATACCTTCCATTATTTATTATGATTCTACCAACCAGAGACAGAGAGCGAGATGTAGAGTTGTGTCCGTGTGTCTAAATACTGTTGTTGTGATAGATGTGTAGAAGTGTAAACAAGGAGAAATATGCCAACCTCTGAACCTCTTACATGACTCACAACCCACCACCGATGAGCTGTAGTCACACTTTAACCAGTTGGCAAACACACCATAGTCAGGCCTGAAGTACAAACACAGATTGTTGGGCCTCGCCATTGAAGTCATTAGCAGAGGAGAAGAAGGGGAACAAAGAGAGGAGGAAGGAAAATATGAGATAATAGAGAGGGGACTGCATGTGTCATGTGTCTTCAATAAAGTGCATGGATGACAGACGTTTACCATCTGACATATATGGCGACAACATGCTTACTAGAGCTTCACTGGCTCTCCTGAACACAACAGAGACAGACAGACGGATACAGGAGAGCAAGCAAGGGAGACAGAGAGACAATACAGACAGACCGAGACAAAGGCAGACATGGAAAAAGACGGCGACAAAGAGCGAACAAGAGAGACCGGGAGAGAGAAAGACACACAGACAGACATGGAGAGAGACATACACAGGTCAAGCAAGAGGGACAGGGAGAGAGAGAGAGACAGAGAGCGAGCAAGACAGCGAGACAGAGACACAAAGAGAGAGATGGAGATCCAGAGGGAGAGACTGGGGGACAGAGAGAGAGAGAAGGAGGTCTATATATAGGCCCGGAAGCTCTACAACCGTGAGAGAAAACAGAGGCAGCATTCAGCCTTTGGGCTGTCACTAGCCAAAGTTTTTTTTGTCATTTGTTGGCCTCCACAATGAGATCAAACCATATCCTAAAATGTGGACACACACACAATTAAATCAGGTCACCTGCCAGATTCGGTTACTGGCCACAAAGACAGTACAATAAACAAAACATAACAAACTATGAGGATGCCTTGATACCGAGTTTGGTATATACTGTACATAAAGTGTCCCCACTTTATATGTATGGCGATCAGCATCGGCGCTGGAGCCCGACCCCAACTCACAGTTCAGATATAAAAAGTGCATCGTCATGATCAGTTTCACATAATGGTAATGCTACGCGTCACGCATGTCTCACTCAGCCAGCGAGAACACCCTTACCCTGGCCTGTATACTGGAGCAGCAGAGGCAGACTGCTCATCTCCGCCCCAGTCACACCCACAAGAGTCCTTCCCATCTGCTTTTTATCATTCTGCGTTAGGTCCACCCTCCCATCACAGTGGAAATGCACACAAACACACACCTGGGCCATCCTCTCTGTGGCTTGTCGTCAGGTTTCAATGCAACCCGATCTCCTCTATTGTCTTCTGCCATACTGTCTCCTATGTGCGCACGCGCGCACAAACGCGCGCACAAACGCGCGCACACACACACACACACACACACACACACACAAACCTTGACAGACTGGTTAGACCAAGTACAGAGCAAGAAAGGCCAGGTGTGAGAGAGTGCGAGCCGAGAGAAAAAGGTGAGCAAGAGAGCCACAGCCAGCTAGACAGAAAGATGAACCGATATGTAGTCTGCTGCTGCAAATACTCCAGCCCATTATGACCATGCCCTGGCCAACAACTGAAAGCAACACCACACTTTGTCTATGGAAACTAGAGCCATACACCACTAGGGTTTGGCAACCGCTGTTTACTGCAGTGGCAACCCCAAATCCTGTGCCCTTTCGAGGGATAACCACCCCCCTGTACGTGCCAGCAGAATACAGCAACATGTATTCCAGTATGTCAGCTGATCTGCGGACCGCCGGTTTCACAGGGAGAATACGACACACACATTAGCAGCAGTAGAAGCCACAGGACATGTAGCAGCAGAGAGGTGGGTTCGCTGGTGAGCTGTTGCTAGCAACAGTCAGTCACATGCAGAACAAGGCGGCGCTGTACAGAGGATTGTATATGCCTGCAGTAAACTCAGCCAGTCAGCTACTTGGTTGTTTGCTTGGCCAGCATGGCTGTTATCTAACCTTAATTGCCCTCTTGCCCCCCCCCCACACACACACACACACACACACACACACACACACACACACACACACACACACACACACACACACACACACACACACACACACACACACACACACACACACACACACACACACACACACACACACCACACACACACACACACACACACACACACACACACACACACACACACACACACACACACACACACACACACACACACACTCGTTCTTGTCTTCATAACAATCACCTGCTACTTGCTACTAAATGGATAACCTTTATGGACCTGGTTCACTGCTCCTAATACTAGGATGGGTTAAATGCAGAGAACACATTTCACTGTATGTCTTCATGTATGTGACCAATAAAGAGGATTCAATCCTCACGATTTGTTGTTGTTGTTTGTTCAGAGTTACCTTATCTGTAGTGATTCATGTTATAGTTCTTCTTGCCCGACAAGTTTTAGACTTACCTGGCAAGTACGTTGCCAAGTGAAAGAAAGTTTGCATCGCACTGCATTTCCCCTCAATGGCCAATGAAACATTACAGTGGATCTGGATTACGCTTTGTGTCACTACCACACCTGACCTTCACCCCCTTAGCCCAACTGAACTCAGGACATTTTGAGCAGTACACTCTTTATATCGCTGTAAAAACCTTCTGGGGTCATTTTCACACCAACCCAGACACTTGCTTGCTTCAATATTTAGACATTTGATCTGTGTGGGCAACCCCCTTCCCATCCAGTAGAAGCCCATTCAACATCAAACTCCACGTTAGACACTCATCATAAACGCACGTCCCTGCTTCTCACGACTGATATTATACTATAAACAAAGACCACATAGAAGTACGGTTTGCATTATTTAATTTTTTTTACTTCTCTTTAATTTTGCAGCAAAGAAATTGAAATCAAACAAATCTAACGTTTGCTAGCTTTTGATTGATGCATTATCGGTTTAATAATGATAAGACACTGGAGCTGAAGTGCACCCCCCCCCCCCATCATTGGTCAAGCTGCTCAAGGTACTAAACGATCGCCGGTTCAAGCCCCGAAACACCTGGGCACCAGACCCCTAACACGGCTCCCCGGGCGCTGTAAATAAAATAGCTGCCCACTTGGGTTAAATGAAGAGAAACAAATGTCACTGTGTGTGTACATGTATGTGACCAATAAAGAGAATTCAATCCTCCAGATTTAGATCAACTGTATATATCATTTGTCTTCAGTTATTAAGTTGTGCAAATGTAACGTCGTAGTAAAAGCTTGTTTTTTTGTGTATTCACAGGGCACAATCCCATGATCGAAAACAAAATGTATTTCGTCCTTTTCAGTTTCGCTAGCTGGCAGTAAGTCAACACTGTTTGTACGATCAAATCTAATGTTATTGTCTACAGGTATGACCACATCAGAAGCGTTACAATGATAATGCATTCTGGAAACTCAAAAGTGCCCGGTTTTCCTTCCTGCATTTGTAAAGGAAAGCAACTAACTAAATATTAACACAATGAAATAACTAATCGAAAAAAGGAAGGTTGACACATTCATTAGAAGGTCAATATCCATCATGGGAAGCAAGGACGTGTGTTTACCATGAGTCTACCACCGAGTTTGAAAATCTGGTGTACACAAAAAAAGGTTAGGTGTGAAACTGACCCCAGACAGGTTAAAAAGACCAGTTAACATTCCAGTAGGTCAGCAACTGGTCTATAGGACTACTGCACGCTTTTGTTGGGTGACTGTTGGCAGGATATCGGGGCAGAGTTCAACAACGTATTTTTTCAGTTGAATCTCCACTATAGAGGGTGTGAGCGGTCGGTGTACCTTTAACAGTCTGATCAAATTACAGGAAGGAGATGGACTTCTCAGTATGTGTCGTACTGGCTGTACCTTGATCGTCGGCATGCAGGACTTGTCTCACTCACACTCACACACACACACACACACACACACAACTATGATGCATATGTAAGACAAGAAGAACACGTCTAGGGTTATTGGTATGTCTGATCGTG
This sequence comes from Muraenolepis orangiensis, assembly GCA_027704905.1. NCBI lineage: Eukaryota > Metazoa > Chordata > Actinopteri > Gadiformes > Muraenolepididae > Muraenolepis > Muraenolepis orangiensis. The sequence continues at coordinate 19,168,138 of CM051004.1, forward strand.
CCAGTTGAAATAATAATAATACAGTGACACACAGTTCGTTGGATGTAGTATGTCCTACTACTGAGACCAGGAAATGATTAGCCACGACTAGCTACACAAAGACACTCCAGAGGACACACACTTGGGTTTAGGGGGATGCTTGGTGGTTTCTCCTTGCCGTAGGCTACAGTGTTTCCTGCTGTGTGTAGTGTAGCAGCGGGATGACACAGATCGCTGGACTGCTAAGAAGATGCGGTCGACAACAACACATCCTGCTTTTTGTGACACACACACACACACACACACACACACACACACACACACACACACACACACACACACACACACACACACACACACACACACACACACACACACACACACACACACACACACACACACACACACACACACACACACACACACACACACACACACACACACACACACACACACACACACACACGTTTGAGTGCATAGACCTTTGGTGATTACAGAGGTTAACACCAGGCCATGACTCTTAAGATGGTTATTGAAATGAAGAGGATTTTCTGTAAGCACCTGCAATGAATCATCCCCAGTATCAGCAACTTCTCAGCTCTACTGGCAGCATTTGTTTGACAGAAGGTGCCCAGTATACTCATTCTAAAAACAGCAGCAGTAAAACAGCCTGTGTGTTCTAGAATGGAGAGCCATCAGGAAGTATGATGTGCCTTCAGTATGATGAGCTTCAAACTCTCATTCGTGGTCCCAAGTCACAGAGACCCTTTGTCAACTGTAAAATGTACCAATCTCGGTCCTTGTTTGTACAAGATAAGAAAAGACCTGAACCTTAAAATGAAGGAAAATACCAGTTACGGATCTGATCCATTACTTTTGCTGGACTGTGTATTTTCTCATGCTTTTAAATGGAAAAGCATGAATGCTACTTCATAGATGTACACTAGAACAAAGGCATTCCTGTGTGTACATCAGTCTCCCAACTGCATACTCAGTGCCTCATTACCGAATACACAGTGTGCTTGCAAAACATTGGAGATCATTCATTGAGTACATTCTTTTCCAACAGGAATATTTGTTGTGCTCAAAAAAATACATCATGTCGACATCATAACGGAGGAGGAACAACAACATGTAGGCCAATTTAACTGCAAGGAAAGCGTCACATTACTATGAAGTCCAATGTCCATTATACTTTAAACAGTGTTATAAAGAGACTCTGGCCAATATAAATTATCCACATTGAGAAGAAACAATTTAACATTCACCATCACCAAAATCAGAGAGCCTTGGGGAATGCACTATTCAATTACATGCATCATCATATGCAATGTGAAAACGGACGCACCTAGTTAGAGGATCATGGGGTTTTCCAGTTAACCATTAACACCATATGCACCGGTTGACTGCCGACAGCACACTAAAGCTATGCAGTGGACCACACGCCATTAGGTTGCCTCCAGAACCTCCAGACATTCCTGCCACTGGTTTCTTTAGATAGGTACTGGAACGTTGCGATAGTCACTGAAACCACCATTGGACATTAACCCAACCAAACTGTCAAGCCCGATACGCATTTCAAATATACATATAATAAATATCAATAATAAACAGCAAATATTACAGAACAGTCCAGCTAATTTGGGCTTTAGCCTTTCTTATTCTGCCTGTTTAAAGCCTCTGAAGTAGCAGTGAACTTCTTCAAATACCATTAATAGCTCCTCCGTTTTTCATAATAGCAAAGCCAGTGTTTCACTTTGCGCTAATGACAAGAGCAAGGGGCCACAACCCTCTGTTGGTTTGAGGGGTTTCTCTGTGAGCAGACAGACTGAGCAGTGTGACAACCAGCCTTTAGATAACATCTAATTGGACTGTCAACTTCCTCTGCGGGTCAAAGGCTTTTTGTTCTAGGGGGTAGAATAGGCCGTAAATAGGCTGCATATTCAAACTAACATCGTAACTTCAAAACAAATATTGAGGGTGGTGGTTTCAGCAGTGAAGTTTAACTTTCTTCTTTTTTTTTTTTTTTATGTAAATGTATGACATGGATTTTTATGTCGGAAAGGTAAATTGTAAAAACATACAAAAAGCTAAATGGACCAAAAAATAGTAAGCAAGCCACCGACTAATATACTCTAGGGACACTGGACTTATATGGTGTGCAGTAACCAGGAGGGTATGTGATGCAAGCCTGCCTTTCACTGCAAGGATAGGCTGGTGACAGGTTACCAAGGTAACCAGTAACACTTCATGCTAAAGAGTGTGTGTGTGTGTGTGTGTGTGTGTGTGTGTGTGTGTGTGTGTGTGTGTGTGTGTGTGTGTGTGTGTGTGTGTGTGTGTGTGTGTGTGTGTCTGAGACATGCACACATAAACAGCCTGGTAACTCTGGAAACTTGCATTAACGTTGCTTCTCTTGCACTAATAAACAAACTGCTTGTCAGGGGATGATGGGGAGGCAGTCGGGAGAGACAGTTTGTCTCCCATTTGCATCGCATCTACCGCATTTACCCTTTATTTCCCCATCGGCACCCAGAATTTGAAAAATGCTTTACGGGCTTCAGCAACTCTCTATAGAGACAGATTGACTGATAACATAACTCTCTGTCCAAGTAACATACTGGGACGAGTATGCAGGCAGTATACTTGCAGGGAAATGGAAACTGGTCCTGACACAAAGCTAAATGTCTGGGAAAAGACTGTTGGATCCAGTGCCACAAGCAAACTACGTGTACATCTGGAAACACTGTAGGACCGTTTACTTTCCTTATTACAAGCCGTAATGTTCACCAATAACGCGACACACTTGAATGTCAGAATCCGACCACGGATGAGGAAGACGGTGGTGACTACTCGACAACGTGATGCTTCACTGCTCTTTGACATGATGCAGCGCTGTACACAGTGAGACTCAAGAAAGTCACATGTGGAAATCGGTCTGCAAGCCTGAGGTCCAAAGGGAGACGCTCATACCAAATCATGTGATGCTGTGGACCAACAGCAGCCAATAGACTTATTCCTTTGGACACTACACTCATGTAAACTAGTATTCCTTGCCGTTCTGGAAACTGCAAACACAACACACTTCACCTAACGCTACAGCGAGCGTTAGGCCGCTGTGACTTTAGGCTTGACGATTTCCATTTAGTGAGGGAGGCTGTTATCTTGTCTGACTCCATCATCGTATGTGACCTCACAGCATGGTAGGGGGAGACAAGGTGTCAACATGCCAGATCCTGATTGAACAGACGGGTGATGTTGGGCTAGGGGTGTGGGCTTGTTGGTATTGCTAATCAGGAAGGACAGGAGGGCTTAAGGAAAGGGCACGGCAGAAATAGAGAGTGCAATTGATGAACTTTGTCACAATTTATTTATCGTCATGCAAGACCCACACACACACTATTCACAGCAACACCCCCACCCCCACCCACACACACACAATGGAAGAACAAACAATATAAACAATACAGGCTGAATCTTGAAATATGTTAGCTCAAGTTCTGTTCAGTTGGGGGGGATTTTGTGACAATTTACCAGTGAGATACGGGTAACATATACAGTATGTTCATTGATTAATCTCTTAATCATCATTTCATTCAAATGTCACAGTAACTAGCAATAATGGCAAATGCCCATGGTAAGTAAATTAACTTACTTTCTCTCAAGGCATTTTCTTTTGTTAACAATTATCAACACACTATAACTGCTATAAAGCAGCAGATTCTTTAAATGTTTGCTTGGACTAACTTGGTCGGCGGTCCTACAGGTCAGTCCTGTAATGTTACACCGGTCTGCAGAGCAGATAGTACTCGAGCTGCTGAGCTGTGCAAGTTTCAGTTGAGAGTGGATGTGTTTAGTACACAAGCACCGGTATTGCCCCACATCACACCTGGAAACTGACTAAACCCTGGCCTCATCTCAACAGATGAGGGACCAGGTCACACACCCTGGCCTCATCTCAACAGATGAGGGACCAGGTCACACACCCCCTGACTAAACCCTGGACTCATCTCAACAGATGACTAAACCCTGGCCACGGGACCACGTCACAGCCGGTCAGTTTACATCCGGACAGCACGCACACGCACACACCCACACGAGAACCCTTTTCCTTCTGCCTATCATCATAACCTCACTTAGCAGTGAGGTTATAGCCGGTCACAGGTATAGCTACACACAAGGCGTACCACAATTAAGACCACAGCCCCAGCCAGCATTGAGTCTTTTGCACATCCCCAGCAAAGCCTTAGTATAATGACTGACTTGGTTGGACAACTAGGGAAAATTTCAAGAGGAAGAAAAAATTCCAGACATGGTCCAAGTTTCCATGTGTCCTTAAGACTGCAGTTTTTTGTATCTGCCGTCTAATAATGTAGCTGACTAATAGAGTACTGGGCAAAGACAGAAATAGAGAGACAGATATAGAAAGATAGAGATAGACAGAGAGAGACAGATAAGACAGAGACACACTTCCGAGCATTCCAGGGCAGAGGACAGAAAGGCAGGGGTCTTGAGTCTAGTCTCGAAAAAAACAAAACAGCTGTGACACAGAGGAGGTCTGGAAGTGCTTTAATCCCCAACTGGTGAGTCAGCGTTCACTTCCTGGAGAGAACCTCCACACAGCGGTTTTGAGCCAGCAGAGAACCTCCACCCAGTGGTGTGAGCCAGCAGAGAACCTCCACACAGTGGTGTGAGCCAGCAGAGAACCTCCACACAGTGGTGTGAGCCACCAGAGAACCTCCACACAGTGGTGTGAGCCAGCAGAGAACCTCCACACAGTGGTGTGAGCCACCAGAGAACCTCCACACAGTGGTGTGAGCCAGCAGAGAACCTCCACACAGCATTGGCTGCAATAGTAGGTACAGCACATGACAACGTGACCAGTTATGCATTAGCATCCACGCATTGTATGGGTGTCAAGACAACATGCCCATATTAACATCATGCCCCGGGTTGCTTTCACAACAACCGCCCACCGAACATCCAAAAATATATTCTTAAGCTTTTCATAATGCCCAGCCAATCGCCGTTGATCTTTTACTAGCATTCGTGAGGAAACGATGAATGAAAATATAATGTTTTGCATCTGGAACGACAAAGAGCAGGGTGGGAAATGAACACCAACCCGAAGACATAACAAACGCATGTGTGATGACCGGCTGAGGGAATTCAACCCCCCCCCCCCCCTCCAAGATGCTGCTTGCTTGTTGGTTCTAGTCCAAGCCACAAGGAGCTCTGTGCGCAATATAGCGAGGGTTCAGCAGGAGCCGTACGGCCAACAGACAAGACGATCTCATCATCGGATAAGGTAGCTCTTGTTCATTTTCGTTGTTCACTGTACAGTTTCTTCCTAGGAACAGACTTTAAGTGAGCAGGAGTTCTGCTCCAAAATAATCCAGCTGTGACTGCATCCAGGGGCCGGGGGGAGAGAGGGGGAGAGAGAGAGAGAGAGAGAGGAAGTGGGGGCGGCGGAGGTGGAGGAAAGAGGGGACATATTTTGAAAACGAGCCAAAAGCAAGAAGCGACCAGCTGTAGGGGAGAGAGGTAGGCAGAGAGAGAGAGACTGTGTTGTCTTGTTTTGCTGGACAACTGTGCTGTTCTCAGAGGGAGAGAGAGAAAGAAAGGATTGAAGAAGTGGAGCAGAGGACAGCGTGTTGTTTTTCAACCACTGCATTGCTAAAGAGGTCATCCAATCAACCAATTGTTGAAGAAGTCCATCTAGAAAGATGAGTGACATGGGGGGGGGGGGGGGGGTCAAACAAACAAACAAGAGTGGTGTTTAAGTGAAATATCAGACCTATTTTACTACAACACATGCCTCCGCCACCTCCCATCCCCCCCACAGTCACTCATTATGCCCTCCCTCTATCCGGTGTGGTCTGTTCTCCGTCTTCCCCTCACCCTCGTCTCCTCCCCCTCTGCCTCCCCCTGGCCGCCTGAGGGAGGTCTCGTTAGTACAGCGTCCTTAATTAGTAGACATCCACCTTCACACACACACACACACACAGGCCCCTTTTTTGAAGTCTCACACTCTTTGTTCTACAAAAAAAGGGCCACTTTTACAAGCAAAGTCTGCACACACATAAGCACATGCATACACGCACGCATGCACGATAGCAGGCTTGGCTGGCCCCACCGTAACAGCTTGCTGGGCCAGGGCCAGTATCCTCAGTGGTCCACCATGTGACTTCATTCACACACCCAGTCACCTGCTAAGCAGCAGACTGTTGACCTAGTAAAAAGCACTACGGAAAACCACTTCTATGGCCGTGTTGGCGTATATCCAATGTGAAACCCACTCGCTAGCCACAGAGACACGAGCCGTGAAAGTGTTTCTTTAGTGAGCCGCGAGAGAACAACCAAATCTGACAGCTCTGCTATAGAAAAGGTGAATGAAAAAGAAAAAAGGTCTAAAATTATGAGGCTAATTTTGTATTTGTATTAAGAGTGTTGTCTCCACATGTGCTTTTGGAATATTCAAACTACTACTTGAAAAGGGTAGCCTAGGGAGGTTGTAGCCATGACAGCCATGGTGGCACATGGTCTCCAGTTTAGTAACACTCTTCATTCCTCAGGCGTTGTTCTCCCTCTAGCCTGCGTCTGGCATTTTTAATTGACCAGGCGGAAGAGTGAAGACCTCCCATCTGTCTCCCGTCCTTCAGTCAGACAGAGCCTGCCTCGCTGCGTTAGCCTCTGGCTCACCTCAGCCAAACAGACCAGGATACAGCGTGGCAACATACTCCACACACACACACACACACACACACACACACACACACACACACACACACACACACACACACACACACACACACACACACACACACACACACACACACACACACACACACACACACACACACACACACACACACACACACACACACACACACACACACACACACACACACACACACACACACACACACACACACACACACACACACACACACACACACACACACTTTGCTTTAGTACATAAATATAACAGCCACAACCGATAGCATTAAAGGCATGCAGAAGTTTAGAAATCACACTATGTAGTGCTAATTAACACTATAATTAAAGTTACGTCTACAAATGATGTTGCGGTAGAAGTCCTTGGTTATCTTGACGTGGTCTTGTGTGTAACATTACATGGACAAGGAACCACACTGCTCTCCTCAAACACGCGAGCTGCTCTTTATCCAATTTTCATCCCAGTGGAATACCACAAATGGATATATCACACAATTACATCCCTCCCATCTCTCTCTCTCCCCCAGTAGTATATACCCAACCCCCACCTCAGTGTGTACGTATATGCATGGTCACACACACACACACACACACACACACACACACACACACACACACACACACACACACACACACACACACACACACACACACCACACACACACACACACACACACACACACACACACACACACACACACACACACACACACACACACACACACACACACACACACACACACACACACACACACACACACACTCATAGGACGCAATTAAAAAGAGCAAACAAGCCATGATTATTATATTAATTGTATGTCATTTGGAGCGAAAGGTCAACCGACACAGCTTCTAACCTCATCCCCTCTACCCCAGTGCAGTACAGTAGTCTACCCCAGTGCAGTACAGTAGTCTACCCCAGTGCAGTACAGTAGTCTACCCCAGTAAAGTACAGTAGTCTACCCCAGTACAGTAGTCTACCCCAGTGCAGTACAGTAGTCTACCCCAGTACAGTAGTCTACCCCAGTGCAGTACAGTAGTCTACCCCAGTACAGTAGTCTACCCCAGTGCAGTACAGTAGTCTACCCCAGTACAGTAGTCTACCCCAGTGCAGTACAGTAGTCTACCCCAGTACAGTAGTCTACCCCAGTGCAGTACAGTAGTCTACCCCAGTACAGTACAGTAGTTTACCCCAGTAAAGTGAATAGCCTACTCCAGTACAGTACGACCCTAATAAAGTACAGTAGTCTACCCAAGTAAAGTACTACCCCAGTACAGTAGTATATTCCAGTACAGTAGTACTCCAGTACAGTACTCTACCCCAGTACTGTTCTCTGCCAATACAGTACTACCCCAGTACAGTAGTCTATTCCAGTACAGTAGTACTCCAGTACAGTACTCTACCCCAGTACTGTTCTCTGCCAATACAGTACTACCCCAGTACAGTAGTCTATTCCAGTACAGTATTACTCCAGTCCAGTTCTCTACCAATACAGTACTACCCCAGTACTGTGCGACTCCCCACTGATACACCAAAAAAGGGTGTGACATACACCAAAAAAAATGTATGTTGTTCATTTAGTACACTTCCAACCGGATCACTGATATAAAAAAAAATGTAATAGACCCCGTTGTATTTTGTAGATTCCCGGCCCTCCCATGACAGAGAACGCGTTGTGTGCGGGACCTGCCTATTGTTCAGCCCGCTGTCACCTCGGCGGAGCCGCACGGGGGAGGCTAGCTAGCCTAGCCGAGTTGGTTAATAGCCGGTCGGCTAACGTCGCTAGCCGCTTCCTTACACAATGCTAAAAGGTAACACAGCACCTTCCTTCCCCCCGAAATACGGGAGTCCGCGGGCGGGCGGGCGGGCGGGCTGGGAGAAAACAGAGACACGCTTAACCGAAACAACGTGAAGACGTGGACAACGTACCCAGAGCTCTGTTCCCCAACTCATGGCGGAGTCCTGTTCCAAGTGTTCCCAGATCGAACGCCGTATCCCTCGCTAAAAGTCGCCCGGACTGCCGCTGGTTTCCCGGTCCTGTCCGTCTGGCTGGAGCTTCGACGACCACGCACGCGCGCGCGCACTTCTTGCCAGGAGCTCTGGTTCGCCCTGCGCCGTCCTCTGCTGCTCCCTCTAGTTGCTGCTGCTGCAGTCCCACACTACTACACCTCTACTCCACCTCCCAGTCCCACACTACTACACCTCTACTCCACCTCCCAGTCCCACACTACTCCACCTCCCAGTCCCACACTACTACACCTCTACTCCACCTCCCAGTCCCACACTACTACACCTCTACTACACCTCCCAGTCCCACATTACTACACCTCTACTCCACCTCCCAGTCCCACACTACTACACCTCTACTCCACCTCCCAGTCCCACACTACTCCACCTCCCAGTCCCACACTACTACACCTCTACTCCACCTCCCAGTCCCACACTACTACACCTCTACTACAACTCCCAGTCCCACACTACTACACCTCTACTCCACCTCCCAGTCCCACACTACTACACCTCTACTCCACCTCCCAGCCCCACACTACTACACCTCTACTCCACCTCCCAGCCCAACACTACTACACCTCTACTACACCTCCCAGTCCCACACTACTACACCTCTACTCCACCTCCCAGTCCCACACTACTACACCTCTACTCCACCTCCCAGTCCCACACTACTCCACCTCCCAGTCCCACACTACTACACCTCTACTCCACCTCCCAGTCCCACACTACTACACCTCTACTCCACCTCCCAGCCCCACTACTACACCTCTACTCCACCTCCCAGCCCCACACTACTACACCTCTACTCCACCTCCCAGCCCAACACTACTACACCTCTACTACACCTCCCAGTCCCACACTACTACACCTCTACTCCACCTCCCAGTCCCACACTACTACACCTCTACTCCACCTCCCAGTCCCACACTACTACACCTCTACTCCACCTCCCAGTCCCACACTACTACACCTCTACTCCACCTCCCAGTCCCACACTACTACACCTCTACTCCACCTCCCAGTCCCACACTACTACACCTCTACTCCACCTCCCAGTCTCAGGACCGCACCTACATACATTTTGTCCCAGGAAAATAAAAAAGCATGAATCAAACTCTATTGACGTAATGTCCTCCACATGACACGCGTGGTCTCCAGGCTCCACCTTTGCCATCCATGTCGAATGGACGAGGCCCAGGGAACGGTCAGAAGAGACGCGTACCATAGACTAAGAAGCCCGATTTTAATGTGTTTTACATATAATCGCTGACACTTTGCTGTATTATAAGCAATATCGGTTTCAGACAGTAAGTCGAGGTCTAACTTAAAGTCAATGGAGGGTGTTGTGATTTTGTTATGTTAACTGGCGTCATCCTCCAGAAACGTGTTTGCATTAGGCTTAAGGCTCTTATTTGAACCATGGTCCGAACACTCGGAAGGCGCTCCGATAATTGATTGATTGGTAAACAGTGCCATCTGTCGGTAAAATAAAGTAAGTACATAATTAAAATTGCATTTGTTAAGATGAGTTTATTATGTACAGTGAAATGTTATAGCCAGCTCCGAAAGTAAAAAAATATACATTTTAAAAATTGCAAAAAAAAATATATATACAAATGTATATATTTACAGAACGCCACAGGAAGTCCTTTCTTCCTGTGGCCATCAGTCTCTATAATTCATCTACCTCGGGTCGTGAGAGGGACAGTGGAGATTCAGTGACCTGAGGCCAACGCACTGTTAATCATTTCACTGTAATTTTGCACTGTAAATTCAATTTCAATTTCACTTTTCTCACTCTTTTCTTTCTTTTTTGTTTAGTTAGTTTGTTGTTATTTAGTTTTTAGTTTTTAGGTATTAGTATATTTTTGTGTGCATTTATTCCCCCTGTTTCAACTGTTCAACTGCACCTTAATTTCCCTCGGGATAAATAAAGTTATCTTGAATCTTGAATCTTGAATATTTACATAATTGCACAATACATATGAATACATAAGAATATATCAGTATAAACAGTATAAACGGTATACATGTAGTAAAAGAGATAAACGTCAACGGTACACTGCTAAAACTAAAAATAAATAGCTATTTTATATATTATTATAAATTATTATATGAATGCATAAAATGCTATCTTCAGATCCAACTACTGTAAATTGTCAATTCGTCACGACGCCACTCCATGCCAGTAGGTGGCAGCATTGTATCCATATTGGTCTCTGCGGTGCGTAAAGGAATACCCATTTGAAGAAGTAGAAGAAGCCACCGCTATGTTTCTTGTTGACTATATGTGTACAGCAGTCTATGCTGTATGTCGATTTAAGATTATTATATTATAAAAATACAACCAACCAAAAAATGTACCGCTGCATAACGAGGTGAGACTTTCTGTATGTTTCTGTGTGTGGTCCATATTCAGAAATCGCCTCGAATCGTCTGCTCGACCTTTGGCATAGTAACACATCCATTCACCACATTATACATCTAACTTTCGACATTGTATATATATATGTACTACGGTATATTATGTGGACTTGAGAAACTATCCAACAGATATGAGGTGAAATGTCCATTAATTAGTATCCGTCTCTCATTCTGTACCTCTTGAGGAGAATACAAAAGTCCGGTGACTCAATTCAATGTGTTATGGTAAATGGACATTTATATAGCGCTTTTCTAACCAATGGTTACTCAAAGCGCTTTACATATCAACTCATTCACCACATTCAACCACCAACGGCGGAGTCAGCCATGCAAGGAGACAGCCAGCACGTCAGGAGCAGTTAGGGTTAGGGTGTCTTGATCAAGGACACCTCGACAGCTTTCGCCAGGAGGAGGCGGGGATCGAACCAGGTTGTGAGGCGACCGCGCTACCCCCTGAGCTAAACTGTGTTGACAGGCTTATCTTCGTCCATCAGGCGTACACGTTGTCAGACCTTAAGTAAATGCGATGTCTACAGGAGAGTAAAGAGATCCAGGTGATTAAATTAAATACAAATTAATCATTACAGCTGTTCTGTGCTGCAGGTGTCCAGAGCGTTGCATTGTTTTCTCTTTCCATTCTTCATCCACTGCCCAGCTCCTGTCACTCAGGCCAGTACAAAACAACTCCTCCGTCTTCACTTTATTATTTACCTTAATGAGTCTACAAAACAAGACAGATAACTAATTGCATCTGCAGTGTGGTCACCGGTCTGTTGGTGCCACTCATTTTATAAAACCACTTGAGTGGACACCAGCTCTGGTGATGTTACATAACTGTAGTCCTGTATCAAATACATTGAATTCCGTTTTGTCATTCAATCCACCAGACACGGGGAGCACAATGTGCAAAGTCCTGCCCGGCCCATGAGCTCCGGGGCAGGGAGGAGGCGAGCTCTGCCCAGTGCCTTCCCGGCTCTCGACCTGCCCCTCCAGCCTTTATTCCGGCATGTTTGCGAAGCTAACTTCAAAAACAGCACTTCCTGCCAAAACAAGTGAGTGTGTGTGTGTGTCTTTTGTCTTTTGACTTTTGTACATGCTTGCATCATCGACTGGTGACTCAAGTTTACATTAACTATGATGTCAATATGTCTACTAACACAAGATCATCCTGAAGATCCTCTCTCCCTCTCTCCTTTCACACTTGATCACAGGTATGAGGAGTTATTGAAGAAGGTGAGAAAAGGAGGCGGGGAGAATGCCGTGGCCAGACACACCCAGAGGAACAAGAAGTTACTGGTAAAGGATCGCCTCCACCTGCTTTTGGACGATGAGGACTTCCTGGAACTATCGCCGTTAGCTGGTTTGGGTCTGCCCTACGGAGACATCCCTTCAGCCGGATGCCTAACGGGTTAGAAAAGCCTTTGTTGCTATTGCTAATAGTACTGCAGGGGGTCCGCAAACTAATTTCTAATGCAGAAATAAATCCTTGCCCTCACCTTACCCGCACGTTTTTTCCAAAATTCAGTGTTTGCTCCACAGGGAGGTCAAGGTCATTGATATCACAGATAGACCCGGGCCTCAGAATCATTGTTATCCTGCCACGCACCAGGGTCAAAAGTACAATGTTAAAGTTTGAGCCTGATGCAGAGCCGCTTTGGATAAAAGCGTCTGCTAAATGACTGTAATGTAATGTAATATAATGATGCATTGATTTTAATTATATCGAAATGGCTTATAACTAAGCATCAAAGCTGGATATATTAAGAAGTTAATAAGGCCCATAGGCCTGGGATAAAATGCAACAGAATTGTATTGAAAAATATTTAGCCCTGCACTGTTTCTCAATTCACCAAGAGGTCCCTGGGCTGAAAAAGGTTGAACCCCCTGGCCTACAGCAATAACCCTATCATTACATTGCAGGGGGCAGTAGGTAGCAGAGTCTCCTGGCCTCGGGGCCTATCTTCATGGAGTTGGTTCTCCCTATTTTCTCTCCAGGCATTGTCACTTGCAGGCCATCAGTCATCACTGTATGAGTTAATCTCACAATGTGTATAGTAGTGTTTTTATAATATAAAGGGCGTGGGCACAGCTCCACCCCTAATGCCCATGTGTCCAACTGCTGTGTCTCACATCATGTGATTGTGCTCCAGGCATCGGCCGGATCAATGGCCTGTGGTGCGTGTTCATCGCCAACGACGCCACCGTGAAGGGCGGCACCGCTTACCCAATCACAGTGAAGAAGCAGCTGCGGGCACAGGAAGTGGCCATCCAGAACCGCCTCCCCTGCGTCTACCTGGTGGATTCCGGAGGCGCGTTTCTACCCCTTCAGGTGAACCCCTGCGGGTTTGTGTACAAGCTGTTCTCCCGCCCCCTCATTAGGTATGCACAGTGAAACGTTGGTCCAGTCAGCGTGTGATTGGTTGGTAAAGTGTAACGCTGCTGCCCGCATGTGTGTTATTGTCTCTGTGTGCAGTCAGAAATCTTCCCAGACAAGAACCAGGGCGGGAGGACATTCTACAATGAAGCAATCATGTCTGCCATGAAAATCCCACAGGTAAAACCAGACACCCCCCCCCCCCCCCCCCCCAAAAAAATAGAAAGACAGACAATTTAGGAAGCTTATTCCAAACACTCAAGAAGTACAATGGAATGCTTTCTCCCCATTTCCTCCTGCAGTATGAATTTCCTACAATTTAACACTATGCTATACTATGTATGTATGTATATAGATATATATATAGATATATATATATCTATATATATATCAAGCAACAAGTTAAGCGGGTGTGCGTTTGCTGTAGGTGGCGGTGGTGTGTGGGTCCTGCACAGCGGGCGGTGCTTATATCCCCACCATGGCGGAGGAGGCGGTGATGGTGCACAAGATAGGGACTATTTTCCTGGGAGGACCGCCTCTGGTCAAAGCTGCCACCGGAGAGGAGGTGACGCCAGAGGACCTGGGAGGAGCCACGCTTCACTCGGCGTGGGTACACACACACCATGTACATTTACATGAGAACACTTCCTCTCACAGCTGAGGGTTCGCTAATGTTCTATCTTCTTAAGTAGTAGGTAATACATGTTACACTGGCTTTAAACTGCAACACTTTACACTTTATTTATTTAAAAAATGTTGGGCTATTTGTGATATGGATTTTAGCCAATCCAAAACTACAATTGCAGTAACCGTTTGGAACTACCCAGGCTAACACGTTTTCATTTTCAATTTCTAATGATTTGATTCCCTTTTTAATTAATGTGGAAATTGGAAGTTTGCATATAACATATTTCATTAAATTCCATCGTACTCTTTAGGATACACTTTTGTCGAAAGTGTCTTCAAATAAATTCAGATGGGTCAGCATCTTGTTCAAGGATGCAGCCATGGGGGTGGGGGGGATATAGCCAAGAGCCACTCAGCTGGTCAGTCGAACCCCGTGAACTCTCCCTGTTCCGAACACGTCTGTCCGTTTTCAGAGTCAGCGGCTGTGTGGACCATTTCGCCAAGCATGAGAAGGAAGCCTACGAGTGCACGCGAAACATCATATCCACCCTGAACTACCAGCTGCCCTGGGAGGACGACGAGCAGAGCCTGGGAGCAGAAGAGGAGCCTCTGCACAGCTGTGAAGAGCTGCTTCAACTGGCGCCGCTGAATTATCACCACAGTCTGGACGTCCACATGGTACAAGATAACTAACACACACACCCCATGGTTATCTTGCGGCGTCTACGTATATACATTGTATTACTCTAACACAGTCAGACACCTCCAACAAAAAAGGTCAGACGTACACGGGACAGAACACTCTGTTGAGGGTCTTTTTCTTGCCGGTGTTCGCCCGTCTAGGTCGTCAGTCGGCTGACAGACGGGAGCAGGTTCCAGGAGTTCAAGGGTCTCTACGGCACCACCCTTGTCACCGGTTTCGCCAAGATCCACGGGTAAGAGGTGGAGCACACGCCCAGACACGTGACCAGGTCGTCGCACATCGACGCATGCTCCTTCACCCTTCCGTGCCCAGACTTGATCCAAGTCTTCTGTTTCCGTCGATAGCCACCAAGTGGGTATAGTAGCCAGCAACGGAGAGCTCTCCAAGGAGGCGTCTCTCAAAGGCAGCCACTTTGTCCAGCTGTGTGACCAGAGAGACATCCCCCTCCTCTTCCTCCAGAACACGGTGCCCAGACCGAAGCAGACACTGGACGTGGCGCAGGTATTCACTCGCAACGCACTTATTACTTTATTATTGCATAATGTCGTTTGCATACGATGTCTGGAATGTATGTATTTATGTATATTTGTGTTTTTTTTTTTTCTTCATATTCAAACATACAGGTGTGCAGTACACAACGAGTTGTCGTAATGTGTGTGTGTGTGTGTGTTTTAGGCGGAGGTCAACTCTAACTGTCTGAAGGCCCAGAGCTCGATGATGTCAGCGGTGGCATGTGCTTCTGTCCCCAAAATCACTGTTGTGATCGGTGGTTGCCATGGCGTCGACAGCTATGCCATGGTGAGTTTCCTAACGGACCTCTCTATATCTATCTACGATCAAACATTGTTCTTTCTTACGTTTGGGAAAATGTTGGACATTTGTGAAAGAGAGAGTCCAAAGATGAACTATCATGTTTTTATATGCTCATTATTGTTGGTTGGATTCCCAAAGGGAAACTATTTTCTTTAAAGAAAAAGGTGGAGGTTTTGTTTAAGTTAGACATGGTGTGAAGAGGTCAGATGAACACGGCAGCCTATTTGATTGATCTACTGTGTTCACACTGATGTACTCTAGCCTGCAGTTTAGCTGCACGTGTTATCAGTGGATGCTCCCCACCAACGAGCCCTTGGTCATCCCATTCCCTTGCGTCCTGTCGTTCACTAACCAGTGCGGCCGCTCCTTCGACCCCAACTTCTTGTTCCTGTGGCCCAACGCCAGGGTCTCTGTGACCGCCCCGGGCCACGCAGGCTCTCTGCTGCCCCCTGGTGAGGATCCGGAGGAGGAGCAGAAAGTGAACAGGAAACTGGAGGAGGAGAGCTCTGCATTCTTCTCCTCCGGTCGGCTCTGGGACGATGGAATCATTCTTCCTCAGGACACCAGGAAGGTAATTGAGTCCTGCTTGTTGTTTTTGTTGTTGTTGTGGTAGTTGCTTCCAATAGCACAGTATGGGTCAGCCATGTTATTTTTCCTAGGATGGTGTGGGCGTGGCATGAATAACTCATTAGCAACTCATGAATAATTAATGACGTGACAGCACATAGCTAAGCTAATACCTAAACTTGACCATCTCTTACATAATAACTAAACTTGACCATCTCTTACATAATAACTAAACTTGACCATCTTACATAATAACTAAACTTGACCATCTCTTACATAATAACTAAACTTGACCATCTTACATAATAACTAAACTTGACCATCTTACATAATAACTAAACTTGACCATCTCTTACATAATAACTAAACTTGACCATCTTACATAATAACTAAACTTGACCATCTTACATAATAATTAAACTTGACCATCTCTTACATAATAACTAAACTTGACCATCTTACATAATAACTAAACTTGACCATCTTACATAATAACTAAACTTGACCATCAGACTGGTGCTGTGGTATTCCTTAGTTAGTAGTTAATTGCTTAAATTGCTGAAATAAAAGCAACTTATACCTAAAAAAAACTAAAGAAAACATGTGGTGGGAGATGTGACGAGAAGCGAACCCAGGTCACCATTTGTTTAGTTTACGTTAACATTTAACAGATTAATCTGATTTTCTGTCAGCGTTGTGACGTGTGCCGTCACGTTCTCATGAATTGTTCACGCAATGCCTTCGCCATTCTAGGAGAAGCACCTTGCCTAGACGACTAGCTTATGTGTCTGAAAGGGGGGGGGGGGGGGGTTTGAAGAGGTTACAGTTCAGATTCACAAGCCGGCCGCCGCTGCTTCTGCTCGACATGGGGCTGTCGTTTCTCTCTGCTAGCTTGCAGCTCTGTACACTTGTCTGTTACGTTAGTGTTGTTAAGTATTCCCGCCTTTATTTGGGACAAGCGAGATGGGTTCCTCTTGTTCCAGGGAATTCAGGATTCAAATGAACATCAACGGCATCTTTTACTTCTTTGAGCAGGACATGAATCGATACACACCAACAACATTGGTGTGTATCATTTTGGTCCGTCAACATGAATCTTATTGGGTATATTGTGCATCTCGTAGTGTGTAGCATTTTCAGCATGTCATGGCTTGACAAGGCATTCCCCTCTCATGTCGTTCTGTGTTTAGGTACTCCGAGACTGTCTCGACATCATCAAGCAACAGCAGTACCAGCTCTCTACAGAGAAGCAGCGGTCCGCTCTGCTGAGGATCTAGGCCCTTCCGTTAGCCTTCAGGTGCTGCACCTGGAATTTCGGAAAACCACCACAACAGTCCGTCCAGAGTATACCGAGTATAAACTACTGAGTATTATATACTATGCTGAGTATATACTGAGTATATACTGTAGTCACTACCTCTCTCATGACTGTTCCCACCTACAAGGAACTGTCCATCGGAAAGTAGATGTTTTCCAAAAACGTTGAAATTACTCCAAATGAGGAGTAAACTATAGAAGACTGCTATAGATCAACATTAGAGGAAATTAGTAATGATGATGATTTAAGTGGATATTGCTACACCGTAACAATTTAAGAACACACATTGTGAATAAACAATAAAATGTAAATGTCTTTATGTACAACAGTGAAATGTAAATATATTTCAGACTGATGTTAAACAATGAATGATATGGTAATGTCTAATAACATTGTTTAACAAATACACAGGTACCATTTTGCTACCAATTTATTTGACTTTTAATAGATGTTCTAGAATGTCCTTTCCTTACCAAGTGAAGCCATCTCATTCTCATTAGATTTTCTAGATGTTTGTCCAACATACAATGTTTGCTGTGTTTTCGAACTGCAATTTCATTTTGACAGCCAGTATTAAGCAGTAGCTTTCACAGGTTAGGTCGGGTCATGTTATAATTATAGCATAGACATGACATGTCCCATGTCTCTTTACTCAACTCAACTTTTACCTACAGCCCCTTTTAAGTCTTACAGCCTTGATTGATTCAATTTGGCCTTACCTGGTGCCACAAAAGGCATGGCAACACTGGCAACGTCTTTAACCTCCAGTGTACCACTAGTACATGTAGTCAAATGTAGCCAATGGAAATACACTACCCTTGCTGATGAAACGCTTGCAACTGCCTGTAGAGTCCTGGGACGTTTGGACAGGCTCTCTCTACAACCTAAAAGGACATGGACAAGGCACTAGGGACCAAAATGTGGTTTACCACTATAAAAGGTGGTCCCACCCTTAGGGTAGGGTCAGGGGGCGTGGATTTAAAAGGCCAAAGGTTAGGGCGGCCGCGGCTTGAACGTGCCGTGCAAGGTGACTGGGATGATGGCGTTGACGGAAGCCCTGGCCAGCTCCGTCATCCGCCTGGCATCCAGCACCAGCAGGAAGCTGGGCCTCTCAGCCCCCGGCTTCACCACGATACTCAGCAACACACCTGGAGACACCAAGGACCTGGACATTACAGACTTTGTGTGTGCGTGTTTTAGATTAGATTCCAATGTATTGTCATTGCACAGCACAAGTACAGTAAAGCGAAAAGAAGTTGGCATCTAACCACAGTGCGAATGTAACAGTAAAATGCATGATAATGTACAGAGATAGTGTAGTATACTATGGTAGCCATACTGGCCAGATGTATAACTTGTAGAGTAGGTGTGATATATGTATATATAGATAGATAGATCTATATATATATCTATATAGATCTATATCTATATATCTATCTAGATATCTATATATCTAGATAGATATAGATATCTATAGATAGATATAGATATCTATAGATATCGATATCTATATATAGATATCTATAGATATATAGATAGATATATCTATATCGATATCTATATATATCTAGATAGATATATCTATATAGATATATCTAGATATATCTATATAGATATATCTAGATATATCTATATATCTCTATCTATCTATATATATATATATACACACACACACACACACACAGGTATCAACAGGTAGTGAGCAGGGGTTTGCAGTTATAATGTGTGTGTGTGTGTACTGACCATCGTCCTCGTCTGTGGCGTCAGGCGTTGCAATGAACAGAGGTTCTGAGGGGTAAGAGTCCTCCTCCTGCCATAGCTGCGTCTCTTTGGTTCGGACGTTGAGCTTGACAATCTACCACCACCACCACTCCGGGTTAGACACATAGCGCTGGCAGTGGATGGGTCACTTTGATTTATAGATCGATTTGGGGGAAGGTGGATAAAAGGAATCGGAACTTGTTTTCATTGGGGGTAGATTGTGTGTGTGTGTGTGTGTGTGTGTGTGTGTGTGTGTGTGTGTGTGTGTGTGTGTGTGTGTGTGTGTGTGTGTGTGTGTGTGTGTGTGTGTTGGCTGACCCACCCTGTCCGGGATGAAGTGGTTCAGTCCCAGGCCGTACACGTAGCGATAGTTCTTACCAGAACACCTGGAATAATTGATCTGAGGAAACTCAAACGCTGAGGAAGATGGAGAGAGAGAAAGAAGGAGAGGAACAGGAAATTAACAGGAAAGCAGTCGGTGTCGGCGGGCAAAATAGGACACAAACTATATTCAAGATGTTTTAAGTACAATGCTTACTCCCCAATCCCTCCCGCAGAATGAATTTCTAAAGCACAATACTTAAAAAAAATACTATACACAATAAAAATGAACATAAAAGGAACAATAAAGTGACTATATGTACATGTAAATATGTACATGTCTGTGTGCTTCGGTGTGTCTTTGTATACCGTGCTGTGAAGACACTATGTGTGTGTGTGTGTGTGTGCGCGTCTGTTCCTCACCCTGTCGAGGTCCAGAGAACAGAACCTCGGGTTCCAGCCAGACCGTCCCGTCGCTGCGGAGGACGGCGGTTGCTGTGGTGTAGGGCAGGGAAACCAGGTTCTTTCCCTGCTCTTCCTGAACACAAACAAAACCCAAAACCAGCTGCCAGTTATGCCAACAGTGAATTGAAAATAAGAAAAATGGTGTGTGTGTTGTAGGTACATGTGTGTGTGTGTGTGTGTGTGTGTGTGTGTGTGTGTGTGCGGGGGTGCCCACCTTGTGTATGTCGAGAGGCAGCACGTAGCGCCTGACCTCCGGCTGAGGAGCCCTCATGGCTGATTCTTTCACCTTCTCCCACTCTGCCCTCATGTTGGCCAGGTACAGGTAGTTATACACAAAGTCACACCTGCAGGGCGAGAGAGCAAACCTAACGTATTGAGACATTCACAGGAAGTTTACTTTATTTTTGTTGTATTGTAATTTTAACTTAATCCTGTCATCCCATTTTCCCTTGTACTTTGACGGTTCTCATTGCATTTCATTTTATTCATATAGTGCTGTTCCCTACTACAATAATAATAATAATAATAATAATATCAATAAAACGTAATTTTACAACATTTAAAGCATGCAAGTGTGACATCCTACACTGGGCTGTGAGAGGCGGCGCTCTTACGTGAGAAGATAAAACCCACGGGCTCTAGCTTCATCGCCTCATTCAGGTTTACTCACTGCACAGCGCCCCCTGCTGGTGGCCATCACACCAAGAAGAAGGACAGAGAGATGGGGAGTGTTGGAGGTGTGTGAGTCAGAGCTCCCTCCTCTACGCACCCTTTCCACGTGCAGAGGTCGACCACGACGAAGCCCCCCTCCTCGTAGGCGTTGATGTGGTGGAACACGTTGAAGGCGGACGTCCGGAACTTGTGACCGCTCAGATAGGCGGCCGGTTCCCTCGTGGCTAGGTGGAACCACGTCTGAAGCAACGCACACACACACACACACAAAATCTCTCTATCGTTTTTTACATGAACCTGGAAATAATCACAATCTTAAACATTTAAGAACACATGTCACACACATGTCATATAAATTCACATAATGCACAATTGTTTTTTGCAATTTTCAAAGATCCAACGTGTGTGTGTGTGTATATATCTTTATTAACATTTATTAAGGCACCTTAAATGCACATCATACTAATCTGAGATCTGTATATACTAATGTTCATGTGTTTTTTCCAACGTTTGAATTCCCCTCCTACCCCGATGTACTCGTCGGACTCGAAGCAGTCCATGTAGTTGGTACCGCGGAGGCTCCAGGAAGACATGAACTTCAGCAGGTTGATCTTCACCGGCTGCTCCACAAACACAAAGTGGTTCTCCGTCATCCCGAAGCTTCACACAAAACAGACGGACACGCGCACACACAGGAAGGGGTGGGGGGGGTGTGAAGACCAACCGATAGACCGTTCATTATTTCACTGTGTGTGAGTGAGTGAGTGAGTGAGTGAGTGAGTGAGTGAGTGAGTGAGTGAGTGAGTGAGTGAGTGAGTGAGAGAGAGCAGCGTACCTGTGTACGTAGGAGGGTTTAAATCTCTCGCTGCTGGGCAGCTGGACCACCAACTCAGACCTCTCGAGGGGATCTGACCCGTCTGGAAGAAATAAACAAAAATTAAACAATCTTTGTGTAACAGTCAGTGTCTCAAACTGACGACCTCCGGCATGAGGGGCGACGTTCTAACGTGAGAAGCTAAAACCCATAGGTCCCAGCTTAAGCTTCATCAATAGAACGTCCATTGAAGGCGTCGGGCAGTGAGGTTTACCACTGCACAGCACCACATGCTGTCGTCCGTTACACTTGCATGCCGTTTGAACCATGTGAACCATGTGAACCATTTAAACGGCATGTGTAACAGTGACGAGTGTCCCGCACTGGGATCGAACCCATGGCCTCCGGCATGAGAGGCGGTGTTCTAACGTGAGAAGCTAAAACCCACAGAGTGAGGTTTATTAACTGCACAGCACCACCTGCTTGCGTCGCTTACACATGCATGTAATATGTGTTTAACCAGAGAGTCATAATGCCAACCAATGTACATGGCGTGGTGTATCTTCATGGACATTTGATAGAGCACAATGTGGATACGACGCCGATACATAAATCATCCGATTGCATCAAGACGGTGTGCTGAGCCAACCACCCACCTCCCTGGGGAGGAGGGATCCTGATGATGTTGTAGGCCAGGCTCAGGTTCTTGCCGAAGCAGTTGCCAATGTTGTAGATGCTGCCATCTGCACCCGTGTGAGGGTGGGCCGTCACCCCGTTCACCGAGAGGTAGGCACCCAAGTCCACCTGGGGTCCACACACACACACACACACACACACACACACACACACACACACACACACACACACACACATGCGCAGACACACATACACACACGCGCAGGTTTACGCACACACACACACGCACGCATACACATACGCGCAGACACACAAAGTAATAAACTTAAGAAATAAAAAAACAAATGGAGTGTGCTGTGTGTATCTCGGAACATCCTGGATCCAGCAACAAAAAACTCAAGCTCATACTTCCCCTCTTCACCAAAAGTTTACATCTGGATCTCCAGATGATAATCATCTGTTCCTTTAACTTCCTTCCCTGTTCACTTCCTGTAGCTTTTTGAGTCATCTTGCTACCAGACAAACGGGGGCGAAAACATAACCACCTCCCATCTTCGATGGCGGAGGTAACAAAGGTTACACTGGAGTCCAGTCACATTGTGTGCATTGTAGGCCAATCGGCTCTCACCTTCTTCAGCGTCTCGAGCGAATCAGGGTCGACCTTGGTGATGTAGACGGTCTCTGTGACCGCATAGAAGTCTTCACCGATGGGATAGATGTTCACCAGGCAGTTGTCAGTCACTTCAACGCCCTGGAAGTAGGTGAAGAATCTGCACACACACACACACACACACACACACACACACACACACACACACACACACACACACACACACACACACACACACACACACACACACACACACACACACACACACACACACACACACACACACACACACACACACACACACACACACACACACACACACACACACACACACACACACACACACACACACACACACACACACACACACACTTTATTTAGGACTTTCCTCCACGGATGGACTATGGATTTATTATTTATTTATATTTTAAAGACAATAACCTCATTTAGTTATGCTCAGGTTCAGTATCAACTAGCAATACAGGCTAGAGATAGCATGCTTTGCTAACTGTGGGGACTACAATGTCAAGGCGTGGTCCACTGTGTCCTAAAATAAACCCCGGGAGAAGCCTGAAGAAACCTGGAGAAGATGTTTTTGCACGGGTCCGGATATGCAGCCGTTCCGAACTCCGTGATGACCACCCTCTTCTCTGTCATGGCGCGTACGTACGCGTCCGACCGGATGTACCTGCCCACAGAGAGAAACATACATACATACACATGGTTGCGGCAGGAGCTAAGTTTTGTTAGCATGTTCCCATTGCAGGCTGCTGCTGCCGCCACAACAGACGGAACGCTGTCCAGTACCTCCTGTGGTAGGTCACATGACCGCTCCTCAGGTCAAACTTGTGTATGAGGGCCTGTCCGTCGAACAGGTGGAAGAATGGCTCCGCCCCCACCTCGAAAAGACCCGGTCCCATTCGCAGGAGACTCCCGCTCAACCATGACGGTAGGACTCCTTTTCACACACACACACCAAACATGCATATGCATGCACACACACAAATGCATCACCATCATCAGCGTCAGCGTCAACGTTATCATCATTGGAACAATCATTATCATCATCATATAACCTGTGATTTCAGTGGGCAGAGGTTCGTTGAGCTCCTCCACAGTTTCGAAGAGTTTCTTGTAGCCTGCAGCAGGGTGCTCCACCCTGAACACACACACACACACACACACACACACACACACACACACACACACACACACACACACACACACACACACACACACACACACACACACACACACACACACACACACACACACACACACACACACACACACACACACACACACACACACACACACACACACACACACACACACACACACACACACACACACACACACACACACACACACACAGTGAGAGAGAATCCGGCCAGGTTTACCTCCAACATTAATCTCGCAGTTTACCCCCTGCAGAACAAGAACGGGGGCATCCCAAGATGCATTGCTCCAGTCTTCTTTGTGAGATGTAAGGTCACACTCAACATCCACCCTCCATCAGTTGAGCTGAATGCGAAATATAAACCATTCCTGATGGATCTCCAATCAATCAAGTAAATCAGTCAACCAATCATTCATTATCATTCAACAATGTTTGGGAAGAAACCAGAATTCAACTCTGGATGGAAAAGCTTGAGAATGACTCTCCCCCCCCCCCTGCTAACTACCATGGGAATATCCCCTACTGAAGACCTCCCTCGCTGGATCCAGAAGCACCATGGGCTCAGTGGAAAACACTCCACCGCCTGAGAGAATGAGAACGGCGCGATCGAAAGCTGCTCTGGTTACATGTTTTTGGCCCCAATAACATGTGTATGTGGAGAATGTGGTCTGCCTTCTACTACCCCTCGTGCTGCAAGCAAAGGACCTTGCACTGTTCAATACAAATGCAAAGGACTGTGTTAAGAAACATGGAAACTGTCATATAACCAACATGCCTTGTGTTGTGTGTATTGTTTCTGTCATGTATAGAAGTGAAAGAAGGAATTCCGCTTTTCCAAAATCACCAAACACCATCCGTGATTTATAATAGGAACCTTCTGTGGTTTACTGTGTTACATGCCTGTGGTTACCCGCTGCAGCATCAACAACCCTGTCATCCATTTGAGGTCTGCCATCATGTCTCTGTTATGTTGGATAGGCGATGGAACATTTGGCTGGCTTGCTGAACTGTGCCTCACTAAAAGTGTTGTGAGTAAAAAGAACATGCATATGTCAGATATGCATGTTTTTTGGCCAAATTTGCATCTGAAGGTCCTTAAAATCTAACAACCAGTAGGCAATGCAAAGCATGTTGTAGTCTCAGCTGCTTGCTAGCCATAGGTCTACTTGTATAGCATTTCTAGAAAAGGAAAGATTCCTGAGTTCTGCCATACTATCATAACATTGTCATCCATATTACATTACACTATCATAGTTTGCTGGACTTTCTGATATCATTTTAGTAACTGCACTGTTCTGGACTGTACTGCACTGTAATGATAATGCTGCTGTACTACTGGCACTTTAAAATGCTTGTATATGCTTTGTGCACAATGTACATATCATTCTTTTCATTTTATTGTGTTTAGTATTTTTTTTATAGTATTGTGTTTGAGAAATCCATACTGCGGGAGGGAATGGGGAGTTAGCATTCCATTGTACTTGCATATGATAAATACAAATTTTGAATCTTGAACATAAAAAAACAACACAAAAAAACGCTGTGGCAACTTTTGAAACCCCTTATTATTTTAGCACCAATGTCTTAAAACAAGGCAATGTCCCCCTGATCTCACCCCAGCCATAGTCAGGACCAAAATAATAAGCGGCATGGGATAACTCTGCACTTTGGCGACCCCTCTGGTCGTGATGAAGAACTGCACTGCGTCTTAAGAGCCACACTTCCCACTTCGTACTTCTATGTAATGGAAGGATGGCTTTCAATAAGGTACCTAACTGGTATTCGTTATTTTACGTGCATGTAGCTCAACTACATTCAGCAACATTTCGTTAATAGTTCTGATATGTTCGAATAATGGAGAATGAGACGGGAGTTAACGTTGGAGTTGAGTCTACTCCATTTAATGAACACACACAATCAAACAAGATACGGTCACCACATATATCACATTGCGCATTGATACCGTGCACTGAGTGTAGTGCCAGATGTAACATTTCCCCCCCCCTCACGGAACCTACGGGTTATAGTCAGTTACAAAATCACGCAGGTGCTCCGGCCTGCTGCGTGCCCGAACTTCGCGGGGCTCAGGTGCAACCACAACCACTGGCGGTGGCCCCACGACGTCCAGAGGGGCTGGGGCTGGTGCGGCATCGAACCGTGCGGCCGGCAGAGCTGTAGCAGCAGGCACTGGGCCGGCGGGGGCGTGCACCTTACGCAGGCGGCTAGCATGCCAGCGCGTGCCATCAGCGAGCCTGAACGAAGCCGGGCCAAGCTGTTGGCTGACCTGGACAGGGTCTGACCAAAATGACTGGAGCTTGTTGTCACGGTGAGGTCGTCGGATCCTGACCCAGTCCAAGGCAGCCATGGCAGGTGGCCTAGCACGTCGGGCCCTGTTGAAACGGTTCTTCATCAGACGCTGGCGTGTGGCGACTGTGGCTTGAACCGGATGGGCTGGGGCCTGAGCCGGTGTGGGGCGGAGCCTATCCAGAGGCAGCTGAAGCTCCCGCCCCAGCATGAGGGAGGCTGGGGAGACTCCTGTGGTGGCGTGTCGGGTGGCCCGGTAATGCAGCAGCGTCTGGAGGAGGCTGTTGATGAGCGTGTACCCTTGTGCCAGGTGGGCCCTGATGCCATTTTTTAGTGACTGATTCAGCCGTTCCACCCCCCCGTTTGCCGCTGGGTTGTAGAACGCTGTGCGAATGTGGCGGATCCCTTTCCCCTCCAGATAAGAGGACAGTTCGTGGGAGACCATTTGGGGACCATTGTCGGTTGTGATCCTCTTGGGCAGGCCCCAACGCGCGAACAGGGAGTCAAGAATGTCAACCAACACCTTGGCTGTGACCGAGCCCACGGGTATTACCTCCGGCCACTTAGAGTGCAGGTCATAGATCACGACGAGGAAACGCTGGTGATGCGGTACCCAGTGTAGCTCGCCGCAGATGTCGAGTTGCAGGTGCTCCCAGGGTTGGGACGGCCAGTCCAACGGCTGCATGGGTGGGGGTGGGGCTGGGGCCCTGGTCTTGCCACTAAGAAGGCAAGCAGTGCAGTCCTTAACCAGGGTCTCGATTTCCCTGTCGATGCCTGGCCACCACACCAAATCACGGCACCGCTGCTTGAGCCTGACTATGCCCAAGTGGCCCTTGTGTGCCATAGTCAGGATACGCGCCCGAAGGGCACTCAGGACCACCGTGCAGAGCCCGCGAGCGATGCAGGTGTCATTCCAGCATGACAGTTCGTCCCTGACCCTGAAGTAGGGAAGCAGCTCATCAGCTACCCTCGTCGGCCAGCCCTGTCTGATGTAGGCCGAGAGTGTAGTGAGGGTGGGGTCGTCAGCTGAGACGTCCTGGAGCTCCTTCAGCGACACTGTCTCCTGAAGAGGTGTGTGGAGGAGCTGGACGAGGTCGTGCTCGGCCTGGTCCCGTTCAGGGGTCGAAGGTGGGTCCGAGGGTGGGTTGGGGATTGAGCGTGACAGCAGGTCAGCCACCACGTTGTCCCGGCCTGGCGTGAACTGTAGGCGAAAGTTTTACTGCTGCAGGCGGTCGGCCCAACGGTGGAGACGGAGTGGTCTGTGGCCGGTGCCTGAAGTGGCCAGGAGGGTGGTGAGGGACTGGTGGTCTGTCCTCAATGTGAATGAGCGTCCATAGAGGTACATGTGCCAGCGTTCACATGCCCAGAGGCACGCTAGGGCTTCCCGCTCCCCCACCGAGTACCTCTGTTCTGTGGGGCTGAGAGCCCGTGAGGCGAAGGCGATCGGCCTCTCAACCCCCTTTTGCAGCTGGGACATCACCGCACCAATGGCCGTGGCGGAGGCGTCGCATGTGACGAGGGTGGGGCTGGCCAGGTCGAAGTACGCTAGGACCGGTGGTGAGGTGAGTTGGGCCTTCAGGAGGCGCACGGCGTCCGAGCAGGCAGGCGTCCAGAGCCAGGGCTCGCCCTGTTTCAGCAGGTGGCGCAGTGGGGTGGCCGTAGCCGAGTACTGTGGCAGGAAGGAGGCTAACTGAGCAGCTGAGGTGGGCTCCGGGACGCGGTGGATGGCCTCCGTGTTTGAGTAGAGTGGGTATATGCCGTCAGCCGAGAGGCGGAACCCCACGAACTCAACGGCTGGGGCGGCGAAGACACACTTCTCACCGTTGAGTGTGAGGTGGTGCTTGGCCAGTGCACCGAACACGCTGTGGAGACGCTCATCGTGGCTCTCGACGGTGGCCCCGTGAACCACGATGTCGTCAAGGTAGATGGCCACACCCGGGATGCCAGCGAAGATGGAGGCCATGATCTTTTGGAATCCAGGGCGACGCATTCACCTGCTCAATGATGTCGCCATCGAGCATGCTCTGTAGCTCAGAGGAGATGTCATCGTGGAGGGCCAGTGGGGAGCGGCGGAGGGGCTGAATGACAGGTCTCACTTGCGGGTCTACCAGGGGCTGGTGGGCGAAAACATCGAGACAGCCCAAACCGCTGCACAGTGCAGGCCACTGTTGCTGCCAGGGGATGGCAACGGTGTGGATCTCAGAGCCAGAGGTGTCTAATAGAGTGAAACCGAGGCTGTTGAAGAGGTCGTGGCCTAGGAGGTTGGTCCCGTGGCGTGCAATATTGAACCTGAAGACTGGCAGTGTCTTCTCTCCGTATTTCACGGGAAGCTGTAGGGAGCCCACAATGTCAATCTTGGAGTTAGCATAGCCACGCAGCGTGGTGGTGGGCGGGCCCAGTGGCTCGTGGGAGAAGAACTGTTTATAAGTCACCCAGTTCAGGAGGGACACCGTAGCACCCGTGTCTAGGAGGAGGGGCAGAGTGACATCACCAACCATCAATGAACATGTTTTAAATGGCACTCGTCCTGAGTTGACATTGTGGATGATCGTGGTAGGTGGTTGGGAGGCTCTAGCTGGGGCAGACCTACAGACTTTGTGGAAGTGATTCAGCCTCCCGCAGTTGGAGCAGGTTTTACCACGGGCAGGACAGGTCTGAGCTCTTGAGTCGTGTGCAGGAGAGCCACAATTCCCACACGGCTGGTGTGGGCGGTCACGTGACTGAGAGGCTAGTTGTACACTCCCCCCGCTGCTGTCTGTACTCACGTGGAGGAGGGGCGTCAGTGAGTCGCGCGCGCGCCCGCCCGCCCGCCACCTCGTCAGCTGCTAGCGAGTTGGAAGAAGCCGACAATGTAGCTGCACATTCGAGAGCAGATTCAACCTGAACGGCTAGGTGTAGAGCTGCTGCTAGTGTCACGTCATCGTTTTCCATCAACAGTCTTTCCCTAATCTTGTCACAGTTTGTGTGCAGTATGAGGTGGTCTCTGATCAGTTCGTCTTGTAACGCGCCAAACTTGCACGAGCTCGCCAAACCTCGTAGATCAGCCACGTACTGTGTCACCGACTCACCCGGCCGCTGGTGCCTCCGTCCGAATATGACGAATATGGGTGGCGAAATGACTCCTCAGTAGGGCCACAGTCTCTGTGTAACCCGCTGCGGGGCCGAGAGTTTCAAACACACGCTGTCCCTCTGCTCCTAGACAGTGCAGCAGCAGTGCACGTTTCCTCTCCGCGGACACTCTCTCCAAGCCGGCAGCTAGGATATATGTCTCGAACGAGGAAATCCAGCGGGGCCACGGTATCAGTGGCTCGCCCGGCGTGGCTAGGAAGGGGGGGGGTGGTGGTATCGAACAATCAGCCATTCTCGTCGCTATATGATATGTTCGAATAATGGAGAATGAGAGGAGTTAAAGTTGGAGTTGAGTCTACCGGATCTCAAACAAGATCCGGTCACCACATATATCACATTGCGCATTGATACCGTGCACTGAGTGTAGTGCCAGATGTAACAAGTTCATTTGTAAAGTGTATGGACATTGCAAACGCCATTGCAAGCATCTAGAAACGTGCACAATAACTGGCGGATCTAAAACCCGTTGATTCCGATAAGCTGTGATTGTTACGATGGCTCCCAATTAAACAATAAATCAATGATGTTTACTGGGATGTTGTTCAATAACTCACACACTGTTGATGGGCCCCAACAGCACAGCAGCGTGGGACCATAACTTACAACAAAGTCATGCACATGTAGGCCTCATTGATACAGTGACGTAGTTGTTGGGGGGGGGGGGGGGGGGGGGGGTGGTCTTGCTAAGGCCAATTCTTAAAGTTATAGCAAAAACAAGGCTAACAAGTCTAAAACAAGCTCCATCAGATAACTCTTTCATAGAATAGACTATTCTATGAAAGACTTATCTGATGGAGCTTTAAGGGATGGGGCTTTAGAAGCCACAGGGGAACGTTTTTTATTTTTAGCCACTTTCTCAGGGGTTTAAAGATTAAATAGAAACGTTTTTCTTCCACTTCCTTAAACATTGTGCTGTTTTAAAGATATGGTGAGCTGAACACACACACACACACACACTAAGGCCCTCAGTTGCAAAGTTACATCACTTTTAGCTTGTAATCAGCAATGACCTGTACATTTGGTGCAAACAACTCAAAGCTTCCTTTTTAGTTTTTCCTCCACATTCCTAATAGTTAGTCTCACTGTGTGTACGCATAATAACTCAGGGCATAATAATCGGAAGAAAAATGGAAGTATAACTCACCGGCTGGCCATGTTTTCTAATGCACTCGGCTCGTACCCTCTCTCGCTCTCTCGCTCTCTCACACACACACACACACACACACACACACACACACACACACACACACACACACACACACACACACACACACACACACACACACACACACACACACACACACAGGGGCGGACTGGGACAAATACTGGGACTGGGACTGGGACAAAAATGGGCCGGCCCACTTTCGTGGGCCGGCCCATTCTATATAGTGGCCCGGTGTGATACGGCCCACTATATAGAATGGGCCGGCCCACTGCTACACTGGCGTATCACACCGGCCCATTCTATATAGTGGGCCGGTGAGATACGCCAGTGTAGCCACCTGCGTTGAATTTCTTTACGTTATTATTATTTTTTCAGCAAACGGCATTTGGCATTTGCCAGAACTGCCAGATTGCCAGTCCGCCCCTACACACACACACACACACACACACACACACACCATGAAAGCACACAAAACAGACAAGAATGTTTGCAAGGGAGAGGGAGAGAGAGAGTTAAGTTTTAAACCACTGCCAGACTTCCTTTGGAGAGAGAGATGGAGACCAGTGCATGTGCACCGTCCCTCCCCCTTTATTTTGCCCCAACAAACATGATGACAAACACAACGTAATGTATTTTAATCTTGGTGTACACTCAATAGGAATAATGATAATGATAATACTGGCATTGTTTGCTGCACTCATTATAAACATGTGAATGCAAATGTGAACGAAAAGTGGAAATACTTTGTCACCGCTCTCACTCTATTTCCCTTCCATCGTTCCTCCTCCCATTCTACCCTCCCCCGCCCCCAGTACCAGTCAAACAAGACTGTCTTTGTTCCCTTACCTTTTCAGAAGTCTGCACCCCCTAACGCTCTACGTAGTCTACCCCAACACTCAGTCCTTTCTGCTCACACACACACACACACACACACGCACGCACGCACGCACGCACGCACACACGCACGCACACACACACACACACACAATGTTGGAGGTACACCTACCTACTTAGCTTTTAACCCTGTAAGGCCCAAATATAGAAAAACATTAGCATTTTTTTTTTTGACCTTACATATGTTGTTGTAGGAGGCCTCTGATGCAGAAATGAAAGGGTTTTCAAAATGTTTACATTTTGGTAAGTTTTTAGGGAAATGTTGTAACATGGCAACATTGGTCCTAGCTGACAGCATAATTTCTGTATTTGTACTCACATTGTCTGAACAAATATACAGAACAACTAAAGGTTATTTTGCAGGGTTGATTGCTTACTTAGCCCCATAACAGTATATAACATGAATAATAATCATACATCAGTCATATATTTTTATGAATAGACATTTAGTTAAAAAAAATAAAAAGTAATAATAATTTAAAAAAACCAGGATAAGATTGTATTGTATTGTGAGGGAGGTAGATAGATTACCGTAGTAACCCCACACCATGCAGGTCTATTCCTATAGCAAGCTGGAAACCGTGACCGCAATGCCATGAGACTGCCTGGTCCAAGCCTATGGACCAGAAGCGTACCTAGCAATTGGATTTTGGAGGGGGCCCCAAGTGATATTCTTATTGTATTATAACATATACTGTAGGACTGTGTTTAAAGCTTTTTTTTTTTTTACAAATTTACAAATCGTTAATTGCTAGGGCTAAAAGGGTCATATTGTTCTACCAGGTGTGCGTGTGATTAGTTACTTGGTAACATCACACAGTGTGTCCACCCAGATGGATGACAGATAGATAAGCTTACCAGTTACAGTCCGCTGGGTAAGCCGTTACTGTGTGTCTGTAACCCGTTATGATCCAAAAGACAACAATATTTGAGCCTGCTTGTTCACCACCAGGTAACCTAAACATAACTATAACTTCAGCAACCAACAAGGGCAGTGTGTCCTTATGGAATTATTATTAAATACTTCCGCCAGACAAGTATGACACTGGCTTGAAGAAGCTTTTTATTTTCTCGTTAGCGCTACAGAATGACTGATGCCTTGTTGCTGCATCAGCAGGACGACCGAGCTTGCCATACAGGAGGAGGTTGGCATGGAGACAAATGATGCCTTTGTATACTCTACCACGACTGAAAGTAAAGAATATAACTTGATGTCATTTGAACTCATCCAGTGGCGTGCCCCGCAGGTCAGTGTTGATGCAAAAGCATATCAATGTGTATTGTGGGCGTTCAGTGAAATTAGAGAATGCTGACAAAATATTGAATAAAAGTTAATTTAATAGGAACAGTAATGGAGGTGGTATGCAATCTATATAAATCAGTCACATGCCTCAAACAGTTTGAAGGACCGAGAAGACTGTTAGATCCATCAAAATGAAACCAGCAGTCAAACGGAAATCCTCTGAACGAACGCTCACCTCTGAAAGACGAGACAAAACCACCAAAACACCTTTTGAATACAGAATTTAAATAAAATCAACAAATCAGGAAGAATTTCCCCACGAGAAACATACAAAAATATACCCTAATCTCAAATAGAATGGCATGAAAGAATCCACATGAACCGCACATACAAGGGCTTGTAGCCAAGGCTACCTAGTGATATAAATAAAAACTAGTTACAACCAATAGCTCCTATGGGTGGACCGCCTCAGAGTAGAATTAGACTCATCCCAATCATTCTCAAACTCCATCCCTCCATTTCAAACATATAAATACATGCGCGCAGACACACACACACACACACAATGTAAAACTTTGACCTGGATACGCAAAAGTCACAAGACTCAGCTCAAGTACAACCATAAATTCACAAACATGGGTTGGGGGGGGGGGAGGGGTACTTGTTTATCACACACAGACAAACACGTTGTGACATCAGCCACTTTCAGAGGCTACTGGCCTGTCCGTCTGCCTTCACGCACACCTGGCTTCACAGACCAAAGTATCATGAATCACTATGAGGAGAGCGTGTGGGCGAGTGGGAGGAACGGTATTCTTGGGTCATGTGATGCATGTCTTTTGGTAGGTTTCTTGTTTTTTTTTTTAATTATTCAGTTGCGGATGCTGAAGGCTTTGGTCTTCCTGATGGCGAGAAGCGGAGGCTTGATCTTCGGCTTCTTGTCGTTCAGGGCGGACGTGGGGACCCGGCGGGTGTAGATGTCCGGGTACTGCTTCCGGAACTGGAGAGGAAGGAAAGAAAGAAAGAGAAAATAAGACAGGAATTAATAGCATGCCAGTTGCATACCCAACATCAAATGTCAAATCTTCAAATGTCCTTTGTTCACTCAGGGGCATCTTTGATTCCTCCAATCCCCCCCCCCCCCATATGACCCCTGTGGCCTTGCCTGCTTGAGCCTCTTGTGCCGGTCCTTGTCGGCGAGGCTGGGGTCGGAGAGCAGGAACTCCAGCAGCTCCTCCATGGCCTTCTGGGACGCGGCCACTCGCTGCCGCTCAAACTCAACGCTGCTGATCTGCCGGCAGAAGGCGTGCAGGAGCATGGGAGCGCTGGCCGCCTCCACGCTCCGGACGCCACGGGAGGCCGGGCCGAGCTGCAGCCAAGGGCCGGAGAGAGGAGGAGAGAGAGAGAGAGAGAGAGAGAGCCGAGATAGACGGACATAGACAGACAGATCATGGATTCCATTGAGAGAAAGGAACAAGATTCAAGATTTGTATTTGCCATTTGCAACAAGTACAATGGAATGCTTACTCCCCATTCCCTCCCGCAGTATGAATTTCTAAAACACAATACTATACACAATAAAAATGAACATAAAATAGACATATGTACATGTGTAGAATTGTGCAAAAGTGCCAGTAGTGCAGCAGCATCATCATGAATACAGTGCAGTAGAATGCAAAAGGAAATGAGTGAGTGTGGGTGGGTACCTGCTCGCCGCGCAGATACTGCACGTGGTCCGTGACGGCGGTCAGCAGGTACTGGGGCACGGAGAGGATGGTGTGCTGGTGGTCCATGAGGAAGGAGATCAGTCTGGTGGCCAGCAGCTCGTCCAGGTCACCCTCCTCGGCGCTGCCGAGGACACAGCCCGAGAAGGTGTGCACCATCTGCAGGGAGAATAAGGAGGACGCGTGGACAGGTCAACTAAAGACCAGGCTGAGGAGGATGGGGTCAGGGATGGCATGACAGAGACTTAGAAATCTGCCGGCAGGTGTAAGGTGTGGAGTGTGTGTGTGTGTGGTTGGTGGCTGGTTGAAGCAGCCTCACCTGGCCAGAGTCAGACTGATCAGAGTCTGAGGCTGATGGGTGTGGCTGCACCTATGTGGGTCCTTGGCCTACAGGTTTAACCAGCCATCACCGAACACACTTGAAGGAGAAGCGCTAGCATGTACCATCTGCTCAGTTTTCCATTCATCAGGAACACACTCCACAATAAACCGGTTTCTTCATCACCTTGTGTCCTTGGGAGGAGCTTTGCTTTAATTGGCATCAGCTAGCCTAGCTTAGCTTTTATTACAACCAACATTGAAATATTGTAATGGTTCTACTTTTGCAAAGTTGGTTACACTGCAATAGTAAAAAAAAAAAACATAGGATGTTATTGTTTGAAAAAAAAAAAAAAAAAAGGACTTTTATTTTGCAATTATCCCAAGATTGGGATGTATCATCGTTTGATAAAAAACACCCTCTGGTGTACATTTTCTGTCATGACACGTTGCACACAACAGTTTTCCATTCATACTTCTGTGAAACTACACACCAGACAAAGTTGGCGAGTTTGGCGCCATCTGCAGGGCAAACGTTCGAGAGGATTAAAAAAGAAAAACCAAACCCTTAACACAACCTATTTATATGAGAGAGCGATGTAGTGGGCTACATCGTAGTGCTGTGGAATAAATCTTAATACACAAAGTGTTCACCCCCCACCAGAAGCTGGGAGTTCCCCTAGGTTTTCCCTTTTAGACCATTCAAACTCATTTCAAAATAATCAAATGTGTGGCATGGCCAACAGAATTTAACCACTTAATATTTACCTCCTCCATTGGAGATGGGAGGAGATTACATTTTTGCCCACTGTTAGTTTGTCTGTTAGCAAGACAACTCAAACGGTTGTGCACGGAATTGGACACAACTTGGTGGTTAAATGGTAAATAGACTGCCTTTTAAATAGTGCTTTCATCCAAAGCACTTTACAAGTCATGCCTCCCACTCACA
Organism: Muraenolepis orangiensis; assembly: GCA_027704905.1. Classification (NCBI taxonomy): domain Eukaryota; kingdom Metazoa; phylum Chordata; class Actinopteri; order Gadiformes; family Muraenolepididae; genus Muraenolepis; species Muraenolepis orangiensis. The sequence goes on from CM051004.1 coordinate 19,203,877, forward strand.
CACACATTCATCCACCCACGGAGACAGACACTTGTTGATAGGAGAAACCGGGGGACCAAACTAGCAACCATCCGAGCTTCTGCTGCCTCTGATTAGATTACTTACGGGCCGAAGAACAGTTGATTACATTTTGGCCCAGATCTATGAATAAAAAAAACTTAGAAACTTGGTCTTAAAAAACGACTTCAGGTTTAATTGGTCAGACCCAATTAAGCACTGAAAAGGTTCAGCTGCGGTGGTTTGTCTCCTGGACTGATCCAGGAGATTGAAGATTCAAGAATTGTATTAATTATAGTACATTGGAATGCTTACTCAGCCATTCCCTCCCGCAGTATAACATTCTGCAACACAATACTATAAGAAACCCGTTTAAATAAATCAAATAATAAAAAAAAATAAAGGAGAGCCGGTATGCCTCTACCGAGTGCCCCCTAGTTGGTAGTTGTTCCCCCTCCCCCTTTTTTCATGTGTTGAATCGGGCCTCACCAGCGTGCGTGTTCCGATGGTGTGGTGCAGCCGGGGCATGTCCACGTTCTGGCTGATGCGTGACATCATCCTCATGAGGAGCTGCAGCTTCCGGCGCGACGCCGGCGGCAGCAGGAGGGTGCACAGCTGGAGGGCCTCGACGGCTGTGCGCTCGCAATGGGACTGGAGGAGGCCTGCGCCACGCACGCACACACACACACACACACACACACACACACACACACACACACACACACACACACACACACACACACACACACACACACACACACACACACACACACACACACACACACACACACACACACACACACACACACACACACACACACACACACACACACACACACACACACACACACACACACACACACACACACACACACACACACACGTGACAGGTACAAAACACCACTGTTGTGTGACTTCGTCGCCACATCATTTACATCACATGCACCATACAAGATGTACAGATCATGGGATGGTGATCGATAGCGGTCGTCAACGATGGAGTTATATGAAACGTGAATACACACAAGATATTTTTAATCTTCCAATAAGCTCTCGTTATCCCTACACACACACCACACTTGTAAGTGAAAACTCTACTGTTTGGAATGGTTCGATGTTAGATGCAGTTAGTCACATGACAACAGACAAAACAGCTAGCCAGGCAGACAGTCAGCCGGACAAACAAGCCAACTTAAAGTGGGAGGAGTAAGGGGATGGGGGGGGGGGGGGGAGGGGTCTTACTGTTTTCGGCGGAGGGCTGGGGGGGTCTGCACGGGCCAGAGAGGTCCAGGGAGCTGTGGCAGCGGCGTGCGACGGCGGGAGCAAAGCTTGCAGTAGCGCTGCCACGGAGCGACCAGAGGCTAGCGGAGATACTGGAAGAGCTGGACCCCGGGGGTTTCGTGCCGGTGGCTTCGGCCAACGACAAAGACGCGCAGGGCTCCCCGCCAGGGGCGGAGGAAGAGAAGGAGGAGGAGGTGGAGGGGGATGGACGGGCAGAAGAAGCTGCCGAGCTGGAGCGTGTCCGTCGCTGCGTCGGTGTGCTGACGTCCAGGCAGCTGGCCGCTCGCACCATTGTGTCCTTGGAGGCCTCCTCCCGGGACTCCATGACGATGTCCAAACAGCTGCTGGCGCTGATGGGCCGGGCCAAGCGGGACCTCCGTGTGGTCCCCAGCCCCGGCAGGGCAAGCAAAGACAGCCTCTTCCTGTCGGTAGATTGGGCTTTCTCGTTGCGGTCGGCGAGGCGGGTGTCCGCCTCGCCGTTTGACTCGGAATGTGTTGCGTGGAGTTCGCCCGCCGACAGCCTCTCATTGGACAGAAAGAGCCGCTGGGAGAAAGGGGCGGAGTCCTCCAAGACTTTCTCCACGGAGCAACTCCGGGGTCGAGGCCGAGCCGAGGCGACCGTGCTGCCTGACTGGCAGAGGCTGGTGCAGCTCTCCCCTAATCGCCGGTCGCAGTCGCCGCGGCCGGCCATGCCTGCCGTCAGCTGCGACCGGACCGCAGAGCTAAACACCTCCTTCATCGGGGACTCGGCTTCGTCGCACGAGCCCTGTCTGATCAGCGACAGGAGGAGGCACTCGGTGGAGCGGAACGACGTCTGGGTGGGCGCGGGGAAGCAAGGCGGGTATGGCATGGTGCGCTTCACCTGCTGAGGCCTGGGGGCCACGACGACATACCCACACAGCACTGATGCAGAGCAGCGGGAAGAGGGACGGGGCCGGAGCACAACAGAGAAATGTGGATGCAGACCGTGTCAGTAGAGGCAGAAAGACAGACAGACAGACAAGACAAGACAGACACAGGGGTTTGGGTTAGTCAGTGCGAACCAAATCCAGTAGAAAAAAAACAAAAAAAACACATGCTAGACCAGCACCAAAACGTTAGAACAGACGCAGGCTAGCAAATGTTTATAATCACAGACCCGCACACACGGCACCCGACAGTTAGCCCACACCTGCGTAAGGATCCAGAACATGAGAGCAAACCAGAACGAGTGATTGCTGGGTCACCATGCAGCCTTTTTGTGCTTTTGGGTGTAAGGATTAAATGTTTAATATATATTTAATATATCCTACTGACTGCAGATCAGACCGACAAGATTGCTTTGTTCATATGACAATTACTAAATTCAATACTAAACACACACAGTTACGGGACACAATATACATAGCATGTAGGCACGCACACACACACACACACACACACACACACACACACACACCCCCCCTTACCCAGGATGTTGATGAACAGCTCATAGAGCTGGTAGGTAAGGAGAGGCTGGGAGAGGCTGTAGAAGTAATCCGATACGGTCTTAAAGACATCCCTCTCAAAGCCCGGATAGGACACCAGCCCACTGTCGTATTTGGGCCCTGACAGAAAATGAAAATGACACGCAAATTACATTAATGTAAACATGACGTAGCGTGAATAACGATCTCTTTGACTCGATACACACCAAACTCTTTAGTCGTACATTTTAGGTGATATACACTTTTCCAATTACTTTTAATACCATTAAATGAAGGCATTTACGGACGTGTGAAATATTTAAATATTGAAAAATAACATTTTAAATAGACAAAAAAAAAAACATACACACGTCAATGTTGTTTAGCGTAAGCAAATGTGAAATGTCTGTTAATGATCTTTTCAAGCCACTTCATAATTTGGAATACCAATAATAATAATAATAATAAATAAAAAATAAAGATTATTTTTTTCATAGACAGCCCGCACATCTCCCATAGGTTTCTGCAACTCACAGTTGGCAAGGCTCTTCATGGCAGACAGCACCCAGTGGGGTAGGTCATCTGTGGGGGGGGGGGGGGGCAGGTCAGAATTCAGCAAGGCATTTTTAACACATTCGTTTAGCCTCTGTGCCAATTCTAACCACGTATTGTAACCAGGAAATTGACACAGCAACAACGGCAGGTGTTCAGGGAAACCTACTGGTGTTACTGTCGAGCGTGACCACTCCGTGTTTGTTGACTTTGGTCATGTTGTGGATGATGTTCTGTGGGTTCACATGGCGCCGATCCAACACCTCATCCAGAGAAGCGATCCCCAGAACCTTCTGGAGGCTGATTCAAAAAAGGCACACGCGCGTTCAGCTCTCATGTTCAAGACGTTGTGCTCACTTTGCCTGTGTTATTAAGGCTGGGCCAACAATAACTGGACGATTGGACAGGAATGAATGTGTTGTGTTTTCCTACTGTGTGAGGGTGATTTCCTTCCAGATTTCATGCTCATCCTCCTCAGTCAGTTCTCGTTTGTGCGCCTGCTGCTCTCCTATTGGTGGATTTTCTTCCTCTGCCTGGAGGGCGGGATCCACATTTTCCTGAAAAAGACAAACAAAGCCAAATTGGATTTAGGTAAGAATTGTTTTTAAACATACAACTTTGAATATTATAAAATAAATGTAAAGTGATGTTGTAAAGTGATGAGTCCCACATAATAATTCCGCCAATAAGCCTTCAGAAGTCTTACAACAAGTTGTGACAAGTGTCACAAGCTGACATAACATAAGTTAACAACACGGTGAATGGGATGGTGTCACCTGGGTCTCCTTGCTCTGCTTCTTGGTGCTGCGGAACCTGAACAGCCCCTCATTGTCTCGGAGGGAAAGGCTCCTCTTAAGGCCAGAGCCTGGCGTTGAGGTCTGCTTGGGAGTTGGAGAGGGGATGGGCTTCAGTGGGGAGGTGGAGGGGAACCTGGGCGAGGGGGGAAAGGACAAACAACACTTAGATCCCTCAATGGGGATGGCTTTGCCATCTTGTCCAGTAATTCCTTACTGGACTTATTTCCGTTACTCCACTGTTCTTCACTGTAGTATACTATGCTATATTTATGACTACTACTAAATATAATATTTTTTGCTATATGTACCTACTTAGACACTTCTTTAATGTTCATTGTTGTTCTCATTGCTAATTATCACTATTTTTATTTATCGTGAAGATTTACTTCTACGGTTATTGTTGTGAATAATTTATACTGAGTGAATGGGGAGTAAGCATTCCATTGTATCTGTTCCACAATGGCAAAACAAAGTTCACAATGCGTTTCTGCTTAGAGATCTGAAAAGGATTGATGAATATTGATCATGTGCTGCAATGATAACAATTGCTCATCCATTTACAATGACTCTCCAATGCAGATTCCTTGAGCATCTTGTTAATGTCCTGCCAATGGTTTCTGCAGTGGAATCCAATGCATTTGCTGGCAAAAGAAGCTTTACGAGCTTTTCATTACCATAGTTCCTTTCAAGCAATTGCCCACGAGTACTAAATAATACGGTGCCACTCAAACCATTGTTTGCAGCTGGTCAACACCGCTATCCTGGCGGCTCCACCCTTATCCTCTCTACCAGCACTGCTTAACATTGACATGTGGTCACCTCCACTGCCTATCCTTTTTGCTGTGCCCCCCCCCCCCCCCTGCATTCGGGGTGTTATAGACTACTCTCCGCCTTCATGGATAAAAGAGGAACCTGGCTTGGCTGATGGTGTGGTGGAGCAGCACCGTTAGGATGACCCGTGGTCATATTGTTGAGAAGTTAGTGCTAATATCCCCTCCCCCCACTCCCCCTGTTCACTGTTCTTTGTATGCCGCTGTTTTGGTGTTGATTGATTAAGTGATTTCGGCGTTTGTGTTTGATTGGTTAGATATGAGTGTGTGGGTGTGATGATGCCTGCTGATTGCTAGGCTTTAAAGACCGTGCCGTGGAGTGGACCACACGCACACGACACCGCCTCCATCTCAGCAATGGTGTCCGTCAGTGTGTCCGTTCAATGTACTCTCAGTGACAAAAACTTAAGCTCCTGAAAGCCTGGCTGGCCGTCACAAGCAGCCTCACCGGTACAGAGAGCCGCTGTCCTCCAGGTCCTCTGAGCCCCAGCGGCCCTTCACGTCCTCGATCACGTGGTTCTTCAGGAACTTCTTGAGCAGCTGCACCGTCTGCTGCCTGGTGACGTCGGGCCCGAAGTTACTGTTGGTGCGCAGCAGCTGATGCAGCCACTCGACAGCGGCCGCCGCCGTGAAGCACGCCGAGTGGACCCGGAAGCTCTGCCGGTGTTTGCGGATGGGCATGCCGGACCGGAACAGACGGGTGACCTCATTCCACTGGAGATACAAGATTTGTTAATGGCCTTTTGCAACAAGTACAATGGAATGCTTACTCCCCATACCCTCCTCCTGCAGTATGAATTCCTAAAACAATACTATAAAAATACTATATACAATAAAAATTAACATAAAAGTGACTGCAGGAAGATATGTACATGTGTTGAATTGTGCAAAAATAATTTTAAAGTGCCAGTAGTACAGCAGCATCGTGAATACGGTGCAGTACAGTAACTGTAATGAGTCCAGAAAGTCCAGCAAAGTATGACAGTGTAATGTTAATGACAATGTTCTGAGAGTGGCAGCACTCCTAGCAGTTCAGTAGACTCACTGCCTGTGGATAACACATAACGTAGGACAAGGCAAGACGGGGGAGAAGACAAAGAATGTTGTACAACCAATGTATGATATTAATATACTGTTGCTCGGTGTATATATGTATGTGTGTATATATACATACATACATACACACACATATATACACACACACATATATATACACACACACATATATATATATATATATACATATACACTAATACATATACACTATATATATATATATATATATATATATATATATATATATATATATATATATATATATATATATATATACACATATATACATACGTATATATATATATATATATATATATACATATATACATACGTATATGTATGTATATGTATATATATACACACATATATATATACACACATATATATACACACACATATATACACACACATATATAGGCGCGCGCACACACAAGCGCGCGCGAAGAAATACAAAAAAGTTAAAAGTTACAAACCCACGTTTACCGCATATTGTAACAAGCGTTTGGCCTGAAGCTTCTTACCAGTTTAGTGGCTCTGTAAGGTCCCGGAGTTATAATGTGGGTATTCATGTCCAACGCGAAAACCCGTAGCTCTCCTTCAAATCACCAGGCACGACCAACAGCTCACACTTCCATAAGGTAGAGAACAAAAAAGTGAACAAAAATGTGACTTTGCTATCTGATATTTCGTTTCAACGAATGGAAATGAACAACACACGTTCGACTAGGAGAGTCGATCGCATTCCCCTCTGTTCAAAAGTACGAGCCGTGAAGACGCGAGAGGGGATTGGCTGGCGGTTGGGTCACGTGACTGTGTGGATAAGTGTGAGGACCAATCGTATTGTAGGGAAGGGCGAAGACCAAAACAACGACAGAATGCGGTGCTGCGATATCCATCTTAAAATTCCATTCCTGACTAAACTGTAAAAAAACTGATTTAATTTAAACTCTATAATGCTATCATCATCTCTCTGACAGGACTCTGCAGGGGGTCGAACTGTCTCACCGAACTGCAGTATTGCAGAGCAATGTCTGACTGTTATGTCAAGGCTAATCTAAAAAATGTCTGTTGTACGCCTAATTATGGATATTGGCCGATTTATTTGAATGAACCAGGCGCTCTTAACATAAACATATTATTGAATTATTTTTTGGAAAGAAACTGGTATTTACTTGTTCACACTGTCCACTCACTGGTTCGTTGTATTGATTTCGTTTGGCAGCGGTCTCCTTTGTGAGAAGGGTTTGATATGGAGGGCTGTGGGTGACAGCACGCAGCAGGGGGTCCATTCGGCTCTCTGATGCTTTAACTTGCAGGGGGGGGGGGGGGCTACAGAGGACTTTACACCTCTCCCGAGAGGCTTTCACACATGCCTTTGCAAGGACGCAGAGAAGAAAGAAAAAGAAGACAGAGGGAATGAACAGTTACTCGAGTTAGAGGATAGGGACAGATGGGTCCAGAGGGGAACAACTCATACACATGCAAATGTCAGATACAGTGTGAGCAAATGGATAATGGCTTTAGAGCTTGGATGGATTATAAAGCTTTACAGCCGTGAGGGCCACCATGGTTGTTATTGTTTTTTTGTGATGGTAATGTCATTCATTGTTGATCAAATCAATGAATGAATTATAATTGTGCAAATAATTTCATACTATTACATTTGTTTACTGCAAAAACGTGCAGTAAACAAATGTAATAGTATGAAATTCAAGATTCAAGATGTTTTTATTTGCCATATGTAAGTACAATATAATGCTTACTCCCCATTTTATGAATTTCAACAACAATACTATACTATGCTATACTAAACTATGCAATACTATACTATTAACAACACTATATACTACCTATAATATGCTGTACTAAGTATATACAACACTATACTATAACAATGCTATGCACAATAAAGAACAAAAGGTGACTGATGGATGCTACAGCACATACATATGACACACATACATAAAAAAGGCCTTCCTAAATATAAAGGTTTTTAGGCATTTCTGAAAAGAGTCAATGGTATGTGGTGTCCTTAAAGGATTATGAAGGCTACTCCAAAGGAATGAGTCCATTTAGTCCAGTAAAATATGATAAGTTAAAATATGATAGTGGCAGCACTAACACTAACAGTTCAGTCTGTGCACTGCCTGACCTATCCTTGAACCTGCAAGTCAAGTCAAGTTTATCACCACAGTTTACACAAGTATAAAGCAGTGAGTGAAAATATTATGTGCAATACCCGACGACAGACAGCAGTTAAAAATACAATTTATGAAATGCAGTATATCGGCACAGAAAAGGAGCAATATATATATAAATCAATGTAATAAAATATACATTGTTATATGCTATACGCCCTTTTTCAGCGGCCTGATTGTGGAAGCTATCTCGGAGTCTATTTGTATGGCACTTGATACTGCGGTATCGCCTGCCTGACGGTAACAGTGAGTACAGTTCGTGGCTGGGGTGGGAAATGTCTTTATGATGCGTTTGGCCTTGGCCACGCACCGCTGGTTGTATATATCCAGGAGGGAGTGTCACGATGGGATAGTTCGCGGGGACCCAGAACGCAGACCAAGACACAGTGGAGCGATACGTAAGGCTTTATTCAAAGCAAAACACAAAACACAAGGGTAAACGGGAACAGTCCAGGGGTCAGGGTATCGGGAGGACGATCCGCGGAGTACCGGCAGGTAGTAGACCGACTAGTAGTCCGGGACGGGGGAGGAGTCTGCGTACCGGGAGGTCGAGGTGCATAGTACCGAACGGGTAGTAGGCAGGCGACAGGTACCAGACAGACGGAAGAACAGGGACGAGCCAGAAGTCTCGATATCGGGCGGTCGCAATAGTGACCGGTATCAGACACGTAATCAGAATGACCGGGGCGCTCATATGAACCAGAGTAACGCGAGACCGGCGGGTGACGCAGGGTAGGTACAGGAACTGGATCTCCGGGACATCAGCGGCGATGTCCGTCCAGAATGTCCGACGTGACGTGAACAACGTGCAGTACGACCTAACACTGGGGTAACGGCTAGTCAGAGTATATATACCCCAGGTGAGGTCATTAGCAATTAGACAAGGAAATAGGTGACAGGTGTGTGTGTGTGTGCGCCGCCAGCCCACGTGGCTTGGCCACGCCCCCTGCCAACCACCGTAACCGTTGTTGACAGGAGCGTGTGTGCGCCGCCAGCGCACGTGTCTTGGCCACGCCCCCTGCCAACCACCGTAACCGTGACAGGGAGGGGAGCTCACCTCCAACGATATACTGGGCCGTCCGCACCACCCTTTGAAGCGCTCTGCGCTCGAGTGTGGTGCAGTTCCCGTACCAGGCGGTGATACACCCTGTAAGAACACTCTCGATGGTGCTGGTATAGAATGTTCTGAGGATGCGGGGCCCATGCTGAATTTCCTCAGACGCCTGAGGAAATACAGGCGTTGTTGGGCCCTTTTCACCACGTATGTGGTGTGCGTGGACCATGTGAGGTCCTCAGAGATGTGCACGCCGAGGAACTTGAAGCTGCTGACCCTCTCTACTGCAACACCGTCGATGGAGATAGGGCCGTGCTCTCCTCTCTGCTTCCTGAAGTCCACGATCAGCTCCTTGGTCTTCCTGACGTTGAGGGCGAGGCTGTTCTCCTGGCACCACTGCTCCAGCGATCTGACCTCCTCCCTGTAGGCTGTCTCGTCGTCGCCGGCGATCAGGCCCATCACTGTTGTGTCGTCAGCAAACTTGATGACGTTGGAGCTGTGCATAGCCATGCAGTCGTGGGTGTAGAGGGAGTCGAGGAGAGGGCTCAGCACGCATCCCTGGGGGGCTCCCGTGTTGAGGGTCAGTGGCTCTGAGGTGGTGCTGCCCATCCTCACCACCTGGCGGCGGTCCGACAGGAGGTCCAGTATCCAGCTGGTAGGCAGCGAGCGACTGTCGATCTGATCTCCAGAAGTGTGCAAAAGTTATAAATAAACGTGCTGCTAACTTTCTGAACAAAGATAGTCGCTATAAAAAGAATAAATAACAAAAAACTGTGTCGTCTTGTGGGAGCTTGCGACCCGGCAGCCATTCAGTGCAAGGCTTTATTCCTTGCCCCATCGTGTCAGCAGGACTACTTCATCTCTGCACTCTGTCTCATCGTGGTCGCTTATCAGGCCAATGACTGTGGTTTCATCTGCAAACAGCTAGGGACTGAGGCTGCAGCCTTGAGGTGCTCCAGTGTTGTTGACCAGAGTGGATAAGATGTTGTTACCAATCTTCACCACTTGAGGCCTGCCTGTCAAAAAGTCCATAATCCAGCTACAGATTGGGGTGGTTAGACCTAGGTCCCTCAATTTTAGGACCAGCTTAGAGGGAACGATGGTGTTGAACGCCGAGCTGTAGTCAATGAACAACAGTCTGACATAGGCGTCCCTCCTGTCTAGGTGCTCCAGGGCTTTGTGTAGTGCCAGGAAGATGGCGTTGTCTACAGACCTGTTTGGTCTGTATGCAAACTGGAGTGGGTCCAGGGAGTTGGGATGTTGGGATTTTATGTGTGAAATTTATTAGTGGATGTATACAAAATAATCATCATACATTCACATATATATATATATATAAATATATATATAAATGACATATATTGACCAAAAAATCATAGCAAAAATCACAACCTTGATTGGACCCTGAGTTAAGCTCATAGCCTCATATCACCGTTCCAGTCGGGCTTTCTTAACAATGTTGTCATCATAAAGCAAGATAAGGCTAGACAAGTCCATCCATGCTGCTCTCTGGCATATCAGCCAAAGATTCTAGGCAAAGTCTAGTCTCCAATCAAAGGTTCTGACTCCATCAGAGCCCCCCCCAGGCTTTGGGACACCCTGACTGAGGAGAGAAGGCTGACAGAATACGAAACTTTTAAATCACTTCTTCTTAAATCTTTCTGCTTACCTTACTTTTCCTGTCTTTTCATAACACATGAAAGTACAACTTTTCTTAAATCTTAAATTTTCAATTATCTTTAATGGTCACATACGTACACACACACACATTTCAGTTCATTTATGACTTTTGCACAGATCAGATCGACAGTCGCTCTCCGCCTACCGGAGTATTTTCATTCTTTCGACTCGGACGTCCCGCCCAAAGTCACAGCTGGATTATCTCCGACCATCTTGTACGATCAACCAAGGAGAGAGCAGAGCCCGAGACACTCATCCCCTCAAGGGTGAAGAGGAGAATCTGGTGGTTCACAGTGTCACAGTGTCTAGCAACATGGAGCAACTCCGTCACTGCCAGAAGGGCAGTTTTTGTTGAGTGACCTGCCTTGAAACCAGATTGGAAGGGGTACACGCACACCACACACGTGGTGAAAAGGGCCCAACAACATCTGAGGAAATTCAGCATGGGCCCCCGCATCCTGAGAACATTCTATAACGGCACCATCGAGTGTTCTTACAGGGTGTATCACCGCCTGGTACGGGAACTGCACCGCACTGGAGCGCAGAGCGCTTCAAAGGGTGGTGCGGACTGCCCAGTATATCGTTGGAGGTGAGCTCCCCTCCCTCCTGGATATATACAACCAGCGGTGCGTGGCCATGGCCAAACGCATCATAAAAGACATTCCCCACCCCAGCCACAAACTGTATTTACTTTTACCGTCAGGCAGGCGATACCGCAGTATCAAGTGCCGTGCAAATAGACTCCGAGATAGCTTCCAGAGTCAGGCCATCAGGCTGCTGAACAAGGGCGTATAGCATATAACAATGTATATTTTATTACATTGATTTATATATACATATTGCTCTTTTTCTGTGGCGATATATTGCATTTTATAAATTGCATTTTTATTTTTTAACTTTACTCTATTTTTATTCTATTTTTTATCTATTTTTATCTAATTTTTATAACTGCTGTCTGTCGTCGGTATTGCGCATACGATTTTTACACCACTGCTTTATACTTGTGTTATACTTGTGTAAACTGTGAAGTGACAATAAACTTGACTTGACTTGTAGTCGCCAAGAAGGATTAGTCCGGAACCATCATCAGGGAAGTGGGAGATAATTATGTCAAGCTCCTCCAGGAAGTCACCAGCACGGCCGGGTGGATGATAAACAACTGCAATGAGGAGCTTGTCTGGAAAATCACCCGACCAGTACCACCGCCTCGTCTTGAAACTCTGGGAGTGTGAGGATCACGGCGACGCCTGGGTGTGACCCAGCGTCTGTGTGACCAAAGAAGTGCACCGCAATGCCACACATGGTAGATTACAGTACAATAAAATGCCGACCTGAGAAGAAGTGTACTGTAGCCTTATTTCAACATAGTTTTTGTTTTCCTGCCGCTCCAACGCTGAAGCTTTCAGGAAGTGGCTTAATATAATACAATATATGACCCTATGCATCTTAATAAAGCTGAATTGTAACCATCTCTAAATATTGACAGTATATGACCCTATGCATCTTAATATAGCTGAATTGTAACCATCTCTTGCATTGACAGTATATGGGGATAGTTTTTATCCACAGGCAGTGTGCCAACTGAACTGCTATGAGTGCTACCACTATCATGACATTGTCATTAACATTACACTATCATACTTTGCTGGACTTTCTGAACTCATTACAGTTACTGCAATGTTCTGCACTGAACTGCACTGTATTCATGATGATGCTGCTGATACTGGCACTTTAAATCTTAAGCTCTAAAGCTTTTAAATATTGTTGCACTATTTGAAATGTAAATATCGTCACTTTATTGTTCTGTTATTTTTTTGCTCTGTTCTTTTTATGTTTATTTTTATTGTATATAGTATTTTTATATAGTATATATTTTATATAATATATATATTTTTATATTTATTATGTTGTACCATGTACGTCCTTACCTGACCTGAATTTTAACCATCTCTTATTATTATTGACCGAATATGACACTATGCATCTTAATAAAGCTGAAATGTTACCAACTCTTAATAATTTAGACAGTATATGACGCTGCATCTTAATACAGCTGAGTTGTAATCAGTTGAATGGAATGGGGGGGGGGGGGCGGACGGACGGACATCTAGACATGTTACACATGTTATCAACAGCAACTTTTTAATCTGTATTGTGACATAATGCAAAGCAGTGTAGAAACACCAAGGAGCTATGCTCAAATAAATGAGATATCGAGAATAACATTGAATGTTGATTAATCAATTATTAGTCATACCGATTTAAAAATGCTTTAATATGCTTTATAAATCATTTTCCAGAATGTTTGTCGCACGAAGTTTAGACGTCCTCGACTTGCACACGTTTTTAAGAAAGTAAAAGACTAATGTAGATTAGTAGATTATAATGTAGAGTTGGTGGCTCCTGAATTCGCTCACAAGCCCTGGAACCGCTACAAGCAATTCCTCCTCTTCCTTGAGCAAAGGCAGGTATCAAGTGTGCTGTTTGCCTACAAAGATAGTAGGTTTGGGTGCCTCTCCAGGGCAGCAGCAGTCCTAATATACCACTATGACCATCTGGCAGAGTTCCTGAGCCACAATACTCACATCAACAACCGCCTAGCCTGCCTGGTCAGAGAAGTGATGGACCTTCCCTACCTCAAAGTGGCCCTCGTGGTGTTTGCCTGCCTGGGTGTGCACTTGGTGGAGCCCTTCTATGCCAGGACCATAGAGAAAGATGCTACCCATACTCAGCTCAGGGAGTTCTACAAGGGACTGCATACAGGCTTGGGCCAGCCAATCAGTGACGACTTCACAAGGTTCACAAAGTCTGAATATGCTGGGGTATCTAATGATCTATTCAGTGGCGTAAAGAATACTTACAAGGAGGAGGTCCTGAACTCTGTGTCTGACCTAGCTGCAGAGCACTTGGAGGAAGTGAAGCTGACCAACCTAATGCTGCCCCACCTACAGACTGTCCTGGCCAGACAGAGGAGGGACTATGGAATTGATGAGGTCTTCAAAATGGACTACCCCATGAGCGATCAGGCGAGTAACATCGATGGTACCCCTGTGCACAACATTGGCATGGAAAGACAATGTGGCAAGGTGGACTACAGACTGAGGAAGCTAGGCACACTGAATGCAGGGGCTTCAAGGCAGCAGCCGAAGCTAAAAGGGAGGTCGAACTCAAATGGAGTAAACACATGAAGGAGAAGTTTGAGAACGGGGCAGAACAGGATATGGCTCAGAGAAAAGAAAGGAAAAGACTGGACATACTGAAATCTAGTGGTGGCCCCTTCACAGACAGTGGAGAAGTTGAGAGGTTCCTCATGGATGAAACTCTGGACGACAATGCTAAGCAGCAGAGGATGAAGATGGAGGTCCAGTTTGCCAGAGAGAGCACCATGCTTCTGCCTAGAGTTGACCCCATCTTCCGAATCCAGGTGACACTGCCCAGTGGGAAGAGGAGGATGAAAACTGCACAGGAGTTTGGAGATGCCCTCATGTCCTACCTGGGCAGGAGGAGTGACTGAACCACTCTGGAATATGAGAAATTCCAGCAAAGTCTTGAGAGGCTGGCATCTTTCTAAGTAATTTCCATGCCACTGACTCAATATTAATTGCAAATTTATTTTTTCTGAATGTTTAAGTTGAAATTAAAATGTTATTGTTAACAAAGTATTCTGAATGAAGTGAATTTAATTTAATTAATTTATACACACTAGTATTAGAAGAAAAACACACTAGTCAGTGCCTACACATGGCGAAAAAGCCAGAAAACGCCATATTGTGTTATTTTTTTCATTTTCAAGTGGTGGGGGGTTTATTTCAAGATACAGAGTTGGTTTTTGTGTCAAACTTCTTGTATTAATAGTGTTAATCATTTCCCAAATGGGCGTCGTCAAATTCTAACTTTCACGATTATCTCCCCCCCCCCCTAATATTGGCGTTCATACATGTGGGGGGCGAGGCTTGGTGCATTTTAAACATGGAATGGAATTATCCGATTGGTGGAGAGTTGTTTACAGGAAGCGGTTCAAAGTGTTCCACCGTCGTCACCTATTGGCCCGCACGGAAACGTCACTCGTCGACCATTGGCTGAGAATTTGACCGAGCAGAATTTGAAACCGTATGTGTCGCGTGTTGTGCTTGTGTCCTCCACGCGACGTCCGTTACTAAGAAGAGGAAGAATAAGACGAGACGATAGTTCTTTCACGTTGTTGCGTTAACGTTATGTAGGGTGGTCCCTATCCGAAGTTTTTGAAGATGACCGAGATGTCGCAGCGGGGGGGATGTTTGGTGGACTTCAGTCCGGTGAGGAAAGACGTCGGCGGTGACCGAGAGAACGACGACGTGCCCGTGTTGAGTCTGATCCAGTTCTCCAAGGCGCCGTTCGTTTGCTTCGGTACTGTGCGGCTGGGCTCTGCCCGGCGCGCGGCTCTGCGGCTGCAGAACCCCACCGAGGACGCGGTGGTGGAGGTCACCGTGGACAAGATCTCATCGGCCAAAGGGTTTTCCGTGGACCACAATATATTCATTATTCAGGTACGTTGTACCCGAGTCCCTTATCAACCAATCAATGAATGCATGTTATAGATTCGATTGCAATGTTGTGCAAATGTTGCAGTAAAGTGCATGGTAATATAATTCACAGTTTAAAAGACTGTCTACTAGGTATTAAATGTGATTATGAGCATAATAGGTATATGTATATACAGGTAAGTGAGTATTTAACATGTAGTGATCAGAATGTGGCGGGGTGGTCGTTTTCTAAAGGCAGAGCCACCCAAATACCAAAATGCTTGACAACGCCACCTGGGGAGTTTCGCCCCAGGAGATATTTAATTTACACCTCAGAACTAAGAAGGCTCTACAAGTTTAACAGTTTATTTCATTATGTCAATCACATGGATTTGTTCATTCTTGATAAAAACAGTTTATATAGCAAATGACTAAAATCAATGCGGGGAGTGGGCAGATGCCAGCCAGGGGGAGGCAGTCTAACAGGGCTGTGTCCCACTTACCCACCACCGGTGCTCACTGTAAACTAAAACTCAAACTCACTACAAACTGTGTCCCAGTACTCCTACCACTACAAGCCGTGAAGGGAATTAGACCGTGTGCCTAGCCTCCACCACTAGCTGGCTCCAACTCCACTACAAGGGGCAAAGAAACAACAAATGAGTATAAAGCAGAATAAACAATTATCCAGTTGGTCCAAACGAGCAAACAGTAAAATACACTAAAATCCTAAATATAAGACAGCAAAACCTAACTATAGCAAAACAGCAGCTGATGCCACATAATAGGGAAACACATTGTACATTAAATTACAATACAAAAGTATACATTTAAATCTTTTAACTTAGGTAATTATAAACATACCACTACTCAGTATGATTAGTACTAAGGAACAACACACATCCCTCCAGGTTAACAGGACTTCAGGCATCACATTTGGCCAAAGGAACACCAGGTGGACCAGGATACAAGCTGACAGTAGGCTAATACAAATTAATGTAGTTCAGTGCTAATATAAGATGCACATGAGTAATATTAAGCTGTTGATCAAACATGACATCCAGTATCTGACAACTTACCTACCCTTAAGGTGACCATGTGGCAACAGGCAGACAGCAAACGAAACAAAGGCTGCCATGATGCCACAGGTGCCTTAAATACCCCTGAGTTAATTAAGGGTTGGCTCTGGGGGAGGAGTTGACCTACTTTAGGTGATGGTGAGTTCAGGGCCTATAGATGAGTGTGGGACAGTTACCTGAACTCAGTGTTCCTGCTACAATCGGTATGCAATTATTGAAAGCAGGATACATATATATAAATGTATATACAAGTGAGCATATGCACGTGTCTATTAACTCCATAAACTGTTCTTTAAACTGCTTTTTTTTGTATTGCGCAGGCACAATTAAATTACTTGACGTACATTGTATTACAATCTTGCAGTGTATGGCGTGGTGTGTTCGTTATGTCGTGAGAGTATGAACTCATTGTGTTGTTATTTGTACGTTTGTCATCTAATTTATGCTTCGCTTTTGCTGGACTTTCTGGACTCATTACAGCTACTGTATTCATGATGCTGCTGCACTACTGGCACTTTAAATGCATTTAAATCTGTTTGCACATTCAACAGATGTTCATACCATCTATCAGTCACTTTGTCAATTTATTGTGTATATATAATTTTTATGGTATTGTTTTGGAGATGTATACTGCGGGAGGGAATGGGGAGTAAGCATTCCAATGTACTTTTAACAAATGGCAAATAAATATCTTGTATCTTTTGCAGCCGGAGAGCTCCTTTATGCTCACAGTCACCTGGACCCCGTCTGAGGAAGGTGGTGTCAGAGAGCTGATCATCTTCAATGCCAACGGGGTTCTTAAACACCAGGCTGTCCTCCTGGGCAGAGCCGAAGCACCAAAGAAAAAAAAGGTATGTACATTAGCTTTAGCCTTCATTGTAATAATGTAAACGCAAGGATGCAAAGTCATTGATTACAATGTAGCAAGATTAATGACGGCCAAGTCACACAAAGCACATTTGTTGGACATTGGCTTGGGTGGTCCCTTTTTAATATGTTGTTTCTCACTGTATTTCCAGAAAAGCTTATGGGATTCTATCAAAAAAAAGACGGCAGCCAATCCAACAGCGACGCCCAGATGCAAAAACAATACTTCCACCCTAAAGATCACCGCCAACAAGACCTTTCAAGTGCCCCGAAAGCCACAATACAAGCGGGAAAAGCCTCGTAGCCCCCTGGTGTTGCTAAACATGGGCGTAGCCATTACAGAGAGGTCCCTCTCTAAACCCAGCTTTGTTGAATGTGGGCAGGAGCTCCACCTTCAACGGAGAAGGTCCAAGGGTTTGCCTGGGTCTGACCAGGCTCCAGACGGACATGCCCTGGAGAACACTCCTGTCCTGCCGCTTGCTCTAGCCGCTAAACTTGCAGATCTGAGCAATGGCTCAGCTGTCCTGCTGGACTCGCTGGGCACACTTGAAAACCCAGGGTTAACCAGGGTGCTAAACAGGACACTCTCGCCAGTTGGCACACCAGAGGGGTTTAAAAGGTTCATGCCCCGCATTCAGTCCCTGGACAGCCCAGTGATTGAGGCCCTCCCTGCTCCCGCTGATGTCGCAGTCAGAGAGCCGCCTGTTGACTCGGTTCTGCAGCGATTGTCTGCAGCTCCGACGATGAACGACGCCCTGGCCCTCATCGATTCTGATCTCCACACAGTGAGTGCCGGCTCCAGCTGTAGCATTTTCTCTGATTCCCTCGAATCTGTGAGTGCGAGTTCCTGCCCTGCGCCGGTGATCCCAGATAGCCCCGATCCGTCAGGTGGCAATGGGCAGAGATGTACTTTCTTTGTCAGCAAACACGCTACCACCGGCCATGGTGTTGTAAGCCCCGTGGTGGAGAGCGTCCACACAAACCAAGAAGTCAAGACCTCCTTTACTTCCGCCACGGTGACCAAAAGCAAAGCGACCGCTGTGGTTGCGGCGCCCGACACACGCAGCCCTGGGGGCAGGCGGATCAGGAAGTCTAGACGGCGCCTTCTGGAGAAGACTCTGGACCTGTCGGAGGGCAGCGGTCAGTGGGAGTCGTCGCCAGGCACGCCGGGTCTCCCGGTCATCGCTTCGGACAGCGGGACCGAGTCCTGGCCCCGCCGCTCCCACGGCACCAGCTCGCCGCACGGCCCCCCTACCCCCGTCATCTTTCCCATCACCTCCCCGCCGGACCGGTCCCCCGCTCCTAGGGTTGGCTTCACCGCCACCTCTCCGTCGCCTGTGCAGCCTTCCCCCCGCGCTTTGCCTATTTTTTCCTCCCGCCTCTCCTTTCCCGCCTCTGTCCCCTTGATGTTCAACGAATCGTCGCCTCCGGCCAAAACAAGTGAAGTGTTACCAGGAGCGTCCAACCCAGCCAGATCACCAGCAGCAGCAGCCGCTTCATCACCGTCTCCGCCGCCACCATCTCTGTCTCAGGAGGTCTTGATGTTTCCTGTGCACACCAAGGCCCAGGTGGACTTGGCAAAGAGCAAGAAGAGGAAGAGCGACGAGTACTTGAGGAGCGGAGAGAAGGTTAAGGATGTGCCAAGGCCGGATTGTGTCAAGAGGAGCAGAGTCACCGTTGCCGCCACAACCAGAGAAAGCATGAAGTTGGCACGTGAGAAAAAAAGTGCTGCGGAGAGGCCACAGCGGCAGCACTGTTCATCAGGTGAGGCGCTGGCGGTCTACTTGGATACTACTTGTGTCACTAAACGTGTTGCCGCCCCTCTTCTTAAGAGCTTCTAAATATACACCAAGGTTCTTGTGTGACCAACAAAGGTTCTTGCACATCTTGAAATATGATATCATCTCAGACTTAGTGAAATTAGTAATTGAACAAATATTTTGTGGATGCTGGCTGTTTCATTTATATGTATTGTTTTTTTATTTCTTCTTTATTTTTAGGTTCAGTCCGCTCTACTTCAGCATCGTCCATGAAGATGGCAAGACCAGCTGCTCTTGCAACCAGTCAGTCAACCTTGCAAGGTACATAACGTGTACTGCTTGCACCCTTTTTATATTGGGGAAGTTCACTAATTGTAGTGGTTATTTAGTTATTTTAATTATTATAGTTTTTTTATTTTATTGGGCGGCAGTAGCTCAGAGGTAGAGCGGTCGTCTGTATTTTACTGTTGTCGCCACAGCAAGGTGCTGTCATTAGTTTAGTCGATAGCTATATTGTGTGCAAATGTAGAGATATCTCTATCCAAGGTCGGTGACCCTAGACGTAAAGCTGTGACTTATTTTGTACTTCTTCCTATGCTGTACTGTCCAGTGAATGCATTTTCTCAATTCTTCTGGTCAGGTGCCCGGTTTCTGAAGGCATTTGGAGCACCCATGAGGACTGCAAAGATTGTTGCTGTGGCTCAGGCAAAGTTGACCTTCATTAAGCCAGCTCAAACAGGTATTGACAAGAAGCATAAGGACTCTTGCCATGTGGTTGTCAAATGTATATCCAAATCTTCTTTTGCTTCATCATCATCAAGATTCAAGATATTTTGATATGCCATAAATACAATGGAATGCCTACTCCCATTTCCTCCCGCAGTATGAATTATACACAATACTATGCTATAAACAATGCCATAATAAACACTATATACTACCTACTACATACTATAATCAACACTATATAATATACTATATAATATTGTATATAATATTATTTCAGTGTGGTGTATAAAGAACAATAAATAAGTAAAGTGACTATGAAAAGAACAATAAAGTGACTGATGGATGATGCATATGGCGGATGGTGCAAAAAGCTATTTTATAGTGACAGTAGTGCAGCAGCATGACTGCACTGCAGTATAGTGCACAAACTGTAATGAGTCTAGTGAGAAGTATGACCGTATAATGTAATATTGGTGACAATGTTATGATAATGGCAGCACTCCTAGCGGTTCAATAGGCGCAGCCTGTGGATAAAAACTGTCCTTGACCCTGCTAGTCCTGGTTCGGATGATGCGGTACTGGCGACAGGACTGCAGGGGGGAGAAAAAGATGGTGCCCAGGGTGGTTGTGGTCCTTAATGATGGAGATGGCCTTGTTGTTATTATCATCATGAGCTTACGATGCCATACGTTGATGAGCACTCTTTTAATGTATTTTCATGACATGTTCTACAGCCATTCCAAGACACCCGATGCCGTTTGCAGCCAAGAACATGTTCTACGACGAGAGGTGGATTGAGAAGCAGGAGAGTGGCTTCACTTGCTGGATCAACTACATCCTTACCCCGGACGACTTTAGAGTCAACCTGGAAGTCACTAAAGGTGGGCATGTTTCCTGTGAATGAAGATCACCACAGCTTTTTTTTTATACCCCATGTGAAGAGACTGATCTTCTGCCGCTCCACATGATGTGGTATGTGGTTATTGAAGTACATCTTTCTTCCCCACATTCCAGTGAATGCTTTATCTATTGCCATGGGGAGCGAGGAAAAGCACAGTGTCCCCAAAGCGCCTACTAAAGAAGAGCTGTCCTTCAGCACATATACCGCCCGCCGCAGGTTAAACCGCCTACGGCGCTCCGCCTGCCAGCTGTTCACCTCCGAGGTCATGGTGAAGGCAATCCAGAGGCTGGAGTTGGAGGTGGAAGCTAAGAGACTGCTGGTCCGCAAAGACCGCCATCTTTGGAAGGACATAGGTAGGATATGTGGCAGGTAGAGCCTGGCGCTGCTGCTTAAACAGCCATCTTTGAAAGGGCATGAATCACTCTCTTTTTGGATGTTTGAAATGTCTATTTTTAACCGTAACCTCATGGCTAATTATTCTCTTGCATTTGTGCAATCCTAGCGATGACACAAATGTAAGGGATACCACTCTGCAGGGTTTCCCACAGTGTGTAGTCAAGATGGCAGACGGCCTCAATAAAAAGTTTTGTTATTTTGTAACACTGAAAGGCAGAAGATGAAATGACAACATGCAAAGGACAATTTGTGTTGCTCTGTTTATGTGTCTAATTAATAAGCGGGACTCCCATCGTGCCTTGTTTGTCTCCATTAGGGGAACGGCAGAAAGTCCTCAACTGGCTGCTTTCCTACAACCCCCTGTGGTTACGCATCGGACTGGAGGTTTGTGTTCTTGAGCTTTTTATTTTAAACATTCTTTTGTCTAAATGTTTCTTTACGCTTTTATGAATTGAAGCATCTTGCTCTGGCTCTTCTGGTAGATTGTGTGTGGACATTTGGGTTTGAAACCACAACCGTTTGACTGAAGGTTTTTATTTTTTCATTTTTTTTGTTTTATCCAGACGATCTACGGGGAGCTGATCCCGCTGGAAAGCAACAGCGACGTCTTGGGTCTGGCGATGTTCATTCTGACAAGGTTGCTGTGGAATCCTGACATTGCCACCAAATTCAGACACGGCAAAGTGCCTCACCTGTACAAAGACGGTGAGTTGCCGAAGTTTGGGTCGGCTTTACTTTGCGCTGTGGTCTTGGGGGCAGTACTCTTGCCGTTGTTCTGAGCTGCCTTGTCTCTGGGAGAATGTGATGGTGGACCCACCAAAGGATGAGTTGTATAGTTGGGGTGAAGGACAGTCCTATGATTGAGTGCTTTTTAAGATGCCCTTTGCTTCCACTTGAGTATTTGTAATGAAAGAGTTTGTTGAATGAAGAATCTGCTTTTCACTTGAACGTAGCAAGATTCTATCTGAAATGTGACCCCTCCAGGGCAACGTTAAGCTGTAGAGTACAGTACACAAACAAGAGGTGGGCCCTGCTGATGGCCATTTTCCCGTTGTGTTTCCTGGATCAGGCCATGAGGAGGCGCTGTCTCGCTTCACTCTGAAGAAGCTCCTCCTGTTTGTGAGTTTCCTGGACAAGGCCAAAGAGTCCCGTCTAATAGAGCACGACCCGTGTTTGTTCTGCATGGACGCAGAGTTCAAGGTAAGCCTGTCCACCGGCGCGCCAGTGAGCAAACATGGCATTTAAACCAATGCAAATATTTTCCTAACTCGGCCCCTGGACCCCATTGGTGAAAGCTGCTGTGTTCCAAGCGAGGGAGAAAAGGGGGCTACTTGTAGGGTTCCTCAGTGCCTGGATGAACATTCACCCTTATCTTCTTTGTCAATACAAATGGTGCCTTCATTAAAGGGTGGTGACGGGAAGATGACCAGCAATGAGGAAATCAAAACCAACCAATCAGGGAGAGGGATCTTGTTAATGGAACACGCCCACCCATAACCATCTCCTCAATTACAGACCTGAGACAAACTCTTAAACACATTTCAACAAATGTTGTTTGGCATTTGTTAAAATGTCACTACCATATACTAAAACATACAAACATAAGGGTATTTAATGGCATAGATGCATTACCGCTTAAATAAAATATTTTTTAATCATAATATCATATAATATAAAGTGGCATATCTGATGACAACCCCAAACCCATCCTGATCCCAAGCATGTCAATGGTTAATTTTGTCATGTAATAAGTCTTTCCCTTCCCTTTACAGACTAGTAAGGACCTGTTGCTGGCCTTCTCCAGGGACTTCCTGAGTGGTGAGGGCATCCTCCCTCGACACATGGGTTACCTGGGCCTACCGGTGTCCCACGTGCAGACGCCTCTCGATGAGTTCAACTTCGGCGTCAAGAATCTGGCTGTGGACCTGAAATGTGGGATCCGTCTCGTGTGAGTGAACTGTGCCCTCTGCTTCTATTCAAAAGTGTGGCGACATTCTCACTACCGATAAATGGAAGGGAAACCTGAGCATTTAAAAATAGTTCATATTCTTTATCGATAATATGTGGGTCTCACAGATTAGCCTCTAAAGCGAAGAAAGAGAAGGGCACACATTTTTAAATGTTCATCATTCTATTGTGAACGGCTCATCTGTTTCCACCTTTTCTCGCCCGTCCTCGCAATTAGGGGATTGTTTTTTCGCAATCAAAATGTGTGTTTAGGCAGGTGGGTGAGTAAAAAAATAAATAAATAAACAAATCTATATTCCCTCTGACGTACTGCAGGTGTAACTTCAAACACAAAGCCCTTTTACATTTCTGTGTCTGCATTAATGAGCTGTATCATTTGTATTGAGTAAT
Organism: Muraenolepis orangiensis; assembly: GCA_027704905.1. NCBI lineage: Eukaryota > Metazoa > Chordata > Actinopteri > Gadiformes > Muraenolepididae > Muraenolepis > Muraenolepis orangiensis. Next base: position 19,227,359 of record CM051004.1, read on the forward strand.
GCTTCTACCTGCAGGCGTGTGATGGAGCTCTTCCTTCAGGACTGGAGTCTGTCCCGCAGGCTGCGTCTGCCTGCCATCAGTCGCCTGCAGAAGGTCCACAACGTGGACATTGCTTTCCAGGTGCTCAAAGACAAGGGCGTCGACCTCCGAGATGAGCACGGTAAGCACTACATCTGTCTAGTCCACCTTTTTTATGCTAAATTGGAAGCAAATTTGGTTGGCAGTTGGCATGACCAACATTGAGCTTTGATAGACTTAGAAGGATGTAGGATCTAAAGACATCCTGTTTAAAAAATGTGTGATGCGCCTCCTTTTCCCAGGCACAACCATCGACTCCAGAGACATTGTGGATGGACACAGAGAAAAGACTCTGAGCCTTCTGTGGAAAATCATCTTTGTTTTCCAGGTGAGTGTTCTCTAACATGGCCAATACTTCCTCCCATCCACAAGACAACACATCTTACCCCCCCCCCCCCCTCCTGCTTTCCTCTTAAGGTGGAAGTGATTTTGGATGAGGACCAGCTGCGTGAGGAGATTAGCTTTCTAAAGAGAACCCTGAGGACCAAGCAGAGGCTGGCCTCTCTGAGGGCTGACCGGGGCCTTCAGGAGAGCACAGCCACCAGGGGCCCTGCCCCAGGGCCCTTTGAAACTAGCAGCCTCAAGATCGGCCTGCTGATGGAGTGGGTTAAATCTGTCTGCGACTACTATAGTCTGAGGGTAAGTAAAACAAAAAAGGTGTGGGTAGATGGGCTTGGGACGTTCATGTGTGAAATCACACATGCCATCAAAGGAGATGGGTTAAATATGCTTTACTTGAACCTTCACCATTCATTCTTTTGTCCATTTTTCTTTTGTCTTTTGTCCATGACGTAATGTCTCTGGCCTGTTAAGCCAGTGTTTATTCATGAATAATATTGATTTTCAATCTGCACAGGTAGAAAACTTTACAGTGTCTTTTTCGGATGGCCGGGTGCTCTGTTACCTGATCCACCACTATCACCCTGGCAGCCTGCCAGAGAAGGCCATCAGCCACAGCACCACACAGACTGTGGACTGTTCCCCTCGAGGCTGTGCTGAGTTGGACTGCTCCGGCAGCGACTCAGACAGCTCTTTGAACTCCCAACCGTTTGTTCAGAAAGGTGGGCTTTTGGTTTATACATATTTCAAGAAATGATGAAAAGTTTGTAATTCAAGGGAACTGATCCCAATGTATAATTCCCTGTATTGTTTTGCCACAAATATGTATACAGGCCTGGAATCTACCTTGTTTGATTTCAAAGAGCTCTTGGACCAGGAGAAGAACAACTTCAGACTGGTCAACAGTGCAGTGGCCTTCCTTGGGGGAGTCCCGGCCATGATTAACCCCGCCGACATGTCCAACACCATCCCAAACGAGAAGGTTAGGTGCAGCTCCTAAACAGTGTGTAATGTGCTGTGAAGAGATGGGGTTGCTGGCCTTCGTTTCTCATCCATTCCATGCCCACTTTTGTTTTCCAGGTGGTGATATCATACGTTTCATTCCTCTGCTCCCGTCTTTTGGACCTGCGAAACGAGACGAGAGCTGCCCGTGTCATCCAGGCTAGCTACCGGCGTTACATGGTCCGGCAAAAGATTTCAGAAATGCACCGTGCTGCTTCAGTCATTCAGAGATGGTTTCGAGCATCTCGAGACCGACGGCGATTCCTGGCCATCAAGGCCACGGCTTTGCTCTTCCAGAGGACCTACAGAGCAGTAATACAGACGAGAGAGATTCGTTCAGACTACTTGTTGAGACGCAGTGCTGCAATTTCCTTGCAGGCGGCCTATAGAGGCATGAAGGCTAGATGGCAGCTGCAAGTGCTGCATAAGGCAGCGGTCAAAATTCAGTCTTTTATCCGCATGTTCCTGCAAAGAAAATACTATAAGAAGCTTCACTGGGCATCCACCACTGTCCAGTGCCACTACAGGACTTACAAGAAGATGCGGGAGAAGAAGTGTTGTAGAGCCCACTGTGAACGCAAGCAATATCTTGCCCTGAAATCTTCAGCTCTAATGCTTCAGCGACAGTTCAGAGCCAATTTGGCTGCCAAATCTCAGTTGCAGCATTATCAGAAGATACGTGTGGCTGTCATCTTGCTCCAGGCAGCATACAGAGGTCAACAAGTCAGGAAGGAAATTTGCCGCCAACATCAAGCGGCAACAGTGATTCAGGCCTCATTTAGGAAACACAGGGAACAAGTAAAATTCCAGGCCATGCGGCTCTCCACCATCATCATCCAGAGATACTACAGGTCTTGTGTTCTTCAGAGGGCTGACAGAGGACACTTCCTGAAAGTCAAACACTCTGCCATAGTTCTCCAAGCTGCTTTCAGAGGTCATTGTGTAAGAAATAACATTTCCAAGATGCAAAAAGCGGCGACCGTCATTCAGACAAACTACAGAAGGTGCAAACAGCAGTCATACTTCAGAAGATGGCGCTGTGCAGCCGTGGTTGTACAGCAGAGATTTAGGGCTCAAAGACTCCACCGTTTGGAGGAGAAGAACTATCAACGGCTAAGAAGAGCCACAATCACTCTTCAAGCTGCCTTCCATGGAATGAAAACACGGCAGACTGTGAGAAGAATGCACTTAGCTGCCAGTGCTATCCAGAGTGGATACAGAGCCCACTGTGAACGCAAGCAATATCTTGCCCTGAAATCTTCAGCCCTCACGCTTCAGCGACAGTTCAGAGCCAATTTGGCTGCCAAATCTCAGTTGCAGCATTATCAGAAGATACGCGGGGCTGTCATCTTGCTCCAGGCAGCATACAGAGGCCAACAAGTCAGGAAGGAAATTTGCCGCCAACATCAAGCGGCAACGGTGATTCAGGCCTCATTTAGGAAGCACAGGGAACAAGTCAAATTCCAGGCCATGCGGCTCTCCACCATCATCATCCAGAGATACTACAGGTCTTGTGTTCTTCAGAGGGCTGACAGAGGACACTTCCTGAAAGTCAAACACTCTGCCATAGTCCTCCAAGCTGCTTTCAGAGGTCATTGTGTAAGAAATAACATTTCCAAGATGCAAAAAGCGGCGACCGTCATTCAGACAAACTACAGAAGGTGCAAACAGCAGTCGTACTTCAGAAGATGGCTCTGTGCAGCCGTGGTTGTACAGCAAAGATTTAGGGCTCAAAGACTCCACCGTTTGGAGGAGAAGAACTATCAACGGCTAAGAAGAGCCACAATCACTCTTCAAGCTGCCTTCCATGGAATGAAAACACGGCAGACTGTGAGAAGAATGCACTTAGCTGCCAGTGCTATCCAGAGTGGTTACAGAGCCCACTGTGAACGCAAGCAATATCTTGCCCTGAAATCTTCAGCCCTCACGCTTCAGCGACAGTTCAGAGCCAATTTGGCTGCCAAATCTCAGTTACAGCATTATCAGAAGATACGTGGGGCTGTCATCTTGCTCCAGGCAACATACAGAGGCCAACAAGTCAGGAAGGAAATTTGCCGCCAACATCAAGCGGCAACGGTGATTCAGGCCTCATTTAGGAAGCACAGGGAACAAGTCAAATTCCAGGCCATGCGGCTCTCCACCATCATCATCCAGAGATACTACAGGTCTTGTGTTCTTCAGAGGGCTGACAGAGGACACTTCCTGAAAGTCAAACACTCTGCCATAGTCCTCCAAGCTGCTTTCAGAGGTCATTGTGTAAGAAATAACATTTCCAAGATGCAAAAAGCGGCGACCGTCATTCAGACAAACTACAGAAGGTGCAAACAGCAGTCATACTTCAGAAGATGGCGCTGTGCAGCCGTGGTTGTACAGCAGAGATATAGGGCTCAAAGACTCCACCGTTTTGAGGAGAAGAACTATCAACGGCTAAGAAGAGCCACAATCACTCTTCAAGCTGCCTTCCATGGAATGAAAACACGGCAGACTGTGAGAAGAATGCACTTAGCTGCCAGTGCTATCCAGAGTTGTTACAGAGCCCACTGTGAACGCAAGCAATATCTTGCCCTGAAATCTTCAGCCCTCACGCTTCAGCGACAGTTCAGAGCCAATTTGGCTGCCAAATCTCAGTTACAGCATTATCAGAAGATACGTGGGGCTGTCATCATGCTCCAGGCAACATACAGAGGCCAACAAGTCAGGAAGGAAATTTGCCGCCAACATCAAGCGGCAACGGTGATTCAGGCCTCATTTAGGAAACACAGGGAACAAGTAAAATTTCAGGCCATGCGGCTCGCCACCATCATCATCCAGAGATACTACAGGTCTTGTGTTCTTCAGAGGGCTGACAGAGGACACTTCCTGAAAGTCAAACACTCTGCCATAGTTCTCCAAGCTGCTTTCAGAGGTCATTGTGTCAGAAATAACATTTCCAAGATGCAAAAAGCGGCGACCGTCATTCAGACAAACTACAGAAGGTGCAAACAGCAGTCGTACTTCAGAAGATGGCGCTGTGCAGCCGTGGTTGTACAGCAGAGATTTAGGGCTCAAAGACTCCACCGTTTGGAGGAGAAGAACTATCAACGGCTAAGAAGAGCCACAATCACTCTTCAAGCTGCCTTCCATGGAATGAAAATACGGCAGACTGTGAGAAGAATGCACTTAGCTGCCAGTGCTATCCAGAGTGGATACAGAGCCCACTGTGATCGCAAGCAATATCTTGCCCTGAAATCTTCAGCCCTCACGCTTCAGCGACAGTTCAGAGCCAATTTGGCTGCCAAATCTCAGTTACAGCATTATCAGAAGATACGTGGGGCTGTCATCTTGCTCCAGGCAACATACAGAGGCCAACAAGTCAGGAAGGAAATTTGCCGCCAACATCAAGCGGCAACGGTGATTCAGGCCTCATTTAGGAAGCACAGGGAACAAGTCAAATTCCAGGCCATGCGGCTCTCCACCATCATCATCCAGAGATACTACAGGTCTTGTGTTCTTCAGAGGGCTGACAGAGGACAATTCCTGAAAGTCAAACACTCTGCCATAGTCCTCCAAGCTGCTTTCAGAGGTCATTGTGTAAGAAATAACATTTCCAAAATGCAAAAAGCGGCGACCGTCATTCAGACAAACTACAGAAGGTGCAAACAGCAGTCATACTTCAGAAGATGGCGCTGTGCAGCTGTGGTTGTACAGCAGAGATATAGGGCTCAAAGACTCCACCATTTGGAGGAGAAGAACTATCAACGGCTAAGAAGAGCCACAATTACTCTTCAAGCTGCCTTCCATGGAATGAAAACACGGCAGACTGTGAGAAGAATGCACTTAGCTGCCAGTGCTATCCAGAGTGGATACAGAGCCCACTGTGATCGCAAGCAATATCTTGCCCTGAAATCTTCAGCCCTCACGCTTCAGCGACAGTTCAGAGCCAATTTGGCTGCCAAATCTCAGTTACAGCATTATCAGAAGATACGTGGGGCTGTCATCTGGCTCCAGGCAACATACAGAGGCCAACAAGTCAGGAAGGAAATTTGCCGCCAACATCAAGCGGCAACGGTGATTCAGGCCTCATTTAGGAAGCACAGGGAACAAGTCAAATTCCAGGCCATGCGGCTCTCCACCATCATCATCCAGAGATACTACAGGTCTTGTGTTCTTCAGAGGGCTGACAGAGGACAATTCCTGAATGTCAAACACTCTGCCATAGTCCTCCAAGCTGCTTTCAGAGGTCATTGTGTAAGAAATAACATTTCCAAAATGCAAAAAGCGGCGACCGTCATTCAGACAAACTACAGAAGGTGCAAACAGCAGTCATACTTCAGAAGATGGCGCTGTGCAGCCGTGGTTGTACAGCAGAGATATAGGGCTCAAAGACTCCACCATTTGGAGGAGAAGAACTATCAACGGCTAAGAAGAGCCACAATTACTCTTCAAGCTGCCTTCCATGGAATGAAAACACGGCAGACTGTGAGAAGAATGCACTTAGCTGCCAGTGCTATCCAGAGTGGTTACAGAGCCCACTGTGAACGCAAGCAATATCTTGCCCTGAAATCTTTAGCTCTCACGCTTCAGCGACAGTTCAGAGCCAATTTGGCTGCCAAATCTCAGTTGCAGCATTATCAGAAGATACGTGGCGCTCTCATCTTGCTCCAGGCAGCATACAGAGGCCAACAAGTCAGGAAGGAAATTTGCCGCCAACATCAAGCGGCAACGGTGATTCAGGCCTCATTTAGGAAGCACAGGGAACAAGTCAAATTCCAGGCCATGCGGCTCTCCACCATCATCATCCAGAGATACTACAGGTCTTGTGTTCTTCAGAGGGCTGACAGAGGACAATTCCTGAAAGTCAAACACTCTGCCATAGTCCTCCAAGCTGCTTTCAGAGGTCATTGTGTAAGAAATAACATTTCAAAGATGCAAAAAGCGGCGACTGTCATTCAGACAAACTACAGAAGGTGCAAACAACAGTCATATTTCATAAGACAGCGCTGGGCAGCCTTGGTTCTACAGCAGAAATTCAGGGCTCAAAGAATGCAACGTTTGGAGGAGAAGACCTATCAACGGATAAGAAGAGCCACTATCACCCTGCAAGCTGCCTTCCGTGGAATGAAAACACGGCAGACTGTGAGACAAATTCACCAGGCTGCCAGTGCTATCCAGAGGGGTTACAGAGCCCACTGTGAGCGCAAGCATTATCTTGCCCTGAAGTCTTCAGCCCTCACGCTTCAGCAACGGTTTAGAGCCAATTTGGCTGCCAAATCTCAGTTGGAGCATTATCAGAAGATACGCGGGGCTGTCATCTTGCTCCAGGCAGCACACAGAGGCCAACAAGTCAGGAATCAAATTAGCCGCCAACATCAAGCTGCAACGGTGATTCAGGCCTCATTTAGGAAGCACAGGGAACAAGTCAAATTCCAGGCCATGCGGCTTTCCACCATCATCATCCAGAGATACTACAGGTCTTGTGTTCTTCAGAGGGCTGACAGAGGACACTTCCTCAAGGTCAAACGATCTGCCATAGTCCTACAAGTTGCTTTCAGAGGGCATCTCCTACAAAGATCCATCGTTGAGCAGAATCATGCTGCCATCTTGATCCAGTCCCGCTGGCGGAGCTTGGTCCAGAGACTCGCTTACCAGCGTCTGAGGGAAGTGGCCATAACTCTGCAGAGGATCTTGAGGTCGGTTTTGCTCGCCAGGGCAGCAAAGTCACACTACACCCGCAAGAGACGAGCTGCCGTGACAATTCAGGCACACTTCCGAGGCTGGATCGCAAGGCGGAAGGTACGGTACCCTAGCTCAATTAGTTTTCACGTGAAACGGAAATCAGTCGACTCATTTAAATGACTCTACTATATGTGTACCCGTTAAAACAAGTACATTCAATCAACTGTTCAGTCCAGTCATTGTAAGCATTAGGAGTAAAACATTTGATGGGAGTGTAAAGGGCATGTCTAATGGTAGTGAGTCTCATGTTTTGAAATGTTGCTGTGCTACAGTTTCTGGAGGCCGCCATGGCAGAGAAAAGATTGCGGTTTTGTGCCGCAGCGTTCCACCACGTCAGTGCCATTAAGATCCAGAGAGCCCTGCGAGTGCACTGGGCACTAAAGTCCGCCAAGAAAGAGATCCACTCTGTTATCGCCATCCAGGTACAGAAAGTAGAGTGCTGTCAGTTTTCGTTACGGCCAGCTTTCATGGGAATCCGCTGTAACATGAACGCTTAAAGTTAACATTGAAACGCACAAAAACTAAAAACAACTGTGTCAAACTGCATGACTGTTTCTTGTAAAGTAATGTTCTTTAAACCAACATTTGAGCAGAATCAGAATACAATGTATTTTCTTGCGTCATTCGCAAAACATGCTTCAAATGTTTCTTCTAATCTTAATGTCTTTGTGGTGCCTAGCGGTGGGTGCGGGCGAAGCAGCAGCGGAGTCGATACGTGGAAGACAGGAGGAAAGTGGTCAGTGTTCAGAGGACGGCTCGGAGGTGGCTTGCCCGCCGCCAACAGGCTGCCTCTGTCATCCAGCACGCGGCCAGAAGTTTCTTTTTGCGCAGACGCCAACAGAGGATCCTGCAGGGCGTCGTCAAGGCTCAGGTACATGGATCATTGATCACCAGCCTGGCTTTACTTCATATTTCGGCCAACAAAAACGAATCTTGGGCCATTGTAAAAAAATAAAGATGTCATGTTAACTTTAAACTGAGCAATGGCCTTTAAGGGCAAGAACAGTTGAACCTAGGTCCGGTTCCAGCAGTGAATTCCACTGATGTGGAATTTACATCAATACTTGTGTAATGTTATGGTTTACCCATGTCACTACGTGCTTCCGTAACCCTATGATGCCGAGGGAACTAGAAAACGGTCTGCACTTGTAAGTCTCAATGGCTGCATTGCAGCGACGCAAATATGACAATCCAGCATTACGGGCTTAAAGCGAAGAATCCATGTATATATATATATATATATATATATATATATATATATATATATATATATATATATATATTTTTTAAGGTTAGGAACTTCCTTTGCATGGTCCAAGGTTACAGTGATGTGAGACAACATGAAAGTATGACATGCATATTAAAAGCAGGATACATTGACCGGTACAAGCTAGGGTCCACTGCATTTCCATGAGAAGGTGGGCACATGGGCACTGAAATGTGCAAGGTTAAAACGGTCTGCGTTGTCCCATTATCCATATCGAGGCATTCTGACCCCTCCCTAGGCGCTGTGGAGAGGACATCGCTCCCGCAAGCTGAGCGATGATGCAGAGGTGGTGGCCGCCAGGCACCGTCTGCGCAAAGTCTCCGTCGGCGTCCGAGAGGAGGACAAGCTGGGCAACAAGACGGCGTCCGCCCTGGACTACCTCCTTCGATACAAGCACTTTTCCTGCATCTTCGAGGCGCTGAAGAACCTGGGTATGGCACGTGTGTGTGTGTGTGTGTGTGTGTGTGTGGTTATTTAGCTTAACTGTGTGTGTGGTTATTTTGCTTCACTGTGTGTGGTTATTTTGCTTCACTGTGTGTGTGTGTGTGTGTTACAGAGACGGCGACCCGCCTGTCACCAGAGTGCTGTGTGCGTCTGGTGGAGAGCGGTGCGACCTTGGTCATCTTCACGCTCATCCGCTGCTGCAACCGCAGCGTGCCCTGCATGGAGGTCATCTCATTCTCCATCCAGGTCCTCCTCAACCTCTCCAAGGTACGCCAGGATATCAGACACAGCCCTTTCTGCTGCATGCAAGTAGAAATATACATCCTCATGTATGTTCTACTTGCATGCATCGCACAAAAAGTGTGTATGTTGAATGGGTATATGTTTTCCCTTTCATAAACCCAGTGGTAGGCCCACCATGGCATCAAATGCTCTTGTCATTGTCTGTGAAAGATAATTATTTATAGGCTGCTATTATACAGTGGCTTTTCTTTAAAAAATAGAAAAATAAACATAACATAATATAATAATGTAATTCAAAATAAACCAATAGGCTTAAAAGTGGAGTTAAGGGGGGGGGGGGGGGGTACACACTAAGACTATCCGATCATCCGCGATTCTCTAACATCCCGCGGTGAACATGGCTACTCGTGTACTGGCACTAATAGTTTCTCAAAGATGCGGCAGACACAGTCCAGACACAAATTTAAATGTACTTGTAGAATGTGCAAAAATCCTACAAACCTGTATCAATTGGCAAATGTATTTTTAATTAACACACGCAACCTCATTGATCAGTACCACAAGACTGTGGAGGCGGTGTACGCGGTGGAGAACTGTGTGGAGACGCTGCTGGACCTGCTGCAGCGCTACCGGGACAAGGCCGGAGACAAGGTGGCGGACAAAGGAGGCAGCATCTTCACCAAGGCCTGTTTCCTCCTGGCCCTCTTACTCCAGGACCGCCACTGGGCTCTGGTCAGTGGGCTGCCAAAACATACGCTTTATTTCAAGTGTGTTCATGTGTGTGTCCGGCTATCTATATAACAAAACAAAATCAGCCCATCAGAATCGACGATGGGATGCCGCCAATTGGGACTGGATCTATATCTAACGTTAAGCCTGTGCCTGGGTAGTCCACAGTTGAGTATCGAGATTGTCTCTGTATATCCTTAATGTGGGTAACACGCTCTTATCACAGCTACTTAAGCAGGTGACCTGGCAGTACGAAATTGTGTTGTTCATCTTGTTAATATGAATGCTTGTGAACTGCTCTATTTTTATGTTTTGTGTACCTCAGCGTTATGCTATTGTCTACTTCAACAAATGTACACCTTGTAAGTCGCTTTGGATAAAAGCGTCTGCCAAATGCCCTAAAAGTAAATGTCTCTAGTGTCATTGTCTGTCATTGTCTTAAGTGTCATCTGACACTTACTAGTGGTTGCCAGTTCCTTTGCACAACCTGCATATTGAATGTTCGAGTGGAATGAGACAGATTCTGTCATGTTAAGTGTTGAGTCAATGCTGAACCAATGTTCACCCTGGTGTTGCTCCTGCTTTTGTTTTCAGGGTTTTTTCCCTACACTAACTGGCATTTACTATCAAGACTCTTGATGGCAGATGACGCAGAGCCCGATACCAACGTCTTTATACTATTGTCGTACAGACATGCAACATGATACCAATGGCGTTGTTCTATTGTGTAGTGCGTTGTACTATACTAAGTGAACGGTAACACTAAATGGAATATATGTGGATATGATCTTGATGACCTTATTGGGTGTCAACCGGGTGACACTCTGTTAACATGTCAAGACTCTAAACTGAGACAATGTTGATACTCCACTGATACTCAATGTATACTCAGAAGGGTTACCCAATTAAAAAAAATAATAATAAGTTTGCAGTCTGGTCGATTTTGCCTACAAGTGATTATAATGATAAAGTTGACACGGTTTTTTCGGTGTTTAAATCAGAAGTAATGTTTTCCAGGAGGTCAGCAAGCTCCCCAAGGCCTTGGATAGGATCCGTAGTATCTACCGCCTCACTGCCCGAAAGTACCGGATGGACACGGAGAGAACCATCGTCAAGCACAAGATGAACGCCTCCACCAACAGCGGCTTCTCGGTCCAAGCCACGCCTCGGAAGTCCCGGCCACCGCGAAGGTACCCACACCTCCTCACGGGACGCCCGTGTGGGAGCTTCTCAGACACTTACAGTAGAACGGGGGGTTGGGGGCTGAGCGGGCATCCTACTTCCACCATTGGATGGATTTTTTGAAAAATGAGGAATGAGGAATGAGGAATGTGAAGTTTTGTGAAGGTTTTGTTATTCTATGAGTCTCAAGGAATGTGACTTTATTAATATTTTTAATTCTGAGACTCAAGGAATGTGATATTGATCTTTTTAATTCATTGTATTCATTGTAAACATTAACCTATTCCTTTTTTATTATAATTTTTTTCCAGATTTGCACCAGACTGGGTTCTTAAAAAGGATAAGCTCAGAGACGTCGTGGACCCACTTGGAGCCATTCAAATGGTAGCAGATACTTTTTCGATTGTGCTGTAAAAAACGTTAACGTTGTAGTGGTTTTCATATTTAGCATTTTTCATGGCATCATTTTTGTATCTGTATTTCCCTTATCTGCTGTGTGTATTTGCAATTTTCAATGTCATGTGTTTCTGTGTATGGAATGTTCCATTGTGAATAAAGTAGACTTGGCCTTTTTCTATCAGTCTTTGGTTTTGTCTTTACTGCCTCATGTTGTGTCAAGTGCTCATCCAAAGAAGAATAACAGAAATAAAGACAATTATTCATTTTACTTTACTCATCCATATCATCAACTTGGTTTGGTTAACCCTGTGAACGAGGGACCAGCCTGGTTACCTACAACCTACTGGCAAGTGGGCAACTCCATGGTTCCATTGAAACAGAGCTGCTTCATTTCTATTGAGCCACTGTCGTAACCTTCCTTGCAAGCAAACGTTAGATGATCGTTGTGAGGACAGAACATTTCCTCGATACCGCTACGTATGAATATAATATTATGCTCTTGCAATTGTTCTTGGCCCACGGTGCACGGCTCTGAAAGAGAAAAAGACAAGGAACCACTAAGTAACTTGGACTAACTTATCACAGTTAACTGAAATGTTGTGTGTTCTGTCCACATCCCAGTGCTTCTGTTTTACACAAGTGTGGTGTGCTGGACTCCGGATGAACAAGCTACAACAAAAGCTGTCTGTGTCAAAATACCAACTGCACTCTTGAAAATTACTGTAAGAGACTTACTTAAACATTCAACCTCTCCGGTCCATCTTCCGTTCTGACAGGTAATTTCTCCCTGAATTGTAAACTTCGCTTGACAACTGTACTGCACTATTTCCCCGTGCTGGTAGCTGGTCTGATAATCCCCGCTGGTGTCTCCATCAAGAAGAGGCGGCGGATTCATACACTGTTCACCTTCTATTTAAAGAGAGAGAGTGACAACATAGAATTGGCTTTAGAGTGAGTTGAGGTAATGTCCACAGTATGTCACATATCTTGTGTCTAGTGATGTTTTATTTGTTATGTTAATACAACATTTATTTCCCACTTCACTAAGCATTCGTCATGTATTTGTAGTGGATGTGACAATAGTGACCGCAAATCATAAACATTCAAACCAAGAGACTTCATTGATTGAGCCTTGCTAATGATTGCATGCAGGTGCGCTGTGGTTGGGTTTGGTGCTGTCTCCACAGGTGAATCAAGGAGGGGGTGTGGAAGGATAAAGACGGCGGAGAACTGCGTGTACGGGGCCTCCTTTTCACGGAGAGCCCGGACCCGGATGTGTGGTCCACGCCACAGTAGCCTCTCACTCTGGACCTGATGACTCGTACAACGCTCCAAAACCCTCTCCAAAGGCAATGTGGACAGTTCGGCCAGTTGGGCATGTTGGGCTGTGCTGCCCTGTCTGTGAGAAGTAGGCTACGCGGACGTATAGGAACTACGCTGGGTATCCTTGACGACCTCCACACTCTTGTTCAACGCTCTAAAACCCCGCTATAAAGGGATGTTGACGGACAAACTATGTAGCTGTGAGTAAATCGTCTGAACCTCCATAATTCCATCCCATGGAACCGTATTCTGTTATTCCCCCAGCTATTGGTGTTTGGAGTGGATTTCCATTCACAACTCACAGCGCCAGACAGGGGGGGGGGGACATATTAGATTAATTTATGACTTGAGCTTCTATTATGTACTGTAATGTGATGGGCATGTCCTCGCATGCCCCACGCTGTGAATTGCTATAATAATTTTGAAGCATTTGTTAGGAGTCAACCAGTAATATTAGCTGTCCACAAACTACGCCCTCTGATGCTTGTACTTCCTGGAACCTACTGAACTTTTAATGATGAATTATTGTATGTCAATCCATCCAGTACATTTTTCTCTGAAATGGATTCATTTAAATACATCAAAGATAATATTTGTCTACTTAAACTATGGGATCACTTTAAAATAAATGTTTTGCCTATCGTGTTATTTATTTGTTCATGAATGTAGTGCGCACATACATCCATGATTAACCTTGCTTGCAAGCAAGCTGTGATGGAAAGATGGTAAGCGGAGGTTAAATGAATAATTCAAAACCACTGCTATAGTGGCTCCGACCAGGAACTAGTTTGGCCCAAGCCTCTTTAGGCTAATGTAAGTTGTCAAAAGGCTGCGCTATTGTTTTTAACGTTGCTTAGTTTGAGAACCAGTGCTCTCCTGTACACACACCGTTCCACATGTACAAGCCACTAGAGATTATAAGTGAGAAAACATACTCAGTTAAAATGCAACTAAATAACCAATATGCATATAATGACACTGTTCACTATTGTGTGTCACAGTTGCATTGCGCTGCACCTCACGGGCGATTCACTCAGCCCAGGAACCATATCCACCTCATCTCCATCACTTACATGAAGAATACAGGATATTATTATACTTGAATTACCATTAAGTTTGCTCATTCAGTTTCAGACATACAGATGGACTAGAAACCTTATATTGCAGCTGTTTACTCCCATTACAAAATATATCTAGAAATAACTAGAACGTTTCTCAAAAATTAAAACACCCATCCCAAACTAGGAGGATCTATTAGATCTATTAGTTTGCTCCTTACTTAAGGATGAGGTTTAGGATGCCAGGTAAATATATTGCTTGGCTGTATATTTCATTGATTTTTTTTTGGTATACTTATATTTAAAAATGACCTACATTCTTGGGGTGGTTAAAAAACGTAACATCAGCAACAGCAATCTCATACAGGTTATTGGGAGTGGCCTGAGAGGGTTCCATGTATACATACAAACAAATAAAATATACCCATGGAAATACCTTTACAGAGTTGTCCATCCTTCTTGTGTGCATGTAGCATATCCATCGCCTGTTTTTGTGTAGCCGTCTATACATGAGTATGCTACTCTGTATCTAACTGATATACTCGGAAGCACTTGGGTCAAACTAGGGTCGGATAGACTCTCACATGTGTCCTCTGAAAAAAAAGCAGAATTTTGTTTGTGTAGGAGCCGAGAGAGGTTCATGGTGCATGGTTCTCAATATAGATCCCCACAGACATTATCCTCTCTAAACGAATGCATGAAGGCCCATGTGAAGTAAATATAATTAATCATTTTAAGATGGCCTGACCGAGCTAATATACATCTCAGAAAAACGTTCTGCCACGATCAAAACTTAAGTAAAGTTTAGTAGGTTTACCACCAATCAAATTGTCTAATGTTGTCAATATAACCACATTTAACTAATGGTAATATAGGAAAAAGGAAGGTTCCCCTCTGCACCGGCCGGTGCATTTTAGTCTAACTTAACGTGAATCACATAACTTTATTTTAAAGACACAGGGATAACTACAGGGATTTAGAGTATGGCATTCATCAGCGCTACATATAAATAAAAATCCCCTATGAAAATACCTCGACAGAGTGGATTTGGTGACCATCCTGTTTGTGTGCAGTAAGCATACTTTTCATTTGCTGCATAGCCTCTGATACAATAGATTCTTGCTGAGCCTCCAATCCCTTTTCTTTGAAGAGGGTATTTTAAATGTGGGTCATTTGGATCCTCACATATGACCACTGAAAAAAAGAAGCAGAATTATGTGTGTTTGTGTGAAAACAAAGTAGTTTTTGAGTAGAATTTGAGAACAATCATACTATAAATGATATATTGTCTGTATTATTTGTAACTGTGTGCTGCTGTTTTGTCTTTTATTGTAACAAGTGTCAGTGTGCTGTTCAGAGCTCTTATGTGTGCTTTGCCTCTATGAGACCGATATGACTAAAGGTCAAATAGCAACTACACCAATGCTATCCAAGCCTGAAGGATGGAGTAATGGTTGGGTGGTTACCACAGCGGCCGCCCCCCTCTGCTTTCCAAACTCTGAACTCTGCTGACAATACCCTTTCACCATCAATGTCTTCAACGGCCTTGCACTGTTTCATAACTCTCTACCTCTACCTATAGTTTACATATTTATTGTTTACATACCTGTATGATAGTCATGTAGATTTTTATTGTACTTACTGTATATATATTAATCTTCAACTGTTGATATAACTACACACCCCTGCTTGCTACCTGCTGTATATACATGTATATACATACGTATCTTGTTGATACAACTGCATACCCCTGCTCTCTACCTGTTTATACTTTTGTATATATACCTATAATTCTGCACATATCTCATGCCTACTCTAAGTTATTTTATACCTGGTTTTAATTATTTTAAGTTTTTACATTTGATTTAACCACTGTACATTATATATTACCATGCACTTCATTCGCACTCTGGTTAGATGCCTAATTATTTTCGCTGTACTGTACTTGTGCTGTGCAATGAAAATACATTTGAATCTAATCTAATCTAATCTAAATGTAGCAGGACAACAATCCCAAGCACATTTGTAAATCTACAACTAAAAGGCTGAAATAGAAGACAATCAGGGGTTTGTATTGTTGTGCTTATTTAGAAGTACAGAACTTTGTCACAACCAAAGGTCTGATGACCAAACAAATTACACCTGGACCGGGCTGTTGTGAAGCCAACCCGTCCAGTGAGCGCTTTTAAGCACAGGTCCCGGCAGGAATTTAGACAAAACGTTTGTTACAAGGGTAAATTATATTTATTCACTATGGGGAATCAAACCCACAACAACACAAAATAGCATCGCATCCACACAGAGGCAAACAACAGGCAACCTCCACACTCCACTCTGGTCGGTGGCAATGACACAATGAGGCGCCCGGATGGGTGTCACATGGCAGGCTTTATCCACCCGTCCTAACGAGGCTGATTGCCGACAGCCGCCGCTCATCAGGCAATCAGCGCTCTCTAGAGGAGAGACGGGCGGCACCTGGGAAGGAGAAACAAAAAGGGGCCAATACAACGGTGACACACATCAAATACAAATAACAAATATAACATATACTAACCTGATGTTTACAAACATGATAACAATGTTAATGACCCACCCATGGACGTCACAACTTGTTAAGCCAATCCAAACTGTATTTGTGGAATAAATACATGGAGATAATGTTGCCTACCTTGGCATGTCTCAGTTGTATCCCACTGCCCATTCTCTGTACAAATAATTGTTTTCCGGGTACGCTGATCAGAAAAGGAAAACCAGTAGCCTCCGGTGCATTCCACGACAGTGCTTACTCCAGGTAAAAATTTGTTTTGACTTGAGTGAGGATAAGTGGTTCCTCTCCCTGGCCTGGACAGCGTGCATGTGATTGCTGGAAAGGAATTACAAATGACAAATTAGTACAAATTAATATTACAATTACCCAGAAAGCAATAGCAGTCATTTTGATGGCTAAACTAGATTAATCCCTGAATTAGACGGCTACACTGTAGCCCACTTATTGTCAAAAAATTGGTTAAAAGTAAGTAATTGTTTTTGGTTTGTGTGTGTTTTATTAGTCACATACATGTAAACACACACAGAATGTTGTTTCTCTGCATTTAACTCATCCTAGTATTAGGAGCAGTTGGCAGCTATTTATATATGCAGCGCCCAGGGAGCAGTGTATGGGTCTGGTGCCTTGCTTTAGGGCACCTTGGCAGTGCCCAGGTGTTTTCGGGGACTTGATCCGGCGATTGTGCTGTTTGATAGTTTGATGTTGTTTGATGTGCTGTTTGATAGCAATTAGATTCGAAGTTAAACTATTCAAGTTGCTGTAGGAAAGATTTAACAGCTTATAATTGACTTGAGTGCAAGTTGTTATAAATGCCAAAAGCCATCCGTCAGCTATTGGTGGGTGAAATGCTCTGTGATAATACAGTATGTGTTCAGGTTACTGCGCCTGTCTGTGTATGAGACTATTTAGATCTTTTACAACCCTTAAATCTTACAGATAATCCCAAACTAGGGGGTCAATCAATCAAGGAATTTGTTTTTCGTTTTTTCAAAACATTTTTCTACTCAAATTACAGTAGAACAAAACCTCACTTACGATTGCACTCTGGACTTTGTGGACTCCAGGAACCATCTGTGCATTTTGTTGTGCTTTGTCCTCGCATTTTATAATTCTTACGACATGTATAGGTTAGAATAGAGTCACTCCTGTGTTCCTCCAGGGGCTTCTCCACAATGACTGCATTCTCTACTCGGGGCGGAGGCTGGCACGTGGGGGTTTCTTTCAAAGGAAAACACATGTTGACCCAAACCACAATACAGTTTCATCATCCATTGATAACAAAACTAACTAGAGGTCACTCAGAAGAGGGCATACCTCCGCCACACCAAAAAGTTGATTAAGGTGGAATCAACATGCACTGGCAACTACGGTTCTAAAAGGTATCGATATTTGGAAGCTTTTTCAATAACACGTGTTTGAAACAATTTAATCTCCATTAATTATACATTTGATAGTATCGAAATATGCTAGACATCTGTGCAGCCTTATATTACTCTCAGCCTAGCAGAGGAGAGGAGCTTTGTTACTTTAAGTGTAATAAAACCGTTAGCTAATACTTAATCCAAAAAATGTTAGCTAATACGTAATCCAAACACCTGTTTAACAAGCATAAACACGTAAACATGTAGTAAGCAACATTTCAATCTGCTCTGTCCGCAGTCCACCGCCGCTGTGTTACAGAAGCTGGTCTAACAGTCAATTGTGATGAACAAGCTACAACTAAAGCTGTCTGTCTGTAGCCAAACTGACTAGGTGGGGTTTCAGTGCCTTCAGAAGACATGCCCCCAGCCTTTCAGAGCAAAGAATACTGCTTATGATTTTATCCTCGAACAAAGGGTTCTGGGATATATTGTCTGATTGACTCAAGTAAAGCTCAAATAAAAAGTGTGAGAATGTCAACTATCTAGCTTCTAACGTTCCAAATCTTGGCACCAGGTGGAGCTTTAGAACTAAAAATACACTGTTTTGGTAATATCTTTGACACATTTGGTACACTTGGTGCGCTTTAAAGTGAAAATAATTTTCAGCTGTATTTCTGGAACTGATTCTCCGATTAACCTCAAGTTAAACTCAAATGTTGTCAACATAGCAACAGCACCCCCTAACGCATTTGAAAATGACTGAACGGAGGTCCGTACTCCCTAAGCCCCCCATTGGTCCATTGTAAAACGGTCGGACCCCAGCGGATAGTGAGTCCTGGCTTTAAACATGTGTGTATAGCAGGAAGGTAGGGCGATGCTCCCTTCAAGCGGGTTTAGCCAGAGGCTCTGTGAAACAATTAGCAGAGCTCATTGCGCTGGTGATTACCCAATCAGAGTTTTAGGGGGGAAGGTTATCATCATGTAAGGATCTATGTTATGTCATTCAATAGTTCCGAAGTAAGTCGTATATTTCCGACTTAAACATTTTGATCATTTTCTTAAATTCAGCTTCTTAGAAATAGACTAATTCTTGTCTCACCCAAATCTGAAATTAAGATCAATGATTTCTCTCGCTGCACTGATCTTTATTCATTTTTTTTCTTCTTTTTTTCTTGAGATAGCAGTAACATCCAAAAGAAAACTTGATTGGTTTATACATGTTTCAAACTGGTCTTAGGTTGATCTATTAGTTTGCTCCTTACTTAAGGATGAGGTTTAGGATGCCAGGTAAATATATTGCTTGGCTGTATATTTCATTGATTTTTTTTGGCATACTTATATTTAAAAATGACCTACATTCTTGGGGTGGTTAAAAAACGTAACATCAGCAACAGCAATCTCATACAGGTTATTGGGAGTGGCCTGAGAGGGTTCCATGTATACATACAAACAAATAAAATATACCCATGGAAATACCTTTACAGAGTTGTTTGGGTGTCCATCCTTCTTGTGTGCATCTAGCATATCCATCGCCTGTTTTTGTGTAGCCGTATTTACATGAGTATGGTACTCTGTTTCCAACTGATTCCCTCGGAAGCACTCTGTTCAATCTAGGGTCGGATAGACTCTCACATGTGGTCTCTGAAAAAAAAGCAGAATTGTGTTTGTAGGAGCCGAGAGAGGTTCATGGTGCATGGTTCTCAATATAGATCCCCACAGACATTATCCTCTCTAAACGAATGCATGAAGGCCCATGTGAAGTAAATATAATTAATCATTTTAAGATGGCCTGACCAAGCTAATATACATCTCAGAAAAACGTTCTGCCACGATCAAAACTTAAGTAAAGTTTAGTAGTTTTACCACCAATCAAATTGTCTAATGTTGTCAATATAACCACATTTAACTAATGGTAATATTGGAAAAAGGAAGGTTCCCCTCTGCACCGGCCGGTGCATTTTAGTCTAACTTAACGTGAATCACATAACTTTATTTTAAAGACACAGGGATAACTACAGGGATTTCGAGTATGGCATTCATCAGCGCTACATATAAATAAAAATCCCCTATATCCCCTATGAAAATACCTCGACAGAGTGGATTTGGTGACCATCCTGTTTGTGTGCAGTAAGCATAATATTCATTTGCTGCATAGCCTCTGTTACAATAGATTCTTGCTGAGCCTCCAATCCTTTTGCTTTGAAGACGGTATTTTAAATGTTGGTCATTTGGATCCTCACATATGACCTCTGAAAAAAAGAAGCAGAATTATGTGTGTTTGTGTGAAAACAAAGTAGTTTTTGAGTAGAATTTGAGAACAATCATACTATAAATGATATATTGTCTGTATTATTTGTAACTGTGTGCTGCTGTTTTGTCTTTTATTGTAACAAGTGTCAGTGTGCTGTTCAGAGCTCTTATGTGTGCTTTGCCTCTATGAGACCGATATGACTAAAGGTCAAATAGCAACTACACCAATGCTATCCAAGCCTGAAGGATGGAGTAATGGTTGGGTGGTTACCACAGCGGCCGCCCCCCTCTGCTTTCCAAACTCTGAACTCTGCTGACAATATTCACCATCAATGTCTTCAACGGCCTTGCACTGTTTCATAACTCTCTACCTCTACCTATAGTTTACATATTTATTGTTTACATACCTGTATGATAGTCATGTAGATTTTTACTGTACTTACCGTATATATATTAATCTTCAACTGTTGATATAACTACACACCCCTGCTTGCTACCTGCTGTATATACATGTATATACATACGTATCTTGTTGATACAACTGCATACCCCTGCTCTCTACCTGTTTATACTTTTGTATATATATACCTATAATTCTGCACATATCTCATACCTACTCTATAAGTTATTTTATACCTGTTTTTAATCATTTTAAGACTCTTTTTACATTTTATTTAACCACTGTACATTATATATTACCATGCACTTCATTCGCACTCTGGTTAGATGCCAAATTATCTTCGCTGTACTGTACTTGTGCTGTGCAATGACAATACATTTGAATCTAATCGAATCGAATCTAAATGTAGCAGGACAACAATCCCAAGCACATTTGTAAATCTACAACTAAAGGGTCAGGGTTTTGTATTGTTGTGCTTATTTAGAAGTACAGAACTTGTTAAGCCAATCCAAACTGTATTTGTGGAATAAATACATGGAGATAATGTTGCCTACCTTGGCATGTCTCAGTTGTATCCCACTGCCCATTCTCTGTACAAATAATTGTTTTCCGGGTACGCTGATCAGAAAAGGAAAACCAGTAGCCTCCGGTGCATTCCACGACAGTGCTTACTCCAGGTAAAAATACGTTTTGACTTGAGTCAGGATAAGTGGTTCCTGTCACTGGCCTGGACAGCCTACATGTGATTCCTGGAAAGGAATTACAAATACAAATTAGTACAAATTAATATTGCAATTACCCAGAAAGCAATAGCAGTCATTTTGATGGCTAAACTAGATGAATCCCTGAATTAGATGGCTACACTGTAGCCCACTTATTGTCAAAAAATTGGTTAAAAGTAACTAATTGTTTTTGGTTTGTGTGTGTTTTATTAGTCACATACATGTAAACACACACAGAATGTTGTATCTCTGCATTTAACTCATCCTAGTATTAGGAGCAGTCGGCAGCTATTTATATATGCAGCGCCCAGGGAGCAGTGTATGGGTCTGGTGCCTTGCTTTAGGGCACCTTGGTAGTGCCCAGGTGTGTTCCTCCAGGGTCCTCTCCATAATGACTGCATTCTCTACTTGGGTCGGAGGCTGGCACGTGGGTTCGGGCGGGGTTTCTTTTGAACCTATAATGTTTTTTTGATTATGAGTGTGTAGTTGATATTTGCAGTGCGCCGTAGGACGTATCTTCCTCTTTGGGTGGTGGCGCCGCCCCTTTATGCAAGATTTATATTATTGTTGTCCTGTGAAGAGTGAATTACTGGTAGTCTAGGTGTAGCCCTTTTCTCTGTCCGCACTGATTAATGGTTTGCCGCGATTTCCCCATTTGTGTTGTGAATTTAATTGCTATAATACTATTAGATTAGATTAGATTAGATTCAAATGAAGCACACTGCTGTAGGACGCCTGTGAGGCGTCGCCTGTTACTTGAACATCGTCACCAACTGTAATTGGTGGACACTTAACGGCTGGAAAAGGATGAGAATATTAATAAAAAACATGACAATGTGTTTGATTATTATAACCACAACATAAATACATATAATATATATAATAAATTGATGCACTGAGCTAGGCAGTGACACGTGTTTATATGATATTTAATGGATTCTTTATTTGCCAAAACTTAGCATTCCATAATGTGACATAGCTGCCTCTGACTGAAATACACTGAGATAAGATACCTAAGATACACTGACCAGGACAGAGACTTTCCCTCTTACATGTGTCAACAACTGAAGGCCTCTTATAAGGATTCAAGGGCTGAATCATTTGTTTGTCTGAAGATATTACCAATTTGTAGTATTGCAACATAAAAAATATATACTCCAAATAATATAAATCACTTGGCAGTACAAAGAAAAGCTTATATTCACATATAGCACCAGCGACTTTGGTCCATTGGCCACCACTGCATTCTATTTTGAAGAAACCAGCATACCCGATTTTGCACAACCACCTGGCTGTCATCAGAATGTGTTGGCTCCAGGTCAGTGGTGTCAAAATTTGAATCAAACAGGGGATATATTTGAAAATTGCTGATGCTACACTATATATGGGAAGTAAAGGTTAGTAAGCTTAGGTTGTTATCATTCATTATCATTATCAACTATTTCATTAAAAGGCCATGGATTTTCCTCGGTTTGTTATAAGGCCATACTATACAGACCTTGGTTGGGTGAATTTAGCTTTTTGAATTTCACGTGGTGTACTACATTAGCCTGTGTAGAGCCTGCAGCATAATTAACTTCATGTAGGCTTTTGATGCTTTTGATGCTTTTTGAAGTACAAAAATGCTTGTCATGCACATAACCTTAACTATTTGTTTGCTCCAGTTTGACAAACTGGTGAAGTTTTGTCCATGCTCTTCTGACATAAACCTAATCTCATATAATATTAATTTACAATTGACCCCACAGAGGTGTCCATTGTCCAAGACAGCTCAGCAGTAAATCATATGTTTTATGAAAATGATTGATCAGAACTATTAACTATCCCTAAACATGGTATCATTTAGACATTTATTAAAAATATATATATTTTCATCCATATACCGAAAAGGGACTCAAACACTTATATAATTATTATAATCATTGTAATTTTGACCGTGTTGTTGCCAAATAGTTTAAATATCATATGTGTTATCTATGTATTTATCAAGCCTCTCTGACTACCACAATATCACAGAAACAATGAGACACAACTAACTAAGCTATCTGTGAACTGTGAAAGTTTTCTTTGAAAGTGTTCTTACCTTGGACTGTCACTACCGTAAATGAGTACATCCACAGTAAGAGAACACACCTTCTACTTAATGCATGCATGTTATCGGCATTCACAAAACAACTAAGAAACACCAAGACCAGTACAATCTAGAGGAGGGAAGCCCACGTCTGTTCCTCTCAAAATGATGTCTGAGGACCATGCCGAGGTGGTGATGGAGGTGTGTGTGTGTGTGTGTGTGTGGGGGGGGGGGGGTGCTTCCAGTAAAGCCAGAGAGGCTAGATAAAGATCAAATATATTTATAACTATTTTGCACATTTGTTAATTATAGGCAATTGAGTCTCTTTCCTTGAAGGTAGTGTTTTTATTCTAATTGTTTTTATGACATCTACTTAAAGTACCTATATTGTCATTGACCTTTCTGTAAATTATTCTGTATTTTCCGAACGAAGCATGCCTTTTCCTGTAAATGGCCATGTTTTTGTGTTTAATCTCTAGGTAATTATTTACACCGATCAATTCAGCAAACAGGCTGGCTCTTTCAATGCTAGAGATATTTGGAAATCAGGACCAAGACATGAAGCCCAGAAAGAGCGTCTCAACATCTTCTAGAAAACTGTTGATACATGAAACTGTGTGGGCATCCATGTGTAGCGGTTGCGTACTCTGTCTTGCGTTGTGTATGCGCGAAGAATCGGACGAGTTTCAGTTTTGCTCCAACCAGCCTATTATTCACTCCTGATAATAATACACATCTAATAATCTCAAAGCCTCATTCTCCCACCAACATATTCCAACACTGAGAAAGGTTACAGAAGACTACTCAACTATATCACATAAAGAATCAAAGTCACACACAAACACATATAAAACAGTGTCAAATCAAAATAGAATATAGGCACATAATGGCAAGTGGAATTGACTTGGCTACACATGACAATGCAGTGTGTGGGTGGTGTTAGAAGGGGGGGGGGTGAACTGTCTTCCCTTCACAAACAAGCAACGAGTTACAGATTATTCGATCAGAGACTATATTCATGTCTTTTAGAAGAGCCAAAGAAAATATTAGATTAGATTCAATAAAGTATTCAATGTATTGTCATTGCACTGCACAAGTACAGTTTAAATTTCCAGGTTAAAAGACAGTCTACTAGGTATTAAATTGAATATGAGCATAATAATAGGTATATATATATACAGGTAAGTGAGTATTTAACAGGTAGTGATCAGGGGTATGCAGTTATTGAAAGCAGGATAAATATATATATAAATGTAAATGTATATACAAGTGAGCATATATAAATGTATGGCATATATAAATGTATATACAGGGGCAGAGATATGAAGTTCTATCAACTGTTTGAGATTTAAATATACGTATATGGCAGGTACAGTAAACAGGTTTCTTATTAATAAATATGTAGACTATAGAGAGGTAGGTAGTTGTGATACCGTTTTACAGTTTTTACAGTGTACAGGGTATGCAGTTGTATCAACAAGATAAATATACATGTATATACAGCAGTTAGTGAGCAGGGGTGTGTAGTTATATCAACAGTTGAAGATTAATATATATAAACAGTAAATGTGTGGTTCAGAGTTCAGAGAGATGACAGCTGAGGGGAAGACACTGTTTCTGAGCCTGGTTGACTTGGACATTTTTTTTGTGCCTTCCTCAGACACCATTTGTGGTGGGTAGTCTTTATTGCAGGGAGTATGCTTTCAATGGCACACCGGTAGAAGTTCACCAGAATCTGAGGTGACAGGTGGGCTTTACTCAGTCTACTCAGAAAGAGGAGATGCTGGTGAGCATTCCTGACCAGTGAAACAGTGTAGAGGGTCCAAGAGAGGTCCTTGGAGATGTGTACCCCCAGGAATTTGAAGCTGGAGACACGCTCGACCTCGGCCCCATTGATGAGGATGGGGCGTGTGCACCAGCTCTGGTCTTTCTGAAGTCCACGATGAGCTCCTTGATCTTCTTGGTGTTGAGGACCAGGTTGTTGTCAGTGCACCACACCACCAGATGCTGGACCCATGGACTCATCATTGTTTTTGATGAGGCCCACCACTGTTGTGTCGTCTGCAAACTTGATGTAGAGGAGAGGGCTCAGCACAAAGCCCTGCGGGACGCCGGTGTTCAGGGATTATTATTGTCAAGATTCTTGGTTTTCATGAGGTCACCAAGTTTGATGATAAGTTTGGAGGGGATGATGGTGTTGAATGCTGAGCTGAAGATGATGAGCAGCATTCTCACTTGGGTGTTGCTCTCATCTAGGTGAGAGAGTAGAGTGAAGGGCTGAGGAGATGGCGTCCTCTGTGCTCCTGTTCTCACGGTAGGCTAATTGGTGTTTATCCAGTGAGGGTGAAAGGCCAGATCTGAGGTGAGCCAGGACCAGCCTCTCGAAGCACTTCATGATGATGGGGGTGAGTGCAACAGGGCAAAAGTTGTTGAGGCTCACTGCAGAGGAGTTTTTTTTTCTTCAACCCTACGCTTGTGTTTGAGCTTGGCCAGCTTGACGCCCTTCTTCAGGTTAGCCCTGGCTAAACAGTTGGCCTGTGAATCGCACAACCTAAAAGCAGCATCACATGCCTTAAGGAGTAGGCGGACCTCTCTGTTCATCCACGGCTTCTGGTTGGGGAATGTTGTGATCTGTTTGAGGGTGGTAACAGTGTCAATGCTGGAGTTGATATCATCTAAAACAGAGGAGGTGTAGGATTCGATGTCGGTGTGGGAGTCCAGCGTGGACTGGAAGGCAAACTGACTCAGAGTCTGCTCCCTCAGGCCACACTTTGACTATCCTAATGGTGGGCTTCACACGCTTGATGAGTGGCGTGTACTTGGGGAGTATGAACAAAGAGACATGATCAATCTGTCCAAGGTGGGGGAGGGGGACGGCTTAAGCATCATCATCTTCATCAAAGCATTAGCCTTGTTGGTGTAAACATGGTCTTGTGTTCTCTCTCCTCTTGACATGCTGGTGAAATTTGGGGAGCACAGTCTTAAAGTTGGCATGATTGAAATCGCCTGCAATAATATAGGCTGCCTCTGGGTGGGAGTTCTGCTTTATGTTAATAGCGGAGTAAAGTCTTTCATAGCTAGCTTAGCGTTAGCAACTGGAGGTATGTAAGCCGCAGTTCTAATGCTAGCTGTACTTTCCCTGGTTTGGTAAAAGGGTCTACATTTAGCCATTAGGTATTCCACGTTAGCAGAGCAGTGGCTCTCAATGGTGGTAGTGTCTGTGCACCAAGCCTTGTTAATGATAATGCACAAACCTCCACCCCTGGTTTTACCGGATCCCTCAGCTGATCTGTCTGCTCTGTAAAGAGTGCCCCCTTAGCTCAATAGCACTGTCGGCGATTCCGCTGTTCAACCATGATTATGTGAAAATCATGACGTTGCAATCCTTGATCCATTTATGGTTGATAATCCGCAGCCGCAGTTCATCAATTTTGTTCGCCAGAGACGGGCGATGTGGGTTAGCTCTTATCTTAGCTCGTAGCCCTCCGCGGCTTCCTCTCCTATGTTTCCGTTTTCTCTGCGGGCGATGAGTCCAGTCAGCCGGCCGTGCTGTGGTGAGATTTACGGGAGTTTCAGCGTGGAGTTAAAGATCGCCGATTAAGTTGCCAGAATGTTGTAATCCATTTAAAAAAGAGTTGTCTTGGGTGTAAGTTATTTAAGCAAAACTGTTCTGTGAACAGACTTAGAATTGTTAGGTATATTACCGCTAATTTGCACAAATTTATCAGTGACGGGTTGCAGATTGCCATGGTCGTAAAGGGGCTACAGGACTCTTTCAAGCCGTTTGTTGTGCACGTTATGCAAACAAAGGACCTTCTAACATTGGGTGAGTTTAAAACTAAACGGAATAGTTATGAGAGTACTGAAAAGTACAAGTCTAGTGACGTGAATGTGGATGAAGAAAACATGATGAGGACCAGCGGGGCAATGGCGAGGCCACGTGGACTTGGAAGGGGGAAGAGAATGGACTTAGCTGAGGTTGAGTGCTACGAGTGAGTGAAAAAGGGGCATATGACTCGGACATGCCCTAACTAGTCCCAAGCAAGGCGAGAGGAGTGAAAGTGGGATACACAACACAGAGGAAGAGGGCGAGGCCGATGGCGAGGGCGTGACCAGGTAAAGAAAGAGGATAAAGACGCACAGGAGGAGACCGGTGCATCATTCTGTTTCAAGATAAGTGACTGTCAAACTCAAAGAGGAAAAAAGAAAGGTCTTATGGTCGACTGCCACGACACACATGATTAATGACCCTGCGAAGTTTAGGAGAGCATTTTGAAGAAGTCGTTCATAGGGAAACATGACAAGTCCAACCATAACTGTGAAATACACAGGGCAAACTTACCCGAAGCAGAAACAGACAGGTGGATGCTAAAGGTAAACGGTACTGGAGCTAGTACATACAGACCTAGGTGGTCCAATAAAACCAGCAGACAAAGATGGATATATATATATGTGCAATAGCATTTACTGATGATTATAGCGGTATTATGTTTTCCTATTTTATAAAAAAAAAGAGTGATGCAAAGGCTACAGCAGATAATTCATAGCAGATACGGCTCCATATAGAAAGATGAAGTGCATAAGATCTGATAACGGGACTGAGTTTACTGGGCATGAGTTCCAATCTTTACTTTACTAGGAATGGGATAAGGCATTAGAAAAGTGCACCCTACTCACCTCACCAGAACGGAACTGCTGGACGACCTTTTTTGAGATGTCAATATGCATGCTATTGGAGAGAAACCTCTCAAAGCAGTTAGGGACATATGCTGTACAGACAGCAGCCCAGATTCCCAAGAGGTGTTAGTGTAATCGTCTAAAGCAGAAACCATACTGTCTTTTTACTGGCAAAATACCTAACTTGTCCAATATGAGAATATTTGGCTCTGAATGCTATATGTACTGTATAAGCAAGAAAAGAAGAAGTTAGATTGTAGATGTGCGAAGGGGATTTTTGAAGAATATGACAAATATAGTCAAGCATACTAAGTCTTTTAACATGAGACAGGGAAAGTCCTGAAACAGGCTTTATCACCAAGAGTAGCACAGATAGTCTCAGACTCAGACAGATCATAACATAGAAGACAGCCTCACAACCGGAAGGTTGCTGGTTCCATCCCCCTGCTCCTCCTAGCAAAAACTGTCGCGGTATCCTTGAGCAAGACACCCTAACCCAGGGGTCGGCAAGTAAGTTTGGCCTTGGGCCAATTTTTTTCTGAGCCACTAGATGGCAGGCCAGAACATAATCAAAGGCTAATTTAAGTAATTTATTGTTTAAACATGTGACACGTTCTAATGCTTTGACTTTTTTTCCCTGTGCGATCAGAGGCGAGCGTTGACACGGGGGGCTTGTGGAGCATGCGCACCACCACCCCTAGCCCTCCATGATTGTTGTAGTTCTGTGTAGTTCAGTCACATATAAGTAAACATTATGTTTGAATGATTTTGTGAGCTGGTGTTATTTTTGTTCAAACCACACACCGCATGTTGGCTATTTCAGCACCACGCGTTGTCCACCTAAGATTCACTATGAGGGCTTCAGCGTCAGTGCACCCCGCTGCCTGATTGAGACTGTGTGTCATTCACTGTCAACATGGATAAAAGTACAATTAGAATTCTTTATGTGGAGGTAGATTCTCGATTCGGACATTATAGCCTGTATGTGCGACTGTCGGTCCGATATTGTAAAAAAAACAAATCTCAAAATAATATTTTATTTTTATTTAAAAAATAATAAAAATAATCTTCCGGGCCATATATTATTGCTGGCAGGCCACCAATGGCCCGCGGGCCACATGTTGCCGACCTATGCCCTAACCCTCACTGCTCCTGAAGTGCTGGCTGTCTCCTTGCATGGCACGGTGGTGTATGAATGGGTGAATGTGAGGCATGACTTGTAAAGCGCTTTGGATATAAGCGCTATATAAAAGCAGTCCATTACCATTACCAGATAGATAGTATTCAAAGAAATCAGGAAGAGAGTGCACAACGCTATCCCACAAGACAAAGATTATATTAGATTATATTCAAATTGATTGTCAGTGTACAGCACAAGTACAGCATAGCAAAAGGAATTTGGCATCTAACCAGAGAATAAATGTTGCAGTAAAGTGCATGGTAATTTAAAAGGCTGATTTTAATGATGAAAGTGAAAATGTAGATTGTTTCTACAGAGTTGCTTATTGTGTACCCAAAACATTCAAAGAGGCCATGGACTCGAAGAAGTCAAAAATGTGGGCCGATGCAATGATGGGAGATGAGCTCTTTAACAGAGAATGAGACTTTTATTCTGACCACACTGCCAAAGTACAAGCAAGCAGTGGGAGGTCGTTGGGTATATGCAGTGCAAGTAAACCCAGATGGATCTGAGACTTTTAAAGCCAGATATATAGCAAAAGGGTATTGTCAAGTAGAAGGAATTGACTATAAGGAAACATTTTTACCAACAGCCAATATTACTTTTGTAGGTACATTAGTGCAGGTCGCAGTACAGGAGGATCTTATCTTACACCAAATCGATGTGAGGTCATGTCAAAAACAGGAGAACACTTCATTCAACAAGTCTTTGTATGGTTCAAAGCAATCTGGAAGAAACTGGAACAAGTTATTGCATGATCACCTTACAGAGAATGGTTTTGTGCAAAATAATGCTAACCATTGTGGGAGAACGAGTTATTCTGTTGATATGGGAAGATGACCTACTTATAGCGTCCAATAGCAACGGCTCGCTCAGTGATGTAAAAGAGATGTTGAAGAAGAAGTTTAAGATTAAAGATCTAGGTGAACTATAACACTATAACACACAGGTATTGACTTCACACATATGAGTTTATGTATCATTTTGACAATGAGGGGGAAGTTGTTGATTCAACAGGATACTGAGCGATAGTAGGATGCTTGATATACATTATGACATACTACTAGGCATGATCTAATCTGGATTGTGAGAAAACTGTCACAGCAAAATCAAAGCAGCAGCATTGGGCAACAGTGCAACTGTTAAGGAATCTTATGGGATCGGTCAAGAGCTACATGAAATGTGAAGAAAGCCTAAAGCTTGAGGAATACAGTGATGCCGATTGGGCAGCCGACCAGAAAGATAGGAGAAGCACTACTAGATATTGTTTAAGGTTAACTAAAAATGGTCTAGTTATATCTTGGAAAAGTAGGAAGCAGCCAACAGTGGCGCTATCAACCTGTGAAGACGAGTACATGGCATTAGCAGCTACTACTCAAGAGAGCGTGTAGCTTGTGCAGTTAAGAGGGGTTGACAGTAATTGCCAGCATGTACCAATGAACATTTATGAAGACAACCAGGGAGCAATAGCTCTATTCAAAAACCCTGTATGCAGACAGAGAAGCAAGCATGTAGACATCAAATATCACTACTTTTTACGGTCTGCACATTCAGGTGAAGATATTACGGGTCTCTACCAAGGTCAAGATCAACAAGAGTGGTCATGTCTCTTTTTCAGTCCGTCGACAACTAGCTACCATTGGTGCTAACCACTTTGGTTGACTGTATAAGTGGAGACTGAGTAAAATGTCTCACACAACAAACACAATGGTCTAAACTGGCCTATGTAGTACGGCAAAGTTGGAGGGAAAAAGTTTAAACCCGGAGGTGTATTTATTGTCTCTGGTAGAAACTGAATGGCGAAAGTGTATGGTGAACAAGGGATAGGCCTGATATGAGATGTGAGAAACCACTATGTGTGTGCAATTACTGAACTAACAAAACGATGTGTTAAGCAACTTTTGTGGAATGGAATCGAAATCCAAAAGGGGTTATTGGTAGAGCAACATACAAGAAAATCACCCAATGGGAAAAACAAGGAGTAACACAGAAATTGCCAAAAGAGGACTTATTACAGTTACGGCACTTGTATGCACTGTACTGCACTGCATTCATGATGCTGATGCACTACTGGCACTTTAAATGCTTTAAAATCTTTTTGCACAATTTTTTGCACAAAACATGTACATATCATCCATCAGTCACTTTATTATTTTTTTTGTATAGTATTTTTATAGTATTGTTTGAGAAATTCAAACTGCGGGAGGGAATGGGGAGTAAGCATTCCATTGTTGCAAACAATGGAATGTTTGCAACAATGGGAGCGCGGCGCTGGAGGATAGCAGATGCGTCTCTACGAGCGCCCGCAGTTTATTTAGTTTACTTGTACTTTTACTACTTTTTTTTCCTGCAATTTTTTATATAATATTTTTTTATTATTATATTGTATATATTATATTGTATATGTTATATTGTAATTATATTGTAGGACAATAGCAAGTCACCATGTGTGTTATTACATATGATCGCCAAACACTCAAACATTACGGAACAACACAACGCAACGCAACAAAGCACTGGGACTTACCTGCAGAGATCCGGCTGGACAAAGGAGAGCCACCAAGCCCCGGGGGGCATCAACAAACACGCTCGCAGGAGAGGGTCCCGCGTCGGCCTACCCGGTTAGGACACCGGAGGCGATGGAAACCAGCCCTACCGAGCATTCTCCTCGCCAATGTCCAATCTCTCACAAACAAGTCAGACAAATTTAACTGTCAGATCGCCTCGCAGCGGGACATCAGGGAGTGTGGCGCCGTGATTTTTACGGAGACGTGGCTGACCTCCGTGATTCCCGACGAAGCAGTGCAACCACCGGGATTCTCTTTGTTTCGGACTGACAGAACAGCTGAGTCCACAGGGAAGATCAAAGGTGGGGGTGTATGCTGCTTGGTGAACAACAGCTGGTGTACGGACGTTCAGGTGCTTTCTCAACACTGCTCATATAATCTGGAATTACTGACGTGAAGTGAAGTGTCGTCCTTTTTACTTGCCAAGGGAAATCTCCGCAATTCTCATGGTGGCAGATGCGAACATCGCATTGGACAAACTTTACATTGAAGTGAGCAAACTTCAGTATCGCTACCCTGAGGCAGTCCCCATTGTAGTGTAATGCATCTCATGTCCGACCAGACAGAACAAGACTCTTGATCACTGCTACACCACCATCAGGCACGTCCGTGCTCCTACTTTCCGCTTACAAGCAGAAGTTGAAGACCACGCCCACAGTTCTAAAGAACGTGCGGCCCTGGACAGACGATGCCATACTACACCTGCAGGGGGGGCTAGAAATCATTGACTGGAGTGTATTCAAGACCACTGACCTTGATGTATATGCAGATCATGTCACAGTATACATTAACAGGCTACTGGAGGAATGCACAAGGTCAAGGTCTGCTCATTCCCGAACCGTAAACCATGGATGAATGCTGACATACGGAACAAACTTATGGAACGAGTACCGCTTTCACAACAGGCGATTCTGATCACTATAAGAAGGCCAAGTATGAACTCAGAAAAGCCATCAAGACGGGTCTAATGGATTATAAAAACAAATTGTAATCACTGTTCGGGGGCTCTGACACCAGACGCATGTGGCAATGTCTGAGGGTCCTCTCCAAGTACAAGGGGAGCTCAGGGGCAGTCACCAACAACAACCCTAACCTACCAGATGAGCTTAACAAGTTTTTTGCTCGCTTTGAAAGGGACCAGAGCGACCACACTTGAACACCCACCCAGAGGACTACGTTCTACAACTGTCCGAGTCTGAGGACCGCAGAACCTTCAGGAGGGTGAAGGCAGGGAAGGCAGCGGCCCCAGATGTAGTTCCATCCTGCGTCTTCAAGACCTTCGCCGACCAGCTGGCTCCTGTGTTCACTGACATCTACAATGCATCACTTCAACAGTCTGTCGTCCCAGCGTCCCATTGTGCCGTTACCCAAAAAGACCAAGATAACATGCCTCAATGACTATCGTCCAGTGGCTTTAACACCCTTAGCCATGAAGTGCCTGGAGAAACTCGTAATGTCGCATATAAACTGTTCCCTCCCTGAGTCCATAGACCCACTCCAGTTTGCATACAGACCAAACAGGTCTGTATATGACGCCTTTTCCCTGGCACTACATACGGCCCTGCAGCACCTAGACAGGAGGGACACCTACGTCAGACTTCCGTTCGACCACAGCTCGGCATTCAACACCATCGTTCCCTCCAAGCTGGTCCTGAAATTGAGGTACCTAGGTCTGGGTGCCCCCATCTGTAACTGGATTATGGACTTCCTGACGGGCAGGCCAGTGGTGAAGATTGGGAACAACACCTCATCCACTCTGGTTCTCAACACCGGAGCACCCCAAGGCTGCTGCCTCAGTCCCCGGCTGTACTCTTTGTACACACATGACTGTACTGCCACGCACAGCAATAATTTGATTATCAAGTTTGCAGACGACACCACAGTCATCGGCTTGTTAAGCCGAAACGGAGTACAGAGATGAGGTATTCCAGCTGACGCGATGGTGTGAGGACAACAGCCTCGCACTGAATGTCAGCAAGACCAAGGAGCTCATCGTGGACTTCAGGAGCCACCAGGGCACCCACTCCACCATCAGCCTGGACGGGTCACCGGTGGAAGTCGTCAGCTGCTTCAGTTTTCTTGGGCTAGTGATTTCCGATGACCTGGCCTCTGCACCTGGACTCTGCAACACGGAGGTCATGCTGAAGAAGGCACACCAGTGCCTCTATGCTCTGTGGTGCCTCAGAAAAATCGGAATAGGCCAGAGGTGGCTAGTGAACTTCTACCGTGGCACCGTAGAGAGCGTCCTGAAGAGTAGCGTCACTGTGTGGTACGGCAACACCACTGCACAGGACGAGAAAGCCATCCAGACAGTGGCGGCTGGTGCATTTTTCACCAGGGGGGGCTATACCATTTTTTTTATTAACAATTACATATTGTTAATTACATTATATACAATTACTTTTTGTAATGAAATGTCGCCCTTCTGTCCATCACTTTCATCATGGCCACGCAAGGCCAGCTCAAAGGCACCACAGAACTTCACACAGTCTATTCTTTTAGACTTTATTTGGTACATGGATACATAAACACATTTAAGAGGAAACAACGAGTTAACAATAACACCAAAACACATTCAAAGCAGCTCTGAACAGGTGAGTTTGGTGAGTGATTTAAACAAGCAGGTATATATATATACCTGCTTGTTTAAATCATTCACGAAAACTATATCAATCACTCAACAAAAATATATATATATCGGCACACACTGACAAAAAACACTGACATATATTTGTAAGTGTGTGTGTGTGTGTGTTTTTGCGTATGTGTTTGTGCGTGTGTGCGTGCGTGTGTGTGTCTGTATGTGTGTGTGTGAGTGTGTGTGTGTGCGTGTGTGTGTGTGTGTGCCCGCAGAGACAGAGCATAAGCATGCTTTTCCTAGTAGTACACTGTGACGCACACAAATGACGATGCTCGATGCTCCAAAGTCTTCCGTGGGGCGATTTGAAAAGCGCCCCACGGGAAGACGTTTTGAGGACGCTGATTGGCTACATTATATGTCACTCGTTTATATCTTGAATCAGCAATTGGCTAAACTGCTACAGAGACCCGCCTCCGTGGGGCGATATGAAAAGCGCCCCAGCAGCATCGTCATACAAATGCGCCCTTAAGGCTGCAGTGTACTAGGCATATGTGTACTAGGAAAAGCATATTATGTTGCGCAAATTATTTAAAAATCATATTTTACACATATTTCTGGGTGCATTCCATATTTTAAACACACACATATTGACAATTTATATATATATATTTTAATTTTAATTTAATTTTAATTTTTTTTTAAATTTTGTTTGTGCGTGTGGTTTAGGGGGGGCGGCGCCCCATCGCCCCCTATGGGCCAGCCGCCACTGCATCCAGAGAGTTGTGAGGACGGCAGAGAAAATCATCGGGTGTGCACTTCCATGCAGTAGTCCAAGTACTACGAGGTTTAAGGATAGTTTTTATCCACAGGCAGTGCGCCTACTTAACTACTAGGTGTGCACTGTACTGCACTGTATTCATGATGCTGCTGCACTACTGGCACTTTAAATGCTTCAAAAGATCTTTGTAAAAAAACAAAAAAACATTTAAGTCACTTTGCTGCTTGTATGGTGTTGTTTTGGAGATTTATACTGCGGGAGAGAATGGGGAGTAAGCATTCCTATGTACTTGTTACAAATGGCAAATCAAAAATCTTGTATCTTGTATCTTGTAAATGGCCAATTAAAACCTTGTAACTTGTAAGAGTATCCACAGAAAAATAGGCTAAAGAGTTTCACAGTGAAAGTTCAGGCAATGAATCTCAAGGACAGCCAAGTATAAGAAGGAAGCTGATTGTGATAGGAAACAGGTGAGCTGAATGAGATCACGCACTTCTGTGACAGTGTCCTCCTAGGTGCAGTAACCTCAGGTGGACACCAGATGGAGGTAGAGGAGTGTGGCTGGAGAGGAGAGTGTGTGATGATGAAATCACAATAGTGGTTCCTTTTTGGAACATATCATTGTCCCTTTATTGAATCTGCCTTGTACTGTAACGTCATGTTTAGTCCATGTTTAGTTCGTGTTTGTATTGAAGGTAAGCCTAATTGTTTGATTTGGGATGTTGAGTGATGGGGGTAAGAGTGTGAGTCAAGACCAACTTGTCCCATCTGACCACACATACAAATCAAACACTATCACATGTTTTAAGTAAATGTTATATAATCACAAAGTTAACTACTCAAACAACTATGTTAAGCTTTATTCCTACTCAAGACCACTATAACAACGAAACCAACCATGTGTAAACCCTTCTGGTTATAAACATAGTTATAAACATAAATAAAATGTAACCAATTCATTAATATATGCGTAATTGTAATGTATGTATGTAATGTATGTATTTACTATGTCTGAGTACCAACAGGTGGTGTTGTTGAGGTAGTTTATCATCAAGGGTAGCGAACTCTTATAGTACTGGACATTTCTGTGATATGATTGGTTATTGGTAAGATTATTATCCGATATTATTGTAACCTAAACAACCTTTGACTGTGCAAGGCTCCATTTAATTTGAAAAAGATATATCAACACAAAAAATACCCTAAAATGGCTGCTGCTACAGGTAATCAGATATCAGTCTAAACCAAACCAAGTCTTCCCCCAGCGCTTTGCCTATTTTTTCCTCCAGCCTCTCCTCGCCTCCAGCTGGTTCCCCACTGTCACCCGTTTGCTCCAAAACAAGTGAAGCGTTACCAGACGCGTCCAACCCACCCAGTTCACCAGCAGCAGCAGCAGCCACTTCATCACCGTCTCCGCCGCCAGCATCTCTGTCTCAGGAGGTCTTGATGTTTCCTGTGCACACCAAGGCCCAGGTGGACTTGGCAAAGAGCAAGAAGAGGAAGAGCGACGAGTGTCAAGAGAAGCAGAGTCATCGTTTGCACGTGAGAAAAAACGCGCTGTGGAGAGGCCACAACGGCACCATCAGGTGAGGCGCTGGTGGTCTACTTTGAAATGTGTCACTAAACGTGTTGCCGCCCCTCTTCTTAAGGGCCCAGAGCTTCTAAATATACACCAAGGTTCTTGTGTAACCAACAAAGGTTTTTGCACATTCTATAACTGCTGTCTGTCGTCGGGTATTGCACACAAGAATTTCACATCACTGCTTTATACTAAACTGTAAACTGTGAAGTGACAATAAACTTGACTTGACTTGACTTGAAATATGATATCATCTCAGACTTAGTG
Source organism: Muraenolepis orangiensis (assembly GCA_027704905.1). NCBI lineage: Eukaryota > Metazoa > Chordata > Actinopteri > Gadiformes > Muraenolepididae > Muraenolepis > Muraenolepis orangiensis. Next base: position 19,264,119 of record CM051004.1, read on the forward strand.
AAATTAGTAATTGAACAAATATTTTGTGGATGCTGGCTGTTTCATTTATAATTTAACAAATAGTTTTGTGGATGCTAGCTTTTTCATTAATATGTATTGTTTTTTTATTTCTTCTTTATTTTTAGGTTCAGTCCGCTCTACTCTAGCATCGTCAATGAAGATGGCAAGAGCAGCGGCTCCTGCAACCAGTCAGTCAACCTTTCAAGGTACATAACCCTTTTTATATTTGCCTATATTGGGGAGGTTCACAAATTGTAGTGGTTATTTAGTTATTTAAATTATTATAGTTTATTTATTTTATTGGGCGGCAGTAGCTCAGGAGGTCGTCTCACAACCGGAAGGTTGCTGGTTTAGATCCCCCGGCTCCTCCTACCAAAAACGATCGGTGTCCCTTTGCAAGACACCCTAAATGCTCCCACCGGCTGGCAGGCAGTCAAAATTATAATATGTATCTTATGTATTTTACTATTGTGTCGCCACAGCAAGGTGCTGTCATTAGTTTAGTCGATAGCTATATAGTGTGAAAATGTGAAGATATCATCTCTAACCAAGGTCAGTAAAGCTGTGACTTATTTTGTACTTCTTCCTATGCTGTACTGTCCAGTGAATGCATTTAGTCAATTCTTCTGGTCAGGTGCCCGGTTTCTGAAGGCATTTGGAGCACTAGCCATGAGGACTGCAAAGAGTGTTGCTGTGGCTCAGGCAAAATTGACCTTCATTTAGCCAGCTCAAACAGGTATTGACGAGAAGAATAAGGACTCTTGCCATGTGGTTGTGAAATGTATATCCAAATCTTCTTTTGCTTCATCATCATCAAGATTCAAGATATTTTGATATGCCATAAGTACAATGGAATGCCTACTCCCATTTCTTCCCGCAGTATTAATTATACACAATACTATGCTATAAACAATGCTATAAACAACACTATATACATATATATACTACCTACTGTATACTATAATCAACACTATACTATACAACACTATAATATAATGTATTCTATATGCTATACTTTTATTATATATAATATTATTTCAGTGTGGTGTATAAAGAACAATAAATAAGTAAAGTGACTATGAAACAAACAATAAAGTGACGAGAGGTGGTTTGAGAAGCAGGAGAGTGGCTTCACTTGCTGGATCAACTACATCCTTACCCCGGACGACTTTAGAGTCAACCTGGAAGTCACTAAAGGTGGGCATGTTTCCTGTGAATGAAGATCACCACAGCTTTTTTTTTTATACCCCATGTGAAGAGACTGATCTTCTGCCGATCCACATGATGGGTATGTGGTTATTGAAGTACATCTTTCTTCCCCACATTCCAGTGAATGCTTTATCTATTGCCATGGGGAGCGAGGAAAAGCACAGTGTCCCCAAAGCTCCTACTAAAGAAGAGCTGTCCTTCAGCACATATACCGCCCGCCACAGGTTAAACCGCCTACGGCGCTCCGCCTGCCAGCTGTTCACCTCCGAGGTCATGGTGAAGGCAATCCAGAGGCTGGAGTTGGAGGTGGAAGCTAATAGACTGCTGGTCCGCAAAGATCGCCATCTTTGGAAGGACATAAGTAGGATATGTGGCAGGTAGAGCCTGGCGCTGCTGCTTAAACAGCCATCTTTGAAAGGGCATGAATCACGCTCTTTTTGGATGTTTGAAATGTCTATTTTTAACCGTAACCTCATGGCTAATTATTCTCTTGCATTTGTGCAATCCTAGCGATGACACAAATGTAAGGGATACCACTCTGCAGGGTTTCCCACAGTGTGTAGTCAAGATGGAAGACAGCCTCAATAAACAGTTTTGTTCTTTTGTAACACTGAAAGGCAGAAGAAAAAATGACAACATGCAAAGGACAATTTGTGTTGCTCTGTTTATGAGTCTAATTAATAAGCGGGACTCCCATCGTGCCTTGTTTGTCTCCATTAGGGGAACGGCAGAAAGTCCTCAACTGGCTGCTTTCCTACAACCCCCTGTGGTTACGCATCGGACTGGAGGTTTGTGTTCTTGAGCTTTTTATATTAAACATTCTTTTGTTTTTTGTCTCAATTTAATTTAATTTTATCCAGACAATCTACTGATCCCGCTGGAAAGCAACAGCGACCTCTTGGGTCTGGCTATGTTCATCCTGACAAGGTTGCTGTGGAATCCTGACATTGCCACCGAATTCAGACACGGAAAAGTGCCTCACCTGTACAAAGACGGTGAGTTGCGGTGAAGTTTGGGTCGGCTGTGCTTTGCGCTGTGGTCTTGGGGGCAGTACTCTTGCCGTCGTTCTGAGCTGCCTTGTCTCTGGGAGAATGTGATGGTGGACCCACCAAAGGATGAGTTGTATAGTTTGGTTGAAGGACTGTCCTATGATTGACCAAAGTGCTTTTTAAGATGCCCTTCGCTTCCACTTGAGTGGATTTGCAATGAATGAGTTTGTAGAATGAAGAATCTGCTTTTCACTTGAACGTAGCAAGATTCTATCTGAAATGTGACCCCTCCAGGGCAACGTTAAGCTGTAGAGTACAGTACACAGACAAGAGGTGGGCCCTGCTGATGGCCATTTTCCCGTTGTATTTCCTGGATCAGGCCATAAGGAGGCGATGTCTCGCTTCACTCTGAAGAAGCTCCTCCTGTTTGTGAGTTTCCTGGACAAGGCCAATAGTCCTGCGGCATAGCAGACCAATTGTTCAAATTGTTCTAAAAGCACCAAAATTGGCACACATGTAGATTAATATATTCTAAACATTTTTGGATATGGAGGCATTCAAGATTAGCCCTGTGGAAGATATGGTGGCCATTGTTCAAAATGGCCGCCATTTACCATTAGCGTCATTACATAGACTTCATTATGTGTCGTTAGTATGGTGCTAGATGGGCCAAAATTCCTTTTTTTTACATCAGAATTAACATCAATAAGTGTTTAACATATATTTAGATGAATCTTCTCAAAAATGGCCCCCAAACTGGCCGCCATTTTGTGGAAAAAGTGGACATTTGATGAAGATTCCAATACTCAATGACATAATACCTCTAATAACCAGTACATGATTTCAGGAACACACTTTAATTGCTCAAGTTGCTTTTTTATTTCAAATTGCTGGCAAAATTGCAATGGAATGGTAGTCAAAATAATACACAGAGTACGGGGAGTTTACAGTATGGTCAGATTGTAGTTATATAGTCGACCAAAAGCCCAGTCTCTAGGCACAGTACTTACAGTTATACATTTATGGATAGATCTAATATAAATGAACAAATCTAAGTGGCTTCAAGAAGAGGACACAATAAACAGTTGCCAATACAATAACTTTCAGTATTGTGTAATCCTGCAGTACATACATGTAATACAATAACGTAGATTTTGCCACACTATGTTAATTATGATTCTGAACTTTTCAAATCTGGTCACCAGGATTATGAATGTCTACAGATCATAATGTTGGCTAGCAAGTTTTCTGTCCTAATCTACTGGCATTCGCCTTCACAGAAACACAGACCCGTGCATTGCAGTGAAGCCTTCTTGCACTTGCAGCGGTTTCTGCAGCCTTTCTTGCATCCGCAAGACACCAGCTCATAGCAGGTCTTGGATGCCTCAGGGAGTGTGGTCCAGAGTGGTGTGTAGGGCCCATCATCACTCCGATGCCAGCCCCAGTCTGTTGGTGGAGGGAGCACGGGCTCTGGTACCAATGCCTGGCCCCAGACATGACCACCCTGAAGGGCAGATCTCTTCACATGCTGCTCCAGAGCAGCGTAAGTTGGCGGGATGTTCTGAACAGAGCTCTTCTTTGCAAAGAGCTTCTTTCTCGCCTTGTTGACGTCCTTGCATTTGCTTGTGCGGTCATACAGGAGTATTACAAACCTCTCGATGACATGCATTGTATCCTCTTGGATGCTTGTGGGTGCATTTGCCAGACTCAGCAGGGCATCAGTGAGTTCTGGCAGCGTGTTCCATGTTGCCCAGGCAGATTTCTTCCCATGTCCGACGAAGGCTGACACAGTATCACACCCTGTGATGGCATGAAACATTGGAAGAGCACATGTCTTCTCTGGACCAAGGGAGGAAGCTATTTCATGGGCTGCAATGTAGCGGTAGTTCTTGCCTGTCCCAAAGGCTACCCAGAGTTCGTCTCCAGCTGGTAGTTTCTGGACTACCATCACTGCTAGGACCACGACGTCAGTGTCTACTGTTCGAACCTGTATCTGGTGGTGACCATGTTGTGCAGCATGTGCTACATGTAGCATCATGCGAGTGTCTGCCTCTTCTTGGTTGCATGGTGCAAGTGAGTTGACGTCCTCTTGCTGTGGAACACAGATCACCTGCTCCCCATCAGTGACCACCACTTGTACTTGGTACTTGGCCTCCAGAGCCACCATATCACCCATGCTGAGCCTGGCCATGAGTTCATTGTCCCCAACTTGCGCTGCACACTTCCGTACGCGTGTGTCCACCTGGAAGGTTGCTACTTCATGTAGGGTCTCTGTGCCAGACTTTCCACAGAAAAAGCAGGAGGTGCCGCTGGTAGTGGCTTCTGAAGAGTGTGTTCTGGCGCGCTTGCCTGGGACATTGTCAGTACTACCAAATGCTGAGCTGCTTGCGATGAGTCTCTTCTCTGCTCTTCGTAGCATTGTGTTATTGTATTGGAGCATACATGTTTTATGCCACTTGGCCTGGTGGGCAACCATTGTCGCCTCAACACCTTGTCCTTCATCTAGTCTCTGTAACTGAACAGTTCTTGGCAGTTTTCCTAGTTCATCAAACTTGACCAAGTTTGCAGCCATTGTCGTGTATCCACTCCCAGGGTCTCGGCGTTTAGACAGTACTGGGCACACAAGTGACTCTGTTGTCTCCTCTTGACATACAAGACACAGCTTCCAGTTTGTCTCAGGAGGTGTTGTGGGAGTACGTTGCTCAAAAGTATCGACCAGTTGGAACTTCTTTGCCATGGCTGCAGTCTGGAACAACGCGTCTCTGATGTCAGGTGGTGCTGCTGCTGCTGCTGTAATCCACCACCAGTTGAATGGTTATCAAAGCCTCACCTGCAAAGACACAAAACACCACCATGTTACCACAAGCTACTACTACAAGTACCATGACTATCAACACTATACTATTACTGCAGCCGCCGTCACTGCCACCACCGCTGCCGCTGCAAAGTAAAATTCATTTTTCTTGTAAAATGGTAGCCATTTTATTTGGTAAGCACACAAGTATGTGTAATTGTACACTACTTATCACCTCTAGCACACTTATCACCTCTAGCATCCACAAAAAGACAAATTATGGTACATATTCAATGACGCTAATGGTAAATAGCGGCCATTTTCAAAAAATGGCCGCCAAATGTGCTACGGGGAGAATCTTGAATGCCTCCATATCCAAAATTGTTCAGAATGTATTAATCTACATGTGTGCCAATTTTGGTGCTTTTAGAACAATTTGAACAATTGGTTTCGTATTTTTTACTATGCCGCTGGGCTACAAAGAGTCCCGTCTAATAGAGCACGACCCGTGTTTGTTCTGCATGGACGCAGAGTTCAAGGTAAGCCTGTCCACCGGCGCGCCAGTGAGCAAACATGTTATTTAAACCAATGCAAATATTTTCCTAACCCGGCTCTTTTAGCTCCTCTGGACCCCATTGGTGAAAGCTGCTGTGTTCCAAACGAGGGAGTCAGTCCTCAGTCCTTCTTGCTAGGTTCCCGGATGAACATTCACCCTTATCTGCTTTGTCAATACAAACTGTGCCCTCATTAAAGGGTGGTGACGGGAAGATGACCAGCAATGAGGAAATCAAAACCAACCAATCAGGGAGAAGGATGTTAATGGAACACGCGCACCCATAACCATCTCCTCAATTACAGACCTGAGACAAACTCTTAGACACATTTCAACAAAAGTTGTGTTTGACAATTGTTAATATGTCACTACCATATACTAAAACATACAAACAAAAGGTATGTAATGGCATAGATGCATTACCGCTTAAATAACATTTTTTGAATGATAATATCATATAATATAAAGTGGCATATCTGATGACCACCCAAAACCCATCCTGATCCCAAGCATGTCAATGGTTAATTGAGTCATGTAATAAGTCTTTCCCTTCCCTTTACAGAGTAGTAAGGACCTGCTGCTGGCCTTCTCCAGGGACTTCCTGAGTGGTGAGGGCATCCTCCCTCGACACATGGGTTACCTGGGCCTACCGGTGTCCCCCGTGCAGACGCCTCTCGATGAGTTCAACTTCGGCGTCAAGAATCTGGCTGTGGACCTAAAATCTGGGATCCGTCTCGTGTGAGTGAACTGTGCCCTCTGCTTCTATTCAAAAGTGTGGCGACATTCTCACTACTGATAAATGGAAGGGAAACCTGAGCATTTAAAAAGAGTTCCTATTCTTTATCGATAATATGTGGGTCACACAGATTAGCCTCTAAAGCGAAGAAAGAGAAGGGCACACATTTTAAAAAGTTCATCATTCTATTGTAAACAGCTTCAATTTATTCAAGATTCCAGATGTTTTTATTTTCCATGCAATAAAAATACTATAAACAACGTTATATACTACCAACGATCTGCTATACAATAAACAACCCTAAATATTATGAACAACACTGTACTATAAACTGCAGGAGCTCGTAGACGCGTCCGCTCTCCTCCAGCGCCGCGCTCATCTGTTTCCACCTTTTCTCGCCCGTCCTCGCAATTAGGTGATTGTTTTTTCGCAAATCAAAATGTGTGTTTAGGCAAGTGGGTGAGTAAAAAAAAAGTGAAAATAAACAAAACCGTATTCCCTCTGACGTGCTGCAGGTGTAACTTCAAACAAAGCTCTCCTACAACGTGCATTTCTGTGTCTGCATTAATGAGCTGTATCATTTGTATTGAGTAATGCTTCTACCTGCAGGCGTGTGATGGAGCTCTTCCTTCAGGACTGGAGTCTGTCCCGCAGGCTGCATCTGCCTGCCATCAGTCGCCTGCAGAAGGTCCACAACGTGGACATCGCTTTCCAGGTGCTCAAAGACAAGGGTGTCGACCTCCGAGATGAGCACGGTAAGCACCACTTTTGTCTCAACACCAGCCATCCAGATATAGTCCACCTTCTTTATGCTTAATTGGAAGCAAATATGGGTGGCAGTTGGAGTGACCAACATTGAGCTTTGATAGACTTAGAAGGATGTATGTTTCAAAAGACCGTTTAAAAAATGTGTGACACGCCTCCTTTTCCCAGGCACAACCATCGACTCCAGAGACATTGTGGATGGACACAGAGAAAAGACTCTGAGCCTTCTGTGGAAAATCATCTTTGCATTCCAGGTGAGTGCCATGTTCCCTAACATGGCCAATACACCTTACCCCCCCCCCCTCCTTCTTTCCTCTTAATGTGGAAGTGATTTTGGATGAGGACCAGCTGCGTGAGGAGATTAGCTTTCTAAAGAGAACCCTGAGGACCAAGACCACAAATAAGAAGAGCCACTATCACCCTGCAAGCTGCCTTCCGTGGAATGAAAACAGGCTCTCCACCATCATCATCCAGAGATACTACAGGTCTTGTGTTCTTCAGAGGGCTGACAGAGGACACTTCCTCAAGATCAAACGATCCCCCATAGTTCTCCAATCTGCTTTCAGAGGTCATTGTGTAAGAAATTACATTTCCAAGATGCAAAAAGCTGTGACCATCATTCAGACAAACTACAGAAGGTGCAAACAGCAGTCATACTTCAGAAGATGGCGCTGTGCAGCCTTGGTTGTACAGCAGAGGTTTAGGGCCCAAAGACTCCAACGTTTGGAGGAGAAGAACTATCAACGGATAAGACCAGCCACAATAACCCTACAAGCTGCCTTCCATGGAATGAAAACATGGCAGACTGTGAGACGAATGCACTTAGCTGCCAGTGCTATCCAGAGGGGTTACAGAGCCCACTGTGAACGCAAGCATTATCTTGCCCTGAAGTCTTCAGCCCTCATGCTTCAGCGACGGTTCAGAGCCAATTTTGCTGGGCTGACAGAGGACACTTCCTCAAGGTCAAATGATCTGCCATAGTCCTACAAGCTGCTTTCAGAGGGCATCTCATACAAAGATCCATCAGTGAGCAGAATCATGCTGCCATCTTGATCTAGTCCCACTGGCGGAGCTTGGTCCAGAGACTCGCTTACCAGCGTCTGAGGGAAGTGGCCATAACTCTGCAGAGGATCTTGCGGTCGGTTTTGCTCGCCAGGGCAGTAAAGTCCCACTACACCCGCAAGAGACGAGCTGCCGTGACAATTCAGGCACACTTCTGAGGCTGGATCGCAAGGCGGAAGGTACGGTCCCCTTGCTCAATTATTTTTTCCACGTGAAACAGAAATCAGTCGACTCATTTAAATGACTCTACTATATGTGTACCCGTTGGCACAAGTGCATAGAATCCACTGTTCAGTCCAGTCATTGTAAGCATTAGGAGTAAAACATTTGATGGGAGTGTAAAGGGCATGTCTAATGGAAGTGAGTCGTGTTGAAATGTTGCTGTGCTACAGTTTCTGGAGGCCGCCATGGCAGAGAAAAGATTGCGGTTTTGTGCCACAGTGTTCCACCACATCAGTGCCATTAAGATCCAGAGAGCCCTGCGAGTGCACTGGGCACTAAAGTCCGCCAAGAAAGAGATCCACTCTGTTATCGCCATCCAGGTACAAAAAGTAGAGTGCTGTCAATTTTCGTTACGGCCGGCTTTCATGGGAATCAGCTGTAACATAACGCTTCAAGATAAACTTGAAACACAAAAACTAAAAACAACTGTGTCAAACTGCATGACTGTTCCTCATAAAGAAATGTTCTTTAAACCAACATTTGAGCAGAATCAGAATGCAATGTATTTTCTTGCGTCATTCGCAAAACATGCTTCAAATGTTTCTTTGAATCTTAATGTCTTTGTTGTGCCTAGCGGCATCAAATGCTCTTGTCATTGTCTGTGCCCCAACATGAAAGATAATTATTTATAGGCTGCTATTATACAGTGGCTTTTCTTTAAAAAATTAAAAAGAAACATTACACAATATAATAATAATATAATGCAAAATAAACCAATAGGCTTAAAAGTGAAGTTATCTTAACCAACCAAAACCTGCGGAATATTGTTTATGAATGCGATAAACACCCTCAAGCTTTTCGCTATGTATTTTTATGGATGGGTGAGTTGGCTGAAGGGAGAGTTATTCCAAACTACTTCCCAGCATTGCCGACAGTACACACTGCTTGCTGTCGGGTCCGTGGTTCACGCTAGGTGACTGGGAATACGGGGGAGGGGGGGGTACACACTAACACCCCATCATCCGCGCTTCTCTAAAATCCTGTGGTGAACATGGCTACTCGTGTACTGGCACTAATAGTTTCTCAAAAAAATGTTTACATTGGTTATAGAACGTGCAAAAATCCTACAAACCTGTAGCAATTGGCAAATGTATTTTTAATGAACACACGCAACCTCATTGATCAGTAACACAAGACTGTGGAGGCGGTGTACGCGGTGGGGAACTGTGTGGAGACGCTGCTGGACCTGCTGCAGCGCTACCGGGACAAGGCCGGAGACAAGGTGGCGGACAAAGGAGGCAGCATCTTCACCAAGGCCTGTTTCCTCCTGGCCCTCTTACTCCAGGACCGCCACTGGGCTCTGGTCAGTGGGCTTCCAAAACACACGCTTTATTTCAAGTGTGTTCATGTGTGTGTCCGGCTATCTATATAACAAAACAAAATCAGCCCATCAGAATCGACGATGGTATGCGGCCAATTGGGACTGGATCTTTAACTAACGTTAAGCCTGTGCCTGGGTAGTCCACAGTTGAGTATCGAGATTGTCTCTAGTGTCATTGTCTGTCATTGTCTTAAGTATCATCTGACACTTACTAGTGGTTGCCAGTTCCTTTGCACAACCTGCATATTTAATGTTCGAGTGGAATGAGACCAATTCTGTCAGTGTTGAGTCAATGCTGAACCAATGTTCACCCTGGTCTTGCTCCTGCTTTTGTTTTCAGGGTTTTTTCCCTACACTAACTGGCATTTACTATCAAGACTCTTGATGGCAGATGACGCAGAGCCCGATACCAACGTCTTTATACTATTGTCGTACAGACATGCAACATGATACCAATGGCGTTGTTCTATTGTGTAGTGCGTTGTACTATACTAAGTGAACGGTAACACTAATTGGAATATATATACGTGGATATGATCTTGATAACCTTATCGGGTGTCAACCGGGTGACGCACTGTTAACATGTCAAGACTCTAAACTGAGACAATGTTGATACTCCACTGATACTCAATGTATACTCAGAAGGGTTACCCAATTAAAAATAATAATAATAATAAGTTTGCAGTCTGGTCGATTTAGCCTACAAGTGATTATAATGTCTTGGTGTTTTTCTTACATTTGTGTGGGAATTCAGTGATGAGATAAAGTTGACACGGTTCTTTCGGTCTAGTGTTTAAATCAGAAGTAATGTTTTCCAGGAGGTCAGCAAGCTCCCCATGGCCTTGGATAGGATCCGTAGTATCTACCACCTCACTGCCCGAAAGTACCGGATGGACACGGAGAGAACCATCGTCAAGCACAAGATGAACGCCTCCACCAACAGCGGCTTCTCGGTCCAAGCCACGCCTCGGAAATCCCGGCCACCGCGAAGGTACCCACACCTCCTCACGGGACGCCCGTGTGGGAGCTTCTCAGACACTTACAGTAGAACGGGGGGTTGGGGGCTGAGCGGGCATCCTACTTCCACCATTGGATGGGTTTTTTGAAAAATGCAGGAGAAATGTGAAGTTTTGTGAAGGTTTTGTTATTCTATGAGTCTCAAGGAATGTGACTTTATTGATATTTTTAATTCTGAGACTCAAGGAATGTGATGTTTCTAATATTTTTCTTTCTATGAGACTTGTAAACATTAACCTATTCCTTTTATTATTATTATTATTTTTTTCCAGATTTGCACCAGACTGGGTTCTTAAAAAGGATAAGCTCAGAGACGTTGTGGACCCACTTGGAGCCATTCAAATGGTAGCAGATACTTTTTCGATTGTGCTGTAAAAAATCATTGCATCATTTTTGTATCTGTATTTCCCTTATCTGCTGTGTATTTGCAATTTTCAATGTCATGTGTTTCTGTGTATGGAATGTTCCATTGTGAATAAAGTAGACTTGGCCTTTTTCTATCAAGGTCTGTCTTTGGTTTTGTCTTTACTGCCTCATGTTGTGTCAAGTGCTCATCCAAAGAAGAATAACAGAAATAAAGACAATTATTCATTTTACTTTACTCATCCATAACATCAACTTGGTTTGGTTAACCCTGTGAACGAGGGACCAGCCTGGTTACCTACAACCTACTGGCAAGTGGGCAACTCCATGGTTCCATTGAAACAGCGCTGCATCATTTCTATTGAGCCACTGTGGCTGTAACCTTCCTTGCAAGCAAACGTTAGTTGATCGTCGTGAGGACAGAAAACTTCCTCGATACCGCTACGTATGAATTTAATATTATGCCTTTGCAACTTTTCTTGGCTCACGGTGCACGGCTCTGAAAGAGAAAAAGACAAGGAACCACTAAGTAACTTGGACTAACTTATCATAGTTAACTGAGATGTGTGTTCTGTCCACATCCCACTGCTTCTGTTTTACACAAGTGTGGTGTGCTGGTCTCGGATGAACAAGCTACAACAAAAGCTGTCTGTGTCAAAATACCAACTGCACTCTTGAAAATTACTGTGTCAGAGACTTACTTAAACATTCAACCTCTCCGGTCCATGTTCCGTTCCAACAGGTAATGATGGCGCCCTGAATTGTATACTTCTCTTGACAAATGTACTGAACTGTTTCCCCGTGCTGGTAGATGGTCTGATAATCCCCGCTGATGTCTCCATCATGAACAGGCGGCGGATTCATACACTGTCCACCTTCTATTTAAAGAGAGAGTGACAACATAGAATTGGCTTTAGAGTGAGTTGAGGTAATGTCCACAGTATGTCACATATCTTGTGTCTAGTGATGTTTTATTTGTTATGTTAATTCAAAATTTATTTTCCACTTCACTAAGCATTCGTCATGTGACAATAGTGACCGCAAATCATAAACATTCAAACCAAGAGACTTCATTGATTGAGCCTTGCTAATGATTGCATGCAGGTGCGCTGTGGTTGGGTTTGGTGCTGTCTCCACAGGTGAATCAAGGAGGGGGTGTGGAAGGATAAAGACGGCGGAGGACTGCGTGTACGGAGCCTCTTTTTCGCGGAGAGCCCGGACCCGAACGTGTGGTCCACGCCACAGTAGCCTCTCACTCTGGACCTGATGACTCGTACAACGCTCCAAAACCCTCTCCAAAAGGAATGTGGACAGTTCGGCCAGCTGGGCATGTTGGGCATGTTGGGCTGTGCTGCCCTGTCTGTGAGAAGTAGGCTACGCGGACGTATAGGAACTACGCTCAGGGGCGGCGCCAGGGGGGAGCTAGGGGGTGCTGAAGCACCCCCCAGGATTGCCAAAGCACCCCCTAAGCACCCCCAATAAATATGTGTTTTAAAAAAAAAAAATTATTATTATTTTTATTAAATAAAATTAGAAAAATTATTGATTACATCAATGCAAATGTGAAACAAACACATTTTTGACCAGAAACATAAAGCCAACACAGGTGATATGATTAGGCCAATGGCCAGCACTAGGGATGGGACGATCACGTGTTTTGCCACCGATCACCGATCACAATGAGAAATACACCCCCCCTTTATAGTGTGTCCCTCACGTTTCCTCTTCCCTTTTTGTTTTTGTAAATGTTTCCACGTGAGAGGAGTCACTGTGAGGGATACAAAATGTTATACTGATTTGTTATATCTCTTATCAGCTTGTCAGTGATTAAAAGGAAATCGTCTAAACTGTATGCTGGCTGATCCATCCATGAACAACGCAAAACACAACGCAGAGACCGCTCAATGTTGCTCTCAAAGTGCACCAATTGATGCTTTTAACTTCAATATTTAAAAAGAAATCTTCACGGGGGAGCATGGCCCCGGGCCCTCCTAGAGGAGGGGAGGACCCTCCTATAGGAGGTTACGTCCACTCCTCAAAATAGCACTTTACCCCTGCTTACACCTATATGCTGTGAGCTGATTATCGAGCCTTCATTGTAACAGTCGCGGGTGTACTGCGTGTGTGCGTCAGTGGCGGCGCCAGGGGGGAGCTAGGGGGTGCTGAAGCACCCCCCAGGATTGCCAAAGCACCCCCTAAGCACCCCCAATAAATATATGTGTTTTTAAATTTTTATCTGGCCCAGTCTGTTACCATTGCCATATCTGAAAAGCGGACAGAGGACAAGTGGAGGGAAATCCGAAATGATGCAGAAAGTCTGTGCGTGAACGCAGGAATTGCACCACAGACGCAACGTGAGAGAAGGCGGGCTCAAACATCTCGACATCTGGAGGGGTTTGTAGTGGAAGCCCCGTTAGAAAGAGCACGCTTGGACACAGATGACTTTAGAACACACTCGTTCTATCCTGTTATAGACAGGTTGTTAATGGAGATGAAACGTCGCTTTTCAACAGAAACCAATGAAGTACTGAGAGGTGTGTCCGCCCTGAGCCCCAAACACACATCATTTCTGGACAAAAAAATGATACTGCCCATGGCCCGCCACTATCGAATCAGTGAGGAAAACCTGTCTGCAGAGCTTTACCAAGTTCGCCGGCTGTTGCAAAGAAAAGAAGAACAGGGACATACTATCACCAGCACCAAGGAGTTTCTATCCCTCATGAGGCCACACAGAGATGCATTTATAGACTTGTACAAACTGATATGCATATCTCTGACACTTCCCGTGACCTCAGTGAGCTGTGAGCGCAGTTTTTCTTGTCTGCGTCGTTTGAAAAACTACCCGAGGAACACCAGTGGGGACTCTCGAACCAGTAACCTGGCACTGTTGGCTATAAACACCGTGAGAACAAGGGCCCTGGACAGCGACAAAATCATTGATGCGTTTGCCCTCAACCACAACAACAGACGCATTGTTTTGTTATGAAGACGTCTAATGGTAAGTGCATGATGATGCACCCCCTCTGTTGCCTATTATACATGTAATGCATTGATGGTTGAGGCAAACATTCTGACTGTTTATAGTTATTTCTATGTGGCCTACTTGTGTTTAATTTTATGTTCAGAGCCAGAGGTGTGTTAGGCTTGTGGACCTTACCCGCTGTAACAGTTGTAAATATGCAGTGGTGTTTCTTTGTACATCATTTAAATGAGTATAATCACACTAATTCTGTGTTCTTCGTTTATTTATGTTCAATACCTGACAAGGTCGGAGATCAGTGGGCGGAACTTCTGAAATGTAGTCACTGTACACAGAAGATTCTTTTTGTGGGTACACCCCCCCTTTATAGTGTGTCCCTCACGTTTCCTCTTCCCTTTTTGTTTTTGTAAATGTTTCCACGTGAGAGGAGTCACTGTGAGGGATACAAAATGTTATACTGATTTGTTATATCTGTTGTCAGCTTGTCAGTGATTAAAAGGAAATCGTCTAAACTGTATGCTGGCTCGGGTCTCATCCATCCATGAACAACGCAAAACACAACGCAGAGACCGCTTAATGTTGCTCTCAAAGTGCACCAATTGATGCTTTTAACTTCAATATTTAAAAAAAAAATCTTCACGGGGGAGCATGGCCACGGACCGTCCACTCCCCAAAATAGCACTTTACCCCTGCTTACACCTATATGCTGTGAGCTGATTATCGAGCCTTCATTGTAACAGTCGCGGGTGTACTGCGTGTGGGGAGTGTTGCCGTAGAAAATTCCACTGTAGTGCTGGTGCATTAATGGGAAACCCTAAATGTTTCAGCACCCTCTATGAAATGTCAAGCTACCCCACAGCACCCCCTAGAGAAAATCTCTGGCGCCGCCACTGACTACGCTGGGTATCCTTGACGACCTCCACACTCTTGTTCAACGCTCTAAAACCCCGCTATAAAGGGATGTGGATGGACAAACTATGTAGCTGTGAGTAAATCATCTGAACCTCCATAATTCCATCCCATGGAACCGTATTCTGTTATTCCCCCAGATATTGGTGTTTGGAGTGGATTTCCATTCACAACTCACAGTGCCAGGGGGGGGGGGGACATATTAGATTCATTAATGACTTGAGCTTCTATTATGTACTGTATGTGATGGGCATGTCCTCACATGCCCCACGCTGTGAATTGCTATAATCATTTTGAAGCATTTGTTAGGAGTCAACCAGTAATATTGGCTGTCCACAAACTACGCCCTCTGATGCTTGTACTTCCTGGAACCTACTGAACTTTTAATGATGAATTATTGTATTTGTATACTATTAGGAATTGTTAAAATCATATTTATTCTGCAATAAATAATAATCACTTACGAATGGACTTTGTGGACCCCAGGACCAATCTGTGCATGTTATTTAGCTTTGTCCTTTCATTGTATATTGTTACAAAAGTGCCACTCATGTGTTCCTCCAGGGTCCTCTCCATAATGATTGCATTCTCTACTTGGGTCGGAGGCTGGCACGTGGGTTCGGGCGGGGTTTCTTTTGAACCTTTATAGTTTTTTTTATTTTGAGTGTGTAGTTGATATTTGCAGTGCGCCGTACGAGTCTATCTTCCTCTTTGGGTTGTGGCGCCGCCCCTTTATGCAAGCTTTATATTATTGTTGTCCTGTGAAGAGTGTATTACTGGTAGTCTAGGTTTAGCCCTTTTGTCTGTCCTTTTGTCTGGCCTGTTGTTAATGGTTTGCTGTGATTTCCCCATGTGTGTTGTGAATTGAATTGCTATAATAATATTGAAGCATTTGTTAGGGATCAACCAACCCTCTGTTGATTGTACATTCTGGAACGTACTGATCTTTTAATGATGAGTTATTGTATTTTAATACTATTGGGATTTGTATTTTATACTAGGAATTATTAATAGTGTTTTCTAATATTCAAATCAGCCTGTTGTCTTTGGTACTTGGGGATTCGCCTAAAGATGTTTCTTGCATAAGTCAGAGTGGGGTTTAGCCAACTCTTGCTGCAAACTTTCTCAGAATAAAACGATGATCCACGTGTCAATCCATCCAGTACATTTTTCTCTGAAATGGATTAATTTAAATGCATCAAAGATAATATTTGTCTACTTAAACTATGGGATCACTTTAAAATGTAAATGTTTTGCCTATCGTGTTATTTATTTATTCATGAATGTAGTGCGCACATACATCCATGATTAACCTTGCTTGCAAGCAAGCTGTGATGGAAAGATGGTAAGCGGAGGTTAAATGAATAGTTCAAAACCACTGCTATAGTGGCTCCGACCAGAAACTAGTCTGGCCCAAGCCTCTTTAGGCTTATGTAAGTTGTCAAAAGGCTGCGCTATTGTTTTTAACGTTGCTTAGTTTGAGAACCACTGCTCTCCTGTACACACACCGTACCACATGTACAAGCCACTAGAGATTGCAAGTGAGAAATCATACTCAGTTAAAATGCAACTAAATAACCAATATGCATATAATGACACTGTTCACTATTGTGTGTAACAGTTGCATTGCGCTGCACCTGTCACGGGCGATTCACTCGGCCCAGGAACCATATCCACCTCATCTCCATCACTTACATGAAGAATACAGGATATTATTTTACTTGAATAACCATTAAGTTTGCTCATTCAGTTTCAGACATACAGATGGACTAGAAACCTTATATTGCAGCTGTTTACTCACATTACAAAATATATCTAGAAATAACTAGATATGAAAACACCCATCCCAAACTAGGGGGATCTATTAGATCTATTAGTTTGCTCCTTACTTAAGGATGAGGTTTAGGATGCCAGGTAAATATATTGCTTGGCTGTATATTTCATTCATTTATTTTGGTATACTTATATTTGAAAATGACCTACATTCTTGGGGTGGTTAAAAAACGTAACATGGCAACATAGCAACAGCAATCTCATACAGGCTATTGGGAGTGGCCTGAGAGGGTTCCATGGATACATACAAACAAATAAAAAATACCTTTACAGAGTTGTTTGGGTGTCCATCCTTCTTGTGTGCATGTAGCATATCCATCGCCTGTTTTTGTGTAGCCGTCTATACATGAGTATGCTACTTTGTTTCCAACTGATTTCCTCGGAAGCGCTTGGGTCAAACTAGGGTCGGATAGACTCTCACATGTGGTCGCTGAACAAAAAGCAGAATTGTGTGTGTTTGTGTAGGAGCCGAGAGAGGTTCATGGTACATGGTTCTCAATATAGATCCCCACAGACATTATCCTCTCTAAACGAATGCATGAAGGCCCATGTGAAGTTAATATAATTAATCATTTTAAGATGGCCTGACCGAGCTAATATACATCTCAGAATACAGAAAAACGTTCTGCCACGATCAAAACTTAAGTAAAGTTTAGTAGGTTTACCACCAATCAAATTGTCTAATGTTGTCAATATAACCACATTTAACTAATGGTAATATAGGAAAAAGGAAGGTTCCCCTCTGCACCGGCCGGTGCATTTTAGTCTAACTTAACGTGAATCACATAACTTTATTTTAAAGACACAGGGATAACTACAGGGATTTAGAGTATGGCATTCATCAGCGCTACATATAAATAAAAATCCCCTATGAAAATACCTCGACAGAGTGGATTTGGTGACCATCCTGTTTCTGTGCATTCAGCATAATATGCATTTGCTGTATATCCTGTGTTACAATAGATTCTTGCTGATTCTCCAATCCTTTTGCTTTGAAGAGGGTATTTTAAATGTTGGTCATTTGGATCCTCACATATGACCTCTGAAAAAAAGAAGCAGAATTATGTGTGTTTGTGTGAAAACAAAGTAGTTTTTGAGTAGAATTTGAGAACAATCATACTATAAATGATATATTGTCTGTATTATTTGTAACTGTGTGCTGCTGTTTTGTCTTTTATTAATTATTATTAATTATTAAGTGTCAGTGTGCTGTTCAGAGCTCTTATGTGTGCTTTGCCTCTATGAGACCGATATGACTAAAGGTCAAATAGCAACTACACCAATGCTATCCAAGCCTGAAGGATGGAGTAATGGTTGGGTGGTTACCACAGCGGCCGCCCCCCTCTGCTTTCCAAACTCTGAACTCTGCTGACAATACCCTTTCACCATCAATGTCTTCAACGGCCTTGCACTGTTTCATAACTCTCAGCCTCTACCTATAGTTTACATATTTATTGTTTACATACCTGTATGATAGTTATGTCGATTTTTACTGTACTTACGGTATATATATTAATCTTCAACTGTTGATATAACTACACACCCCTGCTTACTACCTGCTGTATATACATGTATATACATACGTATCTTGTTGATACAACTGCATACCCCTGCTCTCTACCTGTTTATACTTTTGTATACTTCTTGTGCTGTGCAATGACAATACATTTGAATCTAATCTAAATGTAGCAGGACAACAATCCCAAGCACATTTGTAAATGTACAACTAAAAGGCTGAAATAGAAGACAATCAGGGTTTGTATTGTTGTGCTTATTTAGAAGTACAGAACTTGTTAAGCCAATCCAAACTGGAGATAATGTTGCCTACCTTGGCATGTCTCAGTTGTATCCCATCTCCCATTCTCTGTACAAATAATTGTTTTCCGGGTACGCTTATCAGAAAAGGAAAACCAGTAGCCTCCGGTGCATTCCACGACAGTGCTTACTCCAGGTAAAAATATGTTTTGACTTGAGTCAGGATAAATGGTTCCTGTCACTGACCTGCACAGTCTACATGTGATTCCTGGAAAGGAATTACAAATTACAAATTAGTACAAATTAATATTACAATTACCCAGAAAGCAATAGCAGTCATTTTGATGGCTAAACTAGATGAATCCTTGAATTAGACGGCTACACTGTAGCCCACTTCCTGTCTAAAAATTGGTTAAAAGTAACTAATTGTTTTTGGTTTGTGTGTGTTTTATTAGTCGCATACATGTAAACACACACAGAATGTTGTTTCTCTGCATTTAACTCATCCTAGTATTAGGAGCAGTCGGCAGCTATTTATATATGCAGCGCCCAGGGAGCAGTGTATGGGTCTGGTGCCTTGCTTTAGGGCACCTTGGCAGTGCCCAGGTGTGTTCCTCCAGGGTCCTCTCCATAATGACTGCATTCTCTACTTGGGTCGGAGGCTGGCACGTGGCTTTGGGCGGGGTTTCTTTTGAACCTTTATTGTTTTTTTGATTATGAGTGTGTAGTTGATATTTGCAGTGCGCCGTAGGACGTATCTTCCTCTTTGGGTGGTGGCGTCGCCCCTTTATGCAAGATTTATATGATTGTTGTCCTGTGAAGAGTGAATTACTGGTAGTCTAGGTGTAGCCCTTTTCTCTGTCCGCACTGATTAATGGTTTGCCGCGATTTCCCCATTTGTGTTGTGAATTTAATTGCTATAATACTATTAGATTAGATTAGATTAGATTCAAATGAAGCACACTGCTGTAGGACGCCTGTGAGGCGTCGCCTGTTACGTGTCCACCAATTGTAATTGGTGGACACTTGACGGCTGGAAAAGGATGAGAATATTAATAAAAAACATGACAATGTGTTTTATTATTATAACCACAAAATAAATATATATTATATGTATAATAAATTGATGCACTGAGCTAGGCAGAGACACGTGTTTATATGATATTTAATGGATTCTTTATTTGCCAAAACTTAGCATTCCATAATGTGACATAGCTGCCTCTGACTGAAATACACTGAGCTAAGATACCTAAGATACACTGACCAGGACAGAGACTTTCCCTCCCTCCCTCTTGTGTCAACAACTGAAGGCCTCTTATAAGGATTCAAGGGCTGAATCATTTGTTTGTCTGAAGATATTACCAATTTGTAGTATTGCAACATAAAAAATATATACTCAAAATAATATAAATCACTTGGTAGTACAAAGAAAAGCTTATATTGACATATAGCACCAGCGACTTTGGTCCATTGGCCACCACTGCATTCTATTTTGAAGAAACCAGCATACCCGATTTTGCACAACCACCTGGCTGTCATCAGAATGTGTTGGCTGCAGGTCAGTGGTGTCAAACAGGGGATATATTTTAAAATTGCTGATGCTACACTATATATGGGAAGTAAAGGTTAGTAAGCTTAGGTTGTTATCACTAATTATCATTATCAACTAATTCATTAGAAGGCCATGGATTTTCCTCTGTTTGTTATAAGGCCATACTATACAGACCTTGGTTGGGTGAATTTAGCTTTTTGAATTTCACGTGGTGCACTACATTAGCCTGTGTAGAGCCTGCAGCATAATTAACTTCATGTAGGCTTATGATGCTTTTGATAAGTACAAAAATGCTTAACCTTAACTATTTGTTTGCTCCAGTTTGACAAACTGGTGAAGTTTTGACCATGCTCTTCTGACATAAACCTAATCTCATATAATATTCATTTACAATTGACCCCACATAGGTGTCCATTGTCCAAGACAGCTCAGCAGTAAATCATATGTTTTATGAAAATGATTGATCAGAACTATTAACTATCCCTAAACATGGTATCATTTAGACATTTATTAAAAATATATATATTTTCATCCATATACCGAAAAGGGACTCAAACACTTATATAATTATTATAATCATTGTAATTTTGACCGTGTTGTTGCAAAATAGTTTAAATATCATATGTGTTATGTATTTATCAAGCCTCTCTGACTACCGGAAGCACAATATCACAGAAACAATGAGACACAACTAACTAAGCTATCTGTGAACTGTGAAAGTTTTCTTTGAAAGTGTTCTTACCTTGGACTGTCACTACCGTAAATGAGTACATCCACAGTAAGAGAACACACCTTCTACTTAATGCATGCATGTTATCGGCATTCACAAAACAACTAAGAAACACCAAGACCAGTACAATCTAGAGGAGGGAAGCCCACGTCTGTTCCTCTCAAAATGATGTCTGAGGACCATGCCGAGGTGGTGATGGAGGTGTGTGTGTGTGTGTGTGTGGGGGGGGGGGGGGAGTCCTGCTTCCAGTAAAGCCAGAGAGGCTAGATAAAGATCAAATATATTTATAACTATTTTGCACAATTGTTAATTATAGGCAATTGAGTCTCTTTCCTTGAAAGTAGTGTTTTTATTCTAATTGTCTTCTACTTAAAGTACCTATATTGTCATTGACCTTTCTGTAAATTATTCTGTATTTTCCGAACGAAGCATGCCTATTCCTGTAAATGGCCATGTTTTTTTTTTAATCTCTAGGTAATTATTTACACCGATCAATTCAGCAAACTGAAAGCTGGCTCTTTCAATGCTAGAGATATTTGGAAATCAGGACCAAGACATGAAGCCCAGAAAGAGCATCTGAACATCTTCTAGAAAACTGTTGATACATGTGAAACTGTGTGGGCATCCATGTGTAGCGGTTGCGTACTCTGTCTTGCGTTGTGAATGCGCCAAGAATCGGACGAGTTTCAGTTTTGCTCCAACCAGCCTATTATTCACTCCTGATAATAATACACATCTAATAATCTCAAAGCCTCATTCTCCCACCAACATATTCCAACACTGAGAAAGGTTACAGAAGACTACTCAACTATATCACATAAAGAATCAAAGTCACACACAAACACATATAAAACAGTGTCAAATAAAAATAGAATCTAGGCACATAATGGCAAGTGGAATTGACTTGGCTACACATGACAATGCAGTGTGTGGGTGGTGTTAGAAGGGGGGGGGGGGTGAACTGTCTTCCCTTCACAAACAAGCAACGAGTTACAGATTATTCGATCAGAGACTATATTCATGTCTTTTAGAAGAGCCAAAGAAAATATTAGATTAGATTCAATAAAGTATTCAATGTATTGTCATTGCACTGCACAAGTACAGTTTAAATTTCCAGGTTAAAAGACAGTCTACTAGGTATTAAATTGGATATGAGCATAATAATAGGTATATATATATACAGGTAAGTGAGTATTTAACAGGTAGTGATCAGGGGTATGCAGTTATTGAAAGCAGGATAAATATATATATAAATGTAAATGTATATACAAGTGAGCATATATAAATGTATGGCATATATAAATGTATATACAGGAGCAGAGATATGAAGTTCTATCAACTGTTTGAGATTTAAATATATATGGCAGGTACAGTAAACAGGTTTCTTATTAATAAATATGTAGACTATAGAGAGGTAGGTAGTTGTGATACCGTTTTACAGTTTTTACAGTGTACAGGGTATGCAGTTGTATCAACAAGATAAATATATATGTATATACAGCAGTTAGTGAGCAGGGGTGTGTAGTTATATCAACAGTTGAAGATTAATATATATAAACAGTAAATGTGTGGTTCAGAGTTCAGAGAGATGACAGCTGAGGGGAAGACACTGTTTCTGAGCCTGGTTGACTTGGACATTTTTTTTGTGCCTTCCTCAGACACCATTTGTGGTGGGTAGTCTTTATTGCAGGGAGTATGCTTTCAATGGCACACCGGTAGAAGTTCACCAGAATCTGAGGTGACAGGTGGGCTTTACTCAGTCTACTCAGAAAGAGGAGATGCTGGTGAGCATTCCTGACCAGTGAAACAGTGTAGAGGGTCCAAGAGAGGTCCTTGGAGATGTGTACCCCCAGGAATTTGAAGCTGGAGACACGCTCGACCTCGGCCCCATTGATGAGGATGGGGCGTGTGCACCAGCTCTGGTCTTTCTGAAGTCCACGATGAGCTCCTTGGTCTTCTTGGTGTTGAGGACCAGGTTGTTGTCAGTGCACCACACCACCAGATGCTGGACCTATGGACTCATCATTGTTTTTGATGAGGCCCACCACTGTTGTGTCTTCTGCAAACTTGATGTAGAGGAGAGGGCTCAGCACAAAGCCCTGCGGGACGCCGGTGTTCAGGGATTATTATTGTCAAGATTCTTGGTTTTCATGAGGTCACCAAGTTTGATGATAAGTTTGGAGGGGATGATGGTGTTGAATGCTGAGCTGAAGATGATGAGCAGCATTCTCACTTGGGTGTTGCTCTCATCTAGGTGAGAGAGTAGAGTGAAGGGCTGAGGAGATGGCGTCCTCTGTGCTCCTGTTCTCACGGTAGGCTAATTGGTGTTTATCCAGTGAGGGTGAAAGGCCAGATCTGAGGTGAGCCAGGACCAGCCTCTCGAAGCACTTCATGATGATGGGGGTGAGTGCAACAGGGCAAAAGTTGTTGAGGCTCACTGCAGAGGAGTTTTTTTTTCTTCAACCCTACGCTTGTGTTTGAGCTTGGCCAGCTTGACGCCCTTCTTCAGGTTAGCCCTGGCTAAACAGTTGGCCTGTGAATCGCACAACCTAAAAGCAGCATCACATGCCTTAAGGAGTAGGCGGACCTCTCTGTTCATCCACGGCTTCTGGTTGGGGAATGTTGTGATCTGTTTGAGGGTGGTAACTGTGTCAATGCTGGAGTTTATATCATCTAAAACAGAGGAGGTGTAGGATTCGATGTCGGTGTGGGAGTCCAGCGTGGACTGGAAGGCAAACTGACTCCAATACGTTTGTAGGAAACGGTTATGTCAAGTCAAGTCAAGTCAATTTTATTTGTATAGCCCTTAATCACAGTTATAGTCTCAAAGGGCTTCACATGCCACATGTTTACAACACCCCCCAAACCCTAGCCCCCCTAAGGGCAAGAAAAAACTCCCTTAATTACGTAGGAAGAAATCTTGAGAAGGAACACAGAGTAGAAGGGGATCCCTCCTTCCAGGGATGGTTCAGGAGTGCAATGGGTGCCATAAGTGACTTATAGTAATGTACAAAGTACAAAGATAATAATAATAATATACATATAATATACACAATATACAAATATTAAAATGAGAAGATGATTTGTGTGGTGCTGGCCGGTATCCTTCAGGTGGGGATCACAGCAGCACACTGAAAAACAGAAGCAGACTGCGGTGTGGTTAGATGGGGTAGGGTGGACATGGAACATGTAGAGAATCTCTAGTCTAGTACCTATCGGCAGCAGGGATAGGTTAGTGCTGACTAACGGGTCGATTTAGCTGTAATGAGAGCTGAGGGGCACTCCTAGGCACCAAACGACAATGTAAAAAGGTAGGTTTTAAGTTTAGATTTAAATATTTCAACAGAGTCTGCTTCCCTTATTACAGGTGGCAGACTGTTCCACAAATAGGGCGCACGGTAGGAGAACGCTCTATTCCCTGCTGATTTCTTTATGACTTTTGGGATTGATAGAAGGCCGGCTCCTGAAGACCGGAGGGGCCGAGAAGGACAATAGGGAACAATAAGGTCCTTCAGGTATGAGGGTGCTAATCCGTGTAGGATTTTATAAGTAAGTAGTAGCACCTTAAAATCTGACCTCGCATTAACTGGAAGCCAGTGGAGCGAGGACAGAATTGGAGTAATGTGGTCAAACTTTCTGGTCCTAGTCAAAAGTCTAGCAGCAGCGTTCTGCACAAGCTGGAGGCTTTTGGTAGCAGAGTTCGGTAACCCAGAAAACAGTGCATTACAGTAATCTAGTCTAGACGATATAAACGCGTGGATGAGTGTCTCTGCATCCGCGGCAGACAGCATTGGTCGTATTCTAGCAATGTTTCTAAGATGGAAAAATGCAGTTCTGGTTATATATTTTACATGTTGACTGAAAGATAGCGTCGGGTCGAACAGGACACCAAGATTCTTCACACAAGAGCTTTGGGCCACAATAGAGCCCTCAAACAGCAGTGCGACATCTTCAAATAGTGGTCGTTGTTGCTTCGGACCGATGATTATCATCTCTGTTTTTCCTGTGTTAAGCTGCAGGTAGTTTTGGGACATCCATCTTTTAATTGCACTCAGGCAGGATTCAACTTTATGGATCTGGGAGGAGTCGTTTGACTTGATAGGAATATAGATTTGGGTGTCGTCAGCGTAGCAGTGAAAACTTATTCCATAACTGCGAATAATATCACCAAGAGGGAGCATGTAGATTGCAAAGAGCAGAGGACCAAGGACCGACCCTTGGGGAAGACCAAAGCTTAGGTTACAGTGATTCGATTGTGAATCATCACAAAGAACAAATTGCTTTCTATTTGTGAGGTAAGATCTAAACCAGAGAAGAGCCGAACCTTTAATGCCAACATAGTGTTGGAGACGATCAAGGAGAATGCTGTGGTCGATTGTGTCGAAAGCAGCACTAAGGTCGAGCAGCACCAGCAAGGAGCTTGCGTTGCTGTCCATTGTAAGGAGAAGATCATTAACTACTCTGGTCACAGCAGTTTCAGTGGAGTAGAAGGTTCTAAACCCAGACTGGAAGGGTTCAAATAAATTGTTCACCATCAGATGATTGATGGTTTGATCAGCTACAATTCTTTCCAGTACTTTCGAAAGGAAAGGAAGGTTAGAGATGGGCCGATAGTTGCTAAGTACTTCTGGGTCTAGGCCGGGCTTCTTCAGTAGAGGTTTTATCACAGCAGTCTTGAAGGTAGATGGAACTGTTCCAGTAGACAGGGATAGGTTCATGATGTTGAGCATAGTAGGCCCAACGACCGGGAAAAGTTCTTTAAGAACCTTGGTGGGGAGAGGGTCCAGCATACAGGTAGTGGGTTTAGAGGCCTGTGTTAGTTTAGCAAGTTCATCCAAGGAGATTGTGCTGAACTGCAGGAGGGTTTCTTCAGGAGGGACACATAGTGCCCCTCTTACATGATGTTCAGGATGATGGGTGGGGAAGGCATCAATGTATTTTCTAATAGTCTTGATTTTGTGCTCAAAGAATTCCGAGAAGTTTCTAGCAGAGAGAGAGGAGCCAACTGTTTGAGGTTGTTTTTGCGTCAGGCTTCTTACTGTGTCAAACAGAAACTTAGGGTTGTTCTTGTTTAAGTTGATAACACTTGAAAAGTAGGCGTTCCTGGAAGTAGTTAATGCAGCTTTATAGCTGAGCAGGCTGTCATGCCATGCAAGATGAAAGACTTCAAGTTTTGTTGAACGCCATTTGCGTTCTAGTCTTCTGCAGCTTTGTTTGAGGGTGCGAGTCTCCTCATTGAACCAAGGCGCTGGCCGCTTTGTGGTTCGCTTTTTAACAATAAGAGGAGCAGCAGAGTCGATGGCTGCAGATAAGGCCGTGTTAAAGTCTTCAGTAAGACTACCCACAGAGCCACTAAAGTCAGAGAGAGGAGCGAGTGAGAAGGATAACTTAGCTGCCATGGATGCAGTAGTTGCAGGGGTGATGCGACGGCAGCTATAGGTAGCCTGGCCCTCATCGCGGGGGCAAGATACCATCACCTTGAAAGTAAGAAGGAAGTGGCCAGATAAAGCTGAGGTGTAAGGTGAGATGGCCAGGTCTGAGATATCAACACCACGTGACAAGACGAGATCCAGAGTGTTTCCACCACTGTGGGTAGGGTGCTGGACAAGCTGTTTAAAGCCAAGGGCATCGGTTATAGAAAGAAAAACCTTTGCAAGAGGATCAGCCGGGTTATTAACATGAATGTTAAAATCACCAACAAGTAAAACACTGTCAGAATATGTTACAAGGTCAGCCGCAAACTCAGAGAACTCATCCACGAAACGTGTATATGGGCCTGGTGGGCGGTATACTATAGCTAAGAAGAATGAATCTACTGCCCTTTCTGCTGTAGAAGGTACTGAGGAGCAGAAAGCAAGAACTTCAAAGGATGAAAAAGCATAGTTCTTTTTCTGCTTCATGGAGAGGTTCGAGCTTGAGATTAAAGCCACTCCACCACCTTTTTTGGATTCTCGGGATAGCTGTGTGCTAACATAGTTGGGTGGGGTAGCTTCGTTTAACGGTAGGTAAACATCTGGTTTTAACCATGTTTCACATAGGCCCAGGATGTCTATCCTATTTTCAACAACTAGATCATGGACCAAGAGCGCTTTAGTTGAAAGCGATCTGATATTTATGAATCCTATTCTAAGCTCTTCCAGAGTATTAAGGTTTGAGGGAGTTGGATTGCAACGCATCTCAGTGGAAGAGTTTACAGGAATATTTTTGCAGATTTGCCTTCGCCTGCGGGTTTTACACCTCAGGACAGTGCGGGGCAGCTCCACAGTACTGATAGGTGTAGGTGTTCTATAAACCTCCAGTTTGCAGTTGCTGCTGCTGTGACCAGTATAAAAACCTAGAGGCACCTCAGTGTCAGCATTACGTGCTACATCACCCAGGCTAACTAACCCACTCAGTATTCTAGACTCTGCAACGTGGGCTAGTATGTTGCTAGCAGGTTCGCTAATTGCCTGCGTCCCAGCATGCTGTAGGTGCATAAGTCACGCCTGGCTAAGACATCTATCTATGTTTTCTGACATAATTGAGGCGCCTAACCCAGTGGGGTGAAGGCCGTCTCTCATCAGCATGCCAGGGCGGTCCCACATGGAGGACCAGTTATCTACAAAACCTAAGCCCTGCTCTTCACTATATCGTGCCAGCCAACGATTCAGGAAAAATAGTCTACTATAATGCTCCTCATTACTCCTGGTAGGTAGAGGGCCAGAGAGAATTAATCGATGCCGACACATCTTTCTGGCGAAGTCACACAGTATAGCTATGTTACTTTTAGTGACTTCTGATTGTCTCATCCTAGTATCGTTGGTGCCGACATGAATTACAATGTTGTCAAAACTAGTGTCGGTGTTGGGTGCGTCTAATCTAACACCGTGTGTGTTCTTACCGCATGCCAGCACCCTAAGATTAGCTTCGATGTCGGGAGCCCTGGCCCCTGGTAAGCACATCACGTCAGCTGGCATGTGTAGTTTAACTTTACGCGTAACAGAGTCGCCTATGACTAGCGTCTTCCCCCCCGAAAGAGACTTGCGAGGAGGGTTGCCTGCCTTCGCAAGGGGTGCTGCCGACAGGGAGCCCTGGACGGAGCTAATGCTAATGTTAGCGTTAACGTTATGAGACCGCCTGGCAGGTCTCTTCTCTACACTCTCTGGTGTATCTGTCTTTTCTATGGACGCTATCTTTTCCTCCTCTAGTTGACAGATACGTCTCTCTAGGAGAGCTATCTTATCTACAAGGAAGGCACAGGAGCAGGAGCAACAGGAGTCCATACTTACCTTGTTTGATGCGACGAACGTGGGGACAGATACAATACAGGACAATACAAAACAGCAATCGGTGTTAACCGATTCGCTGTTTTGTATGGTCGCTAAACAACAGTCGGATTATATAATAACAACAGCGAACTTTAGAAGGATACTGATACGGCTGACGGGAACCTGGTAGCCGAACCAAACAAACCAACTATCCGGAAGCAGGAAGTAATCCGGAAGTCTGTGCTACCTCTGTCTTATGCAACTCAGAGTCTGCTCCCTCAGGCCACACTTTGACTATCCTAATGGTGGGCTTCACACGCTTGATGAGTGGCGTGTACTTGGGGAGTATGAACAAAGAGACATGATCAATCTGTCCAAGGTGGGGGAGGGGGACGGCTTAAGCATCATCATCTTCATCAAAGCATTAGCCTTGTTGGTGTAAACATGGTCTTGTGTTCTCTCTCCTCTTGACATGCTGGTGAAATTTGGGGAGCACAGTCTTAAAGTTGGCATGATTGAAATCGCCTGCAATAATATAGGCTGCCTCTGGGTGGGAGTTCTGCTTTTTGTTAATAGCAGAGTAAAGTCTTTCATAGCTAGCTTAGCGTGAGCAACTGGAGGTATGTAAGCCGCAGTTCTAATGCTAGCTGTACTTTCCCTGGTTTGGTAAAAGGGTCTACATTTAGCCATTAGGTATTCCACGTTAGCAGAGCAGTGGCTCTCAATGGTGGTAGTGTCTGTGCACCAAGCCTTGTTAATGATAATGCACAAACCTCCACCCCTGGTTTTACCGGTTCCCTCAGCTGATCTGTCTGCTCTGTAAAGAGTGCCCCGTTAGCTCAATAGCACTGTCGGCGATTCCGCTGTTCAACCATGATTATGTGAAAATCATGACGTTGCAATCCTTAATCCATTTATGGTTGATAATCCGCAGCCGCAGTTCATCAATTTTGTTCGCCAGAGACGGGCGATGTGGGTTAGCTCTTATCTTAGCTCGTAGCCCTCCGCGGCTTCCTCTCCTATGTTTACGTTTTCTCTGCGGGCGATGAGTCCATCAGCCGGCCGTGCTGTGGTGAGATTTACGAGAGTTTCAGTGTGAAGTTAAAGATCGACTATTAAGTTGCCAGAATGTTGTAATCCATTTCAAAAAGAGTTGTCGGGGGTGTAAGTTATTTAAGCAAAACTGTTCTGTGAACAGACTTGTTAGGTATATTACCGCTAATTTGCACAAATTTATCAGTGACGCGTTGCAGATTTTCATGGGAGTAAAGTGGCTGCAGGACTCTTTCAAGCCGTTTGTTGTGCACGTTATGCAAACAAAGGACCTTCTAACATTGGGTGAGTTTAAAACTAAACAGAATAGTTATGAGAGTACTGAAAAGTACAAGTCCAGTGACGTGAATGTGGATGAAGAAAACGTGATGAGGACCAGCGGGGCAATGGCGAGGCCACGTGGACGTGGAAGGGGGAAGAAAATAGACTTAGCTGAGGTTGAGTGCTATGAGTGAGGGAAAAAGGGGCATATGGCTCGGACATGCCCTAACTAGTCCCAAGCAATGTGAGAGGTAGGATACACAATGCAGAGGAAGAGGGCGAGGCCGATGGCGAGGGCATGACCAGGTAAAGAAAGAGGATAAAGATGCAGAGGAGGAGACCGGTGCATCATTCTGTTTCAAGATAAGTGACTGTCAAACTCAAAGAGGAAAAAAGAAAGGTCTTATGGTCGACTGCCACGACACACATGCGAAATTTAGGAGAGCATTTTGAAGAAGTCGATCATAGGGAAACATGACAAGTCCATCCATAACTGTGAAATATGTACACAGGGCAAACTTACCCGAAGCAGAAACAGACAGGTGGATGCTAAAGGTAAACGGTACTGGAGCTAGTACATACAGACCTAGGTGATCCAATAAAACCAGCAGACAAAGCTGTATATATATATATGTGCAATAGCATTTACAGATGATTATAGCGGTATTTTTTTTCCTATTTTATAAAAAAAAAGAGTGATGCAAAGGCTACAGCAGATAATTCATAGCAGAAACGGCTCCATATAGAAAGATGAAGTGCATAAGTCTGATAACGGGACTGAGTTTACTGGGCATGAGTTCCAATCTTTACTTAGGAGGAATGGGATAAGGCATTAGAAAAGTGCACCCTACTCACCTCACCAGAACGGAACTGCTGAGAGAGGTTGGACATATGCTGTACAGACAGCAGCCCAGATTCCCAAGAGGTGTTACTGTAATAGTCTAAAGCAGAAACCATACTGTCTTTTTACTGGCAAAACACCTAACTTGTCCAACATGAGAATATTTGGCTCTGAATGCTATATGTATAAGCAAGAAAAGAAGAAGTTAGATTGTAGATGTGCGAAGGGGCTGAGACAGGGAAAGTCCTGAAACAGGCTTTATCACCAAGAGTAGCACAGATAGTCAGACTCAGACAGATCATAACATGGAAGACAGCCTCACAACCGGAAGGTTGCTGGTTCCATCCCCCTGCTCCTCCTAGCAAAAACTGTTGCGGTATCCTTGAGCAAGACACCCTAACCCAGGGGTCGGCAAGTAAGTTTGGCCTTGGGCCAATTTTTTTCTGAGTCACTAGATGGCGGGCCAGAACATAATCAAAGGCAAATTTAAGTAATTGATTATTTAAACATGTGACACTTTCTAATGCTTTGACTTTTTTTCGGTGTGCGATCAGAGGCGAGCGTTGACACGGGGGGCTTGTGGAGCATGCGCACCACCACCCCTCACCCTCCATGATTGTTGTAGTTCTGTATTGTCATCTCTTTATACCCGAGTAGAGAGTGGTCTTCAATACTCATAGCACTTGTTGTAATGTGTTATATAAATGATCCGATACGGTGTCGAGGCTGCAAGTTCAACGTTGCATACTTTAATGAATACAATCCCCTCCATGCGCTCTCCAGGTAACCGCCCCCCTACGGGTGCCCCAGACAAACATAACAGAGTCCCAAGTGCTTATCTAAATACACCACAATGATCAAGCGGATTATGCTTTTTTTCATCAATATTTTCAATGTTTTGACTGTTCTGAATTTCTGAAACTGAATTTGTTTTGTTTAACTTTGTTACTGTTCACATGTTACTGTTCGCATGTGTGGTGCAGTCACAGTCACATATAAGTAAACATTATGTTTGAATGATTTTGTGAGCTGGTGTTATTTTTGTTCAAACCACACACCGCATGTTGGCTATTTCAGCACCACGCGTTGTCCACCTAAGATTCACTATGAGGGGTTCAGCGTCAGTGCACCCCGCTGCCTGATTGAGACTGTGTGTGTTATGTGTTTGTGCCCTGATCAGGCGCTCCTAGTGTGATGTGTCATGTCTAGCTGTAGTTCCCTGTCATGGTTTTGTAGTCCTTTTCCCTTCCAGGTGTACCCATTTGTAATCAACCCAGGTGTGTCTCGTCTCGTCATTCCCTCATGTATAAGTATTCTGTTTTCCCCTTTGTCTGGTTGCTGATCCTGTCTGTGCAGTTATGTGTTCTTGTCTGTCATTACTTTATCTTTCCTTTGTTCAAACCATGGTAGCTATTAATTAAAATACTCTTTTCTGATTACTTTGGCTACCGTCTCCTCGTTATGTTGCATTGACCAGACATCGAGCCGTCTATATGTCAATGGTAACGTAATATGGGGGCTCGTGCCAAACTGATTTGAGCAGGAATTTGGTGGTGGCCGCTGAGCTTAATCCACACTTTGGATTATGGTTGACAGTGTCGTGTGGGTGGCCCATGTTTTATACCCTCTTGTGAAATAATTCTCCAATAAGGAGCGTTTCCATCCAGATAGGGCAGCTGGACCATTTTCTATGGTTCCTTCCTTCGCCTGGTAGACATACCATCTATGCTGGTTGGGGTAGTAGGAAAACCCTGTCAGGCTCCTCCTAGGCCGGCGTATGTCAGAGTTATTAAGAACAGACTGTACAGACGTGTAGGGTGGAGCCGTTTTTGTTCTTTTTTGTGTATATGTTAATTGATTGGTTAATTGATTCGCTGGTAGAAGCGGGGTTGCCTCTTTTGGGTTGTTTTGTTGTTTCTTTAGTTTCTTCCTCCCCCGGTGCGACGGTACTAGGGCAAATATGCCTGTGGAGGTATGTGATTTTGTGGCTAGGCCAACGGTCGGTTTGTTGGGCTTATGCACTAAGGAATTGTCGGGGATAGCAGAGCATTACGGTGTTAGGCTTGCCCCGAGCATGAAAAAGCAGCAGCAGCGGTTAGTGCTGGTGGAGGCTTTGACCGCCCAGGGAGTTATTGAGTGCTCTGTGGGTGAACCTGAGGAGGAGGTAGTCACATGTGACCCGGTTTCGGCTAACCAGTTAGTGCTGAGGAAGATGGAACTGGAGTTTAAATTCGAGCAGTTGAGACATGCAGAGCGGTTATGCGCTCGGGAAGCGGAACAGGCGGAACGTGTGCGCGAGCATGAGCTGGAACGTGTGGAGCGTGATCGCGCTGAGGCGGAGCGTGATCGCGCTGAGGCGGAGCGTGATCGCGCTGAGGCTGAACGTGGGCGCGTGCATGAGCTTGAGCTTAGAAGGCTTGGGGTAGAAGTGCGGGCAGTGCATCATGAAGATAGGTTCGATGTTACTAAGCACCTACGGCTGGTCCCGCAATTTTCAGAGAGGAATGTTGACAAATATTTTTCTATGTTCGAAAATGTAGCCACAACTCTAAAATGGCCTAATGACCAGTGGACAATACTTCTCCAGAGCGCACTCACCGGGAAAGCACAACACGTTTACACGTCACTTTGCCCAAACACCCAGGATTACACCGTGGTGAAGGCTGCTATCCTTAGGGCTTACGAGCTTGTGCCGGAGGCGTATAGGCAAAGGTTTCGCGCTCTTAGAAAGAACAATGTGCAGACCGACGTGGAGTTTGCTTACGAGAAAGAGCTGTTGTTTGATCGTTGGTGCGCGTCGGAGAAAGTGGACACTTTGGTAAAGATGCGGGAACTCGTGCTTCTTGAGGAGTTTAAGTCCTATTGTTTGCCCGATAATGTGGCGATGTACATTAATGAACATAAGGTGACTGAGTGCTCGGTGGCTGCGAGCCTTGCGGATGAGTTCGTCTTGACGCACAAAGTACTCTTTGACAGACCTAATTATCCCGTGCGCAGTGTGGAGAGTAGACCGAGGTGGGGCTTTGGTGACAGGCCTGTGGCCTCTGGCGGTGGCAGTGTGGGCGAGGTTGCTGAGCGGGGAATGAGGGGAGAAATGCGCGAGTGTTTCAACTGTGGGGAAAAAGGCCACATAAAGGAGAACTGTTATGCCCTTAACCGTCCCAGTAAACAAATATCGTTGGTAATGACACCCACACCCACACACACATCTCTGAGTAGGAATGCCCAAAGGGCTGAGGATATGAAAGCTTACTTACCGTTCATCAGTGAGGGGTTTGTATCCTTGTCCAGCGAAGGGGTGAAGGTTCCTGTGACCATATTAAGGGACACGGCTGCGTCCCAGTCATTTATTTGGAGGGGTGTGCTGCCTTTTGACAGTGGTTCAGAGGTGGATGCTGGGATAACTGTCAGGTCTTTTGGGATGCATGTCATGGAAGTTCCGCTTCACACTATCCATATTACATCTGAGTTGGTGTCGGGGCCAGTGGTAATTGGGGTGGCAAATTGTTTTCCTGTCGAGGGCGTGTCATTAATCCTCGGGAACGATCTGGCAGGGGGTAGGGTCCTCGTGAAGGCAGATGTGACTTGTGTGCCAGCGGAGTCTGGTGTGGTGGACGTCCTGGCAGATGCGTATCCGAGGGTGTTCTCCTCATGTGCAGTCACACGGGCCATGGTCATTAAGGCTCTGGCCGAGGAAAAGGACGACGTGGACTTGTTTGATACCATCGTAGCGACTGATAACGGGGTGCCTGAGTGTCGTGACCCACTTATGGATAATCCCCAGGGTGCAATACCACGGGAGCCTGAGGTGGAGGGGGCGCTCCCAGGGCAACCCGTCTTGTTATCGTCTCAGCTTGTTCCTGAAATTGGCTGGGTTTTCTTTTGCTCGCCAGGAGCTTAGCGCGGAACAGGGTAGAGATCCAAGCCTGTCAGGCCTTTTTGCGAATACTGTGGTAGTGGGAGAGAGTGATGTTTTTAAAAGTTGCTTCATCCTGAGGGACGGGGTATTTGCGCATTCGGGTGGGGGGCCGCTTAAGCTGCTGAGGGAAAAGTGGTTGGGGGAGAAGCTGAAGAGGGCATGTGAACTAGCGAGGACAAATCTGAGTGACACACAGGAGAGGATGAAGGGCTGGTATGACAGGAAGGCTCGGGATAGAACGTTTGTGCCAGGGGGGAGGGTTTTAGTGTTGCTGCCTGTCCCAGGCTCCAGCTTACAAGCACGGTTTAGTGAGCCGTACCTGGTTAGAGAGAGAGTAGGGGAGTTGGACTACCTGATCGAGGCACCGGATTGTGGGCGGAAGACTCGTTTGTGTCACGTCAATATGATTAAGCCATATTATTTGAGGGAGCCTCTGGTGAATCCTGTTGACAGTATTGTTGTTCCCTCTGCGAGTGTGTCCACTGTGCCGATGTCAGTTTGTATGTTGGCCCTATCTAGCGTTTATGAGAGTAATGACGATCTTTGTTTTTCAGAGGGGGTTGGAGAACTGGAAGATGACGTCATTATTCCGTCCTAGGCGGTCGTGGAGGGATGGTTGACAAACACTGAGTCATTGATCACTCTTGACTGTCATCTTGGCCATTTATCAACGACGCAGCGAGATGATATCAGGGGTTTGGTTAGGTCTCATTGTGAGCTGTTCTCCGACATTCATTCGCGCACTAACGTATTACATCATGACATCGATGTGGGGGAGGCATTACCCATTAAGCAGCACGCGTATCGCGTGAATCCACATAAGCGGGCGCGGTTGCAGAAAGAGGTTGAATACATGCTCGCTAACAATATCGCTGAGCCCAGTTTCAGCCCATGGAGCTCGCCGTGCTTATTGGTTTATAAGTCGGACAAGACGGATAGGTTTTGTACGGATTTTCGCCGGGTAAATAACGTGACTAAGCCTGATAGTTTTCCATTGCCCAGAATGGAGGACTGTGTCGACAGGGTGGGGATCAGGGGCGTGTCTTATGTAACCAAGCTGGATTTGCTGAAAGGATACTGGCAGGTGCCACTTACAAACCGCGCTAAGCTAATTTCTGCGTTCGTGACACCTGACAGTTTCCTGCAATATACGGTAATGCCGTTTGGTATGCGCAACGCGCCTGCGACTTTCCAGAGGCTGGTAAATCGTGTGCTATCAGGCGTAGCTAATTGTGAGGCCTACCTCGATGACCTCGTCATCTACTCTGACGATGGGGGGGGGGGTTGTGCTATTTATCGATAGGGTTATGGCCGTCCATACCGGTGCTGTTAGTACAATTCGTTTTTATTTTTATTGTGCTGACAGTAAGTCAATTAGTATTATTGTTTCTTTCTTCTGTTTATGTTCATTCCCCCATTTCGCCTTGGGGTTATGGACATAAAGTTGGGTGCGGGGGTGTTATGTGTTTGTGCCCTGATCAGGCGCTCCTAGTGTGATGTGTCATGTCTAGCTGTAGTTCCCTGTCATGGTTTTGTAGTCCTTATCGTTTTCCCTTCCAGGTGTACCCATTTGTAATCAACCCAGGTTGTGTCTCGTCTCGTCATTCCCTCATGTATAAGTATTCTGTTTTCCCCTTTGTCTGGTTGCTGATCCTGTCTGTGCAGTTATGTGTTGTCTGTCATTACTTTATCTTTCCTTTATTCAAACCATAGTAACTATTAATTAAAATACACTTTTCAGATTACTTTGGCTACCGTCTCCTCGTTATGTTGCATTGAATGGGTGAATGTGAGGCATGGCTTGTAAAGCGCTTTGGATAAAAGCGCTATACAAAAGCAGTCCATTACCATTACCAGATAGATAGTATTCAAAGAAATCAGGAAGAGAGTGCACAATGCTATCCCACGAGACAAAGATTATATTAGATTATATTCTAATTGATTGTCAGTGTACAGCACAAGTACAGCATAGCAAAAGGAATTTGGCATCTAACCAGAGAATAAATGTTGCAGTAAAGTGCATGGTAATTTAAAAGGCTGATTTTAATGATGAAAGTGAAAATGTAGATTGTTTCTACAGAGTTGCTTATTGTGTACCCAAAACATTCAAAGAGGCCATGGACTCGAAGAAGTCAAAAATGTGGGCCGACGCAATGATGGGATATGAGCTCTTTAACAGAGAATGAGACTTTTATTCTGACCACACTGCCAAAGTACAAGCAAGCAGTGGGAGGTCGTTGGGTATATGCTGTGCGGCAGTCTAGCTCAGGAGGTAGAGCGGTCGCCTCACAACCGGAAGGTTGCTGGTTCGATCCCCGGCTCCTCCTAGCAAAAACTGTCGAGGTGTCCTTGAGGAAGACCCTAACCCTAACTGCTCCCCGGGCGCTGTATGAATAGCTGCCCACTGCTCCTAATACTAGGATGGGTTAAATGCAGAGAACACATTTCACTGTATGTCTTCATGTATGTGACCAATAAAGAGGATTCAATCCTCACGATTTGTTGTGTTGTTGTGTTGTTGCAAGTAAACCCAGATGGATCTGAGACTTTTAAAGCCAGATATATAGCAAAAGGGTATTGTCAAGTAGAAGGAATTGACTATAAGGAAACTTTTTTACCAACAGCCAATATTACTTTTGTAGGTACATTAGTGCAGGTCGCAGTACAGGAGGATCTTATCTTACACCAAATGGATGAGGTCATGTCAAAAACAGGAGAACACTTTGTTTTGTGCAAAATAATGCTAACCATTGTGGGAGAACGAGTTATTCTGTTGATATGGGTAGATGACCTACTTATAGCGTCCAATAGCAACGGCTCGCTCAGTGATGTAAAAGAGATGTTGAAGAAGAAGTTTAAGATTAAAGATCTAGGTGAACTATACCACTATAACACACAGGTATTGACTTCACACATATGAGTTTATGTATCATTTTGACAATGAGGGGGAAGTTGTTGATTCAACAGGATACTGAGCGATAGTAGGATGCTTGATATACATTATGACATACTACTAGGCGTGATCTAATCTGGATTGTGAGAAAACTGTCACAGCACTTAGCAGAAACAAAGCAGCAGCATTGGGCAACGGTGCAACTGTTAAGGAATCTTATGGGATCGGTCAAGAGCTACATGAAATGTGAAGAAAGCCTAAAGCTTGAGGAATACAGTGATGCCGATTGGGCAGCCGACCAGAAAGATAGGAGAAGACTAGATATTGTTTAAGGTTAACTAAAAATGGTCTAGTTATATCTTGGAAAAGTAGGAAGCAGCCAACAGTGGCGCTATCAACCTGTGAAGACGAGTACATGGCATTAGCAGCTACTACTCAAGAGAGCATGTACCTTGTGCAGTTAAGAGGGGTTGACAGTAATTGCCAGCATGTACCAATGAACATTTATGAAGACAACCAGGGAGCAATAGCTCTATTCAAAAACCCTGTATGCAGACAGAGAAGCAAGCATGTAGACATCAAATATCACTACTTTTTACGGTCTGCACATTCAGGTGAAGATATTACGGGTCTCTACCAAGGTCAAGATCAACAAGAGTGGTCATGTCTCTTTTTCAGTCCGTCGACAACTAGCTACCATTGGTGCTAATCACTTTGGTTGACTGTATAAGTGGAGACTGAGTAAAATGTCTCACACAACAAACACAATGGTCTAAACTGGCCTATGTAGTACAGCAAAGTTGGAGCGAAAAAGTTTAATCCCGGAGGTGTATTTATTATCTCTGGTAGAAACTGAATGGCGAAAGTGTATGGTGAACAAGGGATAGTCCTGATATGAGATGTGAGAAACCACTATGTGTGTGCAATTACTGAACTAACAAAACGATGTGTTAAGCAACTTTTGTGGAATGGAATGGAAATCCAAAAGGGGTTATTGGTAGAGCAACATACAAGAAAATCACTCAATGGTGAAAACAAGGAGTAACACAGAAATTGCCAAAAGAGGACTTATTACAGTTACGGCACTTTTATGCACTGTACTGCACTGCATTCATGATGCTGATGCACTACTGGCACTTTAAATGCTTTAAAATCAAAACATGTACATATCATCCATCAGTCACTTTATTTATTTTTTTGTATAGTATTTTTATAGTATTGTTTGAGAAATTCAAACTGCGGGAGGGAATGGGGAGTAAGCATTCCATTGTTGCAAACAATGGAATGTTTGCAACAATGGGAGCGCAGCGCTGGAGGATAGCAGATGCGTCTCTACGAGCTCCCGCAGTTTATTTAGTTTACTTGTACTTTTACTACTTTTTTTACCTGCAATTTTTTATATAATATTTTTTTATTATTATATTGTATATATTATATTGAATATGTTATATTGTAATTATATTGTAGGACAATAGCAAGTCACCATGTGTGTTATCACATATGATCGCCAAACACTCAAACATTACGGAACAACACAACGCAACGCGACAAAGCACTGGGACTTACCTGCAGACAGACCAAGCAGGTCTGTATAGGATGCCTTTTCCCTGGCACTACATACGGCCCTGCAGCACCTAGACAGGAGGGACACCTACGTCAGTCTGCCGTTCGACCACAGCTCGGCATTCAACACCATCGTTCCCTCCAAGCTGGTCCTGAAACTGAGGGACATAGGTCTGGGTGCCCCCATCTGTAACTGGATTATGGACCAGTGGTGAAGATTGGGAACAACACCTCATCCACTCTGGTTCTCAACACCGGAGCACCCCAAGGCTGCTGCCTCAGTCCCTGGCTGTACTCTTTGTACACACATGACTGTACTTCCACGCACAGCAATAATTTGATTATCAAGTTTGCAGACGACACCACAGTCATCGGCTTGTTAAGCCGAAACGGAGTACAGAGATGAGGTATTCCAGCTGACGCGATGGTGTGAGGACAACAGCCTCGCACTGAAAGTCAGCAAGACCAAGGAGCTCATCGTGGACTTCAGGAGCCACCAGGGCACCCACTCCACCATCAGCCTGGACGGGTCACCGGTGGAAGTCGTCAGCTGCTTCAGTTTTCTTGGACTAGTGATTTCCGATGACCTGGCGTGGACTCTGCAACACGGAGGTCATGCTGAAGAAGGCACACCAGTGCCTCTATGCTCTGCGGTGCCTCAGAAAAATCGGAATAGGCCAGAGGTGGCTAGTGAACTTCTACCGTGGCACCGTAGAGAGCGTCCTGAAGACAACACCACTGCACAGGACGAGAAAGCCATCCAGACAGTGGCGGCTGGTGCATTTTTCACCAGGGGGGGCTATACCATTTTTTTTATTTACAATTACATATTGTTAATTACATTATATACAATTACTTTTTGTAATGAAATGTCGCCCTTCTGTCCATCACTTTCATCATGGCCACGCAAGGCCAGCTCAAAGGCACCACAGAACTTCACACAGTCTATTATTTTAGACTTTATTTGGTACATGGATACATAAACACATTTAAGAGGAAACAATGAGTTAACAATAACACCAAAACACATTCAAAGCAGCTCTGAACAGGTGAGTTTGGTGAGTGATTTAAACAAGCAGGTATATATATATATATATATATATATACTTTTTTTTTTTATATATATATACCTGCTTGTTTAAATCACTCACAAAAACTATATCAATCACTCAACAAAAATATATATATATCGGCACACACTGACAAAAAACACTGACATATATTTGTAAGTGTGTGTGTGTGTTTTTGCGTATGTGTTTGTGCGTGTGTGCGTGCGTGTGTGTGTCTGTGTGTGAGTGTGTGTGTGTGTGTGTGTGTCAAGTCAAGTCAAGTCAAGTCAAGTTTATTGTCACTTCACAGTTTACAGTTTAGTATAAAGCAGTGATGTGAAAATCTTGTGTGCAATACCCGACGACAGACAGCAGTTATAAAATAAGATAAAATAAGAATAGATAAAAATAGAATAAAAAATAGAATAAAAAATAGAATAAAGAATATAAAATAAAAATAAAAATAAAAAATGCAATTTATAAAATGCAAAAATCAGCACAGAAAAGAGCAATATATATATATAAATCAATGTAATAAAATATACATTGTTATATGTTATTCGCCCTTGTTCAGCAGCCTGATGGCCTGACAGTGGAAGCTATCTCTAATTTGTACGACACTTGATACTGCGGTATCGCCTGCCTGACGGTAATAGTGAGTAAAGTTCGTGGCTGGGGTGGGCAATGTCTTTTATAATTCTTTTGGCCTTGGCCACGCACCGCTGGTTGTAAATGTCCAGGAGGGAGGGGAGCTCACCTCCAACGACATACTGGGCCGTCCGCACCACCCTTTGAAGCGCTCTGCGTTCGAGTGCCGTGCAGTTCCCGTACCAGGCGGTGATACACCCTGTCAGAACACTCTCGATGGTGCCGTTGTAGAATGTTCTCAGGATGCGGGGGCCCATGCTGAATTTCTTCAGACGTCTGAGAAAATACAGGCGTTGTTGGGCCCTTTTCACCACGTGTGTGGTGTGCGTGGACCATGTGAGGTCCTCGGAGATGTGCACGCCGAGGAACTTGAAGCTGCTGACCCTCTCTACTGCAACGCCGTCGATGGAGATAGGGCTGTGCTCTCCCCTCTGCCTCCTGAAGTCCACGATCAGCTCCTTGGTCTTCTCGACGTTGAGGGCGAGGCTGTTCTCCTGGCACCACTGCTCCAGCGATCCGACCTCCTCCCTGTAGGCTGTCTCGTCGTCGCCGGCGATCAGGCCCATCACTGTCGTGTCGTCAGCAAACTTGACGATGACGTTGGAGCTGTGCATAGCCATGCAGTCGTGGGTGTAGAGGGAGTAGAGGAGAGGGCTCAGCACGCATCCCTGGGGGGCTCCCGTGTTGAGGGTCAGTGGCTCTGATGTGGTGCTGCCCATCCTCACCACCTGGCGGCGGTCCGACAGGAGGTTCAGTATCCAGCTGCACATGGATGGGGGTACGCCTAGACCTCTCAGCTTGGTGTCGAGCTTGGCAGGAACTATTGTGTTGAATGCTGAGCTGTAGTCCACAAACAGCATTCGCACATAACAGTTCTTCCCCTCCAGGTGGGAAAGGGCAGTGTGGAGGGCCATGGCAATTGCGTCGTCCGTGGATCTATTTTGACGATATGCAAATTGCCATGGGTCCAGCGTGGTAGGTAACACGGAGCAAATAAAGTCCTTGACCAACCTCTCGAAGCATTTGCTAACGATCGAGGTGAGGGCCACAGGTCTGTAGTCATTCAGGCATGTTACCTTGGTTTGTTTAGGGACAGGCACGATGGTGGATATCTTGAAGACCGCGGGGACAACAGCCTGGGACAGGGAGAGGTTGAAGATGTCTGCAAAGACTCCTGCCAACTGGTCTGCGCATGCTCTGAGGACGCGGCCCGGGATGTCGTCGGGGCCTGCCGCCTTACGGATGTTCAGCCGCTTAAAGGTGCGGCGCACATCCGCCTCCGAGATGCGCAGCTGGCTGGTCTCCCCAGTCGGTGCTGGCTTCGGCGGGCTGCCGTTTACGTCGAACCGAGCAAAAAATGTATTTAGCTCTCCTCGGAGGGAGGTAGAGGAGTTCTCTACACAACTGGTTCTCCCTCTGAAGTTCGTTATCTTCTGCAGCC
This sequence comes from Muraenolepis orangiensis, assembly GCA_027704905.1. NCBI lineage: Eukaryota > Metazoa > Chordata > Actinopteri > Gadiformes > Muraenolepididae > Muraenolepis > Muraenolepis orangiensis. The sequence goes on from CM051004.1 coordinate 19,305,824, forward strand.
CCTGCCACATACCCCTCGCATTGTGTTTCTTGAATTGATCTTCCACTCTGTCCTTATACTCTCGCTTGGCAGTGACGATGGTCTTACGGAGGTCGTAACGGGCTCTCGTATATTCCTCCGTATTCCCGGAACCAAAGGCGGCGTTACGCGCATCTAGGGCAGCGCGAACATCGCCGTTAATCCACGGTTTCTGGTTGGGATATATCCGAACCGACTTGGTCGGAACAACGTCATCTATGCACTTCTTGATGAACCCGGTGACCGACGACGCGTACTCGTTGATGTTATTGTCCGAGGCAACGCGGAACATGTGCCAGTCAGCGTGATCAAAACAATCCTGCAGCGTAGAATCTGATTGGTCCGACCAGCATTGGACCTCCCTCACAGCGATCGGTTGCTGCTTCAGTCTCTGCCTATAGGCGGGGAGTAGCTGGATAGAGCGGTGATCTGATTTGCCGAACGGTGGGCGGAGGAGGGCCTTGTAGCCATCACGGAAGGGAGTGTAGCAGTGGTCGAGGATCCGCTCGCCCCGTGTGTTGCTCTTTATGTGTTGGTAGAACTTCGGGAGAACCTTCTTCAGGTTCGCCTTGTTGAAGTCCCCCGCCACGATGAGAGCAGCCTCGGGGTGGGCCGACTCCTGTTCGCTGATAGCCCCGTACAGTTCCTTCAGCGCTGTGTCCGTGTTGGCTTGTGGGGGAATGTAAACAGCGGTCACGGTTACCGCTGTAAACTCCCGAGGTAGCCAGTATGGACGGCACATAAGCATCAGGTACTCCAGGTCCGGGGAACAGAAAGACTTGAGGGGATGTACATGACTTTGGTTGCACCAAGATCTGTTTATCATGAGACATACCCCCCCTCCGCGATCTTTACCGGAGAGAGCCTTTGTTCTGTCCGCCCGGTGTACGGAAAATCCCGTCGGCTCGATAGCTGCGTCGGTAACCCCCTCCGACATCCATGTCTCCGTAAGGCAGATGATACAATTGTCCCTAGTTTCCCGGTGGAACTGAATACGAGCCTGTAGTTCGCTTAACTTATTGTCCAGAGACTGTACATTAGCCAGTAGAATGGTGGGTAGTGGGGGGCGATCGGATCGACGTCTCAGCCTGACTAGCACGCCGGCTCGCTTCCCTCGCTTCCTCCGGCGACGCTTGCGCGTAATCGTGCCCAAAATGGACGGAGATAATCCAGCTGTGACTTCGGGCGGGACGTCCGAGTCGAAAGAATGAAAAAACTCCGGTAGGCGGCGAGCGACTGTCGATCTGATCTCCCGAAGTGTGCAAAAGTTATAAGTGAACTTGCTGCTAACATCCTGTACTAAAATAGTTGCGATAAAAAGAATAAATAACAAAAAACTGCGTCGTCGTGCGGGAGCTCGCGACACGGCAGCCATCTCGTACGGCGCCATACTCCTGGTGTGTGTGTGTGTGTGTGTGTGTGTGTGTGCGTGTGCGTGTGCTCGCAGAGACAGAGCATAATATGCTTTTCCTAGTAGTACACTGTGACGCACACAAATGACGATGCTCAATGCTCCAAAGTCTTCCGTGGGGCGATTTGAAAAGCGCCCCACGGGAAGACGTTTTGAGGACGCTGATTGGCTACATTTTATGTCACTCGTTTATATCTTGAATCAGCAATTGGCTAAACTGCTACAGAGACCCGCCTCCGTGGGGCGATTTGAAAAGCGCCCCAGCAGCATCGTCATACAAATGCGCCCTTAAGGCTGCAGTGTACTAGGCATATGTGTACTAGGAAAAGCATATTATGTTGCGCAAATTAAAAATCATATTTTACACATATTTCTGGGTGCATTCCATATTTTAAACACACACATATTGACAATTTATATATATATATATTAATTTTTTATATTTTGTTTGTGCGTGTGGTTTAGGGGGGGCGGCGCCCCATCGCCCCTATGGGCCAGCCGCCACTGCATCCAGAGAGTCGTGAGGACGACAGAGAAAATCATCGGGTGTGCACTTCCATGCAGTAGTCCAAGCACTACGAGGTTTAAGGATAGTTTTTATCCACAGGCAGTGCGCCTACTTAACTACTAGGTGTGCACTGTACTGCACTGTATTCATGATGCTGCTGCACTACTGGCACTTTAAATGCTTCAAAAGATCTTTGTAAAAAAACAAAAAAACTAAAAAACATTTAAGTCACTTTGCTGCTCTTTTTTTCTTTATTTTTATTGGATATATTCTTTTTATTTGTATGGTGTTGTTTTGGAGATTTATACTGCGGGAGAGAATGGGGAGTAAGCATTCCTATGTACTTGTTACAAATGGCAAATACAAAATCTTGTATCTTGTATCTTGTAAATGGCCAATTAAAACCTTGTAACTTGTAAGAGTATCCACAGAATAATAGGCTAAAGAGTTTCACAGTTGTATCAACCGGAAAGTTCAGGCAATGAATGTCAAGGAGAGCCAAGTATAAGAAGGAAGCTGATTGTGATAGGAAACAGGTGAGCTGAATGAGATCACGCACTTCTGTGACAAAGTGTCCTCCTAGGTGCAGTAACCTCAGGTGGACACCAGATGGAGTTAGAGGAGTGTGGCTGGAGAGGAGAGTGTGTGATGATGAAATCACAATAGTGGTTCCTTTTTGGAACATATCATTGTCCCTTTATTGAATCTGCCTTGTACTGTAACGTCATGTTTAGTCCATGTTTAGTTCATGTTTGTATTGAAGGTAAGCCTAATTGTTTGATTTGGGATGTTGAGTGATGGGGGTAAGAGTGTGAGCCAAGACCAACTTGTCCCATCTGACCACACATACAAATCAAACACTATCACATGTTTTAAGTAAATGTTATATAATCACAAAGTTAACTACTCAAACAACTATGTTAAGCTTTATTCCTACTCAAGACCACTATAACAACGAAACCAACCATGTGTAAACCCTTCTGGTTATAAACATAGTTATAAACATAAATAAAATGTAACCAATTTATTAATATATGCGTAATTGTAATGTATGTATGTAATGTATGTATTTACTATGTCTGAGTACCAACAGGTGGTGTTGTTGAGGTAGTTTATCATCAAGGGTAGCGAACTCTTATAGTACTGGACATTTCTGTGGATATGATTGGTTATTGGTAAGATTATTATCCGATGTTATTGTAACCTAAACAACCTTTGACTGTGCAAGGCTCCATTTAATTTGAAAAAGATATATCAACACAAAAAATACCCTAAAATGGCTGCTGCTACAGGTTATCAGATATCAGTCTAAACCAAACCAAGTCTTCCCCCAGCGCTTTGCCTATTTTTTCCTCCAGCCTCTCCTCGCCTCCAGCTGGTTCCCCACTGTCACCCGTTTGCTCCAAAACAAGTGAAGCGTTACCAGACGCGTCCAACCCAGCCAGATCACCAGCAGCAGCAGCAGCCACTTCATCACCGTCTCCGCCGCCAGCATCCCTGTCTCAGGAGGTCTTGATGTTTCCTGTGCACACCAAGGCCAAGATGGATTTGGCAAAGAGCAAGAAGAGGAAGAGCGACGAGTGTCAAGAGAAGCAGAGTCATCGTTTGCACGTGAGAAAAAACGCGCTGTGGAGAGGCCACAACGGCACCATCAGGTGAGGCGCTGGTGGTCTACTTTGAAATGTGTCACTAAACGTGTTGCCGCCCCTCTTCTTAAGGGCCCAGAGCTTCTAAATATACACCAAGGTTCTTGTGTAACCAACAAAGGTTTTTGCACATCTGGAAATATGATATCATCTCAGACTTAGTGAAATTAGTAATTGAACAAATATTTTGTGGATGCTGGCTGTTTCATTTATAATTTAACAAATAGTTTTGTGGATGCTAGCTTTTTCATTAATATGTATTGTTTTTTTATTTCTTCTTTATTTTTAGGTTCAGTCCGCTCTACTCTAGCATCGTCAATGAAGATGGCAAGAGCAGCGGCTCCTGCAACCAGTCAGTCAACCTTTCAAGGTACATAACCCTTTTTATATTTGCCTATATTGGGGAGGTTCACAAATTGTAGTGGTTATTTAGGTATTTAAATTATTATAGTTTATTTATTTTATTGGGCGGCAGTAGCTCAGGAGGTCGTCTCACAACCGGAAGGTTGCTGGTTTAGATCCCCCGGCTCCTCCTACCAAAAACGATCGGTGTCCCTTTGCAAGACACCCTAAATGCTCCCACCGGCTGGCAGGCAGTCAAAATTATAATATGTATCTTATGTATTTTACTATTGTGTCGCCACAGCAAGGTGCTGTCATTAGTTTAGTCGATAGCTATATAGTGTGAAAATGTGAAGATATCATCTCTAACCAAGGTCAGTAAAGCTGTGATTTATTTTGTACTTCTTCCTATGCTGTACTGTCCAGTGAATGCATTTAGTCAATCCTTCTGGTCAGGTGCCCGGTTTCTGAAGGCATTTGGAGCACTAGCCATGAGGACTGCAAAGAGTGTTGCTGTGGCTCAGGCAAAATTGACCTTCATTTAGCCAGCTCAAACAGGTATTGACGAGAAGCATAAGGACTCTTGCCATGTGGTTGTGAAATGTATATCCAAATCTTCCTTTGCTTCATCATCATCAAGATTCAAGATATTTTGATATGCCATAAGTACAATGGAATGCCTACTCCCATTTCTTCCCGCAGTATTAATTATACACAATACTATGCTATAAACAATGCTATAAACAACACTATATACATATATATACTACCTACTATATACTATAATCAACAGTATATAATATAATGTATTCTATATGCTATACTTTTATTATATATAATATTATTTCAGTGCGGTGTATAAAGAACAATAAATAAGTAAAGTGACGAACAATGAAACGAACAATAAAGTGACGAGAGGTGGATTGAGAAGCAGGAGAGTGGCTTCACTTGCTTGATCAACTACATCCTTACCCCGGACGACTTTAGAGTCAACCTGGAAGTCACTAAAGGTGGGCATGTTTCCTGTGAATGAAGATCACCACAGCTTTTTTTTTATACCCCATGGGAAGAGACTGATCTTCTGCTGATCCACATGATGGGTATGTGGTTATTGAAGTACATCTTTCTTCCCCACAATCCAGTGAATGCTTTATCTATTGCCATGGGGAGCGAGGAAAAGTACAGTGTCCCCAAAGCGCCTACTAAAGAAGAGCTGTCCTTCAGCACATATACCGCCCGCCGCAGGTTAAACCGCCTACGACGTCCGCCTGCCAGCTGTTCACCTACGAGGTCATGGTGAAGGCAATCCAGAGGCTGGAGTTGGAGGTGGAAGCTAAGAGACTGCTGGTCCGCAAAGATCGCCATCTTTGGAAGGACAAAAGTAGGATATGTGGCAGGTAGAGCCTGGCGCTGCTGCTTAAACAGCTATCTTTGAAAGGGCATGAATCACGCTCTTTTTGGATGTTTGAAATGTCTATTTTTAACCGTAACCTCATGGCTAATTATTCTCTTGCATTTGTGCAATCCTAGCGATGACACAAATGTAAGGGATACCACTCTGCAGGGTTTCCCACAGTGTGTAGTCAAGATGGAAGACAGCCTCAATAAACAGTTTTGTTCTTTTGTAACACTGAAAGGCAGAAGAAAAAATGACAACATGCAAAGGACAATTTGTGTTGCTCTGTTTATGCGTCTAATTAATAAGCGGGACTCCCATCGTGCCTTGTTTGTCTCCATTAGGGGAACGGCAGAAAGTCCTCAACTGGCTGCTTTCCTACAACCCCCTGTGGTTACGCATCGGACTGGAGGTTTGTGTTCTTGAGCTTTTTATATTAAACATTCTTTTGTTTTTTGTCTCAATTTAATTTAATTTTATCCAGACAATCTACTGATCCCGCTGGAAAGCAACAGCGACCTCTTGGGTCTGGCTATGTTCATCCTGACAAGGTTGCTGTGGAATCCTGACATTGCCATCGAATTCAGACACGGCAAAGTGCCTCACCTGTACAAAGACGTGAGTTGCGGTGAAGTTTGGATCGGCTGTGCTTTGCGCTGTGGTCTTGGGGGCAGTACTCTTGCCGTCGTTCTGAGCTGCCTTGTCTCTGCGAGAATGTGATGGTGGACCCACCAAAGGATGAGTTGTATAGTTGGGGTGAAGGACTGTCTTTTTAAGATGCCCTTCACTTCCACTTGAGTGGATTTGCAATGAATGAGTTTGTAGAATGAAGAATCTGCTTTTCACTTGAACGTAGCAAGATTATATCTGAAATGTGACCCCTCCAGGGCAACGTTAAGCTGTAGAGTACAGTACACAGACAAGAGGTGGGCCCTGCTGATGGCCATTTTCCCGTTGTATTTCCTGGATCAGGCCATGAGGAGGCGCTGTCTCGCTTCACTCTGAAGAAGCTCCTCCTGTTTGTGAGTTTCCTGGACAAGGCCAAAGAGTCCCGTCTAATAGAGCACGACTCGTGTTTGTTCTGCATGGATGCAGAGTTCAAGGTAAGCCTGTCCACCGGCGCACCAGTGAGCAAACATGTTATTTAAACCAATGCAAATATTTTCCTTTTAGCTCCTCTGGACCCCATTGGTGGAAGCTGCTGTGTTCCAAACGAGGGAGTCAGTCCTCAGTCCTTCTTGTTAGGTTCCCGGATGAACATTCACCCTTATCTGCTTTGTCAATACAAACGGTGCCCTCATTAAAGGGTGGTGACGGGAAGATGACCAGCAATGAGGAAATCAAAACCAACCAATCAGGGAGAGGGATGTTAATGGAACACGCGCACCCATAACCATCTCCTCAATTACAGACCTGAGACAAACTCTTAGACACATTTCAACAAAAGTTGTGTTTGACAATTGTTAATTATATACTATACATATACCATATACTAAAACATACAAACAAAAGGTATGTAATGGCATAGATGCATTACCGCTTAAATAACATTTTTTGAATGATAATATCATATAATATAAAGTGGCATATCTGATGACAACCCCAAACCCATCCTGATCCCAAGCATGTCAATGGTTAATTGAGTCATGTAATAAGTCTTTCCCTTCCTTTTACAGACTAGTAAGGACCTGCTGCTGGCCTTCTCCAGGGACTTCCTGAGTGGTGAGGGCATCCTCCCTCGACACATGGGTTACCTGGGCCTACCGGTGTCCCACGTGCAGACGCCTCTCGATGAGTTCAACTTCGGCGTCAAGAATCTGGCTGTTGACCTGAAATGTGGGATCCGTCTCGTGTGAGTGAACTGTGCCCTCTGCTTCTATTCAAAAGTGTGGCGACATTCTCACTACTGATAAATGGAAGGGAAACCTGAGCATTTAAAAAGAGTTCCTATTCTTTATCGATAATATGTGGGTCACACAGATTAGCCTCAAAAGCGAAGAAAGAGAAGGGCACACATTTTAAAAAGTTCATCATTCTATTGTGAACGGCTTCAATTTATTCAAGATTCCAGATGTTTTTTCATTTTCCATGCAATAAAAATACTATAAACATTATATACTACCAACGATCTGCTATACAATAAACAACCCTAAATATTATGAACAACACTGTACTATAAACTGCAGGAGCTCGTAGACGCGTCCGCTCTCCTCCAGCGCAGCGCTCATCTGTTTCCACCTTTTCTCGCCCGTCCTCGCAATTAGGCGATTGTTTTTTCACAATCAAAATGTGTGTTTAGGCAGGTGGGTGAGTAAAAAAAAAAGTGAAAATAAACCAAACCGTATTCCCTCTGACGTGCTGCAGGTGTAACTTCAAACACAAAGTTCTCCTACAACGTGTATTTCTGTGTCTGCATTAATGAGCTGTATCATTTGTATTGAGTAATGCTTCTACCTGCAGGCGTGTGATGGAGCTCTTCCTTCAGGACTGGAGTCTGTCCCGCAGGCTGCATCTGCCTGCCATCAGTCGCCTGCAGAAGGTCCACAACGTGGACATCGCTTTCCAGGTGCTCAAAGACAAGGGCGTCGACCTCCGAGATGAGCACGGTAAGCACCACTTTTGTCTCAACACCAGCCATCCAGCTAAAGTCCACCTTTTTTTATGCTTAATTGGAAGCAAATATGGGTGGCAGTTGGAGTGACCAACATTGAGCTTTGATAGACTTAGAAGGATGTATGTTTCAAAAGACCGTTTAAAAAATGTGTGACACGCCTCCTTTTCCCAGGCACAACCACCGACTCCAGAGACATTGTGGATGGACACAGAGAAAAGACTCTGAGCCTTCTGTGGAAAATCATCTTTGCATTCCAGGTGAGTGCCATGTTCCCTAACATGGCCAATACACCTTACCCCCCCCCCTCCTTCTTTCCTCTTAATGTGGAAGTGATTTTGGATGAGGACCAGCTGCGTGAGGAGATTCTTCTAAAGAGAACTCTGAGGACCAAGACCACAAATAAGAAGAGCCACTATCACCCTGCAAGCTGCCTTCCGTGGAATGAAAACAGGCTCTCCACCATCATCATCCAGAGATACTACAGGTCTTGTGTTCTTCAGAGGGCTGACAGAGGACACTTCCTCAAGGTCAAACGATCCCCCATAGTTCTCCAATCTGCTTTCAGAGGTCATTGTGTAAGAAATTACATTTCCAGGATGCAAAAAGCTGTGACCATCATTCAGACAAACTACAGAAGGTGCAAACAGCAGTCATACTTCAGAAGATGGCGCTGTGCAGCCTTGGTTGTACAGCAGAGGTTTAGGGCCCAAAGACTCCAACGTTTGGAGGAGAAGAACTATCAACGGATAAGACCAGCCACAATAACCCTTCAAGCTGCCTTCCATGGAATGAAAACATGGCAGACTGTGAGACGAATGCACTTAGCTGCCAGTGCTATCCAGAGGGGTTACAGAGCCCACTGTGAACGCAAGCATTATCTTGCCCTGAAGTCTTCAGCCCTCATGCTTCAGCGACGGTTCAGAGCCAATTTTGCTGGGCTGACAGAGGACACTTCCTCAAGGTCAAATGATCTGCCATAGTCCTACAAGCTGCTTTCAGAGGGCATCTCATACAAAGATCCATCAGTGAGCAGAATCATGCTGCCCTCTTGATCTAGTCCCACTGGCGGAGCTTGGTCCAGAGACTCGCTTACCAGCGTCTGAGGGAAGTGGCCATAACTCTGCAGAGGATCTTGCGGTCGGTTTTGCTCGCCAGGGCAGCAAAGTCACACTACACCCGCAAGAGACGAGCTGCCGTGACAATTCAGGCGCACTTCCGAGGCTGGATCGCAAGGCGGAATGTACGGTCCCCTAGCTCAATTTTTTTTTCCACGTGAAACAGAAATCAGTCGACTCATTTAAATGACTCTACTATATGTGTACCCATTGGCACAAGTGCATAGAATCCACTGTTCAGTCCAGTCATTGTAAGCATTAGGAGTAAAACATTTGATGGGAGTGTAAAGGGCATGTCTAATGGAAGTGAGTCTCATGTGTTGAAATGTTGCTGTGCTACAGTTTCTGGAGGCCGCCATGGCAGAGAAAAGATTGCGGTTTTGTGCCACAGTGTTCCACCACATCAGTGCCATTAAGATCCAGAGAGCCCTGCGAGTGCACTGGGCACTAAAGTCCGCCAAGAAAGAGATCCACTCTGTTATCGCCATCCAGGTACAAAAAGTAGAGTGCTTTCAATTTTCGTTACGGCCGGCTTTCATGGGAATCAGCTGTAACATGAACGCTTCAAGATAAACTTGAAACACAAAAACTAAAAACAACTGTGTCAAACTGCATGACTGTTCCTCATAAAGAAATGTTCTTTAAACCAACATTTGAGCAGAATCAGAATGCAATGTATTTTCTTGCGTCATTCGCAAAACATGCTTCAAATGTTTCTTCGAATCTTAATGTCTTTGTTGTGCCTAGCGGCATCAAATGCTCTTGTCATTGTCTGTGCCCCAACATGAAAGATAATTATTTATAGGCTGCTATTATACAGTGGCTTTTCTTTAAAAAATTTAAAATAAACATTACACAATATAATAATAATATAATGCAAAATAAACCAATAGGCTTAAATGTGAAGTTATCTTAACCAACCAAAACCTGCGGAATATTGTTTATGAATGCGATAAACACCCTCAAGCTTTTCGCTATGTATTTTTATGGATCGGTGAGTTGGTCGGCTGAAGGGAGAGTTATTCCAAACTACTTCCCAGCGTTGCCGACAGTACACACTGCTTGCTGTCGGGTCCATGGTTCACGCTAGGTGACTGGGAATACGGGGGAGGGGGGGTACACACTAACACCCCATCATCCGCGCTTCTCTAAAATCCTGTGGTGAACATGGCTACTCGTGTACTGGCACTAATAGTTTCTCAAATTTTTTTTATATTGGTTATAGAACGTGCAAAAATCCTACAAACCTGTAGCAATTGGCAAATGTATTTTTAATGAACACACGCAACCTCATTGATCAGTACCACAAGACTGTGGTGGCGGTGTACGCGGTGGGGAACTGTGTGGAGACGCTGCTGGACCTGCTGCAGCGCTACCGGGACAAGGCCGGAGACAAGGTGGCGGACAAAGGAGGCAGCATCTTCACCAAGGCCTGTTTCCTCCTGGCCCTCTTACTCCAGGACCGCCACTGGGCTCTGGTCAGTGGGCTGCCAAAACACACGCTTTATTTCAAGTGTGTTCATGTGTGTGTCCGGCTATCTATATAACAAAACAAAATCAGCCCATCAGAATCGACGATGGGATGCGGCCAATTGGGACTGGATCTTTAACTAACGTTAAGCCTGTGCCTGGGTAGTCCACAGTTGAGTATCGAGATTGTCTCTGTATATCCTTAATGTGGGTAACACGCTCTTATCACAGCTACTTAAGCAGGTGACCTGGCAGTAAGAAATTGTGTTATTCATCTTGTTAATATGAATGCTTGTGAACTGCTCTATTTTTATGTTTGCGTACCTCAGCGTTATGCTATTGTCTACTTTAACAAATGTACACCTTGTAAGTCGCTTTGGATAAAAGCGTCTACCAAATGCCCTAAATGTAAATGTAAATGTAAATGTCTCTAGTGTCATTGTCTGTCATTGTCTTAAGTGTCATCTGACACTTACTAGTGGTTGCCAGTTCCTTTGCACAACCTGCATATTTAATGTTCCAGTGGAATGAGACAGATTCTGTCATGTTAAGTGTTGAGTCAATGCTGAACCAATGTTCACCCTGGTCTTGCTCCTGCTTTTGTTTTCAGGGTTTTTTCCCTACACTAACTGGCATTTACTATCAAGACTCTTGATGGCAGATGACGCAGAGCCCGATACCAACGTCTTTATACTATTGTCGTACAGACATGCAACATGATACCAATGGCGTTGTTCTATTGTGTAGTGCGTTGTACTATACTAAGTGAACGGTAACACTAAATGGAATATATGTGGATATGATCTTGATAACCTTATTGGGTGTCAACCGGGTGACTCACTGTTAACATGTCAAGACTCTAAACTGAGACAATGTTGATACTCCACTGATACTCAATGTATACTCAGAAGGGTTACCCAATTTAAAAAAATAAATAATGTTTGCAGTCTGGTCGATTTAGCCTACAAGTGATTATAATGTCTTGGTGTTTTTCTTACATTTGTGTGGGAATTCAGTGATGAGATAAACTTGACACGGTTCTTTCGGTCTAGTGTTTAAATCAGAAGTAATGTTTTCCAGGAGGTCAGCAAGCTCCCCAAGGCCTTGGATAGGATCCGTAGTATCTACCACCTCACTGCCCGAAAGTACCGGATGGACACGGAGAGAACCATCGTCAAGCACAAGATGAACGCCTCCACCAACAGCGGCTTCTCGGTCCAAGCCACGCCTCGGAAGTCCCGGCCACCGCGAAGGTACCCACACCTCCTCACGGGACGCCCGTGTGGGAGCTTCTCAGACACTTACAGTAGAACGGGGGGTTGGGGGCTGAGCGGGCATCCTACTTCCACCATTGGATGGATTTTTTGAAAAATGCAGGAGGAATGTGAAGTTTTGTGAAGGTTTTGTTATTCTATGAGTCTCAAGGAATGTGACTTTATTGATATTTTTAATTCTGAGACTCAAGGAATGTGATGTTTCTAATAGTTTTCTTTCTATGAGACTCTAGGGAGACTCTTCAGTGCAGACAGGACGTTGTATTCATTGCAAACATTAACCTATTCCTTTTTTATTATTATTTTTTTCCAGATTTGCACCAGACTGGGTTCTTAAAAAGGATAAGCTCAGAGACGTCGTGGACCCACTTGGAGCCATTCAAATGGTAGCGGATACTTTTTCGATTGTGCTGTAAAAAACGTTAACGTTGTAGTGGTTTTCATATTTTGCATTTTTCATGGCATCATTTTTGTATCTGTATTTCCCTTATCTGCTGTGTGTATTTGCAATTTTCAATGTCATGTGTTTCTGTGTATGGAATGTTCCATTGTGAATAAAGTAGACTTTGCCTTTTTCTATCAGTCTTTGGTTTTGTCTTTACTGCCTCATGTTGTCATCCAAAGCAGAATAACAGAAATAAAGACAATTATTAATTTTACTTTACTCATCCATATCATCAACTTGGTTTGGTTAACCCTGTGAACGAGGGACCAGCCTGGTTACCTACAACCTAATGGCAAGTGGGCAACTCCATGGTTCCATTGAAACAGCGCTGCGTCATTTCTATTGAGCCACTGTGGCTGTAACCTTCCTTGCAAACAAACGTTAGTTGTTTGTTGTGAGGACAGAAAATGTCCTCGATACCACTATGTATGAATTTAATATTATGCGCTTGCAACATTTCTTGGCCCACGGCGCACGGCTCTGAAAGAGAAAAAGACAAGGAACCACTAAGTAACTTGGACTAACTTATCAGAGTTGACTGAAATGTTGTGTGCTCTGTCCACATCCCAGTGCTTCTGTTTTACACAAACGTGGTGTGCTGGACTCAGGATGAACAAGCTACAACAAAAGCTGTCTGTGTCAAAATACCAACAGCACTCTTGAAAATTACTGTGTGTCAGACTTACTTAAACATTCAACCTCTCCGGTCCATCTTCCGTTCCAACAGGTAATGATGCCTCCCTGAATTGTATACTTCGCTTGACAACTGTACTGCACTGTTTCCCCGTGCTGGTAGCTGGTCTGATAATCCCCGCTGATGTCTCCATCAAGAACAGGCGGCGGATTCATACACTGTCCACCTTCTATTTAAAGAGAGAGAGTGACAATATAGAATTGGCTTTAGAGTGAGTTGAGGTAATGTCCACAGTATGTCACATATCTTGTGTGTGTCTAGTGATGTTTTATTTGTTATGTTAATACAAAATTTATTTTCCACTTCACTAAGCATTCGTCATGTGTTTGTAGTGGATGTGACAATAGTGACCGCAAATCATAAACATTCAAACCAAGAGACTTCATTGATTGAGCCTTGCTAATGATTGCATGCAGGTGCGCTGTGGTTGGGTTTGGTGCTGTCTCCACAGGTGAATCAAGGAGGGGGTGTGGAAGGATAAAGACGGCGGAGGACTGTTTACTCCCATTACAAAATATATCTAGAAATAACTAGAACGTTTCTCAAAAACTAAAACACCCATCCCAAACTAGGGGGATCTATTAGATCTATTAGTTTGCTCCTTACTTAAGGATAAGGTTTAGGATGCCAGGTAAATATATTTTTTGGCTGTATATTTCATTCATTTTTTTTGGTGTACTTATATTTAAAAATGACCTACATTCTTGGGGTGGTTAAAAAACGTAACATCAGCAACAGCAATCTCATACAGGCTATTGGGAGTGGCCTGAGAGGGTTCCATGTATACATACAAACAAATAAAAAACACCCATGGAAATACCTTTACAGAGTTGTTTGGGTGTCCATCCTACTTGTGTGCATGTAGCATATCCATCGCCTGTTTTTGTGTAGCCGTCTATACATGAGTATGGTACTCTGTATCTAACTGATGTACTCGGAAGCACTTGGGTCAAACTAGGGTCGGATAGACTCTCACATGTGGTCGCTGAAAAAAAAGCAGAATTGTGTGTGTGTGTGTAGGAGCCGAGAGAGGTTCATGGTACATGGTTGTCAATATAGATCCCCACAGACATTGTCCTCTCTAAACGAATGCATGAAGGCCCATGTGAAGTAAATATAATTAATCATTTTAAGATGGCCTGACTGAGCTAATATACATCTCAGAATACAGAAAAACGTTCTGCCACGATCAAAACTTAAGTAAAGTTTAGTAAGTTTACCACCAATCAAATTGTCTAATGTTGTCAATATAACCACATTTAACTAATGGTAATATAGGAAAAAGGAAGGTTCCCCTCTGCACCGGCCGGTGCATTTTAGTCTAACTTAACGTGAATCACATAACTTTATTTTAAAGACACAGGGATAACTACAGGGATTTAGAGTATGGCATTCATCAGCGCTACATATAAATAAAAATCCCCTATGAAAATACCTCGACAGAGTGGATTTGGTGACCATCCTGTTTCTGTGCAGTAAGCATGATATTCATTTGGTGTATAGCCTCTGATACAATAGATTCTTGCTGAGCCTCCAATCCCTTTTCTTTGAAGAGGGTATTCTAAATGTTGGTCATTTGGATCCTCACATATGACCTCTGAAAAAAAGAAGCAGAATTATGTGTGTTTGTGTGAAAACAAAGTCGTTTTTGAGTACAATCATACTATAAATGATATATTGTCTGTATTATTTGTAACTGTGTGCTGCTGTTTTGTCTTTTATTGTAACAAGTGTCAGTGTGCTGTTCAGAGCTCTTATGTGTGCTTTGCCTCTATGAGACCGATATGACTAAAGGTCAAATAGCAACTACACCAATGCTATCCAAGCCTGAAGGATGGAGTAATGGTTGGGTGGTTACCACAGCGGCCGCCCCCCTCTGCTTTCCAAACTCTGAACTCTGCTGACAATATTCACCATCAATGTCTTCAACGGCCTTGCACATAACTCTCTACCTCTACCTATAGTTTACATATTTATTGTTTACATACCTGTATGATAGTCATGTAGATTTTTCTGTACTTACCGTATATATATTAATCTTCAACTGTTGATATAACTACACACCCCTGCTTGCTACCTGCTGTATATACATGTATATACATACGTATCTTGTTGATACAACTGCATACCCCTGCTCTCTACCTGTTTATACTTTTGTATATATATACCTATAATTCTGCACATATCTCATACCTACTCTATAAGTTATTTTATACCTGTTTTTAATAATTCTAAGTTTTTACATTTGATTTAACCACTGTACATTATATATTACCATGCACTTCATTCGCACTCTGGTTAGATGCCAAATTATCTTCGCTGTACTGTACTTGTGCTGTGCAATGACAATACATTTTAATCTAATCTAATCTAATCTAAATGTAGCAGGACAACAATCCCAAGCACATTTGTAAATCTATAACTAAAAGGCTGAAATAGAAGACAATCAGAGTTTTGTATTGTTGTGCTTATTTAGAAGTACAGAACTTGTTAAGCCAATCCAAACTTTATTTGTGGAATAAATACATGGAGATAATGTTGCCTACCTTGGCATCTAGTCTCAGTTGTATCCCACTGCCCATTCTCTGTACAAATAATGTTTTTCCGGGTACGTTTATCAGAAAAGGAAAACCAGTAGCCTCGGGTGCATTCCACGACAGTGCTTACTCCAGGTAAAAATATGTTTTGACTTGAGTCAGGATAAGTGGTTCCTGTCACTTGCCTGGACAGCCTACATGTGATTCCTGGAAAGGAATTACAAATGACAAATTAGTACAAATTAATATTACAATTACCCAGAAAGCAATAGCAGTAATTTTGATGGCTAAACTAGATGAAACCCTGAATTAGACGGCTACACTGTAGCCCACTTATTGTCAAAAAATTGGTTAAAAGTAAGTAATTGTTTTTGGTTTGTGTGTGTTTTATTAGTCACATACATGTAAACACACACAGAATGTTGTTTCTCTGCATTTAACTCATCCTAGTATTAGGAGCAGTCGGCAGCTATTTATATATGCAGCGCCCAGGGAGCAGTGTATGTGTCTGGTGCCTTGCTTTAGGGCACCTTGGCAGTGCCCAGGTGTTTTGGGGACTTGAACCGGCGATTGTGCTGTTTGATAGTTTGATGTTGTTTGATGTGCTGTTTGATAGCAATTCGATTTGAAGTTAAACTATTCAAGTTGCTGTAGGAAAGATTTAACAGCTTATAATTGGAACTAGTCTGGCCCAAGCCTCTTTAGGCTTATGTAAGTTGTCAAAAGGCTGCGCTATTGTTTTTAACGTTGCTTAGTTTGAGAACCACTGCTCTCCTGTACACACACCGTACCACACGTACAAGCCACTAGAGATTGCAAGTGAGAAAACATACTCAGTTAAAATGCAACTAAATAACCAATATGCATATAATGACACTGTTCACTATTGTGTGTCACAGTTGCATTGCGCTGCACCTGTCACGGGCGATTCACTCGGCCCAGGAACCATATCCACCTCATCTCCATCACCTACATGAAGAATACAGGATATTATTATACTTGAATTACCATTAAGTTTGCTCATTCAGTTTCAGACATACAGATGGACTAGAAACCTTATATTGCATCTGTTTACTCTCATTACAAAATATATCTAGAAATAACTAGAACGTTTCTCAAAAATTAAAACACAGATCCCAAACTAGGGGGATCTATTAGATCTATTAGTTTGCTCCTTACTTAAGGATGAGGTTTAGGATGCCAGGTAAATATATTGCTTGGCTGTATATTTCATTCATTTTTTTTGGTGTACTTATATTTAAAAATGACCTACATTCTTGGGGTGGTTAAAAAACGTAACATCAGCAACAGCAATCTCATACAGGCTATTGGGAGTGGCCTGAGAGGTTTCCATGTATACATACAAACAAATAAAAAATACCCATGGAAATACCTTTACAGAGTTGTTTGGGTGTCCATCCTTCTTGTGTGCATGTAGCATATCCATCGCCTGTTTTTGTGTAGCCGTCGATACATGAGTATGCTACTCTGTATCTAACTGATGTGCTCGGAAGCGCTTGGGTCAAACTAGGGTCGGATAGACTCTCACATGTGGTCGCTGAAAAAAAAGCAGAATTGTGTGTGTTTGTGTTGGAGCCGAGAGAGGTTCATGGTACATGGTTCTCAATATAGATCCCCACAGACATTATCCTCTCTAAACGAATGCATGAAGGCCCATGTGAAGTTAATATAATTAATCATTTTAAGATGGCCTGACTGAGCTAATATACATCTCAGAATACAGAAAAACGTTCTGCCACGATCAAAACTTAAGTAAAGTTGAGTAAGTTTACCACCAATCAAATTGTCTAATGTTGTCAATATAACCACATTTAACTAATGGTAATATAGGAAAAAGGAAGGTTCCCCTCTGCACCGGCAGGTGCATTTTAGTCTAACTTAACGTGAATCACATAACTTTATTTTAAAGACACAGGGATAACTACAGGGATTTAGAGTATGGCATTCATCAGCGCTACATATAAATAAAAATCCCCTATGAAAATACCTAGACAGAGTGGATTTGGTGACCATCCTGTTTCTGTGCAGTAAGCATTATATTCATTTGGTGTATAGCCTCTGATACAATAGATTCTTGCTGAGCCTCCAATCCTTTTGCTTTGAAGACGGTATTCTAAATGTGGGTCATTTGGATCCTCACATATGACCTCTGAAAAAAAGAAGCAGAATTATGTGTGTTTGTGTGAAAACAAAGTAGTTTTTGAGTAGAATTTGAGAACAATCATACTATAAATTATATATTGTCTGTATTATTTGTAACTGTGTCATACCTATCTAATCTAATCTAATCTAAATGTAGCAGGACAACAATCCCAAGCACATTTGTAAATCTACAACTAAAAGGCTGAAATAGAAGACAATCAGGGTTTTGTATTGTTGTGCTTATTTAGAAGTACAGAACTTGTTAAGCCAATCCAAACTGTATTTGTGGAATAAATACATGGAGATAATGTTGCCTACCTTGGCATGTCTCAGTTGTATCCCACTGCCCATTCTCTTTACAAATAATGTTTTTCCGGGTACGTTTATCAGAAAAGGAAAACCAGTAGCCTCGGGTGCATTCCACGACAGTGCTTACTCCAGGTAAAAATATGTTTTGACTTGAGTCATGATAAGTGGTTCCAGTCACTTGCCTGGACAGCGTACATGTGATTCCTGGAAAGGAATTACAAATGACAAATTAGTACAATTACCCAGAAAGCAATAGCAGTCATTTTGATGGCTAAACTAGATGAATCCCTGAATTAGACGGCTACACTGTAGCCCACTTATTGTCAAAAAATGTGTTAAAAGTAAGTAATTGTTTTTGGTTTGTGTGTGTTTTATTAGTCACATACATGTAAACACACACAGAATGTTGTTTCTCTGCATTTAACTCATCCTAGTATTAGGAGCAGTCGGCAGCTATTTATATATGCAGCGCCCAGGGAGCAGTGTATGGGTCTGGTGCCTTGCTTTAGGGCACCTTGGCAGTGCCCAGGTGTTTCGGGGACTTGAACCGGCGATTGTGCTGTTTGATAGTTTGATGTTGTTTGATGTGCTGTTTGATAGCAATTAGATTCAAAGTTAAACTATTCAAGTTGCTGTAGGAAAGATTTAACAGCTTCTAATTGACTTTAGTGCAAGTTGTTATAAATGCCAAAAGCCATCCGTCAGCTATTGGTGGGTGAAATGCTCTGTGATAATACAGTATGTGTTCAGGTTACTGCGCCTGTCTGTGTATGAGACTATTTAGATATTTTACAACCCTTAAATCTTACAGATACAGCAGGTTTAAACGGTTATGGAATTTCTCATAATAATGACATTTTTTTAAATGTCATTATTATGAGATATGTGGAACACTCACTTTCACACATAGGCGTTCGGCTCCATTCAGCTCTGTTGTTTATCTTTTTGCACTGTGGTCGTCCATTATTTTGAGGTGAATATCCAGCGTTGCATTCGAAATGCAGATACTGACCTTCTGCATACTCGTTATTGTCCACTTTACCGTTGTGGATCATAGGCGCTTTACATTTCACTACTGTGAACCATCACATGCACACAAACATTGTTTTATTCCTGACGTTGTATTGGTAGTTTTATGCACAGAATTGATCAACAACAACAAATGAGAACACTGGTTACTACACTGGTTACTATACCATCGCATCGTGGTGGCTGGGCATTCCAGTTGCCATCTGCTTCACAACGAATGTATGATGGCCCATAGAGAACCAACAAGTTGGTTCTGCAGCCAAACTGAAGCACACTCATGTAGGACGTCTGTGAGGAGTCGCCTGTTACTTGAACATCGTCACCAACTGTAATTGGTGGACACTTGACGGCTGGAAAAGGATGAGAATATTAATAAAATACATGACAATGTGTTTGATTATTATAACCACAGAATAAATATATATAATATATATAATAAATTGATGCACTGAGCTAGGCAGAGACACGTGTTTATATGATATTTAATGGATTCTTTATTTGCCAAAACTTAGCATTCCATAATGTGACATAGCTGCCTCTGACTGAAATACACTGAGCTAAGATACCTAAGATACACTGACCAGGACAGAGACTTTCCCTCTTACATGTGTCAACAACTGAAAGCCTCTTATAAGGATTCAAGGGCTGAATCATTTGTTTGTCTGAAGATATTACCAATTTGTAGTATTGCAACATAAAAAATATATACTCCAAATAATATAAATCACTTGGTAGTACAAAGAAAAGCTTATATTCACATATAGCACCAGCGACTTTGGTCCATTGGCCACCACTGCATTCTATTTTGAAGAAACCAGCATACCCGATTTTGCAGGGAACAACCACCTGGCTGTCATCAGAATGTGTTGGCTCCAGGTCAGTGGTGTCAAACAGGGGATATATTTAAAAATTGCTGATGCTACACTATATATGGGAAGTAAAGGTTAGTAAGCGTAGGTTGTTATCATTAATTATCATTATCAACTATTTCATTAGAAGGCCATGGATTGTCCTCTGTTTGTGATAAGGCCATACTATACAGACCTTGGTTGGGTGAATTTAGCTTTTTGAATTTCACGTGGTGCACTACATTAGCCTGTGTAGAGCCTGCAGCATAATTAACTTCATGTAGGCTTTTGAAGCTTTTGATATTTACAAAAATGCTTGTCATGCACATAACCTTAACAATTTGTTTGCTCCAGTTTGACAAACAGGTGAACTTTTGACCATATTCTTCTGACATAAACCTAATCTCATATAATATTAATTTACAATTGACCCCACAGAGGAGTACATTTTTGCAGAAGCAAAGACAGCTCAGCAGTAAATCGTATGTTTTATGAAAATGATTTATCAGAACTATTAACTATCCCTAAACATGGTATAATTTAGACATTTATTAAAAATCTTAATATGTTCATCCATATACCGAAAAGGGACTCAAACACTTATATAATTATTATAATCATTGTAATTTTGACCGTGTTGTTGCCAAATAGTTTAAATATCATATGTGTTATCTATGTATTTATCAAGCCTCTCTGACTACCACAATATCACAGAAACAATGAGACACAACTAACTAAGCTATCTGTGAACTGTGAAAGTTTTCTTTGAAAGTGTTCTTACCTTGGACTGTCACTACCGTAAATGAGTACATCCACAGTAAGAGAACACACCTTCTACTTAATGCATGCATGTTATCGGCATTCACAAAACAACTAAGAAACACCAAGACCAGTACAATCTAGAGGAGGGAAGCCCACGTCTGTTCCTCTCAAAATGATGTCTGAGGACCATGCCGAGGTGGTGATGGAGGTGTGTGTGTGTGTGTGTGGGGGGGGGGGGGGGGGGAGTCCTGCTTCCAGTAAAGCCAGAGAGGCTAGATAAAGATCAAATATATTTATAACTATTTTGCACAATTGTTAATTATAGGCAATTGAGTCTCTTTCCTTGAAGGTAGTGTTTTTATTCTAATTGTTTTTATGACATCTACTTAAAGTACCTATATTGTCATTGACCTTTCTGTAAATTATTCTGTATTTTCCGAAAGAAGCATGCCTTTTCCTGTAAATGGCCATGTTTTTGTGTTTAATCTCTAGGTAATTATTTACACCGATCAATTCAGCAAACAGGCTGGCTCTTTCAATGCTAGAGATATTTGGAAATCAGGACCAAGACATGAAGCCCAGAAAGAGCGTCTCAACATCTTCTAGAAAACTGTTGATACATGAAACTGTGTGGGCATCCATGTGTAGATGAGAATCGGACGAGTTTCAGTTTTGCTCCAACCAGCCTATTATTCACTCCTGATAATAATACACATCTAATAATCTCAAAGCCTCATTCTCCCACCAACATATTCCAACACTGAGAAAGGTTACAGAAGACTACTCAACTATATCACATAAAGAATCAAAGTCACACACAAACACATATTAAACAGTGTAAAATAAAAATAGAATATAGGCACATAATGGCAAGTGGAATTTACTTGGCTACACATGACAATGCAGTGTGTGGGTGGTGTTAGAAGGGGGGGGGGTGAACTGTCTTCCCTTCACAAACAAGCAACGAGTTACAGATTATTCGATCAGAGACTATATTCATGTCTTTTAGAAAAGCCAAATTAGATTCAAGTGTATTGTCATTGCACTGCACAAGTACAGTTTAAATTTCCAGGTTAAAAGACAGTCTACTAGATATTAAATTGAATATGAGCATAATAATAGGTATATATATATATATATATACAGGTAAGTGAGTATTTAACAGGTAGTGATCAGGGGTATGCAGTTATTGAAAGCAGGATAAATATATATAAATGTAAATGTATATACAAGTGAGCATATATAAATGTATGGCATATATAAAGGTATATACAGGAGCAGAGATATGAAGTTCTATCAACTGTTTGAGATTTAAATATATATGGCAGGTACAGTAAACAGGTTTATTATTAATAAATATGTATATATGTATATATATGTATATATGACTATAGAGAGGTAGGTAGTTGTGATACCGTTTTACAGTTTTTTAAATTTTAAATGTAATTTTTTTACAGTGTACAGGGTATGCAGTTGTATCAACAAGATACATATACATGTATATACAGCAGTTAGTGAGCAGGGGTGTGTAGTTATATCAACAGTTGAAGATTAATATATATAAACAGTAAATGTGTGGTTCAGAGTTCAGAGGGGGGGGGGGAACTGTCATCTGGGTACAGAGTTCAGAGAGATGACAGCTGAGGGGAAGACGCTGTTTCTGAGCCTGGTTGACTTGGACATTTTTTTTGTGCCTTCCTCAGACACCATTTGTGGTGGGTAGTCTTTATTGCAGGGAGTATACTTTCAATGGCACACCGGTAGAAGTTCACCAGAATCTGAGGGGACAGGTGGGCTTTACTCAGTCTACTCAGAAAGAGGAGATGCTGGTGAGCATTCCTGACCAGTGAAACAGTGTAGAGGGTCCAAGAGAGGTCCTTGGAGATGTGTACCCCCAGGAATTTGAAGCTGGAGACACGCTCGACCTCCGCCCCATTGATGAGGATGGGGCGTATGCGCCAGCTCTGGTCTTTCTGAAGTCCACGATGAGCTCCTTGGTCTTCTTAGTGTTGAGGACCAGGTTGTTGTCAGTGCACCACACCACCAGATGCTGGACCCATCATTGTTTTTGATGAGGCCCACCACTGTTGTGTCGTCTGCAAACTTGATGTAGAGGAGAGGGCTCAGCACAAAGCCCTGCGGGACGCCGGTGTTCTTGGTTTTCATGAGGTCACCAAGTTTGATGATAAGTTTGGAGGGGATGATGGTGTTGAATGCTGAGCTGAAGATGATGAGCAGCATTCTCACTTGGGTGTTGCTCTCATCCAGGTGAGAGAGTAGAGTGAAGGGCTGAGGAGATGGCGTCCTCTGTGCTCCTGTTCTCACGGTAGGCTAATTGGTGTTTATCCAGTGAGGGTGAAAGGCCAGATCTGAGGTGACTCAGGACCAGCCTCTCGAAGCACTTCATGATGATGGGGGTGAGTGCAACAGGGCAAAGGTTGTTGAGGCTCACTGCAGAGGAGTTTTTTGGCACTAGCACAATGGAAGTGGTTTTAAAGCACGCTGGGACAACTGCTTGAGCTAGTGACATGTGACAATGTCAGTAAGGACCTCGGTCAGCTGCTCAACGCAGTTCCTGAGCACGCGACCGGGGATGCCATCAGGACCAGCTGCCTTTTGCGCATTAGTTCTGCTCAGTGACGCACGCACGTCTGTGGTGGAGAGGGTGAGGGGTTGGTGGTCAGCGGTGAGAGTAGCCCTGGTGGGCAGTTTGTGGTTGTCTCAGTCGATGCGGGCATAAAAATAATTGAGCTCATCAGGGAGGGATATGTCAGTGGTTGGGGGGGAGTTGTTGGAGGGTTATTAGTCCGTAATGGCCTGGATACCCTGCCTCATGCGTCGGGGATCAGAGTTGTTGAAGTGGTCTTCAACCCTACGCTTGTGTTTGAGCTTGGCCAGCTTGACGCCCTTCTTCAGGTTAGCCCTGGCTAAACAGTTGGCCTGTGAATTGCACAACCTAAAAGCAGCATCACATGCCTTAAGGAGTAGGCGGACCTCTCTGTTCATCCACGGCTTCTGGTTGGGGAATGTTGTGATCTGTTTGAGGGTGGTAACAGTGTCAATGCTGGAGTTGATATAATCTAAAACAGAGGAGGTGTAGGATTAGATGTCGGTGTGGGAGTCCAGCGTGGACTGGAAGGCAAACTGACTCCAATACCAGTGTGTTGGAACCGGTTCTGCAACTCAGAGTCTGCTCCCTCAGGCCACACTTTGACTGTCCTAATGGTGGGCTTCACACGCTTGATGAGTGGCGTGTACTTGGGGAGTGACATGATCAATCTGTCCAAGATGGGGGAGGGGGACGGCTTAAGCATCATCATCATCATCAAAGCATCAGCCTTGTTGGTGTAAACATGGTCTCGTGTTCTCTCTCCTCTTGACATGCTGGTGAAATTTGGGGAGCACAGTCTTAAAGTTGGCATGATTGAAATCGCCTGCAATAATATAGGCTGCCTCTTTGTTAATAGCAGAGTAAAGTCTTTCATAGCTAGCTTAGCGTTAGCAACTGGAGGTATGTAAGCCGCAGTTCTAATGCTAGCTGTACTTTCCCTGGTTTGGTAAAAGGGTCTACATTTAGCCATTAGGTATTCCACGTTAGCAGAGCAGTGGCTCTCAATGGTTGTAGTGTCTGTGCACTAAGCCTTGTTAATGATAATGCATAAACCTCCACCCCTGGTTTTACCGGAGCCCTCAGCTGATCTGTCTGCTCTGTAAAGAGTGCCCCGTTAGCTCAATAGCACTGTCGGCGATTCCGCTGTTCAACCATGATTATGTGAAAATCATGACGTTGCAATCCTTAATCCATTTATGGTTGATAATCCGCAGCCGCAGTTCATCAATTTTGTTTGTGGGCGATGTGGGTTAGCTCTTATCTTAGCTCGTAGCCCTCCGCGGCTTCCTCTCCTATGTTTACGTTTTCTCTGCGGGCGATGAGTCCATCAGCCGGCCGTGCTGGTGAGATTTACGGGAGTTTCAGTGTGAAGTTAAAGATCGACTATTAAGTTGCCAGAATGTTGTAATCCATTTCAAAAAGAGTTGTCGGGGGTGTAAGTTATTTAAGCAAAACTGTTCTGTGAACAGACTTGTTAGGTATATTACCGCTAATTTGCACAAATTTATCAGTGACGCGTTGCAGATTGCCATGGGAGTAAAGGGGCTACAGGACTCTTTCAAGCCGTTTGTTGTGCACGTTACGCAAACAAAGGACCTTCTAACATTGGGTCATAGTTATGAGAGTACTGAAAAGTACAAGTCTAGTGACGTGAATGTGGATGAAGAAAACGTGATGAGGACCAGCGGGGCAATGGCGAGGCCACGTGGACGTGGAAGGGGGAAGAAAATAGACTTAGCTGAGGTTGAGTGCTATGAGTGAGGGAAAAAGGGGCATATGGCTCGGACATGCCCTAACTAGTCCCAAGCAATGCGAGAGGAGTGAAAGTAGGATACACAACGCAGAGTAAGAGGGCGAGGCCGATGGCGAGGGCATGACCAGGTAAAGAAAGAGGATAAAGATGCAGAGGAGGAGACCGGTGCATCATTCTGTTTCAAGATAAGTGACTGTCAAACTCAAAGAGGAAAAAAGAAAGGTCTTATGGTCGACTGCCACGACACACATGCGAAATTTAGGAGAGCATTTTGAAGAAGTCGATCATAGGGAAACATGACAAGTCCATCCATAACTGTGAAATATGTACACAGGGCAAACTTACCCGAAGCAGAAACAGACAGGTGGATGCTAAAGGTAAACGGTACTGGAGCTAGTACATACAGACCTAGGTGATCCAATAAAACCAGCAGACAAAGCTGTATATATATATATGTGCAATAGCATTTACAGATGATTATAGCGGTATTTTTTTTCCTATTTTATAAAAAAAAAGAGTGATGCAAAGGCTACAGCAGATAATTCATAGCAGAAACGGCTCCATATAGAAAGATGAAGTGCATAAGTCTGATAACGGGACTGAGTTTACTGGGCATGAGTTCCAATCTTTACTTAGGAGGAATGGGATAAGGCATTAGAAAAGTGCACCCTACTCACCTCACCAGAACGGAACTGCTGAGAGAGGTTGGACATATGCTGTACAGACAGCAGCCCAGATTCCCAAGAGGTGTTACTGTAATCGTCTAAAGCAGAAACCATACTGTCTTTTTACTGGCAAAACACCTAACTTGTCCAACATGAGAATATTTGGCTCTGAATGCTATATGTATAAGCAAGAAAAGAAGAAGTTAGATTGTAGATGTGCGAAGGGGCGGAGACAGGGAAAGTCCTGAAACAGGCTTTATCACCAAGAGTAGCACAGATAGTCAGACTCAGACAGATCATAACATGGAAGACAGCCTCACAACCGGAAGGTTGCTGGTTCTATCCCCCTGCTCCTCCTAGCAAAAACTGTCGCGGTATCCTTGAGCAAGACACCCTAACCCAGGGGTCGGCAAGTAAGTTTGGCCTTGGGCCAATTTTTTTCTGAGCCACTAGATGGCGGGCCAGAACATAATCAAAGGCAAATTTAAGTAATTGATTGTTTAAACATGTGACACGTTCTAATGCTTTGACTTTTTTTCGCTGTGCGATCAGAGGCGAGCGTTGACACGGGGGGCTTGTGGAGCATGCGCACCACCACCCCTCACCCTCCATGATTGTTGTAGTTCTGTATTGTCATCTCTTTATACCCGAGTAGAGAGTGGTCTTCAATACTCATAGCACTTGTTGTAATGTGTTATATAAATGATCCGATACGGTGTCGAGGCTGCAAGTTCAACGTTGCATACTTTAATGAATACAATCCCCTCCATGCGCTCTCCAGGTAACCGCCCCCCTACGGGTGCCCCAGATAAACATAACAGAGTCCCAAGTGCTTATCTAAATACACCACAATGATCAAGCGGATTATGCTTTTTTTCATCAATATTTTCAATGTTTTGACTGTTCTGAATTTCTGAAACTGAATTTGTTTTGTTTAACTTTGTTACTGTTCACATGTTACTGTTCGCATGTGTGGTGCAGTCACAGTCACATATAAGTAAACATTATGTTTGAATGATTTTGTGAGCTGGTGTTATTTTTGTTCAAAGCACCACGCGTTGTTCAGCACCACGCGTTGTCCACCTAAGATTCACTATGAGGGCTTCAGCGTCAGTGCACCCCGCTGCCTGATTGAGACTGTGTGTCATTCACTGTCAACATGGATAAAAGTACAATTAGCATTCTTTATGTGGAGATTCTCGATTCGGACATTATAGCCTGTATGTGCGACTGTCGGTCCGATATTGTAAAAGAAAAAAATCTCAAAATAATATTTTATTTTTATTAAAAAATAATAAAAATAATATAATATAATAATCTTCCGGGCCATATATTATTGCTGGCGGGCCACCAATGGCCCATGGGCCACATGTTGCCGACCTATGCCCTAACCCTAACTGCTCCTGAAGTGCTGGCTGTCTCCTTGCATGGCACGGTGGTGTATGAATGGGTGAATGTGAGGCATGGCTTGTAAAGGGCTTTGGATAAAAGCGCTGTACAAAAGCAGTCCATTACCATTACCAGATAGATAGTATTCAAAGAAATCAGGAAGAGAGTGCACAATGCTATCCCACGAGACAAAGATTATATTAGATTATATTCTAATCGATTGTCAGTGTACAGCACAAGTACAGCATAGCAAAAGGAATTTGGCATCTAACCAGAGAATAAATATATAAAAAAAAAAGTGCATGGTAATTTAAAAGGCTGATTTTAATGATGAAAGTGAAAATGTAGATTGTTTCTACAGAGTTGCTTATTGTGTACCCAAAACATTCAAAGAGGCCATGGACTCAAAGAAGTCAAAAATGTGGGCCGATGCAATGATAGGAGATGAGCTCTTTAACAGAGAATGAGACTTTTATTCTGACCACACTGCCAAAGTACAAGCAAGCAGTGGGAGGTTGTTGGGTATATGCAGTGCAAGTAAACCCAGATGGATCTGAGACTTTTAAAGCCAGATATATAGCAAAAGGGTATTGTCAAGTAGAAGGAATTGACTATAAGGAAACTTTTTTACCAACAGCCAATATTACTTTTGTAGGTACATTAGTGCAGGTCGCAGTACAGGAGGATCTTATCTTACACCAAATCGATGTGAAGTCATGTCAAAAACAGGAGAACACTTCATTCAACAAGTCTTTGTATGGTTCAAAGCAATCTGGGAGAAACTGGAACAAGTTATTGCATGATCACCTTACAGAGAATGGTTTTGTGCAAAAGAATGCCAACCATTGTGGGAGAACGAGTTATTCTGTTGATATGGGTAGATGACCTACTTATAGCGTCCAATAGCAACGGCTCGCTCAGTGATGTAAAAGAGATGTTGAAGATAAGTTTAAGATTAAAGATCTAGGTGAACTATACCACTATAACACACAGGTATTGACTTCACACATATGAGTTGATGTATAATTTTGACAATGAGGGGGAAGTTGTTGATTCAACAGGATACTGAGCGATAGTAGGATGCTTGATATACATTATGACATACTACTAGGCATGATCTAATCTGGATTGTGAGAAAACTGTCACAGCACTTAGCAGAAACAAAGCAGCAGCATTGGGCAACGGTGCAACTGTTAAGGAATCTTATGGGATCGGTCAAGAGCTACATGAAATGTGAAGAAAGCCTAAAGCTTGAGGAATACAGTGATGCCGATTGGGCAGCCGACCAGAAAGATAGGAGAAGCACTACTAGATATTGTTTAAGGTTAACTAAAAATGGTCTAGTTATATCTTGTAAAAGTAGGAAGCAGCCAACAGTGGCGCTATCAACCTGTGAAGACGAGTACATGGCATTAGCAGCTACTACTCAAGAGAGCGTGTAGCTTGTGCAGTTAAGAGGGGTTGACAGTAATTGCCAGCATGTACCAATGAACATTTATGAAGACAACCAGGGAGCAATAGCTCTATTCAAAAACCCTGTATGCAGACAGAGAAGCAAGCATGTAGACATCAAATATCACTACTTTTTACGGTCTGCACATTCAGGTGAAGATATTACGGGTCTCTACCAAGGTCAAGATCAACAAGAGTGGTCATGTCTCTTTTTCAATCCGTCGACAACTAGCTAGCATTGGTGCTAACCACTTTGGTTGACTGTATAAGTGGAGACTGAGTAAAATGTCTCACACAACAAACACAATGGTCTAAACTGGCCTATGTAGTACAGCAAAGTTGGAGGGAAAAAGTTTAAACCCGGAGGTGTATTTATTGTCTCTGGTAGAAACTGAATGGCGAAAGTGAATGGTGAACAAGGGATAGTCCTGATATGAGATGTGAGAAACCACTATGTGTGTGCATTTACTGAACTAACAAAACGATGTGTTAAGCAACTTTTGTGGAATGGAATGGAAATCCAAAAGGGGTTATTGGTAGAGCAACATACAAGAAAATCACCCAATGGGGAAAACAAGGAGTAACACAGAAATTGCCAAAAGAGGACTTATTACAGTTACGGCACTTGTATGCACTGTACTGCACTGCATTCATGATGCTGATGCACTACTGGCGCTTTAAATGCTTTAAAATATTTTTGCACAATTCAAAACATGTACATATCATCCATCAGTCACTTTATTATTTTTTTTGTATAGTATTTTTATAGTATTGTTTGAGAAATTCAAACTGCGGGAGGGAATGGGGAGTAAGCATTCCATTGTTGCAAACAATGGAATGTTTGCAACAATGGGAGCGCAGCGCTGGAGGATAGCAGATGCGTCTCTACGAGCGCCCGCAGTTTATTTAGTTTACTTGTACTTTTACTACTTTTTTTTCCTGCAATTTTTTATATAATATTTTTTTATTATTATATTGTATATATTATATTGTATATGTTATATTGTAATTATATTGTAGGACAATAGCAAGTCACCATGTGTGTTATCACATATGATCGCCAAACACTCAAACATTACGGAACAACACAACGCAACGCAACAAAGCACTGGGACTTACCTGCAGAGATCCGGCTGGACAAAGGAGAGCCACCAAGCCCCGGGGGGCATCAACAAACACGCTCGCAGGAGAGGGTCCCGCGTCGGCCTACCCGGTTAGGACACCGGAGGCGATGGAAACCAGCCCTACCGAGCATTCTCCTCGCCAATGTCCAATCTCTCACAAACAAGTCAGACAAACTTAACTGTCAGATCGCCTCGCAGCGGGACATCAGGGAGTGTGGCGCCGTGATTTTTACGGAGACGTGGCTGACCTCCGTGATTCCCGACGAAGCAGTGCAACCACCGGGATTCTCTTTGTTTCGGACTGACAGAACAGCTGAGTCCACAGGGAAGAACAAAGGTGGGGGTGTATGCTGCTTGGTGAACAACAGCTGGTGTACGGACGTTCAGGTGCTTTCTCAACACTGCTCATATAATCTGGAATTACTGACGTGAAGTGAAGTGTCGTCCTTTTTACTTGCCAAGGGAAATCTCCGCAATTATCATGGTGGCAGATGCGAACATCGCATTGGACAAACTTTACATTGAAGTGAGCAAACTTCAGTATCGCTACCCTGAGGCAGTCCCCATTGTAGTGGGGGACTTTAACCACTGCAATTAAAAAAAAAACAATGCATCTCATGACAGAACAAGACTCTTGATCACTGCTACACCACCATCAGGCACGTCCGTGGTCCTACTTTCCGTTTACAAGCAGAAGTTGAAGACCACGCCCACAGTTATAAAGAACGTGCGGCCCTGGACAGACGATGCCATACTACACCTGCCGGGGGGGGCTAGAAATCATTGACTGGAGTGTATTCAAGACCACTGACCTTGATGTGTATGCAGATCATGTCACAGTAGACATTAACAGGCTAGTGGAGGAATGCACAAGGTCAAGGTCTGCTCATTCCCGAACCGTAAACCATGGATGAATGCTGACATACGGAACAAACTTATGGAACGAGTACCGCTTTCACAACAGGCGATTCTGATCACTATAAGAAGGTCAAGTATGAACTCAGAAAAGCCATCAAGACGGGTATAATGGATTATAAAAACAAATTGTAATCACTGTTCGGGGGCTCTGACACCAGACACATGTGGCAAGGTCTGAGGGTCCTCTCCAAGTACAAGGGGAGCTCAGGGGCAGTCACCAACAACAACCCTAACCTACCTGATGAGCTTAACAAGTTTTTTGCTCGCTTTGAAAGGGACCATGAGCCGACCAACAACTTGAACACCCACCCAGAGGACTACGTTCTACAACTGTCCGAGTCCGAGGACCGCAGAACCTTCAGGAGGGTGAAGGCAGGGAAGGCAGCCAGCCCAGATGGAGTTCCATCCTGCGTCTTCCAAAACCTTCGCCGACCAGCTGGCTCCTGTGTTCACTGACATCGACAATGCATCACTACAACAGTCTGTCGTCCCAGCGTCCCATTGTGCCGTTACCCAAAAAGACCAAGATAACATGCCTCAATGACTATCGTCCAGTGGCTTAAACACCCTTAGCCATGAAGTGCCTGGAGAAACTCGTAATGTCGCATATAAACTGTGCCCTCCCTGAGTCCATAGACCCACTCCAGTTTGCATACAGACCAAACAGGTCTGTATATGACGCCTTTTCACTGGCGCTACATACGGCCCTGCAACACCTAGACAGGAGGGACAGCTCGGCATTCAACACCATCGTTCCCTCCAAGCTGGTCCTGAAACTGAGGGACCTAGGTCTGGGCGCCCCCATCTGTAACTGGATTATGGACTTCCTGACGGGCAGGCCAGTGGTGAAGATTGGGAACAACACCTCATCCACTCTGGTTCTCAACACCGGAGCACCCCAAAGCTGCTGCCTCAGTCCCCGGCTGTACTCTTTGTACACACATGACTGTACTGCCACGCACAGCAATCATTTGATTATCAAGTAGTACAGAGTACAGAGATGAGGTATTCCAGCTGACGCGATGGTGTGAGGACAACAGCCTCGCACTGAATGTCAGCAAGACCAAGGAGCTCATCGTGGACTTCAGGAGCCACCAGGGCACCCACTCCACCATCAGCCTGGACAGGTCACCGGTGGATGTCGTCAGCTGCTTCAGTTTTCTTGGACTAGTGATTTCCGATGACCTGGCGTGGACTCTGCAACACGAAGGTCATGCTGAAGAAGGCACACCAGCGCCTCTATGCTCTGCGGTGCCTCAGAAAAATCGGAATAGGCCAGAGGTGGCTAGTGAACTTCTACCGTGGCACCATAGAGAGCGTCCTGAAGAGTAGCGTCACTGTGTGGTACGGCAACACCACTGCACAGGACGAGAAAGCCATCCAGAGAGTCGTGAGGACGGCAGAGAAAATCATCGGGTGTGCACTTCCATGCAGTAGTCCAAGTACTACGAGGTTTAAGGATAGTTTTTATCCACAGGCAGTGCGCCTACTTAACTACTAGGTGTGCACTGTACTGCACTGTATTCATGATGCTTCTGCACTACTGGCACTTTAAATGCTTCAAAAGATCTTTGTAAAAAAACTAAATGTGCATTTAAGTCACTTTGCTGCTCTTTTTTTCTTTATTTTTATTGGATATATTCTTTTTATTTGTATTTGTTTTGGAGATTTATACTGCGGGAGAGAATGAGGAGTAAGCATTCCTATGTACTTGTTACAAATGGCAAATAAAAAATCTTGTATCTTGTATCTTGTAAATGGCCAATTAAAACCTTGTAACTTGTAAGAGTATCCACAGAATAATAGGCTAAAGAGTTTCACAGTTGTATCAACTGGAAAGTTCAGGCAATGAATCTCAAGGAGAGCCAAGTATAAGAAGGAAGCTGATTGTGATAGGAAACAGGTGAGCTGAATGAGATCACGCACTTCTGTGACAGTGTCCTCCTAGGTGCAGTAACCTCAGGTGGACACCAGATGGAGTTAGAGGAGTGTGGCTGGAGAGGAGAGTGTGTGATGATGAAATCACAATAGTGGTTCCTTTTTTGAACATATCATTGTCCCTGTATTGAATCTGCCTTGTACTGTAACGTCATGTTTAGTCCATGTTTAGTTCATGTTTGTATTGAAGGTAAGCCTAATTGTTTGATTTGGGATGTTGAGTGATGGGGGTAAGAGTGTGAGCCAAGACCAACTTGTCCCATCTGACCACACATACAAATCAAACACTATCACATGTTTTAAGTAAATGTTATATAATCACAAAGTTAACTACTCAAACAACTATGTTAAGCTTTATTCCTACTCAAGACCACTATAACAACGAAACCAACCCTTGTAAACCCTTCTGGTTATAAACATAGTTATAAACATAAATAAAATGTAACCAATTCATTAATATATGCGTAATTGTAATGTATGTATGTAATGTATGTATTTACTATGTCTGAGTACCAACAGGTGGTGTTGTTGAGGTAGTTTATCATCAAGGGTAGCGAACTCTTATAGTACTGGACATTTCTGTGATATGATTGGTTATTGGTAAGATTATTATCCGATGTTATTGTAACCTAAACAACCTTTGACTGTGCAAGGCTCCATTTAATTTGAAAAAGATATATCAACACAAAAAATACCCTAAAATGGCTGCTGCTACAGGTTATCAGATATCAGTCTAAACCAAACCAAGTCTTCCCCCAGCGCTTTGCCTATTTTTTCCTCCAGCCTCTCCTCGCCTCCAGCTGGTTCCCCACTGTCACCCGTTTGCTCCAAAACAAGTGAAGCGTTACCAGACGCGTCCAACCCAGCCAGATCACCAGCAGCAGCAGCAGCCACTTCATCACCGTCTCCGCCGCCAGCATCCCTGTCTCAGGAGGTCTTGATGTTTCCTGTGCACACCAAGGCCAAGATGGATTTGGCAAAGAGCAAGAAGAGGAAGAGCGACGAGTGTCAAGAGAAGCAGAGTCATCGTTTGCACGTGAGAAAAAACGCGCTGTGGAGAGGCCACAACGGCACCATCAGGTGAGGCGCTGGTGGTCTACTTTGAAATGTGTCACTAAACGTGTTGCCGCCCCTCTTCTTAAGGGCCCAGAGCTTCTAAATATACACCAAGGTTCTTGTGTAACCAACAAAGGTTTTTGCACATCTGGAAATATGATATCATCTCAGACTTAGTGAA
This sequence comes from Muraenolepis orangiensis, assembly GCA_027704905.1. Taxonomy (NCBI): domain Eukaryota; kingdom Metazoa; phylum Chordata; class Actinopteri; order Gadiformes; family Muraenolepididae; genus Muraenolepis; species Muraenolepis orangiensis. The sequence continues at coordinate 19,339,492 of CM051004.1, forward strand.
ATTAGTAATTGAACAAATATTTTGTGGATGCTGGCTGTTTCATTTATAATTTAACAAATAGTTTTGTGGATGCTAGCTTTTTCATTAATATGTATTGTTTTTTTATTTCTTCTTTATTTTTAGGTTCAGTCCGCTCTACTCTAGCATCGTCAATGAAGATGGCAAGAGCAGCGGCTCCTGCAACCAGTCAGTCAACCTTTCAAGGTACATAACCCTTTTTATATTTGCCTATATTGGGGAGGTTCACAAATTGTAGTGGTTATTTAGGTATTTAAATTATTATAGTTTATTTATTTTATTGGGCGGCAGTAGCTCAGGAGGTCGTCTCACAACCGGAAGGTTGCTGGTTTAGATCCCCCGGCTCCTCCTACCAAAAACGATCGGTGTCCCTTTGCAAGACACCCTAAATGCTCCCACCGGCTGGCAGGCAGTCAAAATTATAATATGTATCTTATGTATTTTACTATTGTGTCGCCACAGCAAGGTGCTGTCATTAGTTTAGTCGATAGCTATATAGTGTGAAAATGTGAAGATATCATCTCTAACCAAGGTCAGTAAAGCTGTGATTTATTTTGTACTTCTTCCTATGCTGTACTGTCCAGTGAATGCATTTAGTCAATCCTTCTGGTCAGGTGCCCGGTTTCTGAAGGCATTTGGAGCACTAGCCATGAGGACTGCAAAGAGTGTTGCTGTGGCTCAGGCAAAATTGACCTTCATTTAGCCAGCTCAAACAGGTATTGACGAGAAGCATAAGGACTCTTGCCATGTGGTTGTGAAATGTATATCCAAATCTTCTTTTGCTTCATCATCATCAAGATTCAAGATATTTTGATATGCCATAAGTACAATGGAATGCCTACTCCCATTTCTTCCCGCAGTATTAATTATACACAATACTATGCTATAAACAATGCTATAAACAACACTATATACATATATATACTACCTACTATATACTATAATCAACAGTATATAATATAATGTATTCTATATGCTATACTTTTATTATATATAATATTATTTCAGTGCGGTGTATAAAGAACAATAAATAAGTAAAGTGACGAACAATGAAACGAACAATAAAGTGACGAGAGGTGGATTGAGAAGCAGGAGAGTGGCTTCACTTGCTGGATCAACTACATCCTTACCCCGGACGACTTTAGAGTCAACCTGGAAGTCACTAAAGGTGGGCATGTTTCCTGTGAATGAAGATCACCACAGCTTTTTTTTTATACCCCATGGGAAGAGACTGATCTTCTGCTGATCCACATGATGGGTATGTGGTTATTGAAGTACATCTTTCTTCCCCACAATCCAGTGAATGCTTTATCTATTGCCATGGGGAGCGAGGAAAAGTACAGTGTCCCCAAAGCGCCTACTAAAGAAGAGCTGTCCTTCAGCACATATACCGCCCGCCGCAGGTTAAACCGCCTACGACGTCCGCCTGCCAGCTGTTCACCTACGAGGTCATGGTGAAGGCAATCCAGAGGCTGGAGTTGGAGGTGGAAGCTAAGAGACTGCTGGTCCGCAAAGATCGCCATCTTTGGAAGGACAAAAGTAGGATATGTGGCAGGTAGAGCCTGGCGCTGCTGCTTAAACAGCTATCTTTGAAAGGGCATGAATCACGCTCTTTTTGGATGTTTGAAATGTCTATTTTTAACCGTAACCTCATGGCTAATTATTCTCTTGCATTTGTGCAATCCTAGCGATGACACAAATGTAAGGGATACCACTCTGCAGGGTTTCCCACAGTGTGTAGTCAAGATGGAAGACAGCCTCAATAAACAGTTTTGTTCTTTTGTAACACTGAAAGGCAGAAGAAAAAATGACAACATGCAAAGGACAATTTGTGTTGCTCTGTTTATGCGTCTAATTAATAAGCGGGACTCCCATCGTGCCTTGTTTGTCTCCATTAGGGGAACGGCAGAAAGTCCTCAACTGGCTGCTTTCCTACAACCCCCTGTGGTTACGCATCGGACTGGAGGTTTGTGTTCTTGAGCTTTTTATATTAAACATTCTTTTGTTTTTTGTCTCAATTTAATTTAATTTTATCCAGACAATCTACTGATCCCGCTGGAAAGCAACAGCGACCTCTTGGGTCTGGCTATGTTCATCCTGACAAGGTTGCTGTGGAATCCTGACATTGCCATCGAATTCAGACACGGCAAAGTGCCTCACCTGTACAAAGACGTGAGTTGCGGTGAAGTTTGGATCGGCTGTGCTTTGCGCTGTGGTCTTGGGGGCAGTACTCTTGCCGTCGTTCTGAGCTGCCTTGTCTCTGCGAGAATGTGATGGTGGACCCACCAAAGGATGAGTTGTATAGTTGGGGTGAAGGACTGTCTTTTTAAGATGCCCTTCACTTCCACTTGAGTGGATTTGCAATGAATGAGTTTGTAGAATGAAGAATCTGCTTTTCACTTGAACGTAGCAAGATTATATCTGAAATGTGACCCCTCCAGGGCAACGTTAAGCTGTAGAGTACAGTACACAGACAAGAGGTGGGCCCTGCTGATGGCCATTTTCCCGTTGTATTTCCTGGATCAGGCCATGAGGAGGCGCTGTCTCGCTTCACTCTGAAGAAGCTCCTCCTGTTTGTGAGTTTCCTGGACAAGGCCAAAGAGTCCCGTCTAATAGAGCACGACCCGTGTTTGTTCTGCATGGATGCAGAGTTCAAGGTAAGCCTGTCCACCGGCGCACCAGTGAGCAAACATGTTATTTAAACCAATGCAAATATTTTCCTTTTAGCTCCTCTGGACCCCATTGGTGGAAGCTGCTGTGTTCCAAACGAGGGAGTCAGTCCTCAGTCCTTCTTGTTAGGTTCCCGGATGAACATTCACCCTTATCTGCTTTGTCAATACAAACGGTGCCCTCATTAAAGGGTGGTGACGGGAAGATGACCAGCAATGAGGAAATCAAAACCAACCAATCAGGGAGAGGGATGTTAATGGAACACGCGCACCCATAACCATCTCCTCAATTACAGACCTGAGACAAACTCTTAGACACATTTCAACAAAAGTTGTGTTTGACAATTGTTAATTATATACTATACATATACCATATACTAAAACATACAAACAAAAGGTATGTAATGGCATAGATGCATTACCGCTTAAATAACATTTTTTGAATGATAATATCATATAATATAAAGTGGCATATCTGATGACAACCCCAAACCCATCCTGATCCCAAGCATGTCAATGGTTAATTGAGTCATGTAATAAGTCTTTCCCTTCCTTTTACAGACTAGTAAGGACCTGCTGCTGGCCTTCTCCAGGGACTTCCTGAGTGGTGAGGGCATCCTCCCTCGACACATGGGTTACCTGGGCCTACCGGTGTCCCACGTGCAGACGCCTCTCGATGAGTTCAACTTCGGCGTCAAGAATCTGGCTGTTGACCTGAAATGTGGGATCCGTCTCGTGTGAGTGAACTGTGCCCTCTGCTTCTATTCAAAAGTGTGGCGACATTCTCACTACTGATAAATGGAAGGGAAACCTGAGCATTTAAAAAGAGTTCCTATTCTTTATCGATAATATGTGGGTCACACAGATTAGCCTCAAAAGCGAAGAAAGAGAAGGGCACACATTTTAAAAAGTTCATCATTCTATTGTGAACGGCTTCAATTTATTCAAGATTCCAGATGTTTTTTCATTTTCCATGCAATAAAAATACTATAAACATTATATACTACCAACGATCTGCTATACAATAAACAACCCTAAATATTATGAACAACACTGTACTATAAACTGCAGGAGCTCGTAGACGCGTCCGCTCTCCTCCAGCGCAGCGCTCATCTGTTTCCACCTTTTCTCGCCCGTCCTCGCAATTAGGCGATTGTTTTTTCACAATCAAAATGTCTGTTTAGGCAGGTGGGTGAGTAAAAAAAAAAGTGAAAATAAACCAAACCGTATTCCCTCTGACGTGCTGCAGGTGTAACTTCAAACACAAAGTTCTCCTACAACGTGTATTTCTGTGTCTGCATTAATGAGCTGTATCATTTGTATTGAGTAATGCTTCTACCTGCAGGCGTGTGATGGAGCTCTTCCTTCAGGACTGGAGTCTGTCCCGCAGGCTGCATCTGCCTGCCATCAGTCGCCTGCAGAAGGTCCACAACGTGGACATCGCTTTCCAGGTGCTCAAAGACAAGGGCGTCGACCTCCGAGATGAGCACGGTAAGCACCACTTTTGTCTCAACACCAGCCATCCAGCTAAAGTCCACCTTTTTTTATGCTTAATTGGAAGCAAATATGGGTGGCAGTTGGAGTGACCAACATTGAGCTTTGATAGACTTAGAAGGATGTATGTTTCAAAAGACCGTTTAAAAAATGTGTGACACGCCTCCTTTTCCCAGGCACAACCACCGACTCCAGAGACATTGTGGATGGACACAGAGAAAAGACTCTGAGCCTTCTGTGGAAAATCATCTTTGCATTCCAGGTGAGTGCCATGTTCCCTAACATGGCCAATACACCTTACCCCCCCCCCTCCTTCTTTCCTCTTAATGTGGAAGTGATTTTGGATGAGGACCAGCTGCGTGAGGAGATTCTTCTAAAGAGAACTCTGAGGACCAAGACCACAAATAAGAAGAGCCACTATCACCCTGCAAGCTGCCTTCCGTGGAATGAAAACAGGCTCTCCACCATCATCATCCAGAGATACTACAGGTCTTGTGTTCTTCAGAGGGCTGACAGAGGACACTTCCTCAAGGTCAAACGATCCCCCATAGTTCTCCAATCTGCTTTCAGAGGTCATTGTGTAAGAAATTACATTTCCAGGATGCAAAAAGCTGTGACCATCATTCAGACAAACTACAGAAGGTGCAAACAGCAGTCATACTTCAGAAGATGGCGCTGTGCAGCCTTGGTTGTACAGCAGAGGTTTAGGGCCCAAAGACTCCAACGTTTGGAGGAGAAGAACTATCAACGGATAAGACCAGCCACAATAACCCTTCAAGCTGCCTTCCATGGAATGAAAACATGGCAGACTGTGAGACGAATGCACTTAGCTGCCAGTGCTATCCAGAGGGGTTACAGAGCCCACTGTGAACGCAAGCATTATCTTGCCCTGAAGTCTTCAGCCCTCATGCTTCAGCGACGGTTCAGAGCCAATTTTGCTGGGCTGACAGAGGACACTTCCTCAAGGTCAAATGATCTGCCATAGTCCTACAAGCTGCTTTCAGAGGGCATCTCATACAAAGATCCATCAGTGAGCAGAATCATGCTGCCCTCTTGATCTAGTCCCACTGGCGGAGCTTGGTCCAGAGACTCGCTTACCAGCGTCTGAGGGAAGTGGCCATAACTCTGCAGAGGATCTTGCGGTCGGTTTTGCTCGCCAGGGCAGCAAAGTCACACTACACCCGCAAGAGACGAGCTGCCGTGACAATTCAGGCGCACTTCCGAGGCTGGATCGCAAGGCGGAATGTACGGTCCCCTAGCTCAATTTTTTTTTCCACGTGAAACAGAAATCAGTCGACTCATTTAAATGACTCTACTATATGTGTACCCATTGGCACAAGTGCATAGAATCCACTGTTCAGTCCAGTCATTGTAAGCATTAGGAGTAAAACATTTGATGGGAGTGTAAAGGGCATGTCTAATGGAAGTGAGTCTCATGTGTTGAAATGTTGCTGTGCTACAGTTTCTGGAGGCCGCCATGGCAGAGAAAAGATTGCGGTTTTGTGCCACAGTGTTCCACCACATCAGTGCCATTAAGATCCAGAGAGCCCTGCGAGTGCACTGGGCACTAAAGTCCGCCAAGAAAGAGATCCACTCTGTTATCGCCATCCAGGTACAAAAAGTAGAGTGCTTTCAATTTTCGTTACGGCCGGCTTTCATGGGAATCAGCTGTAACATAACGCTTCAAGATAAACTTGAAACACAAAAACTAAAAACAACTGTGTCAAACTGCATGACTGTTCCTCATAAAGAAATGTTCTTTAAACCAACATTTGAGCAGAATCAGAATGCAATGTATTTTCTTGCGTCATTCGCAAAACATGCTTCAAATGTTTCTTCGAATCTTAATGTCTTTGTTGTGCCTAGCGGCATCAAATGCTCTTGTCATTGTCTGTGCCCCAACATGAAAGATAATTATTTATAGGCTGCTATTATACAGTGGCTTTTCTTTAAAAAATTTAAAATAAACATTACACAATATAATAATAATATAATGCAAAATAAACCAATAGGCTTAAATGTGAAGTTATCTTAACCAACCAAAACCTGCGGAATATTGTTTATGAATGCGATAAACACCCTCAAGCTTTTCGCTATGTATTTTTATGGATCGGTGAGTTGGTCGGCTGAAGGGAGAGTTATTCCAAACTACTTCCCAGCGTTGCCGACAGTACACACTGCTTGCTGTCGGGTCCATGGTTCACGCTAGGTGACTGGGAATACGGGGGAGGGGGGGTACACACTAACACCCCATCATCCGCGCTTCTCTAAAATCCTGTGGTGAACATGGCTACTCGTGTACTGGCACTAATAGTTTCTCAAATTTTTTTTATATTGGTTATAGAACGTGCAAAAATCCTACAAACCTGTAGCAATTGGCAAATGTATTTTTAATTAACACACGCAACCTCATTGATCAGTACCACAAGACTGTGGAGGCGGTGTACGCGGTGGAGAACTGTGTGGAGACGCTGCTGGACCTGCTGCAGCGCTACCGGGACAAGGCCGGAGACAAGGTGGCGGACAAAGGAGGCAGCATCTTCACCAAGGCCTGTTTCCTCCTGGCCCTCTTACTCCAGGACCGCCACTGGGCTCTGGTCAGTGGGCTGCCAAAACACACGCTTTATTTCAAGTGTGTTCATGTGTGTGTCCGGCTATCTATATAACAAAACAAAATCAGCCCATCAGAATCGACGATGGGATGCGGCCAATTGGGACTGGATCTTTAACTAACGTTAAGCCTGTGCCTGGGTAGTCCACAGTTGAGTATCGAGATTGTCTCTGTATATCCTTAATGTGGGTAACACGCTCTTATCACAGCTACTTAAGCAGGTGACCTGGCAGTAAGAAATTGTGTTGTTCATCTTGTTAATATGAATGCTTGTGAACTGCTCTATTTTTATGTTTTGTGTACCTCAGCGTTATGCTATTGTCTACTTCAACAAATGTACACCTTGTAAGTCGCTTTGGATAAAAGCGTCTACCAAATGCCCTAAATGTAAATGTAAATGTAAATGTCTCTAGTGTCATTGTCTGTCATTGTCTTAAGTGTCATCTGACACTTACTAGTGGTTGCCAGTTCCTTTGCACAACCTGCATATTTAATGTTCGAGTGGAATGAGACAGATTCTGTCATGTTAAGTGTTGAGTCAATGCTGAACCAATGTTCACCTTGGTCTTGCTCCTGCTTTTGTTTTCAGGGTTTTTTCCCTACACTAACTGGCATTTACTATCAAGACTCTTGATGGCAGATGACGCAGAGCCCGATACCAACGTCTTTATACTATTGTCGTACAGACATGCAACATGATACCAATGGCGTTGTTCTATTGTGTAGTGCGTTGTACTATACTAAGTGAACGGTAACACTAAATGGAATATATGTGGATATGATCTTGATAACCTTATTGGGTGTCAACCGGGTGACGCACTGTTAACATGTCAAGATTCTAAACTGAGACAATGTTGATACTCCACTGATACTCAATGTATACTCAGAAGGGTTACCCAATTTAAAAAAATAAATAATGTTTGCAGTCTGGTCGATTTTGCCTACAAGTGATTATAATGTCTTGAGATAAGTGATGAGATAAAGTTGACACGGTTCTTTCGGTCTAGTGTTTAAATCAGAAGTAATGTTTTCCAGGAGGTCAGCAAGCTCCCCAAGGCCTTGGATAGGATCCGTAGTATCTACCACCTCACTGCCCGAAAGTACCGGATGGACACGGAGAGAACCATCGTCAAGCACAAGATGAACGCCTCCACCAACAGCGGCTTCTCGGTCCAAGCCACGCCTCGGAAGTCCCGGCCACCGCGAAGGTACCCACACCTCCTCACGGGACGCCCGTGTGGGAGCTTCTCAGACACTTACAGTAGAACGGGGGGTTGGGGGCTGAGCGGGCATCCTACTTCCACCATTGGATGGATTTTTTGAAAAATGCAGGAGGAATGTGAAGTTTTGTGAAGGTTTTGTTATTCTATGAGTCTCAAGGAATGTGACTTTATTGATATTTTTAATTCTGAGACTCAAGGAATGTGATGTTTCTAATAGTTTTCTTTCTATGAGACTCTAGGGAGACTCTTCAGTGCAGACAGGACATTGTATTCATTGCAAACATTAACCTATTCCTTTTTTATTATAATTTTTTTCCAGATTTGCACCAGACTGGGTTCTTAAAAAGGATAAGCTCAGAGACGTCGTGGACCCACTAGGAGCCATTCAAATGGTAGCGGATACTTTTTCGATTGTGCTGTAAAAAACGTTAACGTTGTAGTGGTTTTCATATTTAGCATTTTTCATTGCATCATTTTTGTATCTGTATTTCCCTTATCTGCTGTGTGTATTTGCAATTTTCAATGTCATGTGTTTCTGTGTATGGAATGTTCCATTGTGAATAAAGTAGACTTGGCCTTTTTCTATCAGTCTTTGGTTTTGTCTTTACTGCCTCATGTTGTGTCAAGTGCTCATCCAAAGAAGAATAACAGAAATAAAGACAATTATTCATTTGACTTTACTCATCCATATCATCAACTTGGTTTGGTTAACCCTGTGAACGAGGGACCAGCCTGGTTACCTACAACCTATGGCAAGTGGGCAACTCCATGGTTCCATTGAAACAGAGCTGCTTCATTTCTATTGAGCCACTGACGCTGAAACCTTCCTTGCAAGCAAACGTTAGATGATCGTTGTGAGGACAGAACATTTCCTCGATACCGCTACGTATGAATTTAATATTACGCTCTTGCAATTGTTCTTGGCCCACGGTGCACGGCTCTGAAAGAGAAAAAGACAAGGAACCACTAAGTAACTTGGACTAACTTATCAGATTTAACTGAAATGGTGCGTTCTGTCCACATCCCACTGCTTCTGTTTTACACAAGCGTGGTGTGCTGGACTCAGGATGAACAAGCTACAACAAAAGCTGTCTGTGTCAAAATACCAACAGCACTCTTGAAAATTACTGTGTGTGTGTTTGTCTGTCAGAGACTTACTTAAACATTCAACCTCTCCGGTCCATGTTCCGTTCCAACAGGTAATTTCTCCCTGAATTGTATACTTCGCTTGACAACTGTACTGCACTATTTCCCCGTGCTGGTAGCTGGTCTGATGATCCCCGCTGGTGTCTCCATCAAGAACAGGCGGCGGATTCATACACTGTTCACCTTGTATTTAAAGAGAGAGAGTGACAACATAGAATTGGCTTTAGAGTGAGTTGAGGTAATGTCCACAGTATGTCACATATCTTGTGTCTAGTGATGTTTTATTTGTTATGTTAATACAACATTTATTTTCCACTTCACTAAGCATTCGTCATGTATTTGTAGTGGATGTGACAATAGTGACCGCAAATCATGAACATTCAAACCAAGAGACTTCATTGATTGAGCCTTGCTAATGATTGCATGCAGGTGCGCTGTGGTTGGGTTTGGTGCTGTCTCCACAGGTGAATCAAGGAGGGGGTGTGGAAGGATAAAGACGGCGGAGGACTGCGTGTACGGGGCCTCCTTTTCACGGAGAGCCCGGACCCGGATGTGTGGTCCACGCCACAGTAGCCTCTCACTCTGGACCTGATGACTCGTACAACGCTCCAAAACCCTCTCCAAAAGGAATGTGGACAGTTCGGCCAGCTGGGCATGTTGGGCTGTGCTGCCCTGTCTGTGAGAAGTAGGCTACGCGGACGTATAGGAACTACGCTGGGTAGCCTTGACGACGTCCACACTCTTGTTCAACGCTCTAAAACCCCGCTATAAAGGGATGTGGATGGACAAACTATGTAGCTGTGAGAAAATTGTCTGAACCTCCATAATTCCATCCCATGGAACCGTATTCTGTTATTCCCCCAGCTATTGGTGTTTGGAGTGGATTTCCATTCACAACTCACAGCGCCAGGGGGGGGGGGGGGGGGGGGGGAACATATTAGATTCATTAATGACTTGAGCTTCTAATATGTACTGTAATGTGATGGGCATGTCCTCACATGCCCCACGCTGTGAATTGCTATAATCATTTTGAAGCATTTGTTAGGAGTCAACCAGTAATATTGGCTGTCCACAAACTACGCCCTCTGATGCTTGTACTTCCTGGAACCTACTGAACTTTTAATGATGAATTATTGTATTTGTGTACTATTGATAAAGGAATTGTTAAAATCATATTTATTCTGCAATAAATAATAATCACTTACGAATGGACTTTGTGGACCCCAGGACCAATCTGTGCATGTTATTTAGCTTTGTCCTTTCATTGTATATTGTGTACGGCATGCATAGGTTACAAAAGTGCCACTCATGTGTTCCTCCAGGGTCCTCTCCATAATGATTGCATTCTCTACTTGGGTCGGAGGCTGGCACGTGGGTTCGGGCGGGGTTTCTTTTGAACCTTTATAGTTTTTTTTATTTTGAGTGTGTAGTTGATATTTGCAGTGCGCCGTACGAGTCTATCTTCCTCTTTGGGTTGTGGCGCCGCCCCTTTATGCAAGCTTTATATTATTGTTGTCCTGTGAAGAGTGTATTACTGGTAGTCTAGGTGTAGCCCTTTTGTCTGTCCTTTTGTCTGGCCTGTTGTTAATGGTTTGCTGCGATTTCCCCATGTGTGTTGTGAATTGAATTGCTATAATAATATTGATTTGTTAGGAATCAACCAACCCTCTGTTGATTGTACTTTCTGGAACGTACTGATCTTTTAATGATGAGTTATTGTATTTTTATACTATTAGGAATTGTTATTAGTGTTTTCTAATATTCAAATCGGCCTATTGTCTTTGGTACTTGGGGATTCGCCTAAAGATGTTTCTTGCATAAGTCAGAGTGGGGTTTAGCCAACTCTTGCTGCAAACTTTCTCAGAATAAAACGATGATCCACGTGTCAATCCATCCAGTACATTTTTCTCTGAAATTGATTAATTTAAATACATCAAAGATCATATTTGTCTACTTAAACTATGGGATCACTTTAAAATGTAAATGTTTTGCCTATCGTGTTATTTATTTATTCATGAATGTAGTGCGCACATACATCCATGATTAACCTTGCTTGCAAGCAAGCTGTGATGGAAAGATGGTAAGCGGAGGTTAAATGAATAATTCAAAACCACTGCTATAGTGGCTCCGACCAGGAACTAGTCTGGCCCAAGCCTCTTTAGGCTTATGTAAGTTGTCAAAAGGCTGCGCTATTGTTTTTAACGTTGCTTAGTTTGAGAACCAGTGCTCTCCTGTACACACACCGTACCACATGTACAAGCCACTAGAGATTGCAAGTGAGAAAACATACTCAGTTAAAATGCAACTAAATAACCAATATGCATATAATGACACTGTTCACTATTGTGTGTCACAGTTGCATTGCGCTGCACCTGTCACGGGCGATTCACTCGGCCCAGGAACCATATCCACCTCATCTCCATCACTTACATGAAGAATACAGGATATTATTATACTTGAATTACCATTAAGTTTGCTCATTCAGTTTCAGACATACAGATGGACTAGAAACCTTATATTGCAGCTGTTTACTCCCATTACAAAATATATCTAGAAATAACTAGAACGTTTCTCAAAAATTAAAACACCCAAAAAACGTAACATCAGCAACAGCAATCTCATACAGGCTATTGGGAGTGGCCTGAGAGGGTTCCATGTATACATACAAACAAATAAAAAATACCCATGGAAATACCTTTACAGAGTTGTTTGGGTGTCCATCCTTCTTGTGTGCATGTAGCATATCCATCGCCTGTTTTTGTGTAGCCGTCTATACATGAGTATGGTACTCTGTATCTAACTGATGTACTCGGAAGCACTTGGGTCAAACTAGGGTCGGATAGACTCTCACATGTGGTCGCTGAAAAAAAAGCAGAATTGTGTGTGTTTGTGTTGGAGCCGAGAGAGGTTCATGGTACATGGTTCTCAATATAGATCCCCACAGACATTATCCTCTCTAAACGAATGCATGAAGGCCCATGTGAAGTAAATATAATTAATAATTTTAAGATGGCCTGACCGAGCTAATATTCATACAGAAAAACGTTCTGCCACGATCAAAACTTAAGTAAAGTTTAGTAGGTTTACCACCAATCAAATTGTCTAATGTTGTCAATATAACCACATTTAACTCTGCACCGGCCGGTGCATTTTAGTCTAACTTAACGTGAATCACATAACTTTATTTTAAAGACACAGGGATAACTACAGGGATTTCGAGTATGGCATTCATCAGCGCTACATATAAATAAAAATCCCCTATGAAAATACCTCGACAGAGTGGATTTGGTGACCATCCTGTTTGTGTGCAGTAAGCATAATATTCATTTGGTTCATAGCCTCTGATACAATAGATTCTTGCCTGGCCTCCAATCCCTTTTCCTTGAAGACGGTATTTTAAATGTGGGTCATTTGGATCCTCACATATGACCTCTGAAAACAAGAAGCAGAATTATGTGTGTTTGTGTGAAAACAAAGTAGTTTTTGAGTAGAATTTGAGAACAATCATACTATAAATGATATATTGTCTGTATTATTTGTAACTGTGTGCTGCTGTTTTGTCTTTTATTGTAACAAGTGTCAGTGTGCTGTTCAGAGCTCTTATGTGTGCTTTGCCTCTATGAGACCGATATGACTAAAGGTCAAATAGCAACTACACCAATGCTATCCAAGCCTGAAGGATGGAGTAATGGTTGGGTGGTTACCACAGCGGCCGCCCCCCTCTGCTTTCCAATCTCTGAACTCTGCTGACAATACCCTTTCACCATCAATGTCTTCAACGGCCTTGCACTGTTTCATAACTCTCTACCTATAGTTTACATATTTATTGTTTACATACCTGTATGATAGTCATGTCGATTTTTACTGTACTTACCGTATATATATTAATCTTCAACTGTTGATATAACTACACACCCCTGCTTACTACCTGCTGTATATACATGTATATACATACGTATCTTGTTGATACAACTGCATACCCCTGCTCTCTACCTGTTTATACTTTTGTATATATTTACCTATAATTCTGCACATATCTCATGCCTACTCTATAAGTTATTTTATACCTGTTTTTAATTATTTTAAGTTTTTACATTTGATTTAACCACTGTACATTATATATTACCATGCACTTCATTCGCACTCTGGTTAGATGCCTAATTATTTTCGCTGTACTGTACTTGTGCTGTGCAATGAAAATACATTTGAATCTAATCTAATCTAATCTAATCTAAATGTAGTAGGACAACAATCCCAAGCACATTTGTAAATCTACAACTAAAAGGCTGAAATACAAGACAATCAGGGTTTTGTATTGTTGTGCTTATTTAGAAGTACAGAACTTGTTAAGCCAATCCAAACTTTATTTGTGGAATAAATACATGGAGATAATGTTGCCTACCTTGGCATGTCTCAGTTGTATCCCATTTCCCATTCTCTTTACAAATAATGTTTTTCCGGGTACGCTGATCAGAAAAGGAAAACCAGTAGCCTCGGGTGCATTCCACGACAGTGCTTTCTCCAGGTAAAAATTTGTTTTGACTTGAGTCAGGATAAGTGGTTCCTCTCACTGGCCTGGACAGCGTACATGTGATTCCTGGAAAGGAATTACAAATGACAAATTAGTACAAATTAATATTACAATTACCCAGAAAGCAATAGCAGTCATTTTGATGGCTAAACTAGATTAATCCCTGAATTAGACGGCTACACTGTAGCCCACTTATTGTCAAAAAATTGGTTAAAAGTAAGTAATTGTTTTTGGTTTGTGTGTGTTTTATTAGTCACATACATGTAAACACACACAGAATGTTGTTTCTCTGCATTTAACTCATCCTAGTATTAGGAGCAGTCGGCAGCTATTTATATATGCAGCGCCCAGGGAGCAGTGTATGGGTCTGGTGCCTTGCTTTAGGGCACCTTGGCAGTGCCCAGGTGTTTTCGGGGACTTGATCCGGCGATTGTGCTGTTTGATAGTTTGATGTTGTTTGATGTGCTGTTTGATAGCAATTAGATTCGAAGTTAAACTATTCAAGTTGCTGTAGGAAAGATTTAACAGCTTATAATTGACTTGAGTGCAAGTTGTTATAAATGCCAAAAGCCATCCGTCAGCTATTGGTGGGTGAAATGCTCTGTGATAATACAGTATGTGTTCAGGTTACTGCGCCTGTCTGTGTATGAGACTATTTAGATCTTTTACAACCCTTAAATCTTACAGATAATCCCAAACTAGGGGTCAATTTGTTTTTTAAACATTTTTCTTCTCCAATTACAGTAGAACAAAACCTCACTTACGATTGCACTCTGGACTTTGTGGACTCCAGGAACCATCTGTGCATGTTGTTTTGCTTTCTCCTCTTATTATATAATTCTTACGACATTTATAGGTTAGAATAGAGTCACTCCTGTGTTCCTCCAGGGGCATCTCCACAATGACTGCATTCTCTACTCGGGGCGGAGGCTGGCACGTGGGGGTTTCTTTCAAAGGAAAACACATGTTGACCCAAACCACAATACAGTTTCATCATCCATTGATAAGAAAACAAACTAGAGGGCACTCAGAAGAGGGCATACCTCCGCCACACCAAAAAGTTGATTAAGGTGGAATCAACATGCACTGGCAACTACGGTTCTAAAAGGTATCGATATTTGGATGCTTTTTCAATAACACGTGTTTAAAACAATTTAATCTCCATTAATTATACATTTGATAGTATCGAAATATGCTAGACATCTGTGCAGCCTTATATTACTCTCAGCCTAGCAGAGGAGAGGAGCTTTGTTACTTTAAGTGTAATAAAACCGTTAGCTAATACTTAATCCAAAAAATGTTAGCTAATACGTAATCCAAACACGTGTTTAACAAGCATAACACGTAAACATGTAGTAAGCAACATTTCAATCTGCTCTGTCCGCAGTCCACCGCCGCTGTTTTACAGAAGCATAGCGTGCTGGTCTAACAGTCAATTGTGATGAACAAGCTACAACTAAAGCTGTCTGTCTGTAGCCAAACTGACTAGGTGGGGTTTCAGTGCCTTCAGAAGACATGCCCCCAGCCTTTCAGAGCAAATAATACTGCTTATTATTTTATCCTCGAACAAAAGGGTTCTGGGATATATTGTCTGATTGACTCAAGTAAAGCTCAAATAAAAAGTGGGAGAATGTCAACTATCTAGCTTCTAACGTTCCAAATCTTGGCACCAGGTGGCGCTTTAGAACTAAAAATACACTTTTTGGTAATATCTTTGACACATTTGGTACACTTGGTGCGCTTTAAAGTGAAAATAATTTTCAGCTGTATTTCTGGAACTGATTCTCCGATTAACCTCAAGTTAAACTCAAATGTTGTCAACATAGCAACAGCACCCCCTAACGCATTTGAAAATCACTGAACGGAGGTCCGTACTCCCTAAGCCCCCCATTGGTCCATTGTAAAACGGTCGGACCCCAGCGGCTAGTGAGTCTTGGCTTTTAACATGTGTGTATAGCAGGAAGGTAGGGCGATCCTCCCTTCAAGCGGGTTTAGCCAGAGGCTCTGTGAAACAATTAGCAGAGCTCATTGCACTGGTGATTACCCAATCAGAGTTTTGGGGGGAAGGTTATCATCATGTAAGGATCTATGTTATGTCATTCAATAGTTCAGAAGTAAGTCGTATATTTCCGACTTAAACATTTTGACCATTTTCTTAAATTCAGCTTCTTAGAAATAGACTAATTCTTGTCTCACCCAAATCTGAAATTAAGATCAATGATTTCTCTCGCTGCACTGATCTTTATTCATTTTTTTTCTTCTTTTTTTCTTGAGATAGCAGTAACATCCAAAAGAAAACTTGATTGGTTTATACATATTTCAAACTGGTCTTAGGTTGATCTATTAGTTTGCTCCTTACTTAAGGATGAGGTTTAGGATGCCAGGTAAATATATTGCTTGGCTGTATATTTCATTCATTTTTTTTGGTATACTTATATTCAAAAATGACCTACATTCTTGGGGTGGTTAAAAAACGTAACATCAGCAACAGCAATCTCATACAGGTTATTGGGAGTGGCCTGAGAGGGTTCCATGTATACATACAAACAAATAAAATATACCCATGGAAATACCTTTACAGAGTTGTTTGGGTGTCCATCCTTCTTGTTTGCATGTAGCATATCCATCGCCTGTTTTTGTGTAGCCGTATTTACATGAGTATTGTACTGTGTTTCCAACTGATTTCCTCGGAAGCACTCCGTTCAATCTAGGGTCGGATAGACTCTCACATGTGTTATCTGAAAAAAAAGCAGAATTTTGTTTGTGTAGGAGCCGAGAGAGGTTCATGGTACATGGTTCTCAATATAGATCCCCACAGACATTATCCTCTCTAAACGAATGCATGAAGGCCCATGTGAAGTAAATATAATTAATAATTTTAAGATGGCCTGACCGAGCTAATATACATCTCAGAAAAACGTTCTGCCACGATCAAAACTTAAGTAAAGTTTAGTAGGTTTACCACCAATCAAATTGTCTAATGTTGTCAATATAACCACATTTAACTAATGGTAATATAGGAAAAAGGAAGGTTCCCCTCTGCACCGGCCGGTGCATTTTAGTCTAACTTAACGTGAATCACATAACTTTATTTTAAAGACACAGGGATAACTACAGGGATTTAGAGTATGGCATTCATCAGCGCTACATATAAATAAAAATGTGAAAATACCTCGACAGAGTGGATTTGGTGACCATCCTGTTTCTGTGCATTCAGCATAATATTCATTTGCTATATAGCCTCTGATACATGTGATTCTTGCCTGGCCTCCAATCCCTTTTCTTTGAAGACGGTTTTTTAAATGTGGGTCATTTGGATGCTCACATATGACCTCTGAAAACAAGAAGCAGAATTATGTGTGTTTGTGTGAAAACAAAGTAGTTTTTGAGTAGAATTTGAGAACAATCATACTATAAATGATATATTGTCTGTATTATTTGTAACTGTGTGCTGCTGTTTTGTCTTTTATTGTAACAAGTGTCAGTGTGCTGTTCAGAGCTCTTATGTGTGCTTTGCCTCTATGAGACCGATATGACTAAAGGTCAAATAGCAACTACACCAATGCTATCCAAGCCTGAAGGATGGAGTAATGGTTGGGTGGTTACCACAGCGGCCGCCCCCCTCTGCTTTCCAAACTCTGAACTCTGCTGACAATACCCTTTCACCATCAATGTCTTCAACGGCCTTGCACTGTTTCATAACTCTCTACCTATAGTTTACATATTTATTGTTTACATACCTGTATGATAGTCATGTCGATTTTTATTGTACTTACTGTATATATATTAATCTTCAACTGTTGATATAACTACACACCCCTGCTTGCTACCTGCTGTATATACATGTATATACATACGTATCTTGTTGATACAACTGCATACCCCTGCTCTCTACCTGTTTATACTTTTGTATATATATACCTATAATTCTGCACATATCTCATACCTACTCTATAAGTTATTTTATACCTGTTTTTAATCATTTTAAGACTGTTTTTACATTTTATTTAACCACTGTACATTATATATTACCATGCACTTCATTCGCACTCTGGTTAGATGCCAAATTATTTTCGCTGTACTGTACTTGTGCTGTGCAATGACAATACATTTGAATCTAATCTAATCTAATCTAATCTAAATGTAGCAGGACAACAATCCCAAGCACATTTGTAAATCTACAACTAAAAGGCTGAAATAGAAGACAATCAGGGGTTTGTATTGTTGTGCTTATTTAGAAGTACAGAACTTGTTAAGCCAATCCAACCTGTATTTGTGGAATAAATACATGGAGATAATGTTGCCTACCTTGGCATGTCTCAGTTGTATCCCACTGCCCATTCGCTTTACAAATAATTGTTTTCTGGGTCCGTTTATTAGAAAAGGAAAACCAGTAGCCTTGGGTGCATTCCACGACAATGCTTACTCCAGGTAAAAATATGTTTTGACTTGAGTCAGGATAAGTGGTTCCTGTCACTGGCCTGGACAGCTTACATGTGACTCCTGGAAAGGAAATACAAATGACAAATTAGTACAAATTAATATTACAATTACCCAGAAAGCAATAGCAGTCATTTTGATGGCTAAACTAGATTAATTAATAATTAATTAATCTAGTTTAGCCATCAAAATAAACTAGATTAATTAATAATTAATTAATCTAGTTTAGCCATCAAAATGACTGCTATTGCTTTCATGGTAATTGTGCACAAAAAATTGGTTAAAAGTAAGTAATTGTTTTTGGTTTGTGTGTGTTTTATTAGTCACATACACGTAAACACACACAGAATGTTGTTTCTCTGCATTTAACGGCAGCTATTTATATATGCAGCGCCCAGGGAGCAGTGTATGGGTCTGGTGCCTTGCTTTAGGGCACCTTGGCAGTGCCCAGGTGTTTCGGGGACTTGAACCGGCGATTGTGCTGTTTGATAGTTTGATGTTGTTTGATGTGCTGTTTGATAGCAATTCGATTCGAACTATTCAAGTTGCTGTAGGAAAGATTTAACAGCTTATAATTGACTTGAGTGCAAGTTGTTATAAATGCCAAAAGCCATCCGTCAGCTATTAGTGGGTGAAATGCTCTGTGATAATACAGTATGTGTTCAGGTCTGTGTATGAGACTATTTAGATATTTTACAACCCTTAAATCTTACAGATACAGCAGGTTTAAACGGTTATGGAATTTCTCATAATAATGACATTTTTTTAAATGTCATTATTATGAGATATGTGGAACACTCACTTTCACACATAGGCGTTTGGCTCCATTCAGCTCTGTTGTTTATCTTTTTGCACTGTGGTCGTCCATTATTTTGAGGTGAATATCCAGCGTTGCATTCGAAATGCAGATACTGACCTTCTGCATACTCGTTATTGTCCACTTTACCGTTGTGGATCATAGGCGCTTCACATTTCACTACTGTGAACCATCACATGCACACAAACATTGTTTTATTCCTAACGTTCTATTGGTAGTTGTGTGCACAGAATTGATCAACAACAACAAACGAGAACACTGGTTACTACACTGGTTACTATACCATCGCATCGTGGTGGCTCGGCATTCCAGTTGCCATCTGCTTCACAACGAATGTATGATGGCCCATAGAGAACCAACAAGTTGGTTCTGCAGCCAAACTGAACCACACTGCTGTAGGACGCCTGTGAGAAGTCTCCTGTTACTTGAACATTGTCACCAAGTGGAATTGGTGGACACTTGACGGCTGGGAAAGGATGAGAATATTAATAAAATACATGAAAATGTGTTTGATTATTATAACCACAAAATAAATATACATAATATATATAATCAATTGATGCACTGAGCTAGGCAGGGACACATGTGTTTATATGATATTTAATGGATTCCTTATTTGCCAAAACCTAGCATTCCATAATGTTACATTGCTCCCTCTGACTGAAATGATTCCTAAGATACACTGAAAAGGACCTAGACTTTCCCTCTTACTTGTGTCATCAACTGAAAGCCAACTGCACACATTTGTATTCCTCAAGGATCCAAGGATCCAAAGGCCCTGACGACTGTGTATAGCTCATTAAGAAATAATACCAAGATAGAGTTGGCTGAGATAAGCTGTCTTCGATTTCATCTCGCGTTCCACCACCATAGAGGAATCCCTGCTGCCGTCTAAGATTCATGTAAGGCACTCAAAGGTGCTCAGACCTATACTTTTGAGACCTTTCAGATTTTCAAGTTTGAGTTTCGCAATAATTATTAGTCTGGCCTTGGCTGGGCAGTAATCACCAGATATGGGCACAGCCGTAGTTGTTCAAAAAATTCCAGCCAATCAGAGACGTCAGATACAATAATAATAATGCATTCTGCAGCAAACCTCCCCATTGTTCCATAGACTCTCCGGTGTCCTCTCTTCTCAGCCATCTGGGTTCCATCAGACATTCAGCCATGACTGGACACAAACTAGCCTCCTGAGGCCATTCTGATCTCACAAGTTCACCTCCGTTTATATCTGCATATCACTAAGATCGTTGAAAGCCTTTTGATTAAATGTAAAAAATTATAGAACCAATCAGCTCCTGGGGGGGATGTGCCATCAGGTCCCTGGAACTCGTTCAGAAATCTGCAGCTACTCTGGTGTTCAACCGACCCAAGCTCTCTCACACATTTACCTTTCTCTGGTCTCTACACTGGCTCCCTGTAGCGTCTCGCATCCAGTTGAACACCCTGGTATTAAGTAGATTGTTTGCATGTTAGTTGTTTGGTTGTATTGTTTGCCAACCTGGGCATTGTTTCCATTCTTGGATACTTGTTAGGAAGGAAATACACTTGGGTCTTTTGGTGAAGTTGTTCTCTTGCCCATGTTGAACGCACTATTGTAAGTCTCTTTGGACAAAAGTGTCAGGGGGGGGAGTTTCAGTCCTTGACGGACAAGGATAAAGAAGTGCTCTGCCCGAGGAAAGTGTTGAAATCGGAGGAAGAATCAAAACGATGTTAAAAGAAAAGGCTTTTATCAGAAAATATTTGTTTGCTTTACTGCTGCCAACTGGATTTGGCAAGCCGAAAAAGAGCAACAGTGTCGCTCTGATTGGCTGGAGTGTTTTGAACCAAATAAGGCTGGGCCCATATGTGGAGTTGTTGGCGTTTTATTCATTGATGATGTGTTTTTCTTTGATCCTTGTGAAATGTATTATCCTTGTCTGCTCCTTGCAGCACATCATTGAACATGAGCTTGGTCTGAGTGGGCTCCCCTTGTAAAACAACAAAAAAAAAATATATACATCTTGTCTCGGTACCTTGACAAACAGGTATGTTCCCACTCCAACTCTGGTCCATGCAGGTGCGGGTGGGTTTCAGGCTGGTCATTACATAGCTGAGGAAAAACAGTGAATACACATAATCACCACATGCAAATGGCACCTTTTTTCTTTATCTTTATTTCAATGTTTATATTGCTAAATAGATATTGTTTGCCTATTAAACATGACCAATAATAAACACAATTATTTTTTTATGAATGTTAATACCCTTCGCGGCATGAATATCGCACTACAGCCCCAAAAACAAAATCGTTGCCTGATTCCAGTGCAAAGTCTGCATACAGGGATTCCCCAGGGTGGCCACATGATCTTGCTGGAAGAGATTCATTTTGTCACAAGTATAACCACAGAAGACCTAAATCATTGCGAAAGGTGGAACTCTTATAAGGAATGAATGAATCATTTGTTTGTCTAAAGATATTACCAATTTGTAGTATTGCAACATAGAAAACATATACTCCAAATACTATCAATCACTTGGTAATTCAAATAAAAGCTTACGTTGACATATAGCACCAGCGACTTTGGTCCATTGGCCACCACTGCATTTTATTTTGAAGAAACCAGCATACCCGATTTTGCAGGGAACAACCACCTGGCTGTCATCAGAATGTGTTGGCTCCAGGTCAGCGGTGTCAAAATTAGAATTGAACAGGGGGCTTTTTTGAAAATTGCTGATGGTACAATCTATATGGGAAGTAAAGAAAGCGTAGGTTGTTATCATTCATTATCATTAATGAATGATCAACAATTTCATTAGAAGGCCATGGATTTTCCTCGGATTGTTATATGGCCATACTATACAGCCCTTAGTTGGGTGAATTTAGCTATTTAAATGTCATGTGGCGACACAACGTTGGCCTGCGCAGAACATGGTATAGTATAACTTATAAAGTATACTTCATGTATGCTTATGATGCCTGTACAAAAATGCTTGTCATGCACATAACCTTAACTGTTGGTTTGCTTAACAAAACTAGTGAAGTTTTGACCATGCTCTTCTGACATAACCTAATCTCATATAATAATAATTAACAATTGACCCCAAAGAAGAGTCCATTTTTGCAGAAGCAAAGACAGCTCAGCAGTAAATGGTATGTTGTATGATACAAATTTATCTAAACTATACCTATCCCTAAACATTGGATAATTGAGGTTTTAAAATATGTATTTTCATTCAAATACCAGAAAGGGACTCAAACACCTAAATCATTAGTCTAATCAATGTAATCTTGACTATGTTGTTGCAAAATAGTTTAAATATCATATGTATTGCCTATTTATCAAGCTTCTCTGACTACTGAAAGCACAATATCACAGAAACAATGAGACACAACTAAATAAGCTATCTGTAAACTGTGAAAGTTTTCTTTGAAAGTGTTCTTACCTTGGACTGTCACTACCGCAAATGAGTACATCCACAGTAAGAGAACACACCTCTTACTTAATGCATGCATTTTATCGGCATTCACAAAACAACTTAGACACACCAAGACCAGTACAATCTAGAGGAGACAAGCCCACGTCTGTTCTTCTTAAACTGATGTCTGAGGACCATGCAGAGGTGGTGATGGAGGTGTGTGTGTGTGTGTGGGGGGGGGAGGGGGAGGGGGGAGTCCTGCTTCCAGTAAAATCCGAGAGGCTTAATAAAGATGACACATGATATTTCAAACTATTTCGCACAATTGTTAATTATAGGCATTCAAGTCTCTTTCCTTGAAGGTAGTGTTTTTATTGTAATTATTTTTCTTATTTTTTATTTATCTAATTCAAATACCTGTATTGTCATTGACCTTTCTGTAAATAAATCTGTATTTACTGAAAGAAGCATGCCTATTCCTGTAAATGGCCATGTTTTTGTGTTTAATCTCCAGGTAATCATTTACACCGATCAATTCAGCAAACAGGCTGTCTCTCTCTCAAAGCTAGATATGTTTGGAAATAAGGACCCAGACATAAAGCCCAGAGGGAGTGTATCAACATCTTGTAGAAAACTGTTGATACATGCAACTATGTGGGTATCCATGACAATGCAGTGTGTGGGTGGTGTTGGGTGAGGTGGAGGGGTGTAGTGGCTTGCTGGTCACCTGAACATAAAGGAAAGTGGATCTTGGAAATTGACTTTTTCTCCCCACCCCCTCGTAGTTGAGCAATGTGTGTCTCGCCTTGGTTTCACAATGTAGGTACATAGTACATGTACGGGAGGCAGTCTGTTTGCTTGGGAACAGCAAGGTCGCCGGTTCAAGGCCCCGAAACACATGGTCACTGCCGAGGTGCCCTTTAACAAGGCAACAGACCCCTACACTGCTCCCTGTGTGCTGTATATACAATAGCTGCCCACGGCTCCTAATACTAGGATGGGTTAAATGCAAAGAAGCTAATTTCACTGTGTGTATATGTATTTGACCAATAAAGAGGAGTCAGTCATCCATATTAAGGCATTTTAAGACGTATTAAGACAAAGCCTGTGATAAAAGCTGACTGTGGTAGAGAGTTCTCATTGGTGGTCTAGGCTGAACACCTATACATAGTATACCCAGTGGTGGAAGAAGTAGGCCTACTCTGCTGTTTTATTTCAGTTAAAGGGATAGTTCACTCATTTGAAAAAGCACATAGAGCGATAAAACAGTAACTTCTTAATATACATATATATTTTTTCACAAGCACCCGTTGCAATTTTCTATTTTATTACATTTTTTTGTTGTAAAAAATCTATCTTTCTGTGGGAGATGTCACGTGACCAAATTCAGCGGCTGTGATGTCAACAGTGCAGCAGTCGCCAATCGAGCAGTCATTCACTATTGTTGGCATGTGCATTGTTCGTTGATTTTGATCGTTCAATATCGACACAATGCCGTATTCTATCGCAAAATACTGCAAGGTCAGACAAAAGGAATCCGGACCATGCACACTTCAAAGTGCCGACTCAGCGATCGAGGCTTCATACACAAAGGCAGTGGTGACATGTCGTCGTCCTCCCGGGACGGACAGGTAAGCTTGTGTGTGCAGCCAACATGAACTATTGTCAGTTCAAGAGTGGCTTCGCTCATCGCCTGTTGTTGAAGCCTGATCTGATCAGTCAAGTCAAGTCAAGTGTATTGTCACTTCACAGTTTACACAAGTATAAAGCAGTGAGTGAAAATCTTATGTCTTATGAAATCTTATACCCGAGTATTGATACTCTCGATGGTGCCGGTGGAGAATGTTCTCAGGATGCGGGGGCCCATGCTAAATTTCCTCAGACGCCTGAGGAAATACAGGCGTTGTTGGGCCCTTTTCACCACGTGTGTGCGTGGACCATGTGAGGTCCTCGGAGTGCACGCCGAGGAACTTGCTGCTGCTGACCCTCTCTACTGCAACACCGTCGATGGAGATAGGGCTGTGCTCTCCCCTCTGCTTCCTGAAGTCCACGATCAGCTCCTTGGTCTTCTTGACGTTGAGGGAGAGGCTGTTCTCCTGGCACCACTGCTCCAGCGATCCGACCTCCAACCTGTAGTCTCGTCGTCGCCGGCGATCAGGCCCATCACTGTCGTGTCGTCAGCAAACTTGACGATGACGTTGGAGCTGTGCATAGCCATGCAGTCGTGGGTGTAGAGGGAGTAGAGGAGAGGGCTCTGTATCCCTGGGGGGCTCCTGTGTTGAGGGTCAGTGGCTCTGAGGTGGTGCTGCCCATCCTCACCACCTGGCGGCGGTCCGACAGGAGGTCCAGTATCCAGCAGCATGTGGATGGGGGCACGCCTAGACATCTAAGCTTGGTGTCGAGCTTGGCAGGAACTATCGTGTTGAACGCTGAGCTGTAGTCCACAAACAGCATTCACACATAACAGTTCTTTCCCTCCAGATGGGAAAGGGCAGTGTGGAGGGCCATGGCAATTGCGTCGTCCGTGGATCTGTTTTGACAATATGCAAATTGCCATGGGTCCAGCGTGGCAGGTAACACGGAGCAAATAAAGTCCTTGACCAACCTTTCGAAGCATTTGCTGACAATCTAGGTGAG
Source organism: Muraenolepis orangiensis (assembly GCA_027704905.1). Taxonomy (NCBI): domain Eukaryota; kingdom Metazoa; phylum Chordata; class Actinopteri; order Gadiformes; family Muraenolepididae; genus Muraenolepis; species Muraenolepis orangiensis. The sequence continues at coordinate 19,364,477 of CM051004.1, forward strand.
GGCTACAGGTCTATAGTCATTAAGGCATGTTACCTTGGGTTGTTTAGGGACAGGCACGATGGTGGACATCTTGAAGACCGCGGGAACAACAGCCTGGGACAGGGAGGGGTTGAAGATGTCTGCAAAGACTCCTGCCAACTGTTCTGCGCATGCTCTGAGGATGCGACCCGGGATGTCGTCGGGGCCTGCCACTTACGGATGTTCAACTGCTTGAAGATGTGGCGCACATCCGCCTCCGAGATGTTCAGCAGGCTCGTCTCCTCAGGCGGCGCTGGCTTCGGCGGGCTGTCGTTCACGTCGATCCGAGCAGAAAAAGTATTTAGCTCTCCTGGGAGGGAGGTAGAGGTGTTCACTACACAACTGGTTCTGCCTCTGAAGTTCGTTATCGTCTGTAACCCCTGCCACATACCCCTCGCGTCGTGGCTCTTGAATTTCTCCTCCACACGACGGAGGTCGTAACGGGCTCTCGCATATTCCACCATATTCCCGGGGCCAAAGGCGGCGTTACGTGCATGTAGGGCAGTGCGAACATTGCCGTTAATCCACGGTTTCTGGTTGGGATATATCCGAACCGACTTGGTCAGAACAACGTCATCTATGCACTTCTTGATGAACCGGGTGACGGAGGACGCGTACTCGTTGAGGTTATTGTCCGAGGCGACGCGGACATGGACCAGTCAGCAAGATCAAAACAATCCTGCAGCATAGAGTCCGATTGGTCCGACCAGCATTGGAACTCCCTCATAGCGATTGGTTGCTTCTTCAGTCTCTGCCTATAGGCGGGGAGTAAAGTTTGCCCAGCCCGACGGTGACGCTCCTACAGAGCAAGTCCTAAAAAGTGCTAAGAGAGCAAAGAGAAGTGAGTCAAGAAGCAGAAAACCAGTGAGTAAAAAACAGGCGTTGTGTAGTTAGTAGGTGTTGTGTTCAAGGCTATATTATGTGGGTTGTCTGTGTCCCCGCCGCGGGGGCTGTGGGGCTGTGGGGCTGTGGGGCCGTGGGGCCGTGGGGCCGTGGGGCTGTGGGGCTGTGGGGCCGTGGGGCCGTGGGGCCGTGGGGCCGTGGGGCTGTGGGGCTGTGGGGCTGTGGGGCTGTGGGGCCGTGGGGCCGTGGGGCCGTGGGGCCGTGGGGCCGTGGGGCCGTGCGTGCTGCCGGATTGCCTGATTGTGTTCGATGCAGAGGCGGCAGCTATATTGTATGGCTATATTATATTTAAATAATATACTATATTATATTTATATAAACTATATTAATTAAGCCAATGATTATCCTGATACAAAGTTTGCTTAATACTGAATTAATCAACACACAAAAATCCCTCCTCGCTCACACACACAGTGTGTGTGTGCGTCTCCGAGTCATGGGTGATGCTGCCGTTGCTCAAACACATCCTTTTATGTTCGTTCTTTTCTCGACAACAACATCTGACCTATGCTGTCTATATATATATAATATAATATTTTATATAATATAAGTTATATAATAATATAGTTATATAATAGTGTTACCGCTTCTGCGTGGAGCGTGGTCTGGCTCCTGTAGTGCACACAGCCCTATGGGTGCACGGCGGGGATATAGACAACTTATATAGAATATAGTTATAACTTATATAGAATATAGTTTAACACAACGATCGCTACTGCTGCCCCTGTCGGGCCTGGGCCTCCTTGGTTCAAACCTATACGGTTGAACCCCTCTTTCTGCATTCTGTTCAATAGTTTCTTCCTCACTGGAGGAATCACCTCGATAACTCGCCATTTAGCAGGTGTACAATGGAGCACTGATGACGTCATAGCGATCACATGACTAGTAAAAATTTCGGTGTCCAGTGCAATTACGATAAATGTTTCGAAAAGTCGAAAATCGACCATATTTTCACACATATTTCAAACATAATTATCTACACATACGTTTTCCTAGACTATTAGTGAACTATCCCTTAAACGTACAAATACCCCTGTTAAGTGAAATGTCTACATATGTCCTCAGTTGTTATATAGATTATGTCTATTCTGGACCCAAGTTCACAAAGGGATGCAGTGTTATTATTATACCACTGTGAGGCACTGAAGCGTTACGCGCCAAGTAAGGACGCAGGCTTGCGTCGTATGTTAATGAGGGGGGGTTCACCTGATGCACATGTTCAGATGGTGTGTGTGTGTGTGTGTGTGTGTGTGTGTGTGTGTGTGTGTGTGTGTGTGTGAGATGGGTAGGTGTATGCTAATTGAAAGTCAGCTACACAACAGTTATGGAACTACGCAGTCCAAACAGCAGCCATAGTACGTAACAGATGTTTTAATAGGTGTACAGGACAAACCCCTTACCAGATGCTGACAGATAAAAAGCCTAACATCTCTACAATGCATACGTTTGGGTCTGTATGTTACACATACAAACAGGACAAGGGAAAACTTGATTCCAGGTGTGACCAGGGGCGTTTTGTGGGTTATGACAAGAACAGCCAAGACAAGAACAACAAGAACAGTATTTGGTCTATCACCCAGATACTGAGAAAGTACAAAAGCACAGGCTAGTCAAGTTTGTGAACAAGGTAACAAGGTGGAGAAACAGACAGACTTTTGGGCCAGACCAAAATGATGACAATGACAATGTGAGGCAGCCTAGGGCTAGCAGTTACTGGAGGGTATCGAGGATTACAAATATACACAAACTGTAGTGTATGAGGATAACCAGGGAAAAATCGCCCTAGCCAAAAACCCTGTAAGCAGACAGCGGTGTAAGCACGTGGACATAAAGTACCACTTCATAATCTCCTCTCTGCTTCCTGAAGTCCACGATCAGCTCCTTGGTCTTCTTGACGTTGAGGGCAAGGCTGTTCTCCTCGCTGGAGCAGTGGTGCCAGAAGAATAGCCTCGCCCTCAATCAAGAAGACCAAGGAGCTGATCGTGGACTTCAGGAAGCAGAGAGGAGAGCATGGCCCTATCTCCATCGACGGTGTTGCAGTAGAGAGGGTCAGCAGCTTCAAGTTCCTCGGCGTGCACATCTCCGAGGACCTTACATGGTCCACGCACACCACACACATGGTGAAAAAGGCCCAACAACGTCTGTATTTCCTCAGGCGTCTGAGGAAATTCAGCATGGGCCCCGGCATCCTGAGAACATTATATAACGGCACCATCGAGAGTGTTCTTACAGGGTGTATCACCACCTGGTACGGAAACTGCACCGCACTCGAGCGCAGACTGTTTCAGAGGGTGGTGAGGACGGCCCAGTATATCGTTGGAGGTGAGTTCCCCTCCCTCCTGGATATATACAACCAGCGGTGCGTGGCCAAGGCCAAACGCATCATAAAAGTCATTGCCCACCCCAGCCACGAACTGTACTCACTTTTACCGTCAGGCAGGCGATACCGCAGTATCAAGTGCCGCACAAATAGACTTAGAGACAGCTTCCACAGTCAGGCCATCAGGCTGCTGAACAAGGGTGTATAACAATGTATATTGTATTACATTGATTTTTATATATATATATATATTGCTCTTTTTTTGTGCTAATATATTGCATTTCATATGCACTTTTATATTTTTATATATTTAACTTTATACAGTTTGTACTTTTTACTTCTTTTTTTTATTCTATAATTTTTATTTTTATAACTGCTATCTGTCGTCGGGTATTGCACATAAGATTGTATAACTTTGATTTGACAATAAACTTGACTTGACTTGATAAGATCAACTGTAAATGATGGGAAAGTAACTCTGGTGTACTGCCCTACTGAAGAGATGGTGGCAGACATAATGACAAAACATGTAACTAAGCTGAAACTGAAGAGGTTTGCAGGAATCGTTTTTGGAGTTTAAAATGTGTGAGAAGGTCCACATTTTCTTTTTTGTTGTTGTTTTGTTTACATTTTTGGAATACAGCAACCTGAGTACAAGTGGGGGTGTTAAGTGAAATGTCTACATATGTCCTCAGTTGTTATATATATATATATATATATATAATATATATATATATATATATAGATTATGTCAATTCTGTACCCAAGTTCACAAAGGGATGCAGTGTTATTATTGTACCACTGTGAGGCACTGAAGCGTTACGCGCCAAGTAAGGACGCAGGCTTGCGTCGTATGTTAATGAGGGGGGTTCACCCGACGCACATGTTCAGATGGTGTGTGTGTGTGTGTGTGTGTGTGTGTGTGTGTGTGTGTGTGTGTGTGTGTGTGTGTGTGTGTGTGTGTGTGTGTGTGTGTGTGTGTGTGTGTGTGTGTGTGTGTGTGTGTGTGTGTGTGTGTTCTAAGTTAGCTCGGCTGAGCGAAAGGATGTACCAGTGGTGCAGAGGAAAATAAACCACATGACCAAGGGCTAAACAGTTCATCGTCTCCGTCCCAACTATTTCTCTCCGAGTGCAACGTATGAGGAAGCTGCCATCCTTAACGTCAACAACCCCGACAAAGAGTTACTCCAGTAAAAGTTTACAAAGTACCACATTAACAGATGATCTGCAATCTGTGTCTGACTGCTCTCTCCCCGCCCCCCCCCCCCCCCCCCACCCCCAACCCCTCCACTGTTCTCTCGCTCTCGCAGTGCTTTGAATTATTTTCTTTTTTTTGTAAGACGCCGCGCATCACATTGAAGCCACATCCACTTGTCTGCTTTGGTGTGAGGACTATAATAGGGCGCTCTGCCTACTGCTGTGTACCACTGTGCACCACTTACAGATCTCCTCGATACATGTGAAATGAAACACGCCCCCTCCCTCCATGTTCCCTTCCAGAGAAAGGGGACGATAGGAACATTTCAATACACTCTCAACGACCCACATCGTGGCCTGTTCATATGCAGGCGGTAGACCTTTATGGGGCATTAATATAAATGATTCATCAATTATCGGCTGTTTTTGCTAACGACAATATTGCATAAAATATGCATGAGTGAGTAACGGATAAATGACTCTCATGCACATATATGTGCATACGTGCACAATAATGGGGTGAAACACCATGCCAAGTGGCATCATCACAATATACCATAACTATATCAATTATATATCACTTGATCCTAACCATGAAGATGGACAGTCATCGAGGTGTTAATCTAGGGTCCATATTAGTTATTGCAGGTCAAATCATCTTCATCAATCTTCATGACAGACTGCCCCAGCCTCCCTTCCTCTATACTTCCACTATTCTTTACTGACATCTGGTGGCAAAAGGAAGAAGAGTGCCTGAGAAATTACCAGCTTTATCACTCTTCATTTTCATGTAAGGCTCGTGGGGTTGCAATTCTTGTCCATAAATCAGTCCTTTTTTCTGTGTCCAAGGTCATATAAGACCCCAACTGGTGTTTTATTATCATTACGGGGAAGATCGTAGCAATAATCAGACTTTTGCAAATGTGTATGTTCCAAACTGGGACAACGAGAACTTTTTTTTCTTCTCCCTCCCTGATTAAAATTCTTGCCAGCTCATCCTCGGTTGTGACTTTAATTGCTGTCTCAATCCTTCACTTGACCATTAATCTAACAAGCCATGTGCTCTATCTAAATAAGCTAAAGTCATCTGACTCTACATGGAGCAATATGCAGTCTCAGATGCTTGGCGCTTTTTTAATCCCGGTGCCAAGCAGATCTCTTTCTTCTCTCCTGTCCATTTTGTCAAGATGTGTACCATCGTGCCTGTCCCTAAACAACCCAAGGTAACATGCCTGAATGACTATAGACCTGTAGCCCTGTTACGACCCCATACCAGATCTAGGGGATATGGGATGTAACAATATAAAAACCGGGGGGGGACAAGAACCAGAGGAGATGGGAGAATACAAAAATAAACAAGGTTTATTGTGAAAGGGTAACAAAACAGGTTTCCGAGAAACACATGAAAGGAAAACTACTAACCCTACACTAACTGATCAAAATACAAATAACGCTAAATAGCCACAACCTAAACTTCCACGGACAACCTACAAAACTAAGATATCTAATACTGCCGTTGTCTCAAACAGAACCCACAAGAACAACTCGGGAGTTGTCTCTCCCAGCCTTTTATCCTCTTATCCTGATTGAGCACACCTGTGCTCAATCAAGCCGTTACCTGGGAGAAACGATAAGAAAACACAAACACTACGGCTACACACACAGCCGTAACACCCCCCCACATAAGAGCAAACGTGTAGTTTGCAATATGTAAGAGTAACTGAAAATATGTATAGTGTAAATATGATGTAGTGCAATGAGTGAAAAATGTACTGGCGGAGATAACTGCAGACCAGCTCACCCACGGGACAGTGCATCCCCCACCACGTTGTCTGCCCCCTTTTTGTGCTTGATCTCCAAGTTGTATCCCTGCACCAATAGGGCCCAACGCATCAACCGCTGGTTGTGGTTGTACATCTGAGCTAAAAACACAAGGGGGTTATGGTCGGTGTACACAATCACTGGGTGTGAACTAGAGCCAACATACACTTTGAAGTGCTGGAGAGCAAGGAGCATGGCCAAGGTCTCCTTCTCAATGGTGGAATAGTTCAGTTGATGACGATTGAATTTGGTTGAGAAATAGCACACAGGATGGCATACATCTCCCTCTCCACACTGCAGTAACACAGCACCGGCTCCAGAAGCACTAGCATCAACCTCCAGTCTGAACGGAAGGGAGAAGTTAGGCGCAACCAGAACAGGAGCATTGCAGAGGAGAGACATGGCAGCATCAAAGGCATGCTGACATTCATCACTCCACATGAAGGGAAAAATAGGGCTACACAGCTTGGTAAGTGGAGCAACCACCACAGAGAAGTTCCTACAAAAGCATCTGTAGTAACCCGTCATGCCCAGGAAACGTCGAAGTTCCTGTCTAGTCGTGGGGATAGGGTAGGACAGCACAGCAGTAACTTTGGCATCCACTGGACGAACCTGCCCATGACCAACCTGTTTCCCCAGGTAGGCGACAACGGCCTTACCAAACTCACACTTGGCAAGATTAAGAGTCAAGGACGCCTCAGTGAGTCGCTGGAATACGACAGTCAAACTAGCAATATGGTCAGCCCAGTTATTGGAGAATACCACCACATCATCCAGGTAAACTTTGCAACAGGGGACATCTCCTAACACCAGGTGCATCATCCGTTGAAATGTGGCAGGTGCATTCCTCATCCCAAACGCCATCACTGTGTACTGCAAGAAATGGTCAGGCGTTACAAAAGCAGAGATGTTAGAGGCTCGGGATGTTAACGGAACCTGCCAGTATCCTTTTAGTAGGTCTAGTTTAGTAATGAAGGCCGCTGGACCAATGCTATCAATGCAGTCTTCCATGCGAGGCAATGGGAACAAATCTGGTCCAGTAACGGCGTTAACTTTCCGAAAATCTGTACAAAAACGAAACGTTCCATCGGACTTAGGGGCCAGCAAACATGGAGAGCTCCAAGGACTATGACTGGGTCTGGCTAAATCATTCTCTAGTAAATAATTGGCCTCCTTCTTCATCACCTCCCTTTTGGCTATAGGGCAACGGTAAGCATGCTGCTTAATGGGAGTAGCAGCACCGATATCAATATCATAGGTTAGCACATTGGTACATGATGGCACATCATTGAACAGAGTGGGACAGGAGTGAAGTAAACTTATTACATCACTCCTCTGACATTGTCAGAGACGACAGATGTATTTCTAAGCTTGACAGAAACTCTGAGTTTGATAGCCTACCACAGTGTGGAACATCAGCCAACACGGTCAAACCATCATCAGACATGACCTCTGCACAATCCAGAGAAGCGGAGATCGTATCCGGGGCGGCAGTCTCCGGAGTTTTTTCCTGCTTCCCCTGGACAGCCTCTCTGGAATGATAAGACTAGATCATGTTAATGTGGCATAACCGTGTTTTCCTTCCCTTCGCCGCTCAGGCGTGTGGATAATGTAATCTGTGTCAGACACTTCACAGTCCACTGCATAGGGTCCTGAGAAACGGGCAGTAAGAGCAGATCCAGGCATGGGTAGTAGAACCAGAACTTGATCCCCAGGTTGAAACTGGCGCTCCACCGCCTTCCTGTCAAACCTCCTTTTCATTCTCTCCTGAGAGGAAGAGAGAGCCTCTTTTGCCACTGTCAATGCACAACGCAGCCGTTCCTTACACTGAGAGACAAAGTCCACCACCTTAATCTTCTTAGTGGGGTTAGACATAAACTGCTCCTTTAACACCTTAAGGGGGCCACGCACATTGTGCCCAAACACAAGTTCAGCTGGGCTAAATCCAAGAGACTCTTGCTTTGCGTCACGGATAGCAAAGAGAACAAAGGGGACTCCCTCATCCCATTGTTTTCCTGTATCACCACAGTACTTCCTTAACATGGACTTTGTTTCGTTTGATGCCAGCGCTCCAGCGCGCCCTGTGACTCTGGGTGATATGCACGAGACACTGCGTGAGAGACACCTAAAGACTGCAAAGTCTGCTTAAAGGTCCTGGAAAGGAAATTAGTTCCTTGATCAGTCTGCACGATTTTTGGTAACCCAAAGGTAGTAAAGAACTTAGTCAGCGCTTTTGTGATGGCTGGAGCAGTGATTCTTCGTCGAGGAATTGCCTCAGGAAAACGAGTGGTAACACACATAACAGTTAACAACAACTGGTGACCAGCTTTTGTCCAGGGCAAAGGACCAACACAGTCTACAATGACATGATCAAATGGCTCACCAACAGCAGGGATAGGCCGCAACGGCGCTGGAGGCAGTGGAGGCCGGTGACATCCGAAGTAGGAGGGGCGCAGGGGTAAAAAAAAAAAAAAAATCATATCTGCTGTGCAATACCGCATTTACCCAGACGGTGGCGCCATTTCTCCATGTAAACGACCGAGAGGGCGAATTAAAGAAATAAAAATAAAAAACTATACATAATATAAATATAAACCTCACTGTTACACATTCTACTCTGTATTGTATATATGTATATTGACTGAACATTCCTTTACTTACTGCTTAATTTCTTTTTTTACTTACTTTATTTTTACTGTATGTAGCACAATCTCAGGGGCTCATACAGAAACAAGTATTTCATCATAAAGTATTCTGTATTTTGTTGTGACAAATAATAAACAAACATTTATTATATGGTGCTTCAATTAGCAATTATGAACACAGTAATACCTAGTAGAAAATAAACATAAGAAAAAAATATGGTCTTATATTAGAAAGACTACCCAGTGTGCCATCAAAAATAATACCTAAATATGGTCTTACATTCGAGTGTGCAAAAGTAATTAGAACAAAATAGAAGATAATAAAATAGACCTGATACAAGTCCTGAGATAAATGCAATACAATGTTAAGCTTACAAATTAAAAAGGTACTGGGTCCTATGTACACTACTATACGATATACAGTTTAATCTATGTACCTATGCTATACTAACTATACAAGAACTACACAACTATAACTATAACTATACAACTATTCTCTCCTCAGACAGCAAGACGCGAAGTGACTCATTAACAAATGCTTCTGAATTAAACTAATTAAATAAAATACAAATGCTTAATACATTCGACCACAGCATATATTAGCAGACAAACACACGGAAGACCCTGTAGCTAGCATTGGGGAAACACGTGTCCACGATAAACTTACAAAACCCCAATCCACACCGTTTACATACAAATGACACAAGCTGCATGTTTATACAGCAAGACCAACATTTCTTATCCCCTTTACTTTACGTTTACATCGTCCACAATAAAAATAAATGTAAAACTATAACCGGGACAACAAAAACGAACCTCTCCTCAGACAGCAAGACGCGAACTGAGAGCAGAGCAGTACAGGCTTTACAAATAAGGTTCAACTAGGCTACAATTGAATGGCGCATGCGTGACTGGTTTTCTTTGCTCACGCATTCACGCAATCGCCACTCAATTTGCTCACGCATGCGCCACTCAATTTGAGTCGCGCATGCGTGACTGGTTTCTTTGTTCGGGCGCAATAAAATGCGCTCCCACAGATCGTATTTAGGACCCTTGATAGGCTACATTTAATTGCTTGATCCATTTTCATTGGCCGCTTGCGCGCAGTGACGCGGAGATCCTGGGCGCACCGCCGGTGCGCCCAGGTTTGGAGGTAGGTACCAGATTTCTATGAGAGTGACGTCAATGACAAACGAGGGGGGAGAATAGCACGCACAAAACAATGATTTATATTTGCTATATTAACGTTATTGTGCATTTTAAACACAAACATACATAAAATGAGTAATTATTATTCATTTTAAACATGTTTAGTTTATTTTTAGGGGTAAAAAAAATCAAAAATCAAAAAACACAATTATTATAATTATTTTTATTTTATTTTTTTCCTCTCTCAACCAGGTGGGGCGGCGCCCCTGCGCCCCTATGGACGAGCCGCCACTGGCTGGAGGCACTACCTGGTTCGGTTTTCCCACAATTTGGCAGGTGCGGCAAGTGTTACAAAAACGCACCATATCAGCTTTCAGTCCTGGCCAGAAGAAGTGTCTTAGGATACGGTCATACGTCTTAGTGATCCCTAGATGTCCAGACCATAAATGTTCGTGTGCTAGCTCAAGAACATGCTGTCGACAACCAACCGGTACCACTATCTGTTGAACTGTGCCCCAGTCCCCACTTGCATCACCTGCCTGGTGAAATCCAGTTACGCATCAGCACCCAGTTACTCATAATAAATGTCTGCTTCTCACTGCACTTACTAGGATCCTCAACAACCGCAGCGAAACACTTGCCTACGGACGGATCTGCTTTCTGAGCGCTGATGAGTGCATTTCGGGTCAGCGGCAGTGATACCTCAGCAACAGTAGTACGTTCTGCTACCTTGTCCGACTCCTCTGAAGTTCCTTTTCCCAGCCCACCAACCGATGGCCACTGGTTCTCAGACAAGACGGAAGCAAACAAAGAATCCGACAAGTCAACATCCTGGTCTTGCTTTCTGGCTTGAGCTCTAGTCAGCACACTGACTGTAAACACATTCGGATGACTGGTGGCTAGGTCATCAGGTCCAATTTCAGAAATGGGAACCTCAGCTGGTGGTAAGGATAGACCTTACCACCAGCTATGTCGTTTCCCATTATAAAATCAATGCCTTCAATGGGAAAACAGGAGCGGACGGCTACTGGGAAGAAACCAGTGACTAGGTTAGACTTCACATGCATGCGGTGAAGAGGTGCGGGCACAAACCCCATTTCGATACCTCGCACTATGGTGCTCATGTCAGCCACCGGTGTCTCGCAACACCGTGACCGGGCGCTGGTCCTCAGATTTTCCGTTGAGAGACACAAATCCAGAAAAAATAAACGGTGTAAAACATTTGTCAGGCACCCTGTTCTCAATGGGCTGGCCACCGGGGAACACTGTTTTAATCAGTCCCACAAACTTCGGTGGCGCTGGACCTGAAGCTGGCAACTGTTTTCTCTTTAATGCCATGCAATCAGCAATTACATGCCCAGGTTTGTGACAAAAGAAACAGTCTCCCCCTTCGAACCCAATGAAGGTGCACTAAACTGGTTGACACGCGTGTCGCTAGATTTCAAGGAAGACCCCGGGGAAAAGGCGTATCGTGTTTAATAAAAACACTTTTGTGTGTGAGAACAAACTCCTCCGCCAGAGTAGCGGCCTGCTGCAAAGTGGTCGCCTTTTGTTCGTTTATATAAACCACAGTGCGCTCTGGCACACCGTTTTTAAACTCCTCCAGCAACAGTAGCTGTCAAGTTTGTTCTTGTTTTCCCCACTTGAAGGGCTCAGGCAACGTGATCAAGGAAGGATATAACTCTGTGACTTTTCTTTGACCTTATTTTGTCGTTTATTTGGTTGACAAATGGTTGTCACAATAGCAGGTTATAAACCTGAAAGGGTATGAAAGGAAATGTTTCAACATCAACATAATACATAGGCTATAATAATATCAGTTCATTCAAATAAACAATTACCAAATGTATTTTCATTAAGAACATTCATTCAGCATTTACCAATAATCAACATTATTCTTTAAACTTAACACGTCATGAATCATGCATCAAAATGTTCAAACAATATATTCAAACTGTGTTAGCTGAGGGAGCTAACAGCTAACATAAGCAAAGCACAAATCAGCAAGCAAAGCACATGAACATAAAGCAAGCAGCGAAGGCAAATGTAACTATACCATTGGGCTATCACGTTCCTGGTCTGAATGCAGCCAACTCCCTGAGCAAAATGCACTACCTTAATGAGCTGGGGTTTCAATGCAAGTCCTCTGGGGCTGCCAACATAGATGCCAGACGGTAAACCAGTCAAGCCCTGACATGCTGCCCGCGTAGATGCCTGATATAAATTATTATTTCTTTACTCCTAAAGTTAATTTAATTTCAATTTACTTTTGAAAATAGTTGCAAAGAGTACATTTTATCATTTAGGGGACATTTAAATTATACCATTTGTTTTGGATAAATAATATATGTAATTTTGAGTCAATAAAATACATTTGGCTCTCTTTGCTCCTAAAGAGTTTAACACCTCCCACTTAAGTTCCTGATTGCTTGGCTTGATCAGAAACTTACTTCACATCAGAGATTGACCCCTCTTAAAGACACCCTTTTTGTACATTTATTTTTTGTTTTGTTTTGTTTAGATTGACGAGTGTGTGTAGACGAGCAAGCATAGTCCAAAGTCAGCCACGTCTCATGGCAGGTGTGTGTGGTGCCAAGATCGATGGGGCATGGGGTATGAATGCTCTAAGTCTTCATGTATGTGCGGAGTGTGGGGCATGGTGGTTGCGCATGGCGTACACCAACCAGCCGAGAGGGGGGGTTAGGGGTGGTGACCAGATCCAGGGGCTTGGGCGATGAACTGGGCGAGGGGTGTGGGCAGGGAACTGCATCAGGGCGGCTCAGGCAGATGAGTTTGGTCCTCCACGGGGAGGAGGACCACCAATCTTCTTACGTCTCTCCTGATGACGGTCGTGGGCAGTGGAGAGCTCCTCTTCTTCTGTCCACCTGCAGGGGAGACGATGAGGCCGGCACATGTCTTGATATCAGCGTCCCTGACGATCCCTTTTCTGTCTGGGTATACTGACAAGATTCTTCCCAGACGGAACTGGCCTCTCAGCGCGTTCTGGTCGGCGATCCAGACAAGATCACCGACCTTGACGTTCCGCTCTGTCCGATGCCATTTGTTGCGGACAAACAGATTCGGGCCAGCTAGCTCACTCCACTTTGCCCAGAATCTGTCCACCCCGATTTTATCGGCGCCAGGGATGGGTGCACAGATCGAGTCCACTTGTATCACCTACAACGGAGGTACAGCCCAGGATGAGGGAGTTAGGCGTTAAATACTCGACTACATCCTCTTGGCCTTGGGCTCTAGCGTCAATAGGGCGTTGATTTGTCAGGTTGGCCGCCTGGTAGACCAGGGTTTGAAGTTCTACCCACATGAGCGACTCTGTTGCGTCTCTGAGGTTTGTGAGCGCTTTTTTTAAAAGCTTCACTGCAGCCTCCGCTGCCCCATTCCGATGGGGAGCATCTGCAGGGTGGAACTCCCACTCCCATTCGGTCCCATTCTTGGCCGCCATGTCTTCCATGGATGCAGTCTCAAGGCAATCCAAGTGTTTGTACCAAGTTGGTTCCTCTATCCGACCATAGTTTCTTCGGATGCCCCCTCAGTGCCACAAAGCGGGAGTACGCTTGGAGGAAGCTTTCCGAAGATAGGTCATCAGTGAGATCTGCGTGTACAGCTCTCGAGGCCATGCAACAGTAGACAATGCCCCAGACCTTCTGCTTCGTCCGCTTCTTAACAGCGTCCCTCATTTCAACGGGGCCGAACAGGTCCAGAGTTGTGTACTCAAATGGGTTGGCTCTTTGAGTGCGCTCATAAGGGAGGTCGGCCATCACTTGTCGGCACATCTTGGCCTTTCGCTTTCGACAGGCAAGGCAGTCGTTCAATACTTTCTTGACTACTCTTCGTTCCTGCATAATCCAAGCTTTCCTCCTTGTGCGTAGCAGAGTGGACGCGACACCTTCATGATTTTCTTCATGCGCTTCTCTGACCAGTAGGGCGGCCAGCCATGACTCAGATGGGACTAGCGGCACAGCTGCTCCGTCCTCAGTCCAGCACTGGACTCTTCCTCCGCAGAGTAGGAGCCCTGTGCTCTCCTCCTTCCAAACCACCAAGCAATCCAGGGTTGTGTCACAGAACTCAACCCCCGGCTTGGGCCGCGAGAGCCAAATCCTGGAAAGCTGCTGTTCTTTCTTTTGCAGATAACTTTGGGCCTGCCTCCCACTTTGCTGTTCCGGGAGCCTGGCCGTTGCCACCCAGCCAGGGTTCCACTGCTCGTCTGGTCCAGGCGACAATTCCGCACAACTTTGCGAGTGAACTGAACCTTTGGGGCTTCACAAGGCGCACAAGATCCACGCTCCATCGTCTTTGCTGTGGGACAGGGGGGCAGATCGCAGCTTGGCTGGCAGCGTCGCTCGGGCCCGACAGCTGTTTGGACTGGTCTCTGGTGACTGCTGCGGAGAATGCTTTCCTCTGGAGTCCTTTGATTTCATCAGCAACAGAGGTGGCTATCTTGCTGGCGGTCTTCATGGGCCAGTCTGATTCCGGCATCCTCAAAAATCCGGGGCCCTCCTGCCACACCGATCCTTCGGCGAGTTCTTCCGGGGTTGTTCCCCTTGTGAGGATGTCAGCAATGTTCTCTTTCCCCTCAACCCACTTCCAGCTTTCCACCGGCCCGGCCTTCTAGATTTCTCCGATTTGATTCGCAACGAAGGTCTGATAGCCGTAGCTGTCCCTTTGGATTGCTCCTAGGATGGTTTGGCTATCCACAAAGTGCGTCCAGCGTTCAACTTCGTTGTGGCAGTGCTTCTCGACATACTTTTTCAGGCGAGAAGCAAAAACTGCTCCACACAGCTCCGCTTTAATGACGTCACCTTTCTGGTCGAGGGGGGTGAGCTTGGCTTTCGACTCGACCAGCCTTACCATGACCCCGTCTTGCTCCGTCTCCCACCGGAGATACAGTACGGCTCACTGCCATCGGAGAAGGTGATCCCCATTGGACGGCATATGGCTCCCCGGGGAGTGAGGCTTCTTTCAAACTTGATTTGGCCAAGCCTCACATACTCCTCGAAGTTTCCAAGGGTAGGCTGCATCCCAGTGAGGAGTGTTGCTGTGTTTGTCTGCCAGCACATAGGTGAGGCAGTCCTTTATTTTCTAGAGGTCCCTTTCTTCTCCAAGGGTCATCTCTTTGCCTCCTGGGGGACACTCAAACAACTCCTTGTTGGTGGCAGTGGTGTTGCTGAGGACCACGTCCTTTCTTGCTAGGTCTTCAGTCAGGCCTCTTGAGTCCACAAGGACCTCATTGTACATCCTTGAGGATGTTCTCATGGATCTTGCGAAGTGAGTGTCGGACAGGTGCATGGTTAGATCGACCATTTCAAAGAGGTCAGGGTGTGTTCCGCCGACAGTATTCCCCAGTGGTCCATCCCAGAGGACTAGATCTCCCTGCATTTTGACTGGCTGTGGGACCAGTCGACCTTCCCTGTGGCTAATCAGGAGGTCGATACTTTCAGGACGGACCAGGTCTTCCGTGGCGACGTCAGGAAAGATTTTCCGCAGCTGTTGCGGAGTGACAGACTGGCTTATCTCTGCGATGCTCTCCAGGCCGTAGCAGAGCAGTTTGTGTTCTGCCACGGTCCCCTTGGAGGTTTTCACCCTCAGCCGTAGGGTATACCGCTTGGTCGTCACCGTCTTTTCCATCCCTCCAATACCGTGGACAATCAGCTTGATGTTTTCACCAGTCAGTCCGAGGCGTTTGGCCGCATCGTTCGCGATGTAATTGGTATCCGATGCGAGGTCGATGAGGGCGCCGATCAACTGGCCAGAATTTGTTGTTACTTCCAGCAACATCATAACCACTGGGTATTCCTTCTGTTCAACGCCAGTATTGGTGCACATTGTAGTCGAGGCTCTGTTAGAAAACGCCTATCTGACCTCTGCCCTTATGTTTTCCGGGACTTTAGAAAGGGCCTCTTCTTGGATGCTGGTCAGGCCTTTCTTCTCCACCTTTGAGCCACCTTGCCCCTCACAGCCGCTCTCCTTCCTCTGAGTAGTGGGCCTTGGGCAGAGCAGGTAGTTGTGCGGAGGCTCCTCTTTCCTACAGCTTGATTTGCCGCAGAGGAACCCTTGGTTACAACGGCCATCTCTTGGGTGGATGCTCAAGCACCGATAGCATGAGCCCTTAGATGAGCCTTTTCTTCGCCAGGTCCAACTCTTTGAAGGTTCTGCATGCAAAGAGCTTGCCAGGGTGCGCCTCATCGCCGCAGCAGGTGCAGGAGCTTAACTGCTGCTTTGTCTGAGGACCTCTTTGGCCTGAAGTGGCTCTGGAAAAGGATTTCCTCACTCCCTTATCCGGTTTGTCATCCAGGCTTTTCTCCGAGGAGTTCTTCTCTCCAGGACTTGCTTCTAGCTGGTCAAGCTCCTCCAGGATTGCCCCCTGCTTTTTTAGGAATTGAAGCAAGCAGTCAAAGTGGTCCTGGGGAACAAACCCGTTGGCGGGCTCATTTTTGTGAGCAATGCATTCCTTCTTTAGGGAGCTAGGCAGTTTGCTTTCTAGGGACTGAGCGACCAAACGGTTCTTTATAACGTCCTCTTCTCCCAAAATCAGGAGATTATTTAGAGCCCTCTCCACTGCCTGGATCAGTTCAATAGCCTTCCTTGGGTTGTTTCCCTTCACAGGGGGTAGGCCCTGGACATCACTTGCAATCAGCTGGACGATCTTAGCTTTATTCCCATACCTGTTGGCAAGGCGATTGAACATATCATCTGCAGACTTGCAGCTAGATAGGACTAGGTCCCTTTTCACCTTCTCACTCAGGCTTGCAAGAAGGTGGAACCTTGTCACTCCAAAAGTCCTCTGTGGGTTCCCAAGCAGCTCGAGCTCCTCCCACTCCGCCTTCCGCCGGTAATAATCGACCATGTCCCCAGATAATGTGGGGAGGCGTGCTCTCTCGAGTGGAAACTGGACTCTGGGTTGCATATAAGGAAAGACGTCTTGTGGAGCATTTGGGTACCCTAGAGGTGTGCCTGTGACATTTGGTGCAGCGCTGGTCCCAGCCAGAGACTGGATACCGGCTCCAGAACTTCTTGGAAGTGGCCCCGACGGACCGAGCGGGTTTACATGACCTGCAGCGATTTCCTGCTTGACACCGGGAGGCTCACTGAGAGAGAGAGGTTGATCATCTCTAATGGATCCAAGCGGATCTGGATGGGCCGGCACTTCAGCCTTTAACCTCTCCTCTTCCTCCTCCTCCTCCTCATCCTGGCTCCAAGCAAAGCCCTTTCGTGACTTCAGGTTCATCCGCCGCCATTTCCGCTCCCAGTCACTCTGTAAGTCTCTTAGCCCGTCTTCTTGCTTTTTAAGCTCCTTTGTCTTGGTGCTGGAGACAAGACCTTCCCAAGCATTTTCTGCCCGAACCTGTGGATCTTCTCGCCCAGGCTCTCCCTCTGCACATCAAAGTCCTCCGCTAGTAACTCCTCCAAATCCAGCGCTTCTAATTCAGCCCACTTCTTTTCCGCTTTCTCGGCATACAATTTGATGTCATCTTCAGCGAATCTGGACCATAGTGCTTCTTTAGTGAGTGTAAGCATTTCTTCATATCGGGTTGAGCACTTCATTGTTTTCGCTTTTATGCTCTCGACTTCTTCTTTCACCTGGGGATCGTCGTTTTCTTCTGCCTCCATTTCGAGAGCATCGACGTATTCAGCCCCTGTGTCGCTGACCCTACCAAAGTCCACAACAAGTCCATTTAACTCATCAGTGAGATTCCTCTCCTCGAGCAGGTGAATCGTAAGAGCCAGCTTGTTGGTCCTCTTACTGAAGGCAGTCTGCCTTCAGTAAGCCAAGCGCTTTCCGAGCGCTTTCCCTTTAGGGATTCCAGCACAACTGAATCCATCCTCCTTTCTTAGAGCTGCCCAAGGCTTCTCCGACACTGGCAGGGGGTCCATTGGACCTTTCCCTCCCTCCGTGGCGCTCCTCTTCCGGGCAACACTCTTCGGGGCAGATTCGGCTGGACGCTTGGGCCCGTGGTTTATAACTGTCAAGTTTGTTCTTGTTTTCCCCACTTGATTTACATTTAATTTCAATTTACTTTTGAAAATAGTTGCAAGGAGTACATTTTATCATTTAGGGGACATTTAAATTATACCATTTGTTTTGGAAAAATAATATATGTAATTTTGAGTCAATGAAATACATTTGGCTCTCTTTGCTCCTAAAGAGTTTAACAGTAGCTCTCGTAGCTTAACGAAATTGTCTACCCTGGCTGATGAACACCACCTGTCCAATAGCATCTCTTTCTCTCTGGCAAACTCAATGTAGGTTAGGCCTGCTGTTTTCTTAAAATTTCGAAAACGCTGCCTATAAGCTTCTGGCACTAACTCATACATTTGCAAGACCACGCTCTTTACTTTTTCATAGTCGCGGCTGTCTTCCCGAGAGAGAGAAGAGTAAGCCTTCCGAGCCTTACCCTTTAGTTTGCTTTGCAGAAGTGTGGCCCACACGTCCTTAGGCCAGCTCATGGCATCAGCCATACACTCAAACGCCCCGAAGTACGACTTGACTTCAGACTCCTGGAATACAGGGACCAAACAAACGTTTTTACTTACATTGAAGCCGGAGGGAGAGCGCTCGCCAGGTTTAGAGCCGCCTCCCCGCAACTCTAACTCACACACCACCAACCGCTTCAATTCAAGCTGAAACGCTTGCTCCCTGTCTTTGTCCTGCATGCCTCGCTCTTTGTCACATTCCTGCATGTCTCGCTCTTTGTCACGTTCCTCTCGATCTTTGTCACGTTCCTCTCGCCGCCGTACTTCTCGCTCTTTGTCCAGTTGGAGACGAGCTAACCGCAACTTAAGCCGGGAATCCACCGTAGGGCTAGGAGATGTTCCTGTGGAGTGAGCGTAATAGCGTGGTAAGGTGAACACCTTCCTTTCTTCCCCCCTAGACGCCACAGCGGGAGTAGCATCAACAGGCAACTGCTCGGCCTGTTTTTCCTCCGAGGACGCCACTTCCATATTCATAACCACCATATCAGCTGTTCCCCCCTCACCCTGTGATGTCAAAACCCCCTTCTGTATTAGCCCATTTATGAGGATATGTTTTAGTTACCGTTTAACAAGACCTCGCAAAATAGACATGCCAAAATGTTTTGCAATCTCATGTAAATCCTCCTTCCTACAGTCATCCACCTGACCCAGAGTAGGATTAGCCACAAACGCGTCTAAATCAAACACTGCCATCCTCACCAAGAGAATAAAACTTGACACTAAGCTATGCTAAAAACAAACAGCTTAGATATTTTATTTACCTCCTGACCCTATCCACCGGCAGCCATGCGATAACCACTGATGCCGGATATCACACACACGATATGTAAACAAGCCCAGCCTTCCGAAAACAACTTCCTCCGTCCTACCTAAGCAGAAGCTATCCCTACCTATCTTCTGGAGCTTGCCGGGCACGAGGCGTCTACCCCCAATATGGAACGCAGTCCCAACCCAGGATGCGCTCCGAAAACAAGAAAGGCTAAATAATAAAAGGGTGGCCGACCTAATCTGACAGAGGAAGCTGCACAGAGCTTATTGAAGGCTGGACCACAGACATCCAGACAGCAGTACTCACCGCGATAGCCACCGAAGACAAGGTCCGACTCAATCCTTTATCAACAAACTTAAATCTATTTTAACAAACCAGACTCTTCCGTCCTTGCCCACTGATCCCAGACGAGCCCCCACTTGTTACGACCCCATACCAGATCTAGGGGATATGGGATGTAACAATATAAAAACCGGGGGGGGACAAGAACCAGAGGAGATGGGAGAATACAAAAATAAACAAGGTTTATTGTGAAAGGGTAACAAAACAGGTTTCCGAGAAACACATGAAAGGAAAACTACTAACCCTACACTAACTGATCTAAATACAAATAACGCTAAATAGCCACAACCTAAACTTCCACGGACAACCTACAAAACTAAGATATCTAATACTGCTGTTGTCTCAAACAGAACCCACAAGAACAACTCGGGAGTTGTCGTCTGGCCCACTGGCCCCATGGAAGTGTCTCTCCCAGCCTTTTATCCCCTCACACCTGTGCTCAATCAAGCCGTTACCTGGGAGAAACGATTAGAAAACACAAACACTACGGCTACACACACAGCCATAACAAGCCCTCACCTCGATTGTCAGCAAATGCTTCGAGAGGTTGATCAAGGACTTTATTTGCTCCGTGTTACCTGCCACGCTGGACCCATGGCAATTTGCATATCGTCAAAACAGATCCACGGACGACGCAATTGCCATGGCCCTCCACACTGCCCTTTCCCACCTGGAGGGAAAGAACTGTTATGTGCGAATGCTGTTTGTGGACTACAGCTCAGCGTTCAACACAATAGTTCCTGCCAAGCTTGACACCAAGCTTAGAGGTCTAGGCGTGCACAGCTCCAACGCCATCAAGTTTGCTGACGACATGACAGTGATGGGCCTGATGGCCGGCGACGACGAGGCAGTCTACAGGGAGGAGGTTGGATCGCTGGAGCAGTGGTGCCAGAAGAACAGCCTCGCCCTCAACGTCAAGTTCCTCGGCGTGCACATCTCCAAGGACCTCACGTGGTCCACGCACACCACACACGTGGTGAAAAGGGCCCAACAACGCCTGCATTTCCTCAGGCATCTGAAGATATTCAGCATGGGCCCCCGCATCCTGAGAACATTCTATAACGGCACCATCGAGAGTGTTCTTACAGGGTGTATCACCGCCTGGTACGGGAACTGCACCGCACTTGAGTGCAGAGTGCTTCAAAGGGTGGTGCGGACGGCCCAGAATATCGTTGGAGGTGAGCTCCCTCCCTCCTGGATATATACAACCAGTGGTGCGTGGCCAAGGCCAAACGCAAAAGACATTGCCCACCCCAGCCACGAACTGTATTCACTTTTACCGTCAGGCAGGCAATACCGCAGTATCAAGTGCCGTACAAATAGACTCTGAGATAGCTTCCACAGTCAGGCCATCAGGCTGCTGAACAAGGGCGTATAGCATATAACAATGTATATTTGAATACATTGATTTATATATACATATTGCTCTTTTTCTGTGCCGATATATTGCATTTTATAAATTGCATTTTTATTCTATTTTTTTAATCTATTTTTATCTTATTTTTATAACTGCTGTCTGCCGTCGGGTATTGCACATAAGATTTTCACACCACTGCTTTATACTTGTGTAAACTGTGAAATGACAATAAACTTGACTTGACTTGACTTGACTTGTAATTTCTCCCGAATTATTTTTTCTTGTTGACAACAAATGACTCTCCTCTGTCAGATCATGCTCCTATAGCCCTATAGTAATGTAGTACATGCAGCAATTATAGTTGACACATCCCTCCCTGGAAGGTATTTGTCACGATCCCCCGGGCACTTTAACTCTGTGCTGCTCACTGACCCAGATTTGATTAAAACTATCAGCAGTCATATTGATCTTTTAATTTCCACTAATGTTAGCCCAGCTGTTTCTGCTGCAACAATCTGGGAGACATGCAAAGCCTACCTATAAGGAAAAGTAATATATTATTCTGCTTTCCAGAAAAAGATTACTACTGAAAAGAATACTTGTCTCTCCAGGGCTATGTCTGAACTGCAGACCAGGTGTGTACCTGACATAGATCTTTTTAAAGAGTTACTCACAAAACATGAACGAACATTTGACATACTGCCCTCCAATGGCAGTATGTCGGCGGCAACAGCATCACTACTAAAAACACGCCACAATTATTATGAGTTTGGTGACAAGCCAAGTACATTACTTGCTCACCGACAATCTTCTTCATTACAGCATATCACCCAATTTAGTACTACCAATGGCTTAGCTATTAATCCTCAAACCATCTTCGACCAATTCAGGGACTTTTATTCTTTATTATATACCTCTGAGAGCTCATCTAATGAGACACAATATGACAACTTTTTTAGGTCCTTTAACAACCCTTCCATTGACTCTGAAACATATTTGGAGTTGGATGCACCATTTACTGCTGGTGAACATAAAAATGCCTTAATGTCGATGCAAAGTGGGAAATGCCAGGGCCCTGATGGCTTCCCTGCTGAATTTACTAAGACATTTGCTGGTAAACTAACCCTAAACTAAACCCTCATCTTTGGATACACTGGAACTGGTCATTTCAATGGACACAGAGAAGGCATTTGATTGCTTCAAATGGCCCTATCTTTTTTACTCATTAAAAAGTTTTGGATTTGGACAAACAATGACTACGCTGAGTATTTTCCCCTCAAACGTGGAACTCGGCATGGCTGCCCAATTTCTCCACTACTGTTTTCCATTGCCATCTAACCACTGGCGGTGGCCCTCAGGTCCAGTCAGATGCTGGGCAACTCAAGAGAAGGTGTTGAGCATAAACTGTTCATGTACGCTGATGTGGCATGAGCAGTAGGGGGGGGGAGCAGTCCGAAAACGCCACCTAGGGAATCTCACCCCAGGAACTTACTATTAGGGCTCTACAGCCCGGAGGACACAGGTACATTTACACCACTAGGCAGAGACAGTTCAGCGCAAAGAAATACAAACTTTACTTATATTTAACTAAACAAAAGACCAAAAGCACACACACACACACACACACACACACACACACACAACACAATATATTTAGGTTAAAATAAGCAAATTAACCATTACAAAACAACCCAAACTCTTAAGAAATGTGAACATCAAAAAATAAACAAAACGAAAATGATACGTACAATAATTGACAACTACACAATGTAAAACAGTAAAAGTCCTTTTAGCACGAGCACTGGAAGCGTGGCTACCACACGGCAGCAGATAGGCCACAGCGGTCAGAGCTAGTGCTCAACCAGAGCCAGAACAGTCCTCTCTAAAGAGCTAACACAGCAGGAACCCAGGGAGGGGTGGCCAAGAGTGGGCCAACAGTTTAAAGGGCCCCTGAAAAGGGCATATGAGGAATTAAGGAATCTATATATACAGAGATAAATAGGTATAAATATATAACTGGTATAACTCGTATACATACCACCTTGTGCAGCCACAGCGCAGCCCCAAAGCTGAAAGGAGACAGCCGCAGCGGTTGCCAATACTCCCACTGGGGCATGGAAATGCAACAGCCAGGTCAGCCGGTCAGCTGTGAGTATCGTGCCCATGAATGAAAGACAAGACGGCGCAACGCATTACCTTTTTGGAGAAGAGCACAACACGCAGCGGTTACGCAAAACAATCCGCTCCGCCACACCGGGCCCACAATCACCAACGGAAAGGCGGGGGACGTGAAAGACGAAGCACAAGCGTAACCCCGGGTATTTGAAGGAGCGCATGGTGCCGCCCAATGATCAATGCGTCGGCAGCGGCACGGAGTGAAAATACGTCCTGTCACACTGACAATCTTTTGTTGTTTGACTCCAACCCGGACAGATCTAGTGTTGTCCTTGCTGAAGGAGTTAGGGCAAATTTCAGGTTTTAAATTTAATCTTCAAAAAGTGAACTCATGCCTATTAATGCTGCAGCTACAGCCTGTCCCCTGTCAAATTTGCGTTTTAAGGCATCTCTGGAAAGTCTTTGATATTTGGAGCGTCATGCGGCTCTTCCTCTCTGTTGTCCCTCTTGTGCCTCCCCCTGACATTACCATCATCACCATACTCCAATGATATTATAGTTAAAAACTGTCTCAAGATCTGGACTCAATTAAGGCGTCACTTTGGAATCCAGGTAATACCCCTTTCATCCTAAGTACACTCCAACCCTCTGTTTCCCCCTACTGTTAATGATGGGGCATTTGCAACCCATTTTTTCAGATTTATACAAATTCTTGACTTTGTTCGCAACCGCTTCCCTGGCTTCCCTGTTATCACCCATTCTACCTTGGTCGACCATTTTTTTTATATTAATCCCTACCTCAAAGGTACCATTTCAGAGCTGAACAATACTATACTCACACACGGATAGTCAGCCTCGGATAGTCTACGCATTGCTTGGTCCGAGGACCTCAATGTAGAGATTCAGGCTGAGGTCTGGCAGTCTGCTCTGAAATGGGTTCACAAGTCGTCCATTTGCCCCCGGCATGGGGGTCATACAATGTAAAGATGGCGGCGCATAACATTGCGACGCCCAGTGTCTGACCAGTTTTTGCAAGTTAGCGGTAATATACCTAACAATTCTTAGTTCTTAGTTACCACTCTGCTCTGTCTTTCAGACTCTGATGCAGCAGTGTGACACCGGTGACGCTGCTCTCGGATAGTTGATTTGTTTGGTTCGGGTACCAGGTTTCTGTCAGCCGCTTTCTGAAACGTTTTACGAAGCAGTAGATTTGCTACTAAGTTTGCTGGTATTATATAATCTGACTGTTGTTTAGCTATAGTTTCTGTTAACACTGATTGCTGTTTTGTACTGTCCTGTATTGTATTTGTATTTGCATCAAACAAGGTAAGCATGGACTCCTGTTGCTCCTGCTCCTGTGCCTTCCTTGTAGATAAGATAGCTCTCCTAGAGAGATGTATCCGTCAACTAGAGGAGGAAAAGATAGCGTCCATAGGAAAGACAGATACACCAGAGAGTATAGAGAAGAGACCTCCCAGGCGGTCTCGTAGCATTAGCAATAGTGCTAACATTAGCATTAGCTCCGTCCAGGGCACCCTGTCGGCAGCAACTCTTGCGAAGGCAGGCAACCCTCCTCACAAGTCTCTTTCGGGGGGGAAGACGCTAGTCATAGGCGACTCTGTTACACGTAAAGTTAAACTACACATGCCAGCTGTCGTTGTGCTTACCAGGGGCCAGGGCTCCCGACATTGAAGTTGATCTTAGGGTGCTGGCATGCGGTAAGAACACACACAGAGTTAGATCAGAAACACCCAACACCGACACTAGTTTTGACAACATTGTAATTCATGTCGGCACCAACGATATTAGGATGAGACAATCAGAAGTCACTAAAAGTAACATAGTTATACTGTGTGACTTCACCAGAAAGATGTGTCGGCATCGATTAATTCTCTCTGGTCCTCTACCTACCAGGAGTAATGATGAGCGTTATAGTAGACTATTTTTCCTGAATCGTTGGCTGGCACGTTATAGTGAAGAGCAGGGCTTAGGTTTTGTAGACAACTGGTCCTCCATGTGGGACCGCCCTGGCATGCTGATGAGAGACGGCCTTCACCCTACTGGGTAAGGCGCCTCAATTATGTCAGAAAACATAGATGATGTCTTAGCCAGGTGTGACTTATACACTTACAGCATGCTGGGACGCAGGCATTTAGCAAACCTGCTAGCAACATACTAGCCCACGTTGCAGAGTCTAGAATACTGAGTGGGTTAACTAGGTTAGTTAGCCTGGGTGATGTAGCACGTAATGCTGACACTGAGATACATCCAGGTTTTTATACTGGTCACAGCAGCAGCAACTACATACTGGAGGTTTATAGTACACCTACACCTATCAGTATTGTGGAGCTGCCCCGCTCGGTCCTGAGGTGTAAAACCCGCAGGCGAAGGCAAATCTGAAAAAGGTGGCGGAGTGGCTTTAATCTCAAGTTCGAAACACAGAACCTCCTCAGTACCTACTACAGCAGAAAGGGCAGTAGATTTATTCTTCTTAGCTATTATATACCGCCCACCGGGCCCATATACACGTTTCATGGATTAGTTCTCTGAGTTTGTTGCTGACCTTGTAACATATTCTGACAGTGTTTTGCTTGTTGGTTATTTTAACATTCATGTTAAATAACCATTCATGTTAAAATAACCTGTCTGATCCTCTCGCAAAGGTTTTCATTTCTATAACCGATGCGCTTGGCTTTAAACAGCTTGTCCAGCACCCTACCCACAATGGTGTAAGTACGCTGGATCTCGTCTTGGCCCCTGGTGTTGATATCTCAGACCTGGCCGTCTCACCTTCCACCTCAGCTTTATCCGACCACTTCCTGCTTACTTTCAAGGTAGTGGTATCTTGCCCCCGCGATGAGTGCCAGGCTACCTATAGCTGCTGTCACATCACCCCTGCAACTACTGCATCTATGGCAGCTAAGTTACCTTTCTCACTCGCTCCTCTCTCTGACTTTAGTGGATCTGTGGGTAGTCTTACTGAAGACTTTAACACTGCCTTATCTGCAGCAATCGACTCTGCTGCTCCTCTTATTGTTAAAAAGTGAACCACAAAACGGCCAGCGCATTGGTTCAATGAGGAGACTCGCACCCTCAAACGAGGCTGCAGAAGACTAGAACGCAAATGGAATTCAACAAAACTCGAAGTCTTTAATTTGCATGGCATGACAGCCTGCTCAGCTATAAAGCTGCATTAACTACTTCCAGGAACGCCTACTTTTCAAGTATTACAACAACTTAAACAAGAACAACCCTAAGTTTCTGTTTGACACTGTAAGAAGCCTGACGCAAAAACAACCTCAAACAGTTGGCTCCGCACTCTGTGCTAGCAACTTCTCGGAATTATTTGAGCACAAAACCGAGTCTATTAGAAAAGACATCGATGCCTTCCCCACCCATAATTCTGAACATTATGTAAGAGGGGCACTATGTGTACCTCCTGAAGCAACCCTCCTGCACCTCTCCCCACCAAGGTTCTTAAAGAACTTTTCCCAGTCGTTGGGCCTACTACGCTCAACATCATGAACCTATCCCTGTCTACTGGAACAGTTCCATCTACCTTCAAGACTGCTGTGATAAAACCTCTACTGAAGAAGCCCGGACTAGACCTAGAAGTACTTAGCAACTATCGGCCCATCTCTAACCTTCCTTTCCTTTCGAAAGTACTGGAAAGAATTGTAGCTGACCAAACCATCAATCATCTGATGGTGAACAATTAATTTGAACCCTTCCAGTCTGGGTTTAGAAACTTCTACTCCACTGAAACTGCTGTGACTAGAGTAGTTAATGATATTCTCCTTACAATGGACAGCAATGCAAGCTCCTTGCTTGTGCTGCCCGACCTTAGTGCCGCCTTCGACACAATCGACCACAGCATCCTCCGTGATCGTCTCGAACACTATTTTGGCATTAAAGGTTCTCTGGTTTAGATCTTACCTCACAAATAGAAAGCAATTTGTTCTTTGTGATGATTCACAATCGAATCACTGTAACCTTAGCTTTGGTCTTCCCCAAGGGTCGGTCCTTGCTGCTCTTTGCAATCTACATGCTCCCTCTTGGTTATATTATTCGCAGTTATGGAATACGTTTTCATTGTTTTGCTGACAACACCCAAATCTATATTCCTATCAAGTCAAATGACTCCTCCCAGATCCAGAAAGTTGAATCCTGCCAGACTGCGATTAAAAAATGGATGTCCCAAAACCTTCCAACCTGCAGCTTAGCACTGGAAAAACAACGACGACCACTATTTGAAGATTTCACACTGTTGTTTGAGGGCTCTTGTGTTAAAAATCTTGGTGTCCTGTTCGACCCAATGATATCTTTCAATCAACATGTAAAATGTATAACCAGAACTGCATTTTTCCATCTTAGAAACATTGCTAGAATACGAGCAATGCTGTCTGCCGCGGATGCAGAGACACTCATCCACACTTTTATATCGTCTAGACTAGATTACTGTAATGCACTGTTTTCTGGGTTACCGAACTCTGCTACAAAAAAGCCCCCAGCTTGTGCAGAATGCTGCTGCTAGACTTTTGACTAGGACCAGAAAGTTTGACCACATTACTCTAATTCTGTCCTCGCTCCACTGGCTTTTAGTTAATGCAAGGTCAGATTTAAAGGTGCTACTACTTACTTATAAAATCCTACATGGATTAGCACCTTCATACCTGAAGGACCTTATTGTTTCCCATTGTCCTTCTCGGCCCCTCCGGTCTTCAGGAGCCGGCCTTCTATCAATCCCAAAATAGTCATAAAGAAATCAGCAGGGAATAGAGCATTCTCCTACCGTGCGCCCTATTTGTGGAACAGTCTGCCCCCTGTTCTCAGGGAAGCAGACTCTGTTGAAATATTTTAATCTAAACTTAAAACCTACCTTTTTACATTGTCGTTTGGCGCCTAGGAGTACCCCTCAGCTCTCATTACAGCTAAATCGACCCGTTAGCCAGCACTAGCCTACCCCTGCTGCCGATAGGTACTAGACTAGAGGTTCTCTACATGTTCCATGTCCACCCTACCCCAGCAAAGTATACCGCAGTCTGCTTCTGTTTTCCAGTGTGCTGCTGGGATCCCCACCTGAAGGATACCGGCCAGCACCACACACAAATTATATTCTCATTTTAATATTTGTATATTGTGTATATTATATGTACATTATTTTTTGTACTTTACTATGTACATTACTAAAAGTCCCCTTCCACTCTGCATTCCTTCTCAAGATTTCTTCCTACGTAATTAAGGGAGTTTTTTCTTGCCCTTAGGGGGGCTAGGGTTTTGGGGGGTGTTGTAAACATGTGGCATGTGAAGCCCTTTGAGACTGTAGCTGTGATTAAGGGCTATACAAATAAAATTGACTTGACTTGACTTAGTCTGTTCACACACAACAGTCTTGCTTTTCTTACGTACACCCAACACAAACTTTTTAAAATTGGATTACAACATTTTGGCCACTTAAACAACAATCTTCAACTCCACGCTGAAACTCTGGTGAATCTCACCACAGCACGGCCGGCTGACTGGACTCATCGCCCGCAGCGAACACATAAACACAAGAGAGGAAGCTGCGGAGGGCTACGTGCTAAGCTAAGAGCTAACCCACATCGCCCGTTTTCCTCGCCAACGTACGGTCTCTGGCAAGCGGATTACGGAAACGGATTACGGATTGCAACGTGATGATTTTCACAGAATCATGGATTAACAGCGGAATCGCCGACAGTGCTATTGAGCTAACAGGGCTCACTCTACACAGAGCCGACAGATCATCTGAGGGCTCCAGTAAAACCAGGGGTGGAGGTCTGTGCATTTACATTAACAAGGCTTGGTGCACAGACACTACCACCATTGAGAGCCACTGCCCTGCAAACATGGAATACCTAATAGTTAAATGTAGACCCTTTTCCCAACCTAGGGAAATGACAGCCACCATTATAACTACAGCGTACATACCTCCAGATGAAGGAACTTTACTCTGCTATTAACAAACAGCAGAACTCCCACCCAGAGGCAGCCTATATTATTGCAGGCGATTTCAATCATGCCAACTTAAAGACTGTGCTCCCCAAATTTGACCAGCATGTCTCCTGCTCTACAAGAGGACAGAGAACATAAGACCATGTTTACACCAACAAGGCTGATGCTTACAAAGCCGTATGTCATGTCTCTTTGTTCATGCTGCCTAAGTACCCGCCACACATCAAGCGTGTGAAGCCCACTGTTAGGACAGGTCAAAGTGTGGCCTGAGGGAGCAGACTCTGAGTTGCAGAACCGGTTTCTACACACACATTGGAGTCTGTTTGCTTCCCAGTCCACCCTGGACTTGGAAGTCAACATCTAACATCGACTCCTACACCTCCTACACCACCAGAAGCTGGTGTGGTGCGCTGACAAAAACCTGTAAGCATTCCATTGTACTGTAAAAATATTGAATCTTGAACCAAGGGGTTATATCACGGGGGCTACAGTTTTTAGCAGTCTATGTATGGATTAGCACACATACATCGCTTCTTCTTCTACCGTGTTTTTTTTTCTCCTTTATTTGGCATCAACTATCACTCTTCTTCACATGTGACTAAAAACAACAAGTGCAGGCTCAGGAGAATAAATGCTAATTTAAGACCCATGTGGTGTCTCAAAAAAAGTGCCATTTGGAAACACTTCCAAATTGCCACTGCCAGGTCTCTGTAATTTCATTTAAATCCCTTGACAAAATGCATCAACAAGCAATTAAGGATAGACGACCTACGTCTCCCCCTCACACAAACCCCCACGGCTTTCACTTTATTTTGAAGGCATTTAGAGTGTGGCAGATGACAGAATGTTCCTTTAAATGGTTTACTTTGGCAGAAGTACGGACACATTTTTAACACCTCCATAAAAATACACCTTGAGTGTGACGGAATCAAGCTTTACTTCAACTCATCTGAGAAGTCTTTGAATGATGCAGTACAGTGACCACCGCTAATTAGTTTAAAATATAACTTGTCTCTTTCTCTTTCTCACTCGATGACTCTCTCTCTCTCTCTCTCTCTCTCCTGTAGCCTGGTTGGCTACAAATAATTCCCTGTGAAAAAAAGCCACAGCAGGGGAGTCTCCAAAGCCACACAGGTTCAACAGTTTGCATATTGCAACATCTTAATCTGTTTTTGATGAAAATTGCACATATTTGATTGATGATTTCTGCTACATATTCAAAACGAGTGCATTACAAAAACACATGTGTTGCCATTAACATTTCTATACAACAATACCAATTTTGTATGCAATACTGCTTTGAAACGCAATGAAATGGCTAAATCAATGTTTAAAAAGTAAAAACACAGCATGAAGCCAAAATCTGCGTTATTTTTCATTAAGAGTAATTCTCGTGCCGAACTTCCGCGATGCATCTGATCTGATACGTTCTCCACATTGTGTGTTCATTTTGGAGAGTTCAAGATGGCTTTCAAGTCGTGTTCACACTTATGCATCACAACCTCTCCAAATATAACTGGCACTGAAAGGGTTTGCTATTCTCTTTGTTCTGTCTTTTTGAGATGCTCTCCACAACCATAAGAGATAACCATAACATATCTCTCTCTCTCTCTCTCTCTCTCTCTCTCTCTCTCTCTCTCTCTCTCTCTCTCTCTCTCTCTCTCTCTCTCTCTCTCTCTCTCTCTCTCTCTCTCTCTCTCTCTCTCTCTCTCTCTCTCTCTTTTGCTCTGTCTCTCACCCTCTCACCGTATCTGTGAGGGCTGTGGCGCTCACATTGGGTTGTCATGCAGTGTCTTTTGATCCGTCTTCTATATTTAAAACAGTGTCTTCTCCGACTCTTTCTCTTTTCTTTAAAGAAAGTGTCATCATAGGAAGGAGCCTTTCTTGCACACAGAGACTGAGACCAGCCAACTTGGGGAAGGTGTCACAATTAGTACATTGTGGATCGTGACACATTGTTGTTTGTCAAATGAGTCCCCAGTACTGTGTGTCTTTGTCCCCACTAGTCCACCTCACATTCATTCACATGGTGTGATGTAAGTCCTTGGCTTTGTTCTTTGGAGACATGTCTGCACCCGTGTCCTGTATGACTCCTTGACAGTGATGCATGCTGATGGAATCTGGATGATTGAATCCTCTTTATTGGTCACATACACACAGGGAAATGTGTATCTCTGATTTTAATCCCATCCTAGTATTAGGCGCAGTGGACAGCTATTGAATATATATACAGTGCCCAGGGAGCAGTGTAGGGGTCTTGCCTTGCTCAAGGGCACCTCGGCAGTGCCAAGGTGTTTCGGGGACTTGAACCGGCGACCTTCCGATTCCTCAAGTCAAGTCCCCACAGACTGAACTACTGTTGCCCCCATATGGTCCATATGGTCCATAACGTGGGTCCCCTCAATCTGAAGTGCTGCGACCAGATATTCACGGCACACATCATCACAGCACCACGCCGCTGTCAGAAATGTACAACAAAAAATAGTGACAAAATAACAAAGTCGGCAAAAACAATAAGGCAGACTAATGGGTCTGTGTGGATACGGAGGAAACAGCTTGACAGTTTTCATTTGATTTAGTGTGTGCTTTTCCGTTGATAAATGGGGCTGTTCGTTTTACCAGACAGAACAGACTTGCTCCACATATTTTAGACAGCAAAACAACAACGTAAACACCTTCATAAGTATTTTGTAATATTGGGCTCTTTGCTAATGGCGTAGCTTAGTTGTTCCACCTATCTGGCTGCCATTCTTTATGAGAATGGCATTTATGGTATAAATGATGCATGGCTTTGAGTCAGTGTAGCCCTGTGGTGGACGAAAGAGGATAACATGCAGTGAGTCGTATTATATCAACTCTGCAGCTCCGTCAGGAAAACAGTGTGAACTCAGGCAGCGCGTGTCACATCTTTTTACGTAAGCCACACAGCATCGTCACCTCTCTCTGTGTATCTGTTGTTATGTCTGTTTGTGTTTGTGTGTGTGTGTGTGTGTCTCTCTCTCTTTCTCTCTCTCTCTCTCTCTCTCTCTCTCTCTCTCTCTCTCTCTCTCTCTCTCTCTCTCTCTCTCTCTCTCTCTCTCTCTCTCTCTCTCTCTCTCTCTCTCTCCTCCCCCCGTATAATCCATCTTTCAACTCTGCCATCTGTAACGAGCTAGGCAGCCCGAGTATAAGCAGCTTCTAAGATAATGAGGCAGAGAGCAAGGCAATGAGACTCATTATCATCACCAGAGCCCCAAAGCTTTAATACCACACTGCAAATGGAAGAAAATAGAGGGGGAGAGAGACAGGGGGAGAGGGAGAGAGAGGAGAGAGAGAAAGAGAGAGACACAAACACACACACACACACACACACACACACACACACACACACACACACACACACACACACACACACACACACACACACACACACACACACAGGGGAAAGGAAGAGACTGAGGCCTTGTGTCTTATTCAACACAGATCACAATGCCTCCAGAAAATGGGATTTAAAAAATGACACGACCCTGGGAGTGGACCAGGAATCCCCTATCGTACAGAGAACCTACTTCCCTTTAAGAGTCACTAAAAATACCTAACGCAGTGCATTCGTCCCCAAAAGGCAGTGCTGTGCTGCACACATACAACCTAAAGTATTTTATGGCTGCCGATAGGAGGCTGGCAGTTGGTTGTGAAGGCCTCTGCTCCTGTATTCATTGTTGAAGGATATCTTAATAGCCTCATTATTCACCACCGGGGGCCTGGCTGGAGCACCCAGCAGGCCAACGAGTGAGGCCATGACTATAGACTGGAATATCATTTTGCCATGCTAACGGCTTCATGTATTTATTTATTCATGCTTTGGATGCTATTATTATTGTTATTATTTGTATTTAGTATTCTCAATCATGCATTTGTTCTGAATGAATATATTTGTTTAATGTATTCATTGATACAGAGCAGAGCTTTTGAGGACACTTGTGCTTGGTTATGAGGGTTGAGATGGGGAAAGGTTTTCAAAGCCATGTGATTTTGTTCGGGTGTGAATTGTGTATTCACATCTTAGTGGTACTTAAAGAAGGCAGTGTTGAAAAAAGATAGATCTCTCTCTCTCTCTTTCTCTCCCTCTCACGCTCTCTCTCGCTCTTTCTCGCTCTTTCTCGCTCTCTCTTCTCTAAGTGTGTGTAATGTGAGCTACATAATTCATGCTCGGACTGCGTTCACCGAAGACATTTACGAGCACATCTCCTCCCCCTTAGCAGAACCCTTGCCTCTCCCATACCATTGCCCCTCCAACTTAGCCCTATCCTTGCTCCTCCCACATTGCCCTACCCTTGCCCTTCCCACTTAGCAGAACCTTTGCCCCTCCCACATAGCCCTACCCTTGCCCCTCCCACTTTGCCCCACAATTGCCCCTCCCATAATATAATTCGTATATAATATTATATAGTTCTATTAGTGGTGGTAGCTTACATGGTTTCCAATGCAATACGATTATATTAGTAGTTGTAGCTTGTGTGTTGTCTGTCTGTCTGTCTGTCTGTCTGTCTGTCTCTCTCTCTCTCTCTCTCTCTCTCTCTCTCTCTCTCTCTCTCTCTCTCTCTCTCTCTCTCTCTCTCTCTCTCTCTCTCTCTCTATATATATATATATATATATACATGTATATACAGCAGGTAGTGAGCGGGGGTATGCAGTTATATCAACAGTTGAAGATTCATATATATACAGTCAGTACAGTAACAACCATTATGAAACACCTTTACTGTAGGAGACCAATAAGGACATGTGACATTATGGGCTGCGTTTCAGCAGGACATGTGCCGGTTATGTTTCGGTTATGTGTGGGATTTATTGTGGGGGAGAAAGGGTATTTCTTATATATAAAGTAGCCAGGCTTCTGGGCTCTCTGGTCCAATCCCACACCCCCGGTCGCTCCCACTTAGCCCTACCCTAGCTCTTCCCACTTAGTTGTACTATTGCCCCTCCCACTAAGTGTACCCTTGCCCCTCCCACTTAGCCCTACCCTTGCCCTTTCCACTTAGCCGTACGGTTTCCCCTCCCACCCCTACCCCTCCTTTCTGCACGTACACTTTTTCTTCATTAATAATTAATTAATATGTAACCATTGAACCATTGTACCATTGTACTTTCTTAGTTGAATGTAGTTTCAATGAACAATAGACCTTTTCTTTATAGCAAGCATAACAAAAAATGTGGAACGCTTTTTTTCCTGGGGCTGTGAAAGGGGTTCCAAGGAGGTTGGTAACTCATCGTTTAACTTCATCGCGATTACAACTGTAGCCGCTTCTTTCCAAAGATGAGTCTGATCGTCTGGACTCACACTCACACTGGGCTAGCCTGCGGTCGGGGCTTTCTTTGAGATGTGGATGGATGTTAGCAAAAGCTTCTCCACCGCCTCCGTTAGTGTGTTTCAGCATAATTTGTAACAATTGGCGCCTTCAAAGCGAGAGGATTTGTCATAACAAATGCTTTGGGGAGATCTCTGAAGGAAGGGAAATCGCTGTATCTGTGTCACAGTACTGCTGAAATTGTGACGGATGAAAACAATTTCTGCAGTTTGTGAGAAATCGTTTTTCTACTCCTGGGATGGAGGAAATACAATTACTACCTCCAGTACACAGGCAAGACCCGGTTATGTGGAAATATAGCACAAGACCCGCTCCATTTCAATCCCCCGCATGTGAGCCTATCTGTGTGACAATGCACACATTTTCTGGTACCTTGTTTCAATACACCTGAAGATATCTTCCATAGTGGGATGCTCCTAAGATTGATGTGTCTGTTAGTGCTCTGGAATTTCGTTGTATGTGCAAAGACATCAAAGGCAACGCAACAAAACCATCCGGAAACGTGACCAACTCGACATGGAATTATCCAACAGGGTCTATACATCATGCTATTTTAGGGCACAGATCCATCACACATGGCAAAAGAAACAGAGGAGCCACCCGGAAAAGTCCCAACGCTGCCTCTACTTTTCAAGCTGGATGTTGGCTCTGTTTGCTTCTTGCTCACATTAAACGAACGCCAGCCACTGGCCTTCATTATTTAACATGCAGCACTGTGCCATTTCAACCAAGGCCACTCCTGGTCCGGGTCAACTGCTTCTTTGGAACCAACTCCATAGTTGTACTTTGAAAACAACCAATAACTCTCAAAAGGGGAACCTAAAGTTCTTATGCATCTAATGCATTTTCTGTGTATTAATTATGTACCAACCTTCTTCAATATTCAAAGCAAGCTATGGATCCAGGGTTCTAACCAGCAGCTGAAACAACTCAAACTCATTGCTTACACTAGACCCTGTAATGCTCCCTCAGACTTTTTTCATTTTTTCTTCAAGTCATATTGTGGTTGTTGTGGTTGTTGCCTGTGCTCATTTTGTTACCCATGACACTCATCCAGTGAGCAGGTGTGGGCGGAGGGATCGTCTCAACAGAGATCTGCTCTCCTCTACAGAGCTCTGCTCTCCTTAACATAACTCTTCTCTCCTCAACAGAGCTCTGGTCTCCTCAGAGCTCTTCTCTCCTCAACAGAGCTCTTCTCTCCTCAACAGAGCTCTTCTCTCCTCAACAGAGATCTGCTCTCCTCTACAGAGCTCTGGT
Organism: Muraenolepis orangiensis; assembly: GCA_027704905.1. Lineage (NCBI taxonomy): Eukaryota > Metazoa > Chordata > Actinopteri > Gadiformes > Muraenolepididae > Muraenolepis > Muraenolepis orangiensis. Next base: position 19,400,181 of record CM051004.1, read on the forward strand.
CTCCTCACCAGAGCTCTTCTCTCCTCAACAGAGCTCTGCTCTCCTCTAAAAACCTCTGCTCTCAGCTACAGAGCTGTTCTCACTCTGGAATTACAGTTGGAGGGCTCTGACACCAGACGTATGTGGCAAGGTCTGAAGGTCCTCTCCAACTACAAGGGGAGCTCAGGGGCAGTCACCAAAAACGACCCTAACCTACCAGACGAGCTAAACAAGTTTTTTGCTTGCTTTGAAAGGGACCATGAGCCAACCAACAACTTGAACATCCACCCAGAGGACTACCTGCTACAACTGTCCGAGTCTGAGGTCCGCAGAATCTTCAGGAGGGTGAAGGCAGGGAAGGCAGCCGGGCCAGACGAAGTTCCATCCCGCGTCTTCAAGACCTGCGCTGACCAGCTGGCTCCTGTGTTCACCGACATCTCCAATGCATCACTGCAACAGTCTGTCGTCCCAGCGTTCTTCAAAGCGACAACCATTGCGCCGTTACCCAAAAAGACCAAGATAACATGCCTCAATGATTATCGTCCAGTGGCTTTAACACCCATAGCCATGAAGTGCCTGGAGAAACTTGTAATGTCGCATAGAAACTTTTCTATCCCTGAATCCCTAGACCCACTCTTTTTGTTTGCATACAGACCAAACAGGTCTCTAGACGACGCCATTTCCCTGGCACTACACACGGCCCTGGAGCACCTAGACCAGATGGACACCTACGTCAGACTGCTGTTCATTGACTACAGCTCGGCATTCAACACCATCGTTCCCTCCAAGTTGGTCCTGAAACTGAGGGACCTAGGTCTGGGCGCCCCATCTGTAACTGGATTATGGAGTTCCTGGGGGGCAGGCCTCAAGTGGTGAAGATTGGGAACAATATCTCATCTACTCTGGTTCCCAGGGCTCCCAAGGCTGCTGCCTCAGTCCCCGGCTATACTCTCTGTACACACATGCCTGTACTGCCACACACAGCAATAATTGGATTATCAAGTTTGCAGACGACACCACAGTCAACGGCTTGATAAGCGAGGGAGATGAAACGTACAGAGATGAGATAGTCCAGCTGATGTGATGGTGTGAGGAAAACAGCCTCGCACTGAGGAGACCAGAAGCACCAGATGTCGGAAGAAGGCCATGTCCATCATAAAGGACTACAACCACCCTGGGCACCATCTCTTCTCCCACCTACCGTCTGTTCACTTACTTTGCTAGACTTTCTGAGCTCATCACAGTTACTGCACTGTACTGCACTGTATGATGCTGCTGCACTACTGCACTTTAAAATGTTTTTAAATTTGTACATTCAACACATCTTTAAAAAAAAAAATGATTGTATGTATTTATTTTTGATGGTGTTGTTTTGATGTGTATACTGCGGGAGGGAATGGGAGTAAATATTCCTATGTACTTGTTACAAATGGCAATAAAATATCTTGTATCTAGTATCTTGTATCTTGTATCTTATCCGTCGCAACTGAAACATGGTCCTTTATTTTATATTAATACAGTTTTTATCAGTTTGCAGATTGTCTGGGGTCCTGGCAGCCAATCGTTCAGGCGAGTCCAATCACTGTCATGAACACCCGCAGCTATGCTGCTGAATGCACTTTCTCAGGACGGACTTTTTGTGTACTTAACTTCAGCATAGCAGTGAATAGCATCCAAGGCTACGGAAAGGCCCTTCCAGTTTGAATCACCTTACACACTTGTGTGTCTCCACACATGGCTTCCTGAGTCAAGCATGAGGGAATATCTTCCGGAACATTCTGAAGAGGAGTGGCAGTAAAGCATATTCAATACAATGTCTGCATATCAGATTGGAAGATTTTTGTTGTTGTTGTACTCATTGTGGTATTGTAGCTAACGGAATAAGAATGGTACTAGGACAATGGACACATGGACCAACTCTTAAACTCTCACAAAGCATATTTGTTATTGCTTTTACATAATTTTAAAAGGGATGTTAATATTCAAAGTTATGTATTTAAATTAGCTTTTCATTTTATTTGTCTTATTAACGTAACCATGTTATTCTAATTATATATTGTTCATATTACGATTTAAAGTTTTTGATTATTCCACCCCATGCTGTATTTGGTGTGGTCATGTATGTGGTCATGTATTTGGTGTGGTCATAGACCAGTCAACATGATGGGAATCAAATGCAGGCCTTAAACAGCTAGGACAGCTACAGTCAGGAAAGCAGGGCAAGCAAGATACTAATTAGCATCATCAGTAAAAAACAAAGCGGATCATGATTTGGTTCCCCTGCTGTGACCCACATTTCCCTTTCGTTGTCTAAGGATCTGATTCAAATTACAAGGAAAAGTTTTGTTTTGAAGGTTTGTTATTTGTCTTCTTGTGGTGAACATGGTGAGGCAATGTTTGTCCATGTTCAGTGTTAAACGTTCATTTATTATGCCCTATTTAGCTCGGTCAAACTTGCTCTTTAATGCTTTGTGTGTTTTGGTCTGACTTATGTGATTTGCATGAGTCACATGCTCAGTATGCACAAAGCTTGTGAATGGGCTGCAGATTCTCTCTCTCTCTCTCTCTCTCTCTCTCTCTCTCTCTCTCTCTCTCTCTCTCTCTCTCTCTCTCTCTCTCTCTCTCTCTCTCTCTCTCTCTCTCTCTCTCTCTCTCTCTGCCTCTTCGCTGGATATGTCAGAGACGCAAATTAACTCCAGAATGAGTTTAAAGCCATCTACAGGGAGTTGAATAACACTTCTCTGTTTTCACTGTGTGTGTGTGTGTGTGTGTGTGTGTGTGTGTGTGTGTGTGTGTGTTAGTGTGTGTGTGTGTGTGTGTGTGTATGAGAGTGTGTTTGTGTGTGGGTGAGAGTGTGTGAGTGTGTGTGTGAGTGTGTGAGTTTGTGTGTGTACGTGCTTCTCTGCACCTTCTCTTTTGACTGCTGGATCAATATCTTTCTTTAGCACTTAATACATTAATATCAGCCATGCTGGCGGCATCACCCAGGCCAGAGTCTGAGAGTGTGTGGAGCGCAATGTGTTCTACTGGCCAGGTGGGAGGACACACGCACAGGGTGACACGTATTGAGATGATATCACAGAGCTGTTGCCACGCACGGGTCGTCCACCAAAGGCCATGTTAATACTCTGTTATCCCTCTCACTTATGCTCATTAAACCAGGTTCAAGGACAGTATTTTATTCACAGGCAGTGCGCCTACTGAAGTTGATTTACTGAATGATCTGGCCCTTCTAAAAAAATGTTTGGGGACCACTGGTTTAAGTCATGAGCTCTACTTTTATTCAGTTATATAGTTTGTTTTGATCAAGTAATTAATTATTATTATTTAAATGTTTAGGTTTAGATTTAATTTAGGTTGGGATTTTAGTGCCCTCTGCAGGCTGGTTGAGACTTGATAATATTATTTGAAAAAATGTATGTTAAACAATAAAATCGAGTCTAAACTGGTCCAAATTGAAAAGTATGGCTGTGTATAAGGCAACCATCAATATCTTTAACACATTTGGCTACTTCATACCCCTTAAAACATGTTTGACAGATTTTATCCAGCTTGCCCTATAAGGCTCAGAGAAAGTACACCTGCAAGTAGCCTTGGCTTGGAGCAAGATTTTAATTAAACTTAGTCATAGGACAACCATGAAGACATCATTGGAAAGGTCTTGATCTAGAGAGTAACATATGTCATGTATGACCATGCCAGTGTGTTTCTCAACCAGTAAACCCTATAATAAGATGGCAAGATTCCTGGTCACAATTTCACATAATAGGGAAAACACATTAGAACTACAAAACGTGTGACAGCACGCTGCAAATTGTAGTTCTATTTGCGTTAATAATGTGGTTTATATATATTTTTAAACATATAATGTGGTTTCCAAACAAGACGGTTCGGCTCAGTGCCGCTGCAATCCGATGGATTATTAATACACGTAAAAATAAACTTAAATAATAAACGGAACAGAACAATAAGGCGGCAGTGATATCAGCGTCCATAGCAACGATAGAAACCTGAACAAATCTTCGTAATAACTCAAAAACTAAAGATTGTATAAATTCACTGAACAAAGGGTGTGAGAGTTAACACACGTTTCTCGCTAGAAATGTTATTAAAACATATTATAATGCCGAAACGATCTATCTATGTATTACATTTTCCACCGAGAATACAAGGAAACGTGACTGTGCTTGACATTATAGCTGCAGAAGTTTGCGCATGCGCACCGGGTTGATACGTACGATTTCCACGATTTCCACGAAACAAAGTGCACTGTTTTTTTGTAAGGAATCCTACGTATCGTTTATGAGAACAGCCTGCTGCAGGAGGGAATAGGGGGGAAGCTTTCCACTGTACTTGTCGCATATGGAAAATAAAAATCTTGAATCTTGAATCTTCCCCTTTCATTCCATCGCACAATTATGTATCTGACATTCGGCTGGTAATATAAGAAGGGCTACATGGAGACTTCTGACATGGCCAGACCACGGTAAGAGTAACACTAGACTGACATGTCACCGTTTGGCTGACTAGGACCAAATGTGCTGCCAGAACCCGCCCCTTAATTATTCATAATTGAGTGTGTATGTGTGTTTGACTGTGTGTGTGTGTGTACGTGTGTGTGTATTTTTGTACCTTTGTGTGAATGTGTGTGTTTGTGTGTATGTGTGTGTTTGACTGTGTGTGTGTGTGTGTGTGCGTGTGTGTACGTGTGTGTGTATTTTTGTACCTTTGTGTGAATGTGTGTGTGTGTGTGTATGTGTGTGTTTGTGTGTGTATGTGTGTGCATGTTTTGAACGTGTGTGTTTGTGTGTGTGTGTGTGTGTTTGTGTATGTATGTGTGTGTGTATGCGTATGTGTGTGTCTGTGTGTGTGCGTGTGTATGCGTGTCTGTTTCTGTATGTACGTGTGTGTTTGTTTCTGTATGTACATGTGTGTGGGTGTGTGTGTGTGTGCGCGTGAATGCTGGGATAATCCAAGTGTGGTCTCTGGTGGTTTCCTTCTGTCAGTGATATTTACAGAAGGAACACACCAAGTAAACAATAGGAGCAGACATCTTGCTGCCACACACCACACACTACACACTAGACATGACACGCGACACACTACCAGTGGTGAAGCGTCAGGGCCTTCAAGGTATTGTTGTATTAATAAAATGTAATACAATTTAATCAAATTTAATCAAATTTAAATAAAATGAATAAATGAGAATGGTATCTGTGTTGTTATCTGTTATATTACAGTGTTACGTTGATTTGTTTGTCTTTCTCGGTCCATGCACGACGCATTTGAGTGGTTTTGTGTTGGAAAAACAATGCAACCAATCAGATATTTTTCTAAGTTGCTGGGAAGAATATCCTTCAACCAAAGTATTCCCGATGACTTTGGCCCTTAGACTGAATGAGAGCGTATGTTTGGATTGACAATTTGATCAACCAATCATATAGTGATTTGTAGCCAATGGGCGTATTCTTTCAGATTTCCCCACAGCTCAATAGGGAGCTAGAAGGTATACTGGCTGGAGCGAGAGTGGATCTAGCGTAGTGCTACGTTTTTTCTACGTAGGAATTTACGTCAAAATGGCGAAGGCGAAGATAATGGGCTGTTACTTCACTACATGGACACTGCTTTACCAACTATGGTACACTTGGAAATTGGCTGCGACAATCTTATCTGCCTAAATGAGATAAGGCATAAAGTGACTGCAGTCTACAGCAGGGGTTCCCAAAGTGGGGGTCGCGAGATGATTTCAGAATCCTCTTGATGTGACCCATGAGGTTTTTTTATTTTATTATTATTAGTTTTTTTATATTTTTTATCATTTGTATTATTATTGATAATAATAACGTGAGTGACAAATAAAGGAATTCTGATTCCCACAGATTCACGACAGTATCATCATTGAAAAAAAGCCACACACAATGTTCGCGATCGCGACATACCCCCCCCCCCCCCCCCCCGTCGGACGGTGATAGTGGGGGGGTCCCCAGTCTGTTATTTTAGGGGTCGCGGGCTGAAAAGTTTGGGAACCCCTGGTCTACAGAAGGTCCAGTTGTGATAGACACGCTTCGCCACTGCACACATTACACACTACACTTTACGTACTACACACTAAACACGACACGACACTATTCTCAATGCGTAGAGAGCTAAACATCAGCGAGAGATGAAAGCCCTGGCAGGAGAGCATGGAGTGGAGCCGGTTGGTTAAATGAGGGAGGCTGATTGAGGTACCCAGACAAGAAACGTCTCCATCCCCTTCACATTGTTGAGGTGTTGGCACCGTCTGACTCCAATCTTCACTGATCCCACAGCATCGAGAAGTAGTCAACCCGTTGCAGGCGCCCTTTTTCAACAGGAAATGCAGTTTTGTATTATTATTACCAGCCTTGAACTCATGGGGCCTGAGCCCTGAGTCCAAGGGGATGGTTCTAGGTTCTAGCTGCTTCTTGTTTTGAGCATTATTCACTCTGATTATTTTGCAGCACAGAGTTCTAATGAAAGTAGGGCTTTTATCGTCAGCCAAGGAGGAAGTAAAAAAGGACAGTTGATTTACCACATCGAGCTCTATCTCTCTCTTGCACGTCTCTCTCTCTCTCTACTTCTCCTTTCTGTCTGTCTTTCGCTGTATGTTGCTCTCTCTCTCTGTCTCACTCTACTTTTCCTTTCTCTCTCTCTCTCTCTCTCTCTCTCTCTCTCTCTCTCTCTCTCTCTCTCTCTCTCTCTCTCTCTCTCTCTCTCTCTCTCTCTACGGCTGTCTCTCTCTCTGTCTCTCTCTCCCTGTCTGTCTCTCTGTGTCTCTCTCTCTGTATGTCTCTCTCTATTTTCCCCGTCTGCCTCCCTCTCTGACTGTCGCTCTCTATCTCTGCTTTCCCTTTCTGTCTCTTTCTCTCTCTCTCTGTATGTCTCTCTCTACTTTCAACTTCTGTTTCTCTCTCTCTCTCTCTCTGCTTTCCCTCTCTGTCTCTCTCTCTGTCTCTCTCTCTGTCCATCCCTCTCTCTCTCTGCTTTCCCTCTCTGTCTCTCTCTTGCTGTCAATCTATCTTGCAGTCCATCGAGCTACATGTCAAATTGAAATCTGAGCATCAACGCCGGGTCCCGCTGCCAAAAATAAATCCCCCAGATTTGTTCGACTGTGCCACATCGCACCACTGATTGCCAGCCCATCTGTCTGGCAGCCCGGTCCCCCCGCTATTCAAGCTAATAACCATGACTGCTGCTCGAACCGCGCGGCGCCACACTTTCAGAAGGGGGCGATCTGCCCGGCCTCAGACCGTGATGGAGGAGCGGATGTGAAGCGTTAGCTTGGACGACTGGGAGTGAGGAGGCTGGTTCAAAGACAACAACAAAAAGTTGTGTCGAACACGGATGAAGGAAAGTTGTGTGAAACGTGGACAGTGGTCATGGATGAGGGGGGAGAGGGGGGTGGGGCTGTTACTCTGGGGTGTAATGGTGTTTGTTCAGATGACGAGCAGGAGCAAATTGGGCATCATTACATTTGTATGAAGTTGTTCAATGCTCCTGTTCCAAAGCACATGGCTCCACTGAAGCATATTTACTATTCACAATTAACTTTTTCATATTGTGCAGGTTTAAAAATGCCCGTTGGCATCTTAAACTAACTATATGATAAAAAGTGTACATACTGTTAGATATTCAAAGCTTAGTGGCATTGGAGTTAGTGAGTTGTGGTACTTGGAAACGAAATGTAATGACTTGGAAAAAAAAGTGATTTGATATTCATTATCGGGAATGATAAAGATGTGCTTTGTTTAAAAACATATCTCTCATGTAGAGAATCCTGCTGTGAAAGTACTAAGAAGCAGCAGGATTAACCAAGATTCACGGTAACCTCTACACTGGAATACACAAACCGTACTCACTTGGTGAACTAATGACGAGCAGCGCAGAACAATCACACGCAGCATTGCTCCCGTCTCGTGTTTTAACAACACAAGCCTGAGCCATTCAGCTGTGGGAAAAACAATGAAGGGAAGATAGAAAAAAAATAACTTCTCGTCATATCGGGGTTCTTTTTTTATTCAAGTACAGTATGTCTCGGCTCCACAGCCTCAGATTACGGCCATTGTTACATTACATTAAATGACAGTCATTTAGAAGACGCTTTATCCAAAGCGACTTACAATAGTGTGTTCAACAAAGGAAGGTAAGAGAACAACTCGTCATCAGAAGTCAAAAGTGCATTTTTTGGGCGTCAGTTTAGCTCAGGAGGTAGCGCGGTCGCCTCACAACCTTCCGTTGCTGGTTCGATCCCCGCCTCCTCCTAGCAAAAGCTGTCGAGGTGGCCTTGAGCAAGACACCCTAATCCTAACTGCTCTTGACATGCTGGCTGTCTCCTTGCATGGCTGACTCCGCCGTTGGTGGTTGTGTGTGTGTGAATGTGAGACTTGATATGTAAAGCGCTTTGAGTAACCATTGGTTAGAAAATTGCTATATAAATGTCCATTTACCATTTAATTTTTAACAAGTCTCCAAGAACTGAGCTAGTGCTCAGGAAAATGTACAATAAGTTCAGGTAAAAGTCCAAACAGGTCCACAATAAGCACAATAAGTTGGCAAACAATTATCACAGTTGTGCACTCCTGGCTTCCACAGCATTCGCCTGGATAGCCACGCCCCCTAATCACGTTCCACATTCCTGTCTCCTCGCTCCCACTACACACTACCGGATAGCCACGCCCCCCTTGTTAATTCTCACCCGCAGCTGCAGCACATCACAATTAACCATGCTATCCCGCACACTCACACTTGCTAGATTATCACACACACACATTGATTCTCGGGAAGCCTCGAGTGTCACGTGTTTATGTGTCACGTCTTATGTCCTGTCTTTTTGGATCTACCGTGTTTTGGACTATTGCCTGAATTACGACCTTGTTTTTGCCTTGCCCTGTCTGTACCCCTACCCTTTCTCATGCTTCTTTAAAGCACCTGTTCCATCTGGCGTCTGTTCCCTCTGCTTTTGGGTCCCACCTACACCCAGCCGTGACAACAATAGAACAATATCTATCCAACAATCTACTTAGACATTGTACTTAAAAAGAAGACATTCTACTTAGAAAGAAGAGAGCCTACTTAGAATGAAGACAATCTACTCAATGTTCCTCCTCTTATCTGTCAGGTATTCTGTCCAATTGTAATTCTTGTACCTGTGGAGGCTGTAAGGGGAATAGAGTCTGGAGGTTGTAGGGGAACAAAGGTCTGGAGGGTATATGGTGACTAGAGTTTGGAGGTTGTAAGAGGGCTAGAGTCTGGAGGTTGTAGGGGGACTAGAGTCCAGAGGATGAAGGGGAACTAGAGTCTGGAGGTTTTAGGAGGACTAGAGTCTTGAGGTTGTAGGGTGACTGGAGACTGAAGGTTGTAGGAGGACTAAGGTCTGGAGATTGTAGGGGACTAAGGTCTGGAGTTTGTAGGATAACTAGGTTCTGGAGGTTGTTAGGGGACTAGAGTCTGGAGGTTGTAGAAGGACAAGAGTATGGAGGTGGTAGAGGGACTAGAGTTTAGGTTGTAGGGGGATTAGAGTCTGGAGATTGTAGGGGGACAAGAGTCTGGAGGTTGAAGGGGGACTAGAGTCTGGAGAAAGTAGGGTGACTAGTGTCTGGAGGTTGTAGGGGAGCTAGAGTCTGGAGGTTGAAGGGGACTAGGCTCTGGAGGTTGTAGGGGGACTAGAGTATGTAGGTTGTAGGGGGACTAGAGTCTGGAGGTTGTAGGGGGACTAGAGTATGGAGGTTGTAGGGGGACTGAAGTCTAGAGGTTGTACTGGGGCAAAAGTCTGGAGGTTGTAGGGTGACTTGATTCTGGAGGTTGTAGAAGGACTAGAGTCTGGAGGTTGTAGGGGGAATAATCTGGAGGTTGTAGGGGGACTAGAGTCTGGAGGTTGTAGGGGGACTAGAGTCTGGAGATTGTAGGGGGACTAGAGTCTGGAGGTGGTAGGGGGGCAAGAGTCTGGAGGTTTTAGGGGGACTAGAGTCTAGAGGTGGTAGGGGGACTAGAGTCTGGAGGTTGTACTGGGGCAAGAGTCTGGAGGTTGTAGGGTGACTAGAGTCTGGAGGTTGTAGAAGGACTAGAGTCTGGAGGTTGTAGAGGGACTAGGTTAGAGGTTTTAGAGGTACTAGAGTCTGGAGATTGTAAGGGAACTAGAATCTGGAGATTGTAGGAGGACTACAGTCTGGAGGTTGTACGGAGACTAGGGTCTGGAGGTTGTAGGGGAACAAGGGTCCGGAGGTTGTAAGAGGGCTAGAGTATGGAGGTTGTAGGGGGACTAGAGTCTGGAGGTTGATTGGGAACTAGAGTCTGGAGGTTGTAGGAGGACTAGAGTCTTGAGGTTGTAGGGTGACTTGAGACTGGAGGTTGTAGGATGACTGGAGACTAAAGGTTGTAGGAGGACTAAGGTCTGGAGGTTGTAGGGGGACTAGGGTCTGGAGTTTGTAGGGGGACTAGAGTATTGAGGTTGTAAGGGGACTAGAGTCTGCAGGTTGTAGAAGGACTAGAGTAGAGGTTGTAGGGGATTAGAGTCTGGAGGTTGTAGGGGGACTAGAGTCTGGAGGTTGTAGGGTGACTAGAGTCTGTAGATTGTAGGGGGGCTAGAGTCTGGAGGTTGAAGGGAACTAGGCTCTGGAGGTTTTAGGAATACTAGAGTCTGGAGATTGTAGGGGACAAGAGTCTGGAGGTTGTAGGGAGACTAGAGTCTGAAGGTTGTAGAGGGACTAGAGTCTGGAGGTTGTATGGTGACTAGAGTCTGGAGGTTGTAGGAGGACGAGAGTCTGGAGGTTGTATTTGGACTAGAGTCTGGAGGTTGTAGGGTGACTAGAGTTTGGTTGTAGGGGGACTAGAGTCTGGAGGTTGAAGGGAACTAGGCTCTGGAGGTTTTACGGAGACTATAGTCTGGAGATTGTAGGGGGACAAGAGTCTGGAGGTTGTAGGGGGACTAGAGTCTGGAGGTTGTAGAGGGACTAGAGTCTGGAGGTTTGTAGGAGGACTAGAGTCTGGAGGTTGTTGGGTGACTAGAGTTTGGAAGTTTTTTGTGGGACTAGAGTCTGGAGGTTGTAAGGGGACTAGAGTCTGGGGGTGGTAGGGGGACTAGAGTCTGGAGGTTGTTGGGTGACTACATTCTGGAGGTTGTAGGGGGACTGAAGTCTGGAGGTTGTACTGGGGCAAGAGTCTGGAGGTTGTAGGGTGACTAGAGTCTGGAGGTTGTAGAATGACTAGAGTCTGGAGGTTGTAGGGAGACTAAATTGGAGGTTTAGCGGTACTACAGTCTGTAGGTTGTAAATTGACTAGAATCTGGAGGTTGTAGGAGGACTGGAATCTTAATTTTGTAATGGGGACTAGGGTCTGGAGGTTGTAGGAGGACTAGAGTTTGGAGGTTGTAGAATGACTAGAGTCTGGAGGTTGTAGGGAGACTCAATTGGAGGTTTTAGAGGTACTACAGTCTGTAGGTTGTAAATGGACTAGAGTCTGGAGGTTGTAGGAGGACTGGAATCTTAATTTTGTAATGGGGACTAGGGTCTGGAGGTTGTAGGAGGACTAGAGTCTGGAGGTTGTAAGGGAACTAGAGTCTGGAGATTGTAGGAGGACTCAAGTCTGGAGGTTGTAGGGGGACTAGACTCTGGGGTTGTACGGTGTTTAGAGACAGATTAAAAGCTTCTGGGGTAATATAAAAACCTGATAACCTTTTTTCTGGAGCAAAGAATAATTTTGTAAACAATAATGTTCCCCCCTTCCCTCACACACACACACACACACACACACACACACACACACACACACACACACACACACACACACACACACACACCACACACACACACACACCACACACACACACACACACACACACACAAAGATACATACATACATACATTTGTCGGTGCATTGACATCCACTTTGAGATGTCTGCTAAGCACGCGGCAATGCGTGTTTCCACTTGCATGTCGAGGGGGGAAACGAGAACCAGTTGGGTGTCGTCAGCATAGCAGAGGTAGGATAAATCATGGGAGTGGATAACAGGACCAAGGGATGTTGTGTAGAGGGAGAAGAGAAGAGGACCCAGGACCGATCCCTGTGGAACCCCAGTAGTCAGTCTGCGTGGTTCTGACACAGACCCTCCTAGTGCCACCTGGTAGGAGTGACCCGTCAGGTAGGATTCAAACAACGAGAGAGCAAAGCCCGAGATACCCATCCCTTCAAGGGTGGAGAGGACAATCTGGTGGATCACAGTGTCGAATGCTGCAGACAGGTCCAGGAGTATCAGGACCGAGGAGAGCAAATTTGCTCTAGCAACATGAAGCGACTCCATCACTGCCAGAAGGGCAGTTTCTGTCAAGTGAAGGGCATTGGTTGGGATCCAAGAGGCAGTTCTTGTGGAGATACAAGGACAATCGGTTAAAGACAGTACGTTCAATAGTTTTGGATAAGAAGGTAAAAAGGGATACCGGTCTGTAGTTTTTGAGTTCAGAGGGGTCAGATGTTGGTTTCTTCAGGAGGGGGGGGGGGGGTAACTCTGGCAGTCTTGAAAGCAGCGGGAAAGCATCCAGACGTCAGAGATGCGTTGATGATGTGTGTCAGGAAAGGCAGGAGTTCATGCGCAGTAGACTGACGCAGAGGGAATGGGACTGGATCCAGTGAGCATGTGATGGGGTGGCGTGAAGAACATAATCTGTGGAGAGGGGAGAGAAACGGGTAAGGGAGGGATGTTGGAGGGTGGGGGGAAGACATGGGTAGTTGATGCGAGCATCAGCCAGGTGGTAAAGGAAGGGGGATCGGAAATCATTGACCTTCTTGTCAAAGAAGTTGGTGAAATCGTCCGGGAACAGGGAGGAGCTGGGTTGGGGATGGAGGAGGGAGGAAAAAAAACCGTCGTTTAGGGTTAGATAATGCGCTTTGAATTTTGGAACAGTAAAATGCAGCTTTGGCGGATAAAAGCGACAAGGAGAAGTTTGACAGCAGCCCTTGAAGATGGAGAAGGTCCTCTGAGGTTTTTCCTTTCTTCCACCTGCGCTCAGCCTTTCTGAGGCTCCGCATCTGCATACGCACTGAGTCCAAAAACCAGGGGGCACGTGGAGTTGGACCTGCAGACCTGGAGGTGAGGGGACAGAGAGTGTCCAGAGAGGAAGACCAGCTAGAGAGAAGAAGGTCAGTGGCAATATCAGGGGGTAGAACAGAGAACATATCAGGAGGAGGGAGGGCAGAGAGAACAGAAAAGGAGAGATCGGCAGGGGTGAGTGATGGTGACGAGACGTCACCATCATTCTTATTGTACATATGTGTGTTTGTTTGTTTGTGTATGCATTAGTTACCCACCCACCTTGGATAATGTTTTTTATGTAACAATATAAAGGTATAGAAATGTATGTTTCTCTCGCAAACTGTTTCCTCTAGGTCATTATTATCATTAGTTAATATCAGCGTCAATGAAATAATTTTAAGAATGTAGTAATTAGACACCATAAGGACCACAGGCATAAGCTAAACGCAAATGGCAGTGTTTGGATTCCCTGACTATCCTCTTTTGTTTTTTTTCCCAATAGCTTTATTTTTCTGTTTTCGGCTTGGCAGTCTAATGTCGTCTTTAATATTTTTGGTTTATTGTTATTTTATACTTTTCTTTCTAAAAGCTGTAGCCTGTCTGACAGCTGCAATCAGCATATGTTATCCTTCCAACCGATGCTGAATAATACCTAGGGAATATTGCTTTTCTCTCAGTGACTGTGTGTCACCAGGGACCTTTGAAAGCCTGCTATGATGTAACACGAATAGGACGTATGAACATCTCATTTTGATAATAGATCTGCTTTTCCTCGAGATAGTGAGTTTTCTAGAAAAGGGAAACAATACAAAACAAAACAAAACAAAGTTGAACATCAGATATCAAATATGAGTGCAAGAAAATCAATGATTATGAACATCTATAAAACATTATTGGTGGTTTTCAGATGATGTCAGAGGGCTTTCTATATTTGGGCATCTATATTTTGAGCCCCTCGTGGTGTTAAAATATATGTAAACATAAGCCATTTCTATACAGCTCTCCCGTTCTACCTGAAACTTTTCGAGTTCTTTATGGATCTATCACAGAAAGAAACCAAGGATGACTTGGAATATCTAGCTAAAGATATCCCAGTGCTTTCCGAGTACGCAAAAGGCCTCGAAATCCATATAAAGAGGAGATATTTACAAAAATTATGGCTGGTTGGTGTCGACCCCGCTAGTATCCCGAGCGATCAGTTTGACCCTGAGTGTTTGCCACCAATTGAGGCTACAGATTTGCTGAGTTACCTAGTTTTGGAGACCAGCTAATACCCCAAACAGCAATTTAAGGCCTATAAAAGCTTGGAGGCATTTAACCAAATGGTATTCAGGTTCGTAAATAAAAATGCAATTTATAAAATGCAATATATCGGCACAGAAAAAGAGCAATATGTATATATAAATCAATGTAATAAAATATACATTGTTATATGCTATACGCCCTTGTTCAGCAGCCTGATGGACTGACTGTGGAAGCTATCTCGTTGTCTATTTGTACGGCACTTGATACTGCGGTATTGCCTGCCTGACGGTAAAAGTGAATACAGTTCGTGGCTGGGGTGGGCAATGTCTTTTATGATGCGTTTGGCCTTGTCCACGCACCGCTGGTTGTATATATCCAGGAGGGAGGGGAGCTCACCTCCAACGATATACTGGGCCGTCCGCACCACCCTTTGAAGCGCTCTGCGCTCGAGTGCGGTGCAGTTCCCGTACCAGGCGGTGATACACCCTGTAAGAACACTCTCGATGGTGCCGTTATAGAATGTTCTCAGGATGCAATACAGGCGTTGTTGGGCCCTTTTCACCCCGTGTGTGGTGTGTGTGGACAATGTGAGGTCCTCGGACATGTGCATGCCGAGGAACTTGAAGCTGCTGACCCTCTCCACTGCAACACCGTCGATCGAGATAGGGCTGTGCTCTCCTCTCTGCTTCCTGAAGTCCACGATCAGCTCCTTGGTCTTCTTGACAGCATTCGCACATAACAGTTCTATCCCTCCAGGTGGGTAAGGGCAGTGTGGAGGGCCATGGCAATTGCGTCGTCCGTGGGTCCAGCGTGGCAGGTAACACGGAGCAAATAATGTCCTTGACCAACCTCTCGAAGCATTTGCTGAAAATCAAGGTGAGGGCTACAGGTCTATAGACATTCAGTCATGTTATCTTGGGTTGTTTAGGGACAGGCACGATGGTGGACATCTTAAAGACCGCGGGAACAACAGCCTGGGACAGGGAGAGGTTGAAGATGTCTGCAAAGACTCTGCCAACTGGTCTGCGTATGCTCTGAGGACTTATGGATGTTCAGCCGCTTGAAGGTGCGGCGCACATCCGCCTCTGAGATGTTCAGCAGGCTGGTCTCCTCAGGCGGCGCTGGCTTCGGCGGGCTGCCGTTCACGTTGAACCGAGCAAAAAAACTATTTAGCTCTTCTGGGAGGGAGGTAGAGGATTTCTCTACACAACTGGTTCTCCCTCTGAAGTTCATTATTGTCTGTAGTCCTCCACTCTGTCCTTATATTATATTCCCACTTGGCAGTGACGATGGTCTTACAGAGGTCGTAACGGGCTCTCGTATATTCCTCCATATTCCCGAGCCAAAGGCGGCGTTACTCGCGTGTAGGGCAGCGCGAACATCGCTGTTAATCCGCGGTTTCTGGTTGGGTTATATCCGAACCGACTTGGTCAGAACAACGTCATTTATGCACTTCTTGAAGAACCCGGTGACCGACGACGCGTACTCGTTGATGTTATTGTCTGAGGCAACGCGGAACATGTGCCAGTCAGCGCGATCAAAACAATCCTGCAGCATAGAGTCAGATTGGTCCGACCAGCATTGGACCTCGCTCACAGCGATCGGTTGCTGCTTCAGTCTCTGCCTATAGGCGGGGAGTAGCTGGATAGAGCGGTGGTCTGATTTGCCGAACGGTGGGCGGAGGAGGGCCTTGTAGCCATCACGGAAGGGGGTGTAGCAGTGGTCGAGTAACGTCGGTAACCCCCTCCGACATCCATGTCTCCGTAAGGCAGATGATACAGTTGTCCTTAGTTTCCCGGTGCAATTGAATACGAGCCTGTAGCTCGCTTAACTTATTGTCCAGAGACTGTACATTAGCCAGTAGAATGGTGGGTAGTGGGGGGGGCGATCGGATCGACATCTCAGCCTGACTAGCACGCCGGCTCGCTTCCCTCGCTTCTTCCTGCGACCCTTGCGTGTAATCGTGCCCAAGATGGTCGGAGATAATCCAGCTGTGTTTTCGGGCGGGACGTCCGAGTCGAAAGAATGAAAAAACTCTGGTAGGCAGCGAGCGACTGTCGATCTGATCATCAGAAGTGTGCAAAAGTTATAAATGAACGTGCTGCTAACTTCCTGAACAAAGATAGTTGCGATAAAAAGAATAAATAACAAAAAACTGCGTTGTTAACGTTAGCCTCAGTGGCTATGGGTAACTTGTAGGGAAAGAAAGTAACACCGTCAATTACACAACTTTTGGGTGTCAATTAAAATTTACAAGCATACCATCTGTAACTCATGGTACAATTCAAACCGGATCAAAAAAGGTAATTTAGGGAGAGAGAATTTTATGATCGATATATAAATTAATTTGAATTATATTTTTATATTGATATATTGTGTTACATATGCATGGTAACTAAATGAATTTAGAAAAAAAGAAAACAGATACATTTTTTAAGAGATGGATTAGCATTTGTGTGTGTGTGTGTGTGTGTGTTGTGTATAATATGCTTTTTGAAAACCTGTGTTCACCCACTGAAGAGCTGCCACACTGTGTGCCTTTTGAAGATATTGGAAGCCATCAGCTGTCCTTTCCGACATTCCAATTCCAATTCCAATACAAACGCGGAAATGTAAAGCCATGTGCCATGTGACAGCGTTATATCCAATCACAGTTAGTCAGCGTACAAGGCAAATCTGATACGGGTACTGCTCCAAACTACTGTACACCAAACGATCTGGCCTTTATTTTACGTTATTCCGGTGTTTTCCTCCCCCCCCCCTGTGCTGGCTGGCAGACAGCTGTGTGTCCTCATCTGTGTGCCAATCCACTCTAGGCTGAGCCAGGCGGCTGACATGGGGCCTTTGGGCTGGAGACAGGGCTCAAAAAAGCTAAATCCTCTGAAGAGCCCTGAAGCATGCTCTATAACAGAGCCCTGAAGCATGCTCTATAACAGAGCCCTGAAGCATACTCTATAACAGAGCCCTGAAGCATGCTCTATAACAGAGCCCTGAAGCATCGTCTATAACAGAGCCCTGAAGCATGCTCTATAACAGATTCCTTCCAACCAGCAAGGAGGTCCCAATTAGTTTGTAGGGAATTCTCGTCTCATTTGTGTGACTGGGCAAATCTGTAGAGCCGTACACTTTTAGAACCTGGCCTTTCCGTTGTTCATAGAGCTATAGCACAGATTCAATATTTCATATGTTTTGATTTGATTTGCAAAAAGTACAATGGAAAGCTTACTCCCCATTCCCTCCCGCAGTATGAATAACAATACTGCACTAAACTACCCAATACTATACTTTACTTAACAATACTATATGATAAACAACACTATATACTACCTATGATATGCTATACTTTACTTTAAACTGAGTATGTTCTCAGAGGTTTCGTAAGGTGCTTGACACACGGACACAGGAAACAAATTATTTAAAAAATATTACAAGTGGATAATTAAGCATTGCCGCGCCCCGGTTCGGCGGTAAGCTAGCGGCTGATATGCGTCAGACTGCGGCAAGCCGTTTCCTTCTCTTCTGATATATCTCTTCTTTTAGAAGAGACATAATTGGTGTCAGATGACAAAGTGACCACCGCGGCCATCTAAATTTCACCTTCAGGCCTTTTAACGTCTGGTGTGCTTTGTCCCTCGCCGCGCCCTCTCCTTGGATTACCAAGAGGGGCTAATGAGCAAGGTATCACGGTTAACCCCTGTCAAGGCGACACGTGTTCAGACCGCATGATAGGTTGAAATCTGACCGGGGGGCATCACCGGTGCATTACAGCGAGGGAATTACAGCTGGGATGTGTTTCCGCATACAAGGGATCTGTTTTACAAGATTTCTCTTTAAATGGATGCTCTCGTCATCAATAACGTTACCGAGTCATTCACTTTGATACTCGTCTGTGTGTTTTTTTATGTGTGTGTGTGTGTGTGTTTGTGTGTGTGTGTGTGCGTGTGCGTGTGTGTGTGCGTGCGTGTCATAAAATAAGATTGAGTTCATATAATTGCACCTGCAACTCGTTCATTAACATTCATTAGCATAAACACATATATTATATATTGCATTGCATGCCCCGAGCTGTTGCAGCTTACATCCCTGTGACCCGACATGACGGCCCTGTGAATTAACCATGAAGTGTGTTGATGGGAGGTGGGAGGGGGCGGACTTACATTATCAGAGATGATGGTGTCAACAATGACACCCAGAGATAAGCTGTACCTACGGCTTCCCTTAGCATCTGGCGTGCGCACACAAACGTGCATCATGCAGACACACACACACACGCACACACACACACAAACGCACACACCACACACACACACACACACACACACACACACACACACACACACACACACACACACACACACACACACCACACACACACAGGCACACACAGGCACACACACGCTTGCACGCACACACACACACAGACACTTGGTTCCAGTTCTTCCCCCCATTTTATTTGTGTGTATCTGTAATGTTTTCATCCAAACAGCCGATTCTTCCTCCTCAGAGGCGGTTGAGATCTGTACTTGAGCAGCACAAGTCCGCCTGATTACCAGTTAATGATGAGGCTGTGCCTCACACACCGGTCCCACGCACTGACGTTGGCCACAGAGTTGGGTGTCTTTTGTGTGTTTCCTATTGCTAATTTGAGGGTTAATTGAGAAGAATTACAAACTGCTCTCCCAGATGAAAAGAAAGTGTTCAATTAAGTTCACTTCTAAATACAGTTGTAATAGTACCACTTAGCTCCAATAAGCAGTCAATGAAAGAGGCAGGCAGGGAGACTTTTCGAAAAGTCTGCTCTACAAATTCTTACAAAATAAAAATGTTTTATTTTTTCTTCATCACTTTAATATCACTTTATATATAAATATATTGTATCAATATATATTTAAAAAATATATATATATACTGTATATATGTGTTATATATGAATACTGGTGGATATAAATTATATATGGTGTGTATATATTATATTTATATAATATTTATATTTAAACATATCATAAATAAATATAGTATATCTTTATATATAAATATATTTGTATATATTTGATTGATGAAACACTGTTTTAAATCCTTTTGTACGGTCAATGATATCCAATATGTGGATCCCCCACTCTGCTTTCCTTCTCAAGGTTTCTTCTTTAATATTTAAGGGAGTTTTTCCTCTGCCCTTTGGGGGTCTAGAGCTAGGGGGGGTGTCATAAATATATAGCCTGTAAAGCCCTTTGAGACTGTAACTGTGAAAGCAGTTCTCTAATGGAAGGAATCAATATTATTCTTGACACCTCGGGAAAAAAGAAGAAGGGAGAGACGGAGAGGAGTTAGAGAGAAGACACAGGACACAAGATTAGCCATCTGGGATCCTGCCGCTCGCCTCGACGCTAAGTCACAAAAAGAAGATGGGTTATAAAATTCCTCTGCAGTCAGGAGGAATAAAAAAACCGTCCGCAGCACAAAACGGGGGACAAAACAGTGTGCCACATTATGGCCGGTACAGGGGGCCGACTCAGCAGTGTGGACGTCCACCCAACGGAGGGGCCACTGTTTGTGAATCTCTCTCTTTTTAATAGTTGCCACCAGCAACAGACGCCACAGCGGAGAGAGGTTGTGTCTGGCACTTACAAAAGTGTTGGGTGTCATATTTAAGGTGTTAGTGTGTGTTTGGGGGGGATGTTTGTCTCAGGCTGTCTTGTCAGTCTGTGTTGCATCCTTCCCTCCCTCTGCTCTCCCGCCACCTGCTCCTCAACGACTTGGATCTGTATTCAACACCGCCCCTTCCCTCAGGATAGAAGCGTCTCCACAAAGCGTCAACATCCTAGGAGAGGAATCATTTTAGTTATATTATTGTCATTTCAGGGCTAGGGGCACATGACATGTGGTTGGGGACCCCTATAGAAAACCGGGGTTGTTTATATTACGGGGGTCATCGGAGGAGGACGAGGAGGAGCTGGAGGAAGATCACGTGCCGGAAGAGTGGTGGATGTAAGGTCCTGACCCGGCCGAGGCAGCAGCTGGAAGGTCACCAGAGGCATGCCGCTCCGAGGCATCGAAGCGCTGACCTCCAGGTGGGGGATGAGAAGGAGATTAGGATGCAGGAGCCAGGAGCTTCCAAGCCCCAAGCCTGGGACAACTGCCATCAGCACCACACTGGAGGGGGAGAATAACGGACAATAATGCAGAATCGATTATGTGCTTTTTTATATGCTTTATAATATATAATTTGTATTTTATATATGCAAATTAGGTATACAAGATACTATATATATATATATATATATATATATATATATATATATATATATCTGTATTGTGTATCTACAAAGAGAAAGCTAACTGCCGCGAGCAGCCTTACAGAAGTCGGCAAATTGGCAGTCCTTTTTTTCCTAGATACACTGTGGGTTTATAGCAGCGAGGTCAGGAAAAGTCAACCGGATGCAGGAACTGGGAATATGTGTTTAGTCACTGGAAAATGAGTAAAGGTATAACCTTTTCAAACACACACACACACACACACACACACACACACACACACACACACACACACACACACACACAACCTCACATACATTGGGCGTGTGCGTTCTTCTGTGAAGAGTGAACTTAAACACACCTTAACACACCCACACTAAAGCCAAACACCTCAACTGTTCTGTTCCACTGTCCTCTTTGATTGAGTTGTCCATCGACTCACACATAGCTACACGCACCACCCGCACCAAGACGGGAGCATGTGTGTGTGTGTGTGTGTGTGTGTGTGTGTGTGTGTGTGTGTGTTATTGCGCTGTGTGTGTGTGTGTGTTATTGCGTGTGTATCCAGGCCTGCCGTATTACTTCAAAACTGTGAATGAGCACCCAGGGAGGAAACTGAAGATGAGAAGGCGCCAAAAGAGATCATTACTGGACACACAGAACCGCCAGGCGTGTAAACAAGTCAGACCAACACTGAGGAGAGCTCCAGATGGGAGACCTGTTGCGTGGACGTTCTCTTTGCTTTTATTATCTTTAGCGCCACATCTGGCCACGTCGGGGCTTCACAAGGTGTTCCACCGCTACTTATCACCATACTCACGTCTATAAACGAAGACGAGAACAACAATGAGAGCATAATCAAAAGGAGCACACCGTCAACAGAACAATGCATTTGAGTATCCGGAACGGCTCTGTGGAGGATTTACTTGTGGGATTCACTTTTATCTGTCATTTGCACAAAAAAATAATAATAATAAAAACCCTGGACATGAATTACCATAAAGGCTAACATACATTACCGTAGCTAAGCAGACGTATCTCCAACTATGTGCCACACAAGGTTCCTGCGATTGTCTATCTCAACGGATTGACCAAGGAGTCAAGGTCTCTGTCTGCAATAAAAGCCAATACATCCGCTCATGCTCATTTAATCTTGACACACCTGGGAGAGTGGGAGATTTAAATAGACCATTTAGAAGCAGGGACATGACATCTGCGATGTCCCCCGCAAAGGGAAGGTTTTTTTTTTTAAGCTTCTCATCATTGCTTGGAAATAAAAAGGTACATAATCCTTCATCAACAGGACATATGCTCCGAAGTTCCACTTTAGCACACGTCAAAGCATTCTAGAATTGTGGAGATGTGTCCAGGTGGTGACATTGTAAGAAACCCTTCTATGCCATCAAAAGTACCATGGCACTTTCCCATTGGCTGCGGTGTCAAGCCGTGACAGCGGCTGCAGCTCCATCTATCACCACCACTAAGAGGCCACAGGAGGCCAGACAGCCCAGCACGCTTCATCGGCTTGTTGTGTCTTTAAGCATCAACCGGGGCGGCCATTGTGCCTACTATGTTTGTCACTAATGGCTCCCATTGCACTCCTAATCCTCCCTGGGAGGAGGCGTCCCCCACTCCCTCTGCTTTCCTTCTCATGGTTTCTTCCTGATCTTTAGGGAGTTAGCTAGGGGGGTGTCATAAATATATAGCCTGTAAAGCCCTTTGAGACTGTAACTGTGATTAAGGGCTGTACACAAATAATTAACTTGACTTAACCACTTTAGGTTATATTATTTGAGAGGAACATTGATGGAGTATTAGGGAGGGCTGTGTTACTGTGTTTCTGTGTGAGTGACACACAGAGCCCTGATGTATTATGGTGAGTCGCTTTGGATAAAGTGTCTGCTAAATGACTGTAATGCAATGTAATGTGATGATGTAAAGCGGGGGATATGGATGTGTAGACTCTGCACTGACAATGTGCTGAAACGCGTCACTGGACAACATGTTGTTTGTGATTGGATTTGAATGCACCATGAGGACACATGGCTGCATTAAAGCCTTCCCACCTGATGTGTTGCATTTGTTGAATGGGGGGTGCAGTCTACTGTCAGATGTAAACAGGCTCCTAGTTTCCTTCTCACCAAGGAACCCCCTTTCGCTGGGAGGCGTTTCCATCCCTACTGAACAATATCGTGTGTGGGAGGGGCGTTCAGCATTAATTAAAAGTTCAGACCAACAGGCTAAAGGATTTACTGGATTTGGAAACGTAAATCTCCAATTCCCAGTACAAGATTTCAACTGCCAGTCCATAAAAGAAAGTCTGTGCGGTTTTGATTTTCTGCATGGCGTGGCTCATAATCAAGTGGTTAGTGCTGTCTAGCCAGTCTTTTTTATCTGGGGATGGTCACTTTGATGGCCCGGTTGAGTTATAAAATACGGACTAAGGTCTAAGGCCTTGCTCTGATAAAACCAAGGTCAGACTAACGCAGCCCATGGAGAATATAATTTTCTTTGGCCCCCTTAAAAAAATCCTCAGGTCCACTGCTGTTCTTACGGCGTGTCTCATGTCACCGTTGACATTGTCTAATATGTTAACAATGTTCAAATTGTCCCTTACGTTAACATTGTCTCATATGTTAACATTGTCTCATATGTTAACATTGTCTCATACGTTAACATTGTCTCATATGTTAACATTGTCTCATACCTTAACATTGTCTCATACCTTAACATTGTCTCATACCTTAACATTGTCTCATACCTTAACATTGTCTCATACCTTAACATTGAGCCGTTCTCCTGTCCGTATTGACTGCTGCTTTGCGGTATCTCTCAGCCGATACGTCAAGGTGTTGTTCAATTATATCTGAGATGTTTTATCTTGTTAAAAGAAAGTCTGTTAAGGATTTCCAGTCCTCACTCATTAAACTATATATATCTCATCTTCTGGGCTGTACCCTGTAGGCTACTGGTACTCAGCTCACACACCCACCCAGTATAAAGTATTTAAAGGTTAATTAAACACCAGGGATTCATTAGATAAAAATGTATTAAAGAGATTAAATATGCGACAATGGAAATCGGATGACATTTGATGGTATTTTCTCGCACTGTTTATATTTGGTCACATCCATCAATGAAATTCCCGCTGCAATTGAGTAACGATGGAGATGTGATACCCTTGGCCAGCCAGCCAGCCAGCTGTGTGAAAGTCTTTGTTTTTCAGTCGACAAAACATGGACGTAACTCGCAAATAACTGTTGTACCACATGCAGGGGCAGCAACCTGAGACTGCTCACCTCTATCGTTTACGAAGCCATTATCACGGTGGAGTAGGAACATACACAACTTGCTAGGGGGACATGAAGACAAAACCACACCACACAATACTCTTTGATGGCAGAGGGAGCCACCTCCACCTTCTCCTCCTCCTACACCACCACCACGGTGATTAATTTGCAGAGCCATGGGTGAACGTGGTGAGGCGGACCTCCGTGGCCAGACACTTCACACTGGGAGTCTGCGATATAACAACTGCGGTGGAGCGGTGGAGGCGCGGTCAGAGCAGCGACAACAGGATGTTTTCCATGGTAATGGCAGCTTGAACAGCATACTTCTGTGGACCACGGGATAAATCAATGAGAGAATGAATAAATGAATAAATGAATAAATGAATAAATGAATAAATGAATAAGTTAATAAATGAATCAATTAATTAACAATTATCAATTAACATTCATTAATAAATAAATTTATGCGTTCATTTAAAACTCTTCATCAACTTATGGGCATTAGAAGCCTGGACTATGAGCATTTTGTTGCTTCTTTTTGCAAATCGATGATTTGGACTGAGAAACTTTCTGGTTCTGATATTTATTACCACTGCAATAGAACAGTAGGTCCTCCATAGATGCAGCACCATTGTGATGCAAAATTCAACGGTTTTCATATGGTTTAGTGACATGGCTTTGATTTCCATTTCTACTGGGTTTTAACTTCAAACAGCGAGAGAAGAAGAATTCAAAACTGTGTCTTGAAACTGTGAGTCATACTGAACCATTTCATCATGCCAATCAGTGCTTCAAGTGAACAGCCTGTTTATGTTCTGTTCCGCTCCTTAAGGTCTCTTAAAAAAAGGATAAAATACATGATGCATAATTTAATGCTAAATATAGAAATTATAGAAATGTTGCGCTAAACAAATACGTAATGCAACAAGAATTACCAATTCACAACGTTTCTAAGAATTAGAAACGACTGAACTTTGACCACAATCCAATTACACATAATTCAATGTTATTAGCAAGGAAGACGTTTTTATATGAGTGGCTCCCTCAGCCATTTGTATTTGAAATGAGAAGGCAGTCTGTTCTATGGTGATAACAGTTCTGTTGGAAACGAGAGTCCTGAACATGATTAAACACTTTGATGCTTCAAGAAATTGGTGTGAGATGTTATGAAAGAGATTACTGCATTTCCTTTTGAGCTTCCAATTAAAAAATACTAATACTAATACTAATTATTTATATTTTTCAGATCGTGTCTTTGTAACTATTTAATTCTGTACAGGACACAAAATAGACATACCATTATCATCATACGACGATAATTATCCATGGTAAACACATTGGATGATGGAACAAAATATTTGTTTTGCAGTCTAGTAGCATATTCTCGATCCGCTAGCAAATGTAGTGATAATCAACAAGTTGTTCAGAAGGAACAAGATGAAAGGACTGTGATTTTCAAGTTCTGGTTTAATTTATTAGTTATTGGATTCAATTATTTCTACCCTCAGTTTTTTTATGACTGATGCAGCAGTCCTCTAATTTGGGATTTAAAACAAAGGCTTTGAAAGAAATCCGAAGATATCTTATTGTGTGTGTGTGTGTGTGTGTGTGTGTGTGTGTGTGTGTGTGTGTGTGTGTGTGTGTGTGTGTGTGTGTGTGTGTGTGTGTGTGTGTTTGCGTGTGTGTGAAACATGCACGGTACCTGTAGCCTATTCATATTGAACCATGCAGTAGGAGTGGTCTACTGTGCATGGAACAATACATGAATAAGTTATTTTAGTAATTGGAGTAAAACAATAAAAGCTGCAGCTCAACACATTGTAGCTTGTTGAATATACAGTAACTCATAACCTTCTCTGTGGTAGAGAGTATGAGGTTCAAGAACATGTTTAAAGTGCTTGAACCATGATGCACTAATGCTACTTACACACATTTTGCCCAGACAGTTATACCAGCCTTAGACGACAAAACAAAAGAACACATTGACGTGATGTCAGAAAAGCTTTCTCTTGCGCTAATTACAGTTGGACGTCTAGAGCGCCAGAGAGCTACTTTACTGCTCCTTTAATTATGAGGAGACACACAAAGCCTAGTCACACTTTGATTTCATGTTGATAGATCGTTTCAAGTGATACTATATTGTTAAGGTCAAGTCAAGTATAAGCAATGGGTGAAAATCTTATGTGCAATACCTGACGACAGACAGCAGTTATAAAAAAATTAAATAAAAAGAAAAATAATAGAATATAAATAAGTAAAAAGTACAAACTGTATAAAGTTAAATATATAAAAATATAAAAATGCATATATAAAATGCAATATATTAGCACAGAAAAATAGCTATATATATCCATCCATCCATCCATCTTCTCCCGCTTATCCGTAATCGGGTCGCGGAGGTAGCAGCTTCAGCAGGGGACTCCAAACTTCCCTCTCCCTGGCAACATCGACTAGCTCTGACTGGGGGATCCCGAGGCATTCCCAGGCCAGTGTGGAGATGTAATCACCCCACCTGTACCTCGGTCTGCCCCGTGGTCTCTTCCCAGTTGGATGTGCCTGGAAAACCTCCCTCGGGAGGCGACCAGGAGGCATCCTTACTAGATGCCCGAACCACCTCAACTGGCTCCTTTCTACGCGAAGGAGCAGCGGCTCTACTCCGAGCCTCTCACGAGTGACTGAGCTTCTCACCCTATCCCTCAGGGAGATACCAGCCACCCTCCTGAGGAAACTCATTTCGGCCGCTTGTATTCGCGATCTCGTCCTTTCGGTCATTACCCATTGCTCATGGCCATAGGTGAGGGTAGGAACGAAGACAGAGAGGTAGATAGAGAGTTTTGCCTTCTGGCTCAGCTCTCTTTTGGTTACAACGGTGTGCCAAAGTGCACCCAATACCGCTCCCGCTGCACCTATTCTCCTGTAAATCTCACACTCCATCCTCCCCTCACTCGAGAACAAGACCCCGAGATACTTTAACTCCTTCACTTGGGATAAGGACTCCCTCCCTACTTGGAGTAGACAATCCACCGGTTTCCTGCTAAGAACCATGGCCTCAGATTTGGAGGTGCTGATCCTCATCCCAGCCGCTTCACATTCCGCTGCAAACCGATCCAGTGAGTGCTGAAGGTCACATACTGATGACGCAAACAGGACCACATCATCTGCAAACAGCAGCGATTCAATCCTGAGCCCACCATACTGAATCCCCTCCCCTCCATGACTACGCCTTGAAATCCTGTCCATGAAAATCACAAACAGGATGGGTGACAAAGCGCAGCCCTGGCGGAGGCCAACACCCACTGAGAACAGGCCTGACTTTGTACCGAGAATCCGGACACAGCTCTTGCTTTGGGAGTAGAGAGATTGGATGGCCCTCAACAGTGCCCCCCGCACCCCATACTCCCGCAGCACCCCCCACAGTATTTCCCGAGGGACCCGATCATATGCCTTCTCCAAATCTACAAAACACATGTAGCATACTGGGCATACTCCCAAGCCCCCTCCAGGATCCTTGCATGAGTGAAAAGCTGGTCCGTTGTTCCACGACCAGGGCGGAATCCGCATTGTTCCTCTTCAATCTGAGGTTCGACTATCGGCCGAACCCTCCTTTCCAGCACCTTGGAGTAGACTTTCCCAGGGAGGCTGAGTAATGTGATACCCCTGTAATTGGCACACACCGTCTGGTCACCCTTTTTGAACAGGGGTACCACCACCCCCGTTTGCCACTCCTCAGGCACTGTCCCAGACTTCCACGCAATGTTGAAAAGACGTGTCATCCATGACAGCCCCTCAACACCGAGAGCCTTTAGCATTTCTGGACGGATCTCATCAACCCCTGGGGCTTTTTCACTGCGGAGATGTTTGACTACCGCAGTGACTTCCTCCAGGGAGATTGATGTTTGCCGTCCTTCATCCTCCAGCTCTGTCTCTACCATTGAGGGTGTAGTTGGGTTAAGAAGTTCCTCAAAGTGTTCTTTCCACCGCCCGATCACCTCCTCAGTTGAGGTCAGCAATGTCCCACCCTTACTGTACACAGCTTGGATGGACCCACGCTTCCCCCTCCTGAGGCGCCGGATTGTTTGCCAGAAACGCTTTGGTGCCGACTGAATGTCCTTCTCCATGGCTTCTCCGAATTCCTCCCACACCCGCTGCTTTGCCTCCGCTACAGCCGAGGCTGCCGTCCTCTTGGCCCGTCGATACCTCGCAACTGAGTCCGGAGTCTCACAGGCTAACATAGCCCGGAAGGCCTCCTTCTTCAGCCGGACGGCTTCCCTGACCACCTGTGTCCACCACGAAGTCCGAGGGTTGCCGCCCCTTGAGGCACCAACGACCTTGAGGCCACAACTCTCAACTGCAGCTTCGGCAATAGAAGCTTTGAACAATGACCACTCTGGCTCAATGCCCCCAGCCTCCACAGAGATGCCCGAAAAAGTCCGCCGGAGGTGTGAGTTGAAGGTCTCCCGGACAGGGGCATCCACCAGACGTTCCCAGTTCACCCGCACTACACGTTTGGGCTTACTAGGTCTGTCCAGAGGCTTCCCCCGCCATCTTACCCAACTCACCACCAGATGGTGATCGATTGACAGCTCTGCCCCTCTCTTCACCCGAGTGTCCAAAACATGCGGCCTCAGGCCAGATGATACGATAACAAAATCGATCATTGACCTTCGGCCTAAGGTACTCTGGTACCATGTACACTTATGAGCATCCTTATGTTTGAACATGGTGTTTGTTATGGCCAATCCATGACTAGCACAGAAATCCAATAACAAAACCCCACTCCGGTTCAGATCAGGTAGGCCGTTCATCCCCAACACGTCCCTCCAAGTTTCCCCATCGTTATCCACGTGTGCGTTGAAGTCTCCCAGGAGGACTATAGAGTCCCCTTCAGGAGCCCCATGCAGGACTCTATCCAGGGTGTGCAAGAAGGCGGGATATTCCAAACTGTTGTTTGGTGCATAGGCACAAACAACAGTCCGAGTTATCCCTCCCATGACCCTAAGGCGTAGGGAGGCGACCCTCTCGTCCACCGGGGTAAACTCCAACAAAGCGGCACTCAGCCAGGGACTTGTGAGTATCCCCACACCCGCCCGGCGCCTCACACCCTGAGCAACTCCAGAGAAGGAAAGAGTCCAACCCCTATCCAGGAGTTTAGTTCCAGAGCCAGTGCTGTGAGTAGAGGTAAGCCCCACCAGATCTAATTGGTAGCGCTCCACCTCCCGCACAAGCTCAGGCTCCTTCCCCCCCAGAGAAGTGACATTCCACGTCACCAAAGCCAGTCTCTGTTGGCTGGGTTTGGTCCGTCGATGCCCCCTGCCTTCACTGCCGCCTAACTGGCAGTGCACCCGACCCCAGCGGTTCTTCCCGTAGGTGGTGGGTCCGCGGGAAGGAGAAGTGGCCACGTTGCTTTTTCGGGCTATGCCCGACCGGGCTCCGTGGCTAACCCGGCCACCAGGCGCTCGCTTACGGGCCCTCTTTCCAGGCCTGGCTCCAGAAAGGGGCCCCAGGCTTCCTCCGGGCAGGGTATCCTCACTTCTAGTTTATTTGTCCATTGAAGTCTTTGAACCATTCTTAGTCTGGCCCCTCCCCTGAGACCAATCGGCCATGGGAGACCCTACCAGGAGCACTAGGCTCCAGACAACACAGCTCTCAGGTTCACAGGGACACCCAAACCTCTCCACCACGATAAGGTGATGGTTCCCGGAGAGGTATATATATATATATATAAATATACCTATGCCTAGCATATAACAATGTATATTTTATTACATTGATTTATATATATATATATAAATCAATGTAATAAAATATACATTGTTATATGCTATACACCCTTGTTGAGCAGCCTGATGGCCTGACTGTGGAAGCTGTCTCTTATGCCTCGTTTCCACCAAGCTGTTTTGAGAGCTGGTTTGGAGCTTGCGCGTCACCTCGAACCAGTTCTTTGGGTTTCCACCGCAATGGAGCCACTTTCTGGCTCCGTTAAGTGGTTTGTTTGCGGCTCCACTTCGAAGCTGGGCTAGCCAGCAGGCTCCACTACGTCAGGGGCTGGGGGCGGGGCTTATCGGCGCTGGGGGCGGGGCTTATCGGACAAACTCAAAACTAACTCAAAGTTTTTTTCTGCCATTTTTTAAATCAGTAAAATTCTCCGTGGAGATGAAGGTGACAGTGGTCCGTGGACGAGACAAACTGCGTTTGTTTGCGTTGTGGTCCTCGGCAGAAGGTCACAATAAACTAGAGGAGCTTCTAGAACAAACTATTAGAAAAACTACAGTGTGAGATGGGCCAGAGGGGGACAGAACCGAGGAGCTAATGGATAACAAACTGGACGATACGAGGAGCTAATAGATAACAAACTGGACGATACGAGGAGCTAATCGATAACAAACTGATGATCCGCTGCTGTCACACTGGTCCTGGTAAGTTTTACTTTATAAATCTTTCCTGTGTTGCCATCCATCTTTGTATTTATAATCTGTTTAGCGAGCTGCTCATTATAACATCAATGTTATGTTCCTATCATCAGAAATGAGGAGCTATGATTGCTAGGCTTCTGTTAGCCGATATTAACCTTGATAACAACGTCAGGATGCTACTTTCTATAAACAGTAAAGTGTAATGGAGTCATGTTTTAATGCAGTTTTCTCTTGTTTTAGTTGTTTATGGAGTCGTCTTCCCTCGACGATGCGATGCGGAGCTACCGCCCCACTGGGCTGCAGCTCACAGGAGCCCCTCAGCCCCTCGGAGCTTTATTAACATTGACTTATTACACTGCACTCTATACTTTTACATTTTGTGATTACTGTATATTGTGTATTTAATGTGTTTTTTTTAAATAAAACATTTCTATTTTTCATACAATGTCTGCTTCATTATGCTTTATCAACCGAGAAACATAATACAAGATGACAGTTTTGAAGAAGAAAAGGCAAATGGTCCCTTCTGTTTAGTATTAATGCAGCTCTAACGTCAAGTCCATTTCATTAGTATAGTCCTTTATCACAGTTAGGGGCTTCAACGTAATCACGTCCATAGCACTAAAGACGAGCAGCTGTTTGTAGCCTCAAAGCCAGGAGCAACACTTTTACATCCATCATGTAATCCACTGTTGTGAAAGTAGGCGCGAGCTGCTGGGAAAGCAGAGACGTTAACAGTGACGTCATGACGTGGCTCTCTCGGCGAAAAAGTCGGTGGAAACGCAAACCAGTTCTTAGACTGCTCGCCAATTGAACCAACTGCGAACCGGCTCTCGCGCCGCCCGAGAGCTAGAACTAGGCTTGCTTTGGTGGAAACGAGGCATAAGTCTGTTTGTGCGGCACTTGATACTGCGGTATTGGCCCTTTTCACCACCGGTGTGGTGTGTGTGGACCATGTGAGGTCCTCTGAGGAGATGTGCACACCGAGGAACTTGAAGCTGCTGACCCTCTCTACTGCAACACCGTCGATGGAGATAGGGGTGTGCTCTCCTCTCTGCTTCCTGTAGTCCATGATCAGCTCCATGGTCTTCTTGACGTTGAGGGCGAGGCTGTGCTCCTGGCACCACTGCTCCAGTGATCCAAACTCCCCCCTGTAGGCCGTCTCGTCGTCGCCGGCGATC
Source organism: Muraenolepis orangiensis (assembly GCA_027704905.1). Taxonomy (NCBI): domain Eukaryota; kingdom Metazoa; phylum Chordata; class Actinopteri; order Gadiformes; family Muraenolepididae; genus Muraenolepis; species Muraenolepis orangiensis. The sequence goes on from CM051004.1 coordinate 19,431,586, forward strand.
AGGCCCATCACTGTCGTGTCGTCAGCAAACTTGATGATGACGTTGGAGCTGTGCATAGCCATGCAGTCGTGGGTGTAGAGGGAGTAGAGGAGAGGGCTCAGCACGCATCCCTGGGGGGCTCACGTGTTGAGGGTCAGTGGCTCTGAGGTGGTGCTGCCCATCCTCACCACCTGCCGGCGGTCCGACAGGAGGTCCAGCTGCACGTGGATGGGGGCACATAGACCGGCAGTTTGGCAGTTTGCCAAATGCTGCCGATTCATTTTATTGTTGAATTTTACATTTTATATTATAAAGCAGGCACTATTGTTTAGTTTTTATTTCCATGGTGCTGCAAGGCAAGCAATCCATGTGGTTTTCTGTTATAATAAAAATTTAATGGAAAATCGATATACTGATTTTAAAATGGGAGGTGTTTATTTGGCCGATGTATCTAAAGCTTACTGTACCATGACACCACCACAGCTTATCATACCGAACCGTGAGTTTTGGTATTCACCCTAATAAATATTTAAACAGTATATATTGTATAACTACTGTATATATGTAATATTATGTGCTCATTGCATGAAACCACATTGACTTCCACCCCCCCCACCCCCCCCATCCTCAGTGTCGAAACATATTCGAGGCTCAACTCTGACCCCCAGAATCAGGACAGCATAAAAGTGCTGTCTCTGCTGTTAATACCAACCGCCCTTCTACCACCACATCAGTTTCTTCAAAGGCCCCAAATCCCCAGCAGGGATTTCCGTGGCTTCTCTCCCAGTTTTGCCTGGCAACAATATCAACTCTCCTGCAACCTTAAAGATGAAGTGCACTTGAGATGAGGGCGAGCAGGGCTGTGATGCGGATGTCAGGGATTGTGTGTTTTGCTTGCAATTTGTACAGATCCTTCATTGCATGCTGTGGCCTCATAGGACACTTCAGGCTCTTCTCTGGTAACTGAAAAATTCAGAGACATTTGTTGAGAATTGTAGCGGACTTCTAATGTTTTTCTTATTCCAGGTAAGGCCGTGGAAAGAGTGAGCAGAAGGTTGTTTCAAACGTACTTCCGAGTCTTTCTTTTGAAAATACATTTTGTTCATTGCCACAAATATAGGTTGAAAAAAAAAAGGCTTAATAATTTCAATAATACTTCAAAGAAAACAAAAGGTAACTGTGGAGTGTGTGTGGTTGGTGGCTGGTATAAGCAGCCTCACCTGGCCTGAGTTATACTGATTGGCTGGTGAGGCTGCACACCTGTGGGTTAATCAAGGCCCACAGGATAAAGCAGCCACCACCACACACACACACACACACACACACACACACACACACACTCTCACTCTCACACACTCTCACTCACACACTCTCACTCACTCATCTCTACTCTCACACACACACTCTCACACACTCACTACTCTCTCTCTCTCTCTCTCTCTCTCTCTCTCTCTCTCTCTCTCTCTCTCTCTCTCTCTCTCTCTCTCTCTCTCTCTCTCTCTCTCTCTCTCTCAAGGAGAGTGTAGGAGAGGAGCTCTAGCAAGTAAACCGGATTCCTCATCACCCTGTGTCCTAGCAAGATCCCTGTTCAGGCGCCAGTGTAGCAGACGAGGGTTCCAACAGATAATAGCAGCAACAATATTTCCCCCTGGAAATGGAATATCAGCAATACCTGATGTTGTACCAGATCAGTGGTAACACACACCACTGTTCCGTGTTGTTCATCAATGTTCAGTTGATGATTCCCTGGTCAGGTTTCTACCCAGCAGCAGGCTGAGAGAAGGTCATGAATTGTATTTTTGTCCACTCTCTACTGGAACACAATTTCCGTCTTTCGAGCCGCAAGGTCGCCGGTTCAACACCCGGAAACACCAGGTTACTGCCTAAGTGCCCTTGAGCAAGGCACCCCCTACACTGCTCCCCGGGCACTGTACTAATGGCTGCCCACTGCTCCTAACACTAGGATGGGTCAAATGCAGAGAACTAATTTCCCTCGGGATAAAATAAGTAGTTAAAAAATAAATAAAAATAAATCTGAAACAAGTATCACTCTACCAGAAGTCCCTCCCTCTCTCTAGCCTGATGCCACTAAACCCATGGAACTGAAACAGATATCCTGTGATTGGAAGTCCCTCCCTTTCTCTGGCCTCTCATCACACAAAACCCATGAGACTGAAACAGATATTGTTCCCTCCAAAGCACACTACAAAGTCCCAGCCTGGACAAGGTTAACACAGCAGGGACTCTACATAAATATGATGCATCTTATAGACTAGACCTCAGATCGATATGCCTGACAACCATTCATACTACAAGTGTTTTATTATGTCTGAATAAGAGGAGTACTGTTCTACCACTGTCCCATACTTTCTGATTGAGAGGCTAATATTTTAAGGAGAGAGAGAGAGAGAGAGAGCATTCAATCAATAGTCATTTGAGGCCCTGCATTCAACAGGGCTTATTTCCCTTCCCTGCCAAAGCTGCTCTCTCACAGCTGTCTGGGCTGTAGTCAGGGACCACATCACACCAAGGCAAAAGCTTAGGCTGTGTTGCACTTGAGCAGTGCACAGTAACTTCTTCTGCTTGTCTAGAGAGTGGGCACACGCTGGGGGAGAGTGGGCCGCACGGCTCCCCTTGTGTCTTTCTATTATTATTACTTTTTGCAAACAGAGATATGTGTCTGGTGTGTGTGTGTGGGGGGCAATTTATTGTTGGGGTGCAACAAAATTTTCCGCAGTCACTGCTGAAAACAGTGTCCAATTTAAGTTTGCAGTTGGACACTGAGAGACACGTGTATGACTAATGTATCTTGTTATCCCAAAGTTCTTCCTTGGGTTGGAAGTGAGGTGCCACTAGCCTGATATCTCCTGACCAATTCTCAAATGCGTTTTAGTCTGGAACCTCTTAGTTGAATTTCCATTTCCAACAGGCATTATCAGCGGCCTGCAGAACAAAATGCCTCTCGACAATCGGGTAGACCTTCAACCAATCAAAGCAACCAAACGTGACGTAGCTCGTAGGTGAATTTAACTTTTAATCGGAAGTTTGGCAAACATTCTTATCAACCAAAGCTTTGGTTAGCAGTTTTTTGCTTCTTCTTTTAGAGGAACTATACAGGACCATTCAGTTAGTCTAGTACTGTTGCTACACTGTGCACACTGAGCACACCTCAGTGATCTTGGTTGTTTACAGAAATGCCTCATCGACGCTCCTCTTTACAGTCATCGTATCTGATCACTGTATGTGATGGGAGATAGTTTGACTGGAAATCTGTCTGAACGGGAGGCGGGGTCAGACGCTTCTGCCAGACACATAAACACGCATTCACACAAAAATGATCTTCCTTTCTAATCCTACCTGTTGCATTGGTAAAGAGGACAGACATGCAAGGGTTATGCAACAGTTGGGATGTTGGGAATGTCCATTGCATGGAAAAAAAAGACAATATCAGTCGTGTAAAAGTAATGAAGTAAAAAAAGCTCTTTCTACACTAATCTTCAGTTGTACAACACGTTGTCTCTGGCAGGTGGGCAGAGCAAGCAAGATAGCAGCAACCTGTAGTCAACTAAATAACTCCTACAATAAGTCAACGGTACTCCTGAGTCACCTCACAATCCACAGTTGTTTCTTTATTTCATTTTTTTATTATCAGTCCAACAGTGAGTCAATCTTTTTAAACTACAGCAAAAGATAATGCATTAACCTCAATTATAAAATAGCATTTTTGCATAAAGAGCAAAACACGGAAACAAATGAGAGAAGGACACAAAGGATAGTATTTATTCTTTGTTACCATGAGGATGTGGCAATGCTAAGTTGGGTGAAGCGTCCACAGAGCTATTATTATCCCAGTTATTGCCCATACGTATTTACGCCATGGTGTGTACATGTCATTTAGTTCCGGTGAAGCTGTGTCATAAGAGCATCGACGTGTCAGTATTGTCCCAGCAGGGGGGAGGGGCTGAGTCCTCCAGCTTAGCGTGGTCTCTGATGGGTCCAGGAGGGGGACCCGCATAATGCCAGGATGGACAAACACACACACATTTGCTCTGCTGAGATTTACAATCCTCACAATCCCATTCTCAGTGTGCGTGTGTGTGTGTGTTTGTGTGTGTGTCTTTGTGTGTGTGTGTATGTGTTTGTGCATGTGTTTGTGTGTGTGACACACAGTGTTTCTATGTATTTGCAGTAGTGTGTAATGTGTGTGTGTGTGTGTGTGTGTGTGTGTGTATGTATGTGTGTGCGCACTGGCATGTGTGCATGTGCATGTGTGTGTTTGTGTGTGTGTGCATGTGCATGTGTGTGTCACACACAGTGTTCCAAAGTTTTTGCAGAAGTGTGTAGTGTGTGTGTGTGTATGTGTGTGTGTGTGTGTGTGTCACACAGAGTGACTAAGTATTTGTAGTAGTGTGTAGTGTGTGTAGTGTGTGTGTATGTGTGTGTTTGTGTATGGGGATGTGTGTGTCTGTGTGTCACACAGAGTGCCTAAGTATTTGAAGTAGTGTGAAGTGTGTGTGTGTGTGTGAGTGGGCGTGTGTATATGTGCATGTGTGTGTCTGTGTCACAGTGTTCCTAAGTATTTGTAGTAGTGTGTAGTGTGTGTGTGATTGGGCGTGTGTGTCACAGTGTTTGTTGTGTGTAGTGTGTGTGTGTGTGTGTGTGTGTGCGCGGGCGTGTATGTGTGTGTGTGTGTGTGTATGTCACAGTGTTCCGAAATATTTGTAGTAGTGTGTGTAGTGTATGTGTGTGTGTGTGTGTGTGTGTGTGTGTGCCTGCGCACGTGTGTGTGTGTGTGTGTGTGTGTGTGTGTGTGTGTATGTCACAGTGTTCCTAAGTGTTTGTAGTAGTGTGTGTGTGTGTGTGTGTGTGTGCGCTACATTGTGTGCACAACTAAGTTATATTGGTCTAGATGTCCTCATAGCGCACTTTTCTTTTTTCTGAAAAAGAAAAAAAATCCATTTATATGCAAACAATAGAGCAGAAATAACTGCATGGAAATCTCTTGTCACGACCGAACTATGGACCCGAAACCCAAATGCACGACCCGAAACAAAAGTATCAAAATAAAGAGTCTTTACTGATGAAATGCAAAGTAAAACACAAAAACTACTCAGATGAGGGAAAAGCTTAAAGCTAAAATGCAAAAGACCAATGTCACAATGGCTATTCACCATGCCTGCACTTGAGGGCAGCATCAACCATCATTCACGTCTTCCCCACACCTGCAGCCATTGTTATCAACCTGCCTATTTAAGCCTACGCCCGCACACTTATACTTTGCCAGATTGTTCCTGATGACAAAGACTCTCCAGCATTTACCCGGACTGATTCCCGTTGCCGACCCTGCCCGACCTGCCTGGTTCCTGATTTGCCGCCCGTCCCTGACTACATTTCTGCCTGTCCCTGCCTGGTTCGTCAACCCAGCCCCGGTTCAGATCACCTGCCTGTCCCCGACTATGTCTCTGCCTGTCCCTGTCTGTGTGATATTTATGGTAATAAATATCACTATCTGCCTTTGGTGTCCGTGTGCAGCATTTGGGTCCGTGTTGTTTGTTTACCTGGACGACATCCTTATTTTTTCAAAAAACAGGACGGAGTACACTGGCCTGCTCTGAGTCCCACAAGCAGCTGCAACGCTTCCTCAGGTTCGCTAACTTCTATCAGAGGTTCATCCGCGGCTACAGCACAGTAGCTACTCCGCTATCGACCCTCACCTCCACCAAGGCCTCATTCCAATGGTCCTCCACGGTGGAGAAGGCCTTCCAATGACTCAAGGCTCGGTTTTCCTCCGCTCCCATCCTCCATGTCCTGGATCCGGAGAGACAGTTTGTGGTGGAGGTGGACGCCTCCGACATGGGGGTAGGGGCCATCGTGTCTGAGAGAGAGAGAGAGAGAGAGAGAGAGAGAGAGAGAGAGAGAGAGAGAGAGGGAGTGAGTGAGTGAGAGAGAAAAACAAGTCTTTAATTGAATTGGCACCGTTCCTACTCTTAAATCACTGAGGAGAAAGTCAGAGGTGTCTTGAATGTTGAATTCAGTGTTCCTTACATCTGATCATATGACAGCATACTACATCAAAACATATGCTTTAAAAACATTCCACTGTTCTGGAGCCTCCTTCGCGTAGAAAGGAGCCAGTTGAGGTGGTTCGGGCATCTAGTAAGGATGCTTCCTGGTCGCCTCCCGAGGGAGGTTTTCCAGGCACATCCAACTGGGAGGAGACCACGGGGCAGACCGAGGTACAGGTGGGGTGATTACATCTCCACACTGGCCTGGGAACGCCTCGGGATCCCCCAGTCAGAGCTAGTCGATGTTGCCAGGGAGAGGGAAGTTTGGAGTCCCCTGCTGGAGCTGCTGCCTCCGCGACCCGATTTCGGATAAGCGGGAGAAGATGGATGGATGGATGGATGTTCTGGAGCCCTCGGGAAACCAACCACCCAGAGTTGCCTCCAGTAATTGTATTATTATAATAATAATAATAATAATAATAATATTATTATTATTTCATCAACATTATATTTGTGACTTGTGTCTTAGCTTAGTATAGCTTCCTAGCTCCCAAGCTTCATAGGGAGACAGGTCGATCTAGATACCCCAACATAACTTCAGTTGCAGGCATAGTAAAACATGAAACGTGCATCCAATTGATTTTAATATGTAGTGTCGTTAAGAATGCATTTTATGGGACCGGATCATTTGATTCACTCTCGTGACTCCCAGTATCCCAGAACAACTAGCCGTCGCGTTGAGGAGAGTGCAGTGTCTGTGGTGGTCTGTGTCTGTCTCTCTCCCTCTCATCATCCATTTTGCATTTTACGAGGCACTTTTTTTTTACTATCTAACCGTCCTCATAAAGATAATAAATGTCCAAACAGAACAGGCCAAGAAGCACATAACTGTGCCAAATACAGTGTGAAATCAGCGGGTCGCGTGTTGGGGCCAATACATTACAACACCAAACAGGAGTCACCACCGGGTCACAGTGGCACATCTCATCCCCTTAGCCCCCCTCCTGAGAGCACCGATTATATCAGCGGCTGACCCCCGCATGCATGATACCGCTGGATGGATAACCTTGGCGTGACATTGTGCTGCTGGTTGTGTCTGTGTGGTACAAGGATAAAAACCTGCAGCTCTCCCATGCCCGCTGAATACTGATCCCCAGCCTTCCCTTTCATCTAATGAGCAACTGGCCTTCTTTACCCCGCAACCCCGCAAGATGGCAACGAAAAGCAAGAGTCTATCAGATCCTCTTTGGACTGTCTCTACCAGTCGTGTCGAGGTTGATACTGTTAGATTAAATTAAGGAGTATGTGTATGTTTGTGTGTGTGTATCTCTCTCTCTCTCTCTCTCTCTCTCTCTCTCTCTCTCTCTCTCTCTCTCTCTCTCTCTCTCTCTCTCTCTCTCTCTCTCTCTCTCATCATTAGCACAAGGGAAGCCAAGCTGGTCTGAAGCAGGAGGAGTCTCCCACCGCTCACTACACAGTGTTGTGAGGGAACAGCGTTGTCATCATGCAAGGATCTATCTTATGTCGTTCATAATTCAGCGTTCCAGACAACTATTGTAAATATATATTTCAGACTGTAAACTTTAGAGTTCCGACCACAAAGCGTTGCAAGAGGTGCATGATGCCAAACATAAACAGAAAGTATGGTATTCCTTTGGCTCGTGATTAGACAATTTACGTGATTTACATGCGTAACTGGTTTTATTATATAATAGTATGTCTAATTTTTATTAAATACTGGTAAATATACCTTACACAAATTATCCACTGTGCATAGAACTTATATTCCGATTCTTTCAGATTTTCATCATTAATAGAGTAATCACTAAATAGCTTCTGCATTTGCATATTAAAACCTTGTTTTAATATAGAAGGCAGAGATCACCTTAAACCACATTAAAAAGTAGAAAGAGAGAAATAAGAGTATATATATATATATATTATAATAATAAAATATTATTATTGTAATTATGCACCACTTTTTGGCGCTGCAAAAAGTGCCAAATCTAGAGAAAGTGTTGTAACCATAGAAACAGGACACAGGTAGACGTTGAACCCTACAGTGTAGTGGGGAGTTGGCACTATGGTACAGCCAGAGCAGGAGCTTTATGCAGGCTGTTCAGAGCTCTCACTGAGTGTGTGGTTAGTGAATGGTTTAAGCAGCCTGGCCCCGAGTTTGACTGATTATTAGACTCTTAGACTCTGATTAGGCACTGGCTGCTGAAACTGTCCATCATCCATACACACTCCACAATGGAGGAACATTCATATACTACTACAACATGCTACTGTAGGAAGGCAAGTGTATTAGACTGCTCTCACTTCAGAATCCAGTGGAAGGTGGATTTCTCCCCTCCACTGATTGATATGCTTATTAACATGATTGATGGCAAGTAGGATAATCCAGGCTTGATATTACCAACAGTCCACTGTGCTCCTATAAATAATGCATTATGCTAATGTAGGTTTAGTATAAATGTATTATATTTCATGTGTGTCTGGAAAAATGTGCTATTGCAAACTACATGCTAAAATACCACTGCAGTGTCTTCAGAATGTAAAGGTTCAGAATTTTTTTTTAAAAATGTCTAAAATACCTAGTTTTGGAATATTTTTTATGAAATGATCACGATAAAACAAGACAAGTTTCTCTCATACCATGACGCATGGCCATGGGTGTCATTTACACTGGGGACATGTCCCAATCACATTTAAAAAAAGTTTAGGACAGAGAAATTTTAACTAACAATTGGGCGCTTTTAGAAGAAATGTTTATTAACACAATTATAAAACATACAATGTGATTGTATGTATGGAAGAAACAAATGCATTGTCCGCAAAAAGGCTAAAATAAGCTAATATTAAATAAACCCTAGCCCTAGATCAGTGGTTCTTAACCTGGGTTCGATCAGACTCAGGGGTTCGGCGGAGGTACTATTTTTTATTTTTATTTTTTATCATTTTTATTATTATTATTATTATTATTATTATTATTATTATTGTTAATAATAACGTGAGTGACAAACAAAGGAATTCTGATTCCCACAGATTCACGATCTTCATTGGAAAAAAGCCACACACAATGTTCGCGATCGCGACATATCCCCCCCCCCCCCTGTTGGACATCACGATCGCGACATACCACCCCCCCCCCCCCCGTTGGACTTCAGGATCGCAACATACACCACCCCCCCCCGTTGGACTTCACGATGTTTGCGATCGTTGGACTTCGACTTCTCGCGATCGGGATTTTCAGCGTAATATCATATTTTATTTTTCCAATTACAAAGGGTTCGGTGAATGCGCGTATGAAACTTGCGGGGTTCAGTACCTCCAAAAAGGTTAAGAACCACCCCGTCCCCCCGTTGGACTTCACGATGTTCGCGATCGCGACATATCCCCCCCCCCCCCTGTTGGACCTCACGATCGCGACATACCACACCCCCCCCCCCCCCCCGTTGGACTTCAGGATCGCAACATACACCACCCCCCCCCGTTGGACTTCACGATGTTTGCGATCGCGACATACCCCACCCTCCCCCCCCCGTTGGACTTCAACTTCTCGCGATCGGGATTTTCAGCGTAATATCATATTTTATTTTTCCAATTACGAAGGGTTCGGTGAATGCGCATATGAAACTTGCGGGGTTCAGTACCTCCAAAAAGGTTAAGAACCACTGCCCTAGATTCTAAAATGACCCAAAAACATGCCCTCCCTAATGATCTACTCTGACCTCATACCGATACAGAATACCTTGTCTATAATATATTTTTTGATGTGCCCCCACCACTTTTCAACACAAGGTGGCGCATCGGGCTTCCATTCACGGATTCCGTCTTATTTACCAAGTTTGACGGCCAGTCAATCAGCACTGGACGCTGATTGGCTGAGAGAGACAGTGTTGTTTTACGTTTTAAGCAGAAATATATATAGACATATTTAACCTTGAAAACGGCTTGAGACCCCTACTGAAGACCTTCCACAACAAGAGGTCAAAATCACCCAAAGCTTAACACCGAAAAACCAAGAGTACTCAAAAAGTAGCCATCAGGCATCGCACATGATGCCTTTTTTTTGGTACTCTTTGTTTGGTCTGAAGAATCTAAAGTCAGCGTCTTGTATCCATGACTTCTTCTCTCTTTGGCAGGTAATAGTGCCACAGGGCAGCGAGGTGCTCTGTGCCCAACAGGGCACAGAGCACCTCGCTGCAGGTTTTTGGGGTGTTTTTTTCCTTTTCATAAATCTGCATAACAAAAGATGTCTCAATGACGGCAGGGCGGCAGGGCGGGCAGGGTGGGAGTATAGCTCAGGAGGTAGAGCGGTCGCCTCACAACCGGAAGGTTGCTGGTTCGATCCTCCTAGCAAAAACTGTCGAGGTGTCCTTGAGGAAGACACCCTAACCCTAACTGCTCTCCGGGCGCTGTATAAATAGCTGCCCACTGCTCTTAATACTAGGATGGGTTAAATGCAGAGAACACATTTCACTGTATGTTTACATGTATGTGACCAATAAAGAGGATTCAATCCTCCAGATTTGTTGTTGTTGTTGACTTTTGTATTCAAGGTTTAGAAGCCTGTACTACACAGGTGTAGCTCTCTTCACGACACAGACACAGGTTGGTTCTTTGAAACGGGCGTTCATTCTTGTAGCCTCCCTTCTTCCGTTACGCCGAGAGAACTACAACTATATTTTAACTATAAAATGAATTATGTTATTCCCTTTAAATGAGGCAACTTTATTACGTCATTTACACTCCCATCAACTCATTAACTCAAAATGTGGGATTTTTGTTCAAACAAAGAAATGCAAATGTCAAGTGTTTTCAGTGTGTATGACTATTATCTCATGTATGGGACTTAAGTGGCCTGAAGTAAGGTGACCGTATGGTATATGGTAAGGTACCGTACCATATACTAGGTATGAATATGTGTAGTGTCACTGACTAGTAGCTTTCACACTAGGCCGTCTGTTCCAGGGTGAGTTTCTAAAAATCTGGTGAGCTTCCACTCGTTTCTTGGTCGGTTGTCGTCTCGCAGAATGACAATGTCATCTTCTTGTGAATTTTATGATGCCTTTGGCCATTTCTGCTGCTGTTGGAGGTTTAGCAGGTATTGTCATTTCCATCTTTGCAAGAATTCATCGGCTGGGAACTTCACTCTTCTCCATCTCTTGCGCAGATAGAGGTCTTCTTTACAGAACTCTCCAGGAGGGGGCAGAATAACTGATGATTTCATGGTAATTATGTGGTTGGGAGTGAGAGGTTCTGGACCGGTAGGATCATGGAGGTGTTCAAGTTGTGGTGTCTAGTCTGCTTGCAGACTTGTCGAGCATGACTGTCAGAATGCTTCGAATCGTTCAGATTTGGCGTTCCCAGACTCCTCCCATATAACTTGCTGAAGGAACATTCATTGCAAATTCACAACCAATTGCTTGTTTTGACGTTCCTGATCCATTCCTTTAAGAAACTCAGAAAACTCCCTCCTGTCACCAATGAAGTTTGTTCCTTGGTCGCATCGTAATTGATGCACAGGACCTGATTGCTACCATTGTTCGAAGTGCATTCATGAAGGAATCTGTTGTCAAATTGTCCAGCGTCTCTATATGCACCGCTCTGGAGCATAGGCAGGTAAACAAAAATCCATATTGTTTTATATCTTCCTTCACAATAAAGGAACCAAAACAATATATACCGCAGTACGTAAACAGAGGGGATGTCTCGGTTCTGTCCTCTGGCAGATATGCTATTTGTTGAGTGTCTGTGGTTCTTCTGTATGTCCTACATTTTACACACTTGTAGATGTGTGATGAAACTACATTTCCACATCACAGGATCCGTATTACATTTGCACATACCTCATTCATTGTCATGCCTCTTCCTTGGTTTTGTACACGCTCATGATGATGTTTGACGAGCAGGGCAGATACATGTGCTTTCTTCTGAAGTATTGCAGGATGTTTTATGTCATGATGTAAGGCTGATTGAGATAGCCGTCCTCCCACCCTAAGAACATTGTTCTTGTCCAGGAAGGCATTCAACAGGCGTAGTTTGTTGTGCTTGTTCAAGATGCTTCCCTTTTGAAGCTGGATTGTTTTAATGTCTTCGATGAAGGCCTCTTCTTGCACCAGCTTGATAATAAAGATTTATGTTGCTCTTCTTTCTTCAAGGCTAGTTGCTTCATTAGTTCTTGGCTGAAATCCCTTGTATTCTCTGACAAATCTCTTGAGTCTTGCGACAGCTGTCACTGCTCTGGACCAGTCAGAAAACTTAGAGAAGCGGTTCACCAGTGAATTTTCTTCCTTAGTCTTGACTGTGTGAACATGAACTTTGCGAAGTTCAGGATTGTTTGTTTCCACTTCTCCCACCTTCTCTTCACATGGGAGGTTCAGCTGGAAAATAAAGTCAGGTCCTTTTAGCCAGTTAGACTCTTTGAGCTGAACTGTACTCAGCCCTCTTGAGGCGTAGTCGGCTGGGTTATTTTCAGAGCTAACATGTCACCATTGTTCAGGGAGATGAGGGTTATCCGATTTGAAGGGAATTGGGGGGGTGGGGGCTGTATTCGTGGTGCATTGTTCAGGGAGATGACAGCTGAGGGGAAGAAGCTGTTCCTAAGCCTGCTTGACTTGGAACAGAGGTTTCTATAGCGCCTCCCGGAGGGGAGGCCAAACAGTCCATGGTTGGGGTGAGAGGGGTCATCTACAATTTTTTGTGCCTTCCTCAGACACTGTTTGTGGTGGGTAGTGTCTATTGCAGGGAGGGGTTGTCCAACGTGCATAGGGGGATTTTCACCACCCTCTGCAGCGCTTTCCGGTCGGAAACAATGCAGTTGCCGTACCACACTGTGATGCAGTTGGTGAGGATGCTTTCAATAGCACACCGGTAAAAGTTCAACAGAATCTGAGGTGACAGGTGGGTTTTCCTCAGTCTCCTCAGGAAGAAGAGACGCTGGGGAGCCTTCTTTACCAGTGAGTCAGTGTTGAGGGACCAGGAGAGGTCCTCGGAGATGTGGACCCCCAGGAATTTGAAGCTGGAGACACGCTCGACCTCTTCTCCGTTGATGAGGATGGGGGCGTGGATGCCAGCTCTGGTCTTTCTGAAGTCGACAATGAGCTCCTTGGTCTTCTTGGTGTTGAGGGCCAGGTTGTTGTCAGCGCACAACGCCACCAGGTGCTGGACCTCCTCCCTGTAGGCTGCCTCATTGTTGTTTTTGATGAGGCCCACCACCGTTGTGGGTGAAGAGGGAGTAGGGCTCAGCACACAGCCTTGTAGAACGCCAGTGTTTAGGGTGAGGGTGGAGGAGGTGAGATGGTCTAACCTGACTGACTGGGGTATATTGGTTAGGAAGTCTAGTAACCAGTTACAAACTGAGGGGTTGATGTCAAGGTTCTTGGTTTTCATGAGGTCACCAAGTTTGAAGATGAGTTTGGAGGGGATGATGGTGTTAAATGCTGAGCTGAAGTCTATGAACAGCATTCTCACGTGGGTGTTGCTCTCATCTAGGTGTGTGAGAGCGGAGTGAAGAGCTGAGGAAATGGTGTCCTCTGTGCTCCTGTTCTCACGGTAGGCAAATTGGTATTTATCCAGTGAGGTTGACAGGCCAGATTTGAGGTGAGCCAGGACCAGCCTCTCGAAGCACTTCACGATGATGGGGGTGAGTGCAACAGGGCAGAAGTCGTTGAGGCTCGCTGCAGAGTGTTTTGGCACTGGCACAATGGAGGTGGTTTTAAAGCACACGGGGACAACTGCCTGAGCTTGTGACAAGTTGAAAATGCCAGTAAGGACCTAGGTCAGCTGCTCAGCGTAGTTCCTGAGCACGCAACACATTTTTTTGGTCCCAAAAATGAGGACATCTGGTCATCTGGTCGTCTGGTCACCCTTATATATAAAAACGATATATATAATGATATACTATATACCTATACATAGGTATATAGTATATACATATATACTATATATAGTGTATAATGATTTATAATAACTTTATTAATATATATAATATATTTATTAATATAATAACATTTTGACAGCACTATATACTGACTAGAGAGTGATTTCAGACACCGCCAATATACCTTACAACAGCACCCTCTATCGCAATTAAAAATCCTCCCCAAGCACCCCATTGAAGTCCATTATAAGACTGCCCAACCGGTCCTGGTTTTTAACATGAGTGTGTACGGCAGTAAGGGAGGACGATCCTCCCTTCGCCAGGTCTAGCCAGAGCCTCTGTGAACCAATCAGCAGAGCTAACTGCACTGGTGCATACCCAATCAGCGTTTTGGGGGGGCGGGTTATCATCATGCAAGGATCTATCGCGTTCCAGACAACTCGAGAGTCATTTACTATAAATTGAATGTCAGACTTTACTATATTATTGTATGTCTTATTCTAATTGAATACAGGAAAATATACTTTACACAAACAACGCTTCTCCCTCAAATCTCAATAAATTTCGATTCCGTTTGGTAGAACTATAATTAATAATTATTATTACTTCTTTTCCGATTTTCCGATTTTCATCATTAATGGAGTAATCGCTTAATAGCTCTTTTTCATCTAAACAATGATTCTTCCCTTCAGATAACAACCGATTTCAATTCAGTTTGGCTTGTCTGCTAAAATGACCCTCGAATACACTGTCAAAATTGATAGTGAGGCACCCATGTGCGCATGCACACACACACACACACACACACACACACACACACACACACACACACACACACACACATATGCACAAACAAACACACATTCAGATGCATGCACAGACTCTTCCTCTCTCTCTCACACACACACACACACACACACACACACACACACACACACACACACACACACACACACACACACACACGCTTATAAGCAAGCCAGCCTAAATGTCATCATGTATCTACTGCTTTCTGGTATCTGTGATTGATGATCAAACGTAGATGGCAAGTTTGCCTTGTAGCCGTGGGTTGTGTGTAGGAGGGGGGAGGGGTGATCATCGAAGCTGAACACAACAGTGTGGTACACTGCAAATTATTTGGTTCTTACCAAGAAAAAAAACCTTACATTTAGAAGTGTTAGATATTTTTTCTTGTTTTAAGAATTAATTTCTTATTTTAAGTCTTCAACTAAACAGTATAATCTTATATCAAGCAAAACTTTACTTTTTTGTCTCAAACAGGCAGGGAATCCTAAAATGAGACAATTAACACTTAAAATAAGATGTATTACGTTTCTCCTCCAAAGTCTCATCAAAATAAATCTTGTTTTAAGATTCAATAACAAACTCAACATGCTTGATTCAAGAGTCACACAAAAAATATCTGAAAACACACTTTATTCCTTGGATTTTAAGCATATGACAAATGTTTGTTCACAAAACTGCACAGGGAGCACGAAACAGACAAGTTGGGAACCTTATAGGCCAACATATAGGCCTTGTTTTTTGTATAAATACACAAAAACAAAAGAAACATACAATATTATTGTTCCTCCATATTACTGTCTGTGGGCAATAACATCACAAAGACTATATTTTATTGGTACAAAGGTACTGTCTTTGAAACTAACTGAAAAATAGGAGAGGCAGTCTATTAGATCTTTAACAAATTCTGTGGCCTGGGCAGCATTGGGAACTGCCACTTCATATGCCAGCAACTCTGGACTCAGATTCAGTGTTTCATAACGCTGGAACTCAAAAGCAATAAAAGAAGAATCTATCAAAAAGATGTCTTTTATCAGTCCAAATACTGGGAAAGCATCATCTACATTTACGATAATCATAGATTTCCCACTAATGTACTTATTGCCATTAAGGATGTACCACTTTACAGAGACAACAGATTGCATGACCTCTATGCCTAAAAAATCTCTGACTTTTCTCTTAACATAATCAACATTTTTAACAGCAGAGACAGGCCCTGATTCTCTCTCAGTAGCAAAAATTGGATGCTCAATGCCTATTTCATTGCAACATTCAAGGAACTGATTATGGTTTGCAAGTGATTTACAAACATTCTTGAAATTTAATTTGGAAGCCCATTGCTTAAAATAGCTATGCTTAGCTTCAAATCTCATACACATACTTCTTACTAAAGGACCAAGAGATATGATCTGGCTTGGTAGATGTAGCATGCACTGTAAAACCGAACAGTGAAAGTCTGTCAAATAATATGAGTTGTATGACCTCAAAAATGCATAAACATTATTTCACCACAAACGGTATGAGTTATCTGAGCACATTTCAAACTTTAAGTGAACAATACTTAACTTCTTAATGAATATCAATGAATATCAGTACATTGTACTCAAATTATTTGACAGCAGCCTCGCGTGACGTCACGTACGTGCTGACGTCACGTACGTAATCTTCTCTTTCCAAAGTGAAGATCCGCCATTGCTTTTCCACCGCACTAACCCATGCTGCTGGGGAACAGAATATCGTACCGAAACCGGTAAGTTATTCTTTGATTTAGAACCTTATTTTGTCATTGTGTTTACCTTACTCATTAAATGCGTTTAGTGTTTCAGTTGTTGTTGTTTTAGTGTTAGTTTATGCATTTGTAGATTCAGCCAAAGCGACGCTACAGTCGTAATTCAAAGTAGCAACGGTAACTAAATAAAGGTAAAGGCTGCCCAGTGTGCCCTAACCCTAACCTAAAGCACACATCTAATCGTGTCGTAGGATAACATTAAATGTTGTGTAGGCTATATATGCTGTGGAGGCTATATATGCTGTGTAGGCTATATATGTTGTGGAGGCTATACTGTGGAGGCTATATATGCTGTGTAGGCTATATATGTTGTGGAGGCTATATATGCTGTGGAGGCTATATATGCTGTGGAGGCTATATATGTTGTGGAGGCTATATATGCTGTGGAGGCTATATATGCCATTTAATGTTCTCCTCCGACACGATTAGATGTGTGCTTTGTTAGGGTTAGGGCACACTGGGCAGCCTTTACCTTTATTTAGTTACCGTTGCTACTTTGAATTACGACTGTAGGCTACTTTATTATGTTCATGTTGTGTTCTACAGTTCAATAAAACGTACTACTTACGTACTTCTAAACGTACGTCTCTTTATTTAACAAGCGTAATGACGTGCTGCTCACTGCGTCGCTCTGGGGCACCGCAGCGCTCTGTCTGATACAGAGTTTCTTTTTCTTGGCATCATCCATTTTATCTGTACTACTAAATAACTTTCGCTAAATTGCATGTTTTTATTTTTATTATTATTATTAGGCCTACTTTTTTTGGTGTTTTACCATGATCTTTGAAATGCGGGACATTGTTCAGTTCACGCGGGATGCGGGACAAACATTCAATTTTCGGGACTGTCCCGCGAAATGCGGGACTGGTCACCAGTGGCGGCTGGTGCATTTTTCACCAGGGGGGGGGCTATACCATTTTACCAGCTATACCCCCCCCCCCCCCCCCCGTTGGACTTCACGATCGCGACCCCCCCCGTTGGACTTAACGATCGCGACACCCCTCCCCCCCCCCCTCCGTTGGACTTCCCGATCGCGACACCCCTCCCCCCCCCTCCGTTGGACTTCACGATCCCCCTCCCCCCCTCCGTTGGACTTCACGATCGCGACCCCCCCCCCCTCCGTTGGACTTCCCGATCGCGACACCCCTCCCCCCCCCTCCGTTGGACTTCACGATCCCCCCCCTTGGACTTCACGATCGCGACGTGTGTGTGTGTGTGTGACACCCCTCCCCCCCCTCCGTTGGACTTCACGATCCCCCTCCCCCCCTCCGTTGGACTTCACGATCGCGACCCCCCCCCCCTCCGTTGGACTTCCCGATCGCGACACCCCTCCGTTGGACTTCACGATTCCCCCCCCCCCCCCCCCCCCCGTTGGACTTAACGATCGCGACACCCCTCCCCCCCCCCTCCGTTGGACTTCACGATCCCCCTCCCCCCCCTCCGTTGGACTTCACGATCGCGACCCCCCCCCCCTCCGTTGGACTTCGCGATCGCGACCCCCCCCCGTTGGACTTGACGATCGCGACACCCCTCCCCCCCCCTCCGTTGGACTTCACGATCCCCCTCCCCCCCTCCATTGGACTTCACGATCGCGACCCCCCCCCCCCCTCCGTTGGACTATATATATATATTGTATATATATATATATATATATATGTGTATATGTGTGTGTGTATATATATGTATATGTATATGTATATGTATGTATATGTATATATGTATATGTATATATATGTGTATATATATGTGTATATATGTATATGTGTGTGTATATATATATGTGTATATGTGTGTATATATATATGTATATGTATATGTGTGTATATATATATGTATATGTATATGTGTGTGTATATATGTGTGTGTATATATATATATATATGTGTGTGTATATATATATGTGTATATATATATATATGTGTGTAACAGATGTGGTGTTCTATAACAGTTCTATGACCGCTGTCAATGGCAACTGACAGAATGTCTGTTACCCAGCGATGTCAGCTGATTTTGACACTTGGAAAACTGCTGAGCTGCGCAAAAATTGCAGTCTCTAGGCCATGGCTGCCCAAATTGGGGCCCGCGGGCCAAACTTGGCCCGCGACCGCTTATATTTGGCCCGTGCCTTCCCCACTGTCCCGCCATAAACGCTCGGAAGCTCTTGTTGAAAATGATTTAATGGCGCACTACCAAATAATGCCATAGGGTGGCGCTGTTGAGTCAGTGACTCCAGTCAGCTCCTAGCTATCCGATAACGCCCAAGACCAGTGAGTGAGAGGATTCAAGGATGGAGCGTAGTAGGCTGTGGCACACAGACAAACGAAAATTTAAAAAGACTTGGGAGCAGGATTATTTTTTTACTGAGGTAGATTCAAATGCAGTGTGTCTGGTTTGTAAGCAGAGGGTCGCTGTTTCAAAAGAATACAACATTCGCCGTCACTATCTAACTAAGCATGCGGCTGAGTTCGCAAAGTACACTGGAGAACATCGCAAGGTCAAGTTAGCAGACTTGCTAACAAAGCTAACCACCCAGCAGCGAACTCTACTTCAGCCGTCGACTGCACAAGAAAATGCCACTCGGGCTAGTTATCGCATCAGCAATGCAATCGTGAGAAGTGGGCGAGCTTTTGCAGCGGGTGATTTCGTCAAGGAGTGTTTGACAATTGCTGCCCAAGATGTGTGTCCAAATCAGATGCGTGTATTTTCTCAAATAAGCCTGTCACGGAACACTGTCACCCGCCGCGTCGAGGACATGGCCGAAGACGTTCGAGGTCAGATAGCCCAAAGAGCAAGTCACTTTTCTGCCTTCTCCATTGCGTGCGATGAAAGCACCGACGTGTCCGACTCAGCACAGTTGCTGGTGTTTTTGCGAGGCGTCAATGAGGACTTTGAAGTGTGTCAAGAACTAGCGGGGCTTGAAACATTGAAAGGGACAACAAAAGGTGTCGATATTTTTATGGCAGTGGAGCGAGTTATGGACAAGAACGATTTGAAGTGGGAAACCCTATCTGGCATCACGACTGATGGAGCCCCCGCCATGGTCGGTAAGCGAGCAGGGCTAACTGCACTTGTGTCGGACAAGGTCTCCGAGTTTGGTGGCTCGATTTTAAAGTACCATTGTATTTTGCATCAGGAGCAACTGTGCGCTAAAAACATGGGCTTGAAAAACGTAATGCAGGATGTCGTCGCCATTGTCAACAATATTCGCTCGAAGGCCCTCTCACACCGTCAATTCAAAGCTCTGCTTGATGAGATGGATGCCCAGTATGGTGATGTATTGTACCATCAGGAGGTGCGGTGGTTGAGCCGTGGGAAAGTTTTGCGGCGTTTCTTTGATCTGCGCGAGGAAATAAGGGAGTTTCAAGCCACGAAGACGAACAACATCCAAGTGCCCACGGACAGTCACTGGCTTGCAGACCTGGCTTTTCTTGTGGACATCACAGAGCTGCTGAATATCCTCAATCTTCAGCTCCAAGGGAGAGACCAGATGATCACGCAGATGTATGACCATGTCAAAGCCTTCAAGCAAAAGCTCCAGCTGCTTAGCAGACATCTTTCAACAGGTGAGATCTAACTTTAATATTTTATTGAACATAAAACAATGTATTACGCTTGTTGTCACAACCATGCTATCATAGATATATTGTTTGTGATGCATGTATACTTTGTGTTGGTGGAAAATAGATTTTCTTTTTAAAACCAGGCATTAAATCCAAAACAGTAGTTGTATTGCTTTTCATAGTCTACTGCAGCCATAAACAAAACAAAATATATCCCCTGCCCACCATTTGATTGATGATTGGTATTTCATTTCATGAACAACCTTGCATCTTACATTGCTGCTTTTGTCTTTGTGTCTGTATTTTCAGGAAATTTGGCACATTTCCCCAGCCTCAGAGAAGTTGGGTTGATGGAGGAAGACACACCAAAATACCTCGACATTCTCAACAATCTTGAGGTGGAGTTTGACCATCGCTTTGAAGATTTTCGTGGAAATACAACAGCATTTGAGCTGTTTGCTCAACCTTTTTCTGTGAATGTGGATGCAGTCAGTGAGGAGCTTCAAATGGAACTTTTGGAACTTCAGTCTGATTCAGACCTCCATAGCAGGTTCAGAGAGCTTTCCTTACAAGACTTTTACAGGTCTATTCCCACACACAGATATGGCAAGATCCGCAAACATGCCCAGGTTATGTTATCCCTCTTTGGAAGTACTTATGTCTGTGAGCAGGCTTTCAGCCTTATGAATCTTAACAAGTCCAAACTGAGGAATGCTTTATCTGACACTCACCTACATGACATTCTCACTTTGTCAGTTAGTCAGCTTGAACCTGATATTGAGAGGCTTTTAAAAACCAAGAACAGGCTTCATGTTTCCCACTGATTGGACTACTACAGGCAGAATACAGTCATTGTGTCACCTGGGAGTATGGTAGGCCCAAGGACTGGTAATGTTCCATACCTGTCCACAAATATTTCATAGTGCTTCAGTTATTTGTTTAATTTAAAGAAGCCAGATCGATGTTATGTAATTTTATTGACCTAAATGTGAAGTACAATAAACAGTGCCATTCATTTTTCAAAATGACTTTGTGATATAGTGTTTATTTTGCACACGTATGCTTAACGTACTGCACTCATATATTTACCGCACACTTAATGTACTGCAAAATTATCATTTTGGCCCTCGGCCCTCCCCTCACGTTCAATTTTGGCCCTCCATCGGGAAGTATTTGGGCACCCCTGCTCTAGGCCATAATCGTAATAATTATGATGAAATACAGAAAGACATGTATGAACTTAAAAGTTGTAGGAATCATACTTACTGCATTCCTCCCTCCCCTATTGTAAAGTAATAATGCTTTTCTTAGAATCTGCAAGGTTTTTATACAGGAATTTCATTTGGGGATTCAAGCCAATGGTTGCATGATGCTTAACATTTTTCTTTCTTCTCTCTCTGCACATTGTTCTCTTTTCTGTTCCAGTCAAACGAAGACCCTGGTCTCTACCTGCAGAAGCGTCCTCTCTGCTCCCCAGTTCTGCTCTTTGATGGCTCAACCACCATCGTGGCTGTGGGTAACATACCTGTGACCACCCTCAAGCAGGAAGATTTTTCAGAAGGGATGTTGGTGTTGATGGCGTACTATTATACATTGCACTTAACATACCCCAAATGTGTCGCAACCCTGCTCTCTGTTATTCAAACGGAGGTCATTGGCGACACCCTCCATGATAAAGATGCCACTAGTGCATATAAAAAAGCAATGGCGGAATGGAAATCCTTCTTTGACAAGTAGTGCAATGTTACAGTTGTCCGTTGAAAAAGCCTGTATTTCAGGATACAATGTTCGAAAATGCTGCTTCATAAGGGCTGAGAATTTTTTTGTTTTTATGGTATTCAAATGTTTGTGCTGTAAAGAAAGATTTCAAGACTGCATAGCAACTCTAACCCATTGAGTTTCAATAATAAATGTTGAACATGTTTACAAGTCATTCTGGTTGTTTTTTTATGTAATATGTATATTGAAGACCGGCTTGGGTTTTAAGGTAGACAGCCTTGTTTCAAGATAATCATGGATCTTGGTTTAAGACAGAGTTAAGTCATTTTGAAATATTTTACTCTACATTCAATATTTACCCCAACTAATATTGATCTGAATTTGCTAAAAGAAAAAATGTAATTGCTTGTATTCAGTATGTTTCCCTCATTTTGAGGTTGTAAAAAGTTGCTTTTCAAGATATTTAAACTTAAAATCAGTATTTTACGCTTGTATTCAGTATATTACACGTATTAAGAGGTTCTAAAATTTAACTTTTTTTAGCAATTTCATCTTAAAACCAGCATTTACATTGTATTTTTAGTATATTTCACTTCATTTAGGGCTAGAAAAGGTTAAATATCAAGTCATTTCATTTTATAATGAGCATATTTGTCTTATTTTAAGCCTTCCAAATACCTTTGTAGGAATACTTGTTTCTAGATTTAACAATCTTAATTTAAGAAATCTTGCCAAGTCAAATTATCTTGCTGCATGGACAGATTTTTTCACTTGTTTTGAGTACCTTTTCCCTTAGTTTTAGTGTTTTTATCTTGTTTGAAGACCCCTATTTTTTGCAGTGTACCGGTGAAGCTTTCTCTCTCTCTCTCTCTCTCTCTCTCTCTCTCTCTCTCTCTCTCTCTCTCTCTCTCTCTCTCTCTCTCTCTCTCTCTCTCTCTCTCTCTCTCTCTCTCTTCCTCTAGGGTATAATGGATGCTGTAAATGGGTGTGCACTGTGAGTCAAGACGGTAGGGCTGCATCCCGCGCCTTACACCTATACTTCATCACTGACTCCTTTCTTCCTCCTCCTCTGTCTCTCTCTCTCTCTCTCTCTCTCTCTCTCTCTCTCTCTCTCTCTCTCTCTCTCTCTCTCTCTCTCTCTCTCTCTCTCTCTCTCTCTCTCTCTCTCTCTCTCTCTCTCTCTCTCTCTCTCTTCATATTACCTCTCGCACCGAGAAAAATGGTGGGGAGTGCATTTGGCGAGTCCATAAGTCGCAACATTGTCTCCGCGGCGATGAGCGGTGATGTACAAGGATGAGGAGGAGGAGATGGAGGAGGAGGAGGAAGAGAAGGACCCCTAATTTCTTCTCCTAGCCCTTAATGTGTTTTTAATGCAGCAGCCCCTGACTTATGTTGCTGTCAGCAGCCGGGATGGGGGCGGGGCTTCAGGAGTACAATACGCCAGACTGGAGGCTGGGGACAAAAAGGAGGCAGAGATGGAGTGGGGGTCTATGTGTGGGTCTATGTGTGTGACTGTGTCTATGTGTGTGTGTGTGTGTGTTTGTGTGTGTGTGTGTGTGTGTGTGTGTGTGTGTGTGTGTGTGTCTGTGAGTGTGTCTTTGTTTGTGTCTTTGTATGTGAATTTGTGTATGTGAGTGTGTCTATGTGTGTGACTGTGTCTATGTGTGTGTTTGTGTGTGCGTGTGTGTGTGTCTCTGTGCGTGTGTGTGTATGTGTGTGTGTGTGTGTGTGTGTGTGTGTGTGTATGTCTGTGAGTGTGTCTTTGTTTGTGAATGTGAGTGTGTCTATGTGTGTGACTGTGTCTATGTGTGTGTGTGTGTGTGTGTGTGTGTGTGTGTGTGTGTGTGTGTGTGTGTGTGTGTTGTGTGTGAGTTTGTGTGTGTTTGTGTGTATGTGTCTTTGTGTGTGCGTCTGTGTGTATGTGTGTGTGTGTGTGCGTCTGTGTGTATGTGTGTGTGTGTGTGTGTGTATGTGTGTGTGTATGTGTGTGTGTGTGTGTGTGTGTGTGTGTGTGTGTGTGTGTGTGTGTGTGTGTATGTATCTGTGTGTGTGCAATCACGCCACCGGATCAAATGTATATATTACCAGTATAGAGGCAGGGAAACGATGGGGGAATCGTACCCGGTCTACCTCGTCCTGTTCCTCCACACACACACTACCCCCCCACCCCCCCCTAACCCGCCCCCCCCCCTTCCCATCACCGGTAATGTGTTCCGTGTCTCCTTTCCTTTTTTGGTGTCAGCGTTTGACATAACAACACAAAGTGACCCGGAGCACAATTGATGTCCTCGATGGGAAAGCGGAGGTGGATCAATTTAGCTGAAGTTGCTCCCAGTTCAATTCCACCCCGTTATTAATGGTCTGTGTATTTTTTTTGTATGCTTTTGAAGACGTATCGTAGAGTGAGAGCACGGCCATATATCACAGGCCATGTGCCACAATGTGATCTGCAGACACTTTATTTAAACCTGCAGAGGATTTATGAGGCATGTCTCTGTCCTCTAAAACATCCTCGGGGGGGAAAAGGTGCAAAGGCTGCTGGGAAACTTTTAACCAATCGGCAGAGAACGTGTTAGACATGAAAGCACACTTTGTACACTATGTGGTCCGATTGATGGTTGGAGGGGGGGGGGTAACTATCTTATTCAGTGTGAATTTAAGGTACTAGAATTTCTATTTAAGGGCACTTCAATTATTCTATTCTTCTTCAATACTAGTGTATTTAAAAGCAAACACCTTGTCTCATTATAGTACGGTTTGCAGGGGATAGTGCAAACACAATAATTTCTACAGAGTTTATTAAACAGAACATATTTATGACTTCTGTTCCTACAAACCTACTGGAAGAGAAACCCTGTTGGCCAATTAACTGTATCGCTTAATTATTTTTTCTTAGCCTTTAGTAAAAGCATGTCATTGTAATCTAAATCTGGAGGATTTTGAATCCTCTTCATTGGTCTCATACATTTTCACACACACACACACACACACACACACACACACACACACACACACACACACACACACACACACACACACACACACACACATACACACACACACACACACACACAGTGAAAATAGTTCCTCTGCATTTAACCCATCCTAGTATAAGGAGCAGTGGGCAGCTATTGTATATTTATACAGCTGCCCGGGGGAGCAGTGTAGGGGTCTGGTGCCTTGCTCATGGGGCACCTCGGCAGTGCCCAGGTGTCTCCGGGGCATGGGACAATGTTCAACAAACCTGACACTCAACCCTACATAGACACATAGACACACACACACACACACACACACACACACAAAAACACACACACGCATACAAACACACACACTACGTTTTCGCCTGAAGCCGCCGCAGTTAGCGAGTACCCTCTCTCTTGGTGTTAGCGTACCCTCATGGTCAGGTCTTTCTGCATGGAAGATTACTGCAGAGTTAATGGGAATAGCAGAACTGTCATTCATATAAGAACTGAATCTGAATCTGAATGGCTTTGTTATACAAGTACAACAAAGTTGTCTAGCAATCCTCATGACACTCTTACAAACAACAATTTGAAAATATAATTATTTTCAAATAACGAAGCTAAACTAAATAAACTGGTTAAAAAATGTCTATATAAAAACGGTATATATACACACGTTGGCACAATATACACAGTAGTGCAAAATAGAAATGTATATCCATACAAAGGTGCCGTGTGATGTACCATGTAAGTAGGAAACATATAATTGATTCAATACAGCATTGTAGTTACACAGAAAGTCTAGTAACATTTGATTATGGTTAGTGTGTTTTCCAAAGTCAACTGTATCTTTGAGACTGTAACTGTGATAAAGTCACATTAAATGTCACAATCTGTCGTCCCAGTGTGCTTCAAAGATCCAAGCATAGTGCCGTTACCCCAAAAGACCAAGGTAACAAGCCTCAATGATTATCGTCCAGTGGCTTTAACACCCATAGCCAAGTGCCTCGAGAAACTTGACATGTCACACATGAACTTTTCCATCCCTGAGTTCTTAGACCCACTCCTGTTTGCATACAGACCAAACAGGTCTGTAGACGATGCCATCTCCCTGGTTCTACACTCGGCCCTGGAGCACCTAAACAGGAGGGACACCTACGTCAGACTGCTGTTCATTGACTACAGCTCGGCGTTCATCACCATCATTCCCTCCAAGCTGGTCCTGAAACTGAGGGACCTAGGTCTGGGTGCCCCCATTTGTAACTGTATTATGGACTTCCTGACGGGCAGGCCTCAAGTGGTGAAGATTGGGAACAATATCTCATCCACTCTGGTCCTCAACACCAGCACCCCAAGGCTGCTGCCTTAGTCTCCGGCTGCCACGCACAGCAATAATCTGATTATCAAGTTTGCAGGCGACACCACAGTCATCGGCCTGATAAGCGAGGACGACGCAGTACAGAGATGAGTTTGTCCGGCTGACACATGGTGCCAGGACAACAGCCTGAATGTCAGCAAGACTAAGTAGCTCATCGTTGACTTCAGGAGCCACCAGGGCACCCACTCCACCATATCCCTGGATGGGACACTGGTGGAAAATCGTCAACTGCTTCTGTTTCCCAGGACTTCAGATCCAGTTTGATGACCTGGCGTGGACCTGCAACACAGAGGTCATGCTGAAGAAGGCACACCAGCACCTCTATGCCTTGCGGTGCCTCAGAAAAAGCGGGATAGGTAAACGGTGGCTACTGAACTTTTACCGTGGCACTGTAGAGAGCGTCCTGACAAGTGTCGTCACTATGTGTTGTATGGCAACACCACTACACAGGACTAGAAAGCCATCCAGAGGGTTGTGAGGATGGCGGTAAAAAATGGGTGTGCAATACTATGCATTGAGGAGATCTTCAGGACCAGATGTCGGAAGAAGGCCATCTCCATCCCAAAGGACCGCAACCACCCTGGGCACCATCTCTTCTCCCCCCTACCATCTGGTCGCCGGTTCTGCAGCGTCCTTACAAGAACTACCAGGTTCAAGGATAGTTTTTATCCACAGCCAGTGCACCTACTGAACTGCTAGGAGTGCTGCCACTATAATAACATTGTCATCCATATTACATTACACCATCATACTTTGCTGGACTTTCTGGATTCATTACAATTACTGCACTGGTCTGCACTGCGTTACTGCAATGTATTGGTGATGCTGCTGCACTACTGTTACTTTATAATGCTTTCATATGCTATATGCACAATTCAACACATGTACACATCCATCAGACACAACATTGTTAATTTGTATTGTCATTTTTATTGTGTATAGTATATATAGTATTGTGTTTTAGAAATGTATACTGTGGGAGAGAATGGGAAGTAAGCATTCCATTGTACTTGTTGCAAATGGAAAACAAAAATCATGAATCTTGTTGACCCCGAAGTTCGGGGAACAAAGATGAGTCACAGAAGTTACCTGACCCTGAGTCTGTGTGTGTATGTGCATCTGTCCATATGCATTGCCCTTACATTGGGTATTGGAGGGGCACACGTACTTCCCCGTTGACACAATTGTTATGCATGAAATGCTTTATGCAAAAAGGCCAACAAGTACTGTGCCAGGTGGTGCCTCGTTGTGTGTGTGTGTAACAGTCAGTGTCCCGCACTGGGCTCAAACTGATGACCTCCGGCATGAGAGGCGACGTTCTAACGTGAGATGCTAAAACCAATAGACCCTAGCTTCATTGTTGAACATCTATTTAGGCGTCGGGAGTGAGTTTTACCACTGCTGTGAGGACCAATTTCGAGAGCAGCCTTGCAGTCTCACAGGCAAGCTCACGCCGGGGAGACGGATCCTGTCCAGAGTTGGTTTAATGGTTTGCGATTTTGAGGCTCCTCCTGCAATCCGTCCGGAGGAGGAACTTGCGCCGAGGCAATTAGAAAGACATGCACAGGGATTACAGAGTCTGCAGGAGGACCAAGGAGGGGCTAGAGATAATTATAATAATAATAATAATAATAATAATAATAATACATTCTATTGATATAGTGCCTTTCTGGATACCCAAAGCGTTTTACAGACAGGATTAAATTACACACACAGTAAAATAATTTAATAGTGACAGATTAAAAATAAGACAGATAAGACAGATCAAATACAATTTTTTTTTTAAAGGAGTATAACTTAACATTTATAGTCATGGGATAGAGGGAAGGATGTTTAGCAGGGGAAAGCCAGTTTGAAGAGGTGGGTCTTGGGAGCCTGTTTGAAGGATGTTAGGGTAGTTGCCTGATGGATGATGATGGATGGCGTTCCAGAGGGAGGGTGCAGCAACTGAAATGCCTGGAGAGTATCAGGCTGTTCAATACTGTAGGATCAATAACGCTGCAAATTACAGTATGTCGCTCCATTGTCCCAGGGGACGGGCGGCGCTGAACCTCAACCTGTGATACTGGAGCACCTTTCGGTTAATCCCTTCTGCAAACCATAAAGCTTAAAAATTAAGATTTCATCAAGCATTTTTGCATTTATGCAGAGCAAATTATTTTTGGATGGCTGATAAATAAAACATATAGAGTTGACTTCATATCAACGTCTCGAATAGACGGGCCCGGTGTTTACTAGGCTCTGGGTTATATAAGCCCATTGTTTATTTAGATCTCATGGTGTCATAGTGACAAGAAATTAGACACAGCCCACATCTACCGAGGGCCCTGATGCATTTATGCAGTGGGATAAAACTTTGCGACCAAAATAATAATAAAAATAATATGAGTTCTGAGCGGTCCATTATTAATACCAGCCTTACAGGGAATCCAATCCTGTCAAAGTCTGTATTTCTGTTGTTGTTGCCGCTGTGCGAATCTTAGAGAGGAATGTGAGTGTGTGTGTGTGTGTGTGTGTGTGTGTGTGTGTGTGTGTGTGTGTGTGTGTGTGTGTGTGTGTGTGTGTGTGTGTGTGTGAAGATAGAATTGGACGGGTGAAGAGGAAAGGAAGGTGACAGGGGCTTGGCAGACACCGTCAGACAACTTTTCATTCCAAGATGAATCATTGTCATTTTTTAACCACACATAACTTATTAACGCTGGGGGGGTGAACTAGATATATACTACAACCACACAGCCTTGGAAATAGCTGTGTGTTCGCTGGTAGTATGCGAGCAATAGCTGCCATGCAGATGCATGACATTTTGTTCATCTAACTATTGTCTCTTCCAAATCCCCTTTTGACCAGACTTTTGACATGCAAACAACTGTGTACAGTATCTTTCATTCTTAGTGGTAGACTACCCAAGATTCAACCACTAGGCCGTGCCACAACTAGAATCACTGTGTTTGCAGTCCCTCCCCTCTCTTGTTAATCCGGCTGTGTTCTGGCTCACTTGCTACCAGTGGTGGGCTGTAAATTTAATTTTGATATATTTTTTCCACAAATATAATTGTGTATTGTATTAAATTATTCCCCATAGTCTATTTTCTTCATTTCATAGCTTTTCTCTTGGTTGCGCTGCTTCCAGCCTCAGATCGAGATTTGGAGGGCTGGCATTTATGTTAGAGCTTTTATCCAATCATATTTCAGCCATTATGTGTTGCCAGGGTCCAATAAATCTGCCCTTAGGCCTTCAGAATCAACAGCCTGGAGCTTAAAGTGAATGGAAACAAAACTGTGGCGTTGACTAATCAGATTTTGAGTTGGCGACACCGGGGCCAGCTAGCAGGCTACGATAACGTCAGCACGTGCTCGTCTTCTGATTGGATACGCACAAAATGCCAGAAATGCTACTGGACAGATTGGCTTTCAGCATTAGCCTCCATGTCTCTAGAAAATGACTTATTGGTGGAACTGAAACGCACAGATATACTGTACAGCAGAGTCATTGAAGTGTTCTTGAGGAAAGAAAGGAGGATGGTTTTGGTGAGTACAAAGCATTTTATTTTTTATTTTATTTTTATATATTTTTATTTTATTTCGTTATTATATTAATATTAACGAATTAATATATATGTAATTAAAATGACGAATCTATAAAAAAAATGTGATGCTTCTGCAAGAGATGTAGAGATATGTGTGGCGCACTGTTCTCAGCTGTGCAGTAAACGTACTCAAGGAGACTTGTTGAATTGTTTTGGTTGAACCTTTATCAAAGTGGACATTCAAGGCTAGGAATACACTTTCACCACTGTCACAAATATATTCTCATGAACAAATGCAAATTATTTGTTAGTTTTGTTTTATTTTCAGTGAATAGTTTCTTAAATTAAACTGCTTTGGGTGCGACAATGTGCTGTTTAGTTTTAGCTGTTTAGGCTCACATACTTTTGGTGGACTTAATAAAACTTTGTAGACTAATCCCATAAAAGCGCCTTTTATTTTTAAGTTTTGACAGTATCCAAGCGATCTTAAAGCTGGTAGTTTATTAGTTTAACTCTTAATTGTAAATGCGGATTTATTGATTATAAATACTGTACTTGACTATGTTAAGGTGATGCAACGCCCGGTTATACTGTGTTTCTGTCTAAATGTATAGTTTCTAGAGCCATGGCGTCATAATGATGTCAGAATGATTAAGAGGTGGAATAATTCAGGTAGGAATGTGTAGGACATCACTGAAGGCCTAGGTGTGAAATGCACGGCCCGCCACTGCTTGCTACGTCATTCCCTATCTAGTGAACACTACATTATACACTATTATGGGATTAAGTATAGGACCTTACCCCTTAGCTTTACCCGATCACTTTCTGCTGACTTTCCAGGTGGTGATGGTATCTTTCCCCCCGCGAGTGCCAGGCTACCTATAGCTGCTGTCACATCACCCCTGCAACTACTGCAGCCATGGCAGCTAATTCTCCCCTGCTCCTCTCTCTGACATTAAGAGCTCTGTAGGTAGTCTCACCGAAGACTTTAACACTGCTTGTCTGCAGCAATCGACTCTGCTGCTCCCATTATTATTAAAAAGCAAACCACGAAACGGCCAGTGCCTTAGTTCAATGATGACACTCACACCCTTAAACAAAAATGCAGAAGACTAGAACGCAAATGGTGTTCAACAAAACTTGAAGTCTATCATCTTGCATGGCAAGACAGCCTGTTCAGCTATAAAGCTGCATTAAGTACTTCCAGAAACCCCTATCAACTTGAGCATGAACAACCCTACGTTTCTGTTTGACACTGTAAGAAGCATGACGCAAAAAAACCCTCAAACAACCTCCCTCTCCGCTAGCAACTTCTTGGAATTATTTGAGCACAACATTTAGTCTATTAGAAAAGACATTGATGCTTCCCTTATGTAACCCACATTACAATAGAACATGAATAAATATAAATAATTCATTGCATGCAGATGCATAAATATGTTTAAAAAGTAAAAATTCTAAAATGGTTCAGACAATAATTTACTGGGAACAATTAGATATATGCTGACAAGAAATGTGATGCTTCCCCTTTAACACACGTGTTGTTCGGGGGGGACCCAGAACGCAGACCAAGACACAGTGGGGCTATAACATAAAGCTTTATTTCAAGCAATACAAAACTCAAACACAACACAAGAGTGATCAGGGACAGTCCAGGGGTCTGGGTACCAGGAGGTCGATCCGCGGAGTACCGGCAGGTAGTAGGCCGGCGAGTAGTCCGGGACGGGGGAGGAGTCTGGGTACCGGGAGGTCGAGTAGCGACAGGTACTAGACAGACGGATGGTCAGGGACGAGCGAGAAGTCTAGATACCGGGAGGTCGGAATAGCGACAGGTACCAGACATGTAATTATAATTACCGGGGAGCTCGTATGGACCAGAGTAACGCGAGACAGGCGGGTGACGCGGGATAGGCTGGTTCTGGATCTCCAGGATATCAGCGTGGCGATTCCGTCCAGAATGTCCGACGTACATGAACAACGTGTGACATGCAGTACGACGTACGACCTAACGCTGGGGTAACGGGAAGCCAGGGTATATATACCCCAGGTGATCAACAATTAGGCGCGGCAATAGCTGACAGGTGTGTGTGTGCGCCGCCAGCGCACGTGGCTTGGCCACGCCCCCTGTCAACCACCGTAACACTTGTTGACAGGAGTGTGTGTGCGCCGCCAGCGCACGTGGCTTGGCCACGCCCCCTGCCAACCACCGTAACCGTGATACTTACCCTTCATCCTGCACATCATGTAAGAGAGAAACTATGTGTCTCCCCTGAAGCAGCCTTCTTGCAGTTCAGCACAATCTCCTTGGATGAACTTGCTAAACTAACACAGGACCCTCTACCTACCAAGGTTTTTAAGGATCTCTTCCCAGTAATTGGGCCTTCTATGCTCAACATCATGAACTTATCCCTGTCTACTGCAACAGTTCCATCTATTTTCAAGACTGCTGTGAAAAAACCTCTCCAAAAGAAGCCCGGCCTAAACCCAGAAAAAAATTACAACTATCGGCCCATTTCTAGCCTTCCTTTTCTTTTGAAAGTACTGAAATTAATTATAGCTGACCAAACCATCAATCATCTGATAGTAAAAATACTTATGTGAGCCTTTCTTGTCTGGGAAGGTAGTAGATCGAGAACCAGGCAGGGCAGACGAACCAGGCAGAGACAGGCAGAGGCGTAGTCAGGGACAGGCAGCAGATCGGGAACCAGGCAGGGCAGACGAACCAGGCGGAAGCGTAATCGGGGACAGGCAGAGGATCGAGAGACAGGCGAGGCAGGCAGGTCCGGGGCAGGCAGGATCGGAAAAAGGAATCAGTCTTGGTAAAGGCTGGAATGTCTGCATGATCAGGAACAATCGTGCAAAGTGTGAGTGTGTGCTTAAATAGGAACGTGAATTGTGATGCGCTGCAGCTGCGGGTGAGAATGAACAAGGGGGGCGTGGCTATCCAGCAGTTTGTAGTGAGAGCAAAAAAAGAAAACTGGAATGCGGAACGTGATTAGGGGGCGTGGCTATCCGGGCGAGTACTGTGGAAGCGAGGACAAAGGAATACAACCTGTGACACTCATCAGCATATGTGCACCGTGTTGTGTGTGAATATGCTAGCTGTGATCAGTGTGACCAAACAGAGAAGAGACAAGAATAGCCTCAGCATTTAGAGAACGACCAACAAAGAAATACACAAGAGTGAGATGGAGTCGCTGATACAAGATACATTTTATTGGTCAGTAAGGTAACGTAAGGTAAGGTAAGTAAGGAATTCTTACTCCCCATTCCCTCCCGCAGTATAAATCTCAAAAACACCATACAAATAAAATAAAAATGATATATACAATAAAATAAACAAAACAAAGAGCAGCAAAGTGACTTAAATGTTATGTATGTTTTTTTTTAAACAATTTTTTAGATATGTTTTACAAAAATCTTCCAAAAGCATTTAAAGTGCCAGTAGTGCAGCAGCATAATGAATACAATGCAGTACAGTGCAGTAACTGTGATGAGTCCGGAAAGTCCAGCAAAGTATGTAAGTAATGTTATTGACATGTTATGAAAGTGAAAGTGGCAGCACTCCTAGCAGTTCAGTAGGCGCACTGCCTGTGGATAAAAACTGGATAAGTGGATAACATATCACCAGTAATCCTTTGTTGGTGTGAATTGGCACTTAGCCTTCCAGTCTATGGTCATTGACGTGACTCATAGCTGCCACATATAGCAAATATAATTATAATAAAAAACAAGAATACATGAACGCATGTCATGTACTTATATATGCCAACAACTCATTCAACACAGTTCAACACATCCACCACACAAGCGTCAACTGGTATGAGAAGTGTGCCTCATTGTGGATACGATGTATTCTATGCAGCCGTGGTAGACTCATAACGGACCATAAAACTCTTGTCCATTGATACACACAGTATTTGCTGAAACTACTTGTCCAAATACAAACCGCTTCCAGAGGATGGACCGGGAGTGTGAAACATAGAGAACTATGTTTCCAGCCCTCCATATTTATTCTGGGCATGGAGGGTAAAAGGATCCAAACACAATCAGTGTGCTAGAGGCCCTCTGTGGGACAGTGTGCATCGCAGCCCTGGTGTGTGTTACAGCGACGGCATCACATCTCACTGGTGACTCACATGAGTCTATGGGACAGCTCTCAGGTTTATGTGTATCTGGGGGGCCGCACAAATCTTAGACATTTCTATCGCATTTTTGGATGCTGAACATCGAAATGACCATGTTTCACCGTAGCCTGAGGAGCCTGTGGAGAATTGTCTCTGATGGCTGCCCTGTGCAATTTGCTGTGTTTACATCTTCTGGCACACGTTTATACATGAATGAATACAGTAAAAAGTAAACATTCTATGCTCACATCTCCAGCTACGCTCACACATCTCCAGCTACGCTCACAGTAAATGAGATGAGAATTTTGCGGGAAAGCGCAAATTATATCTTTCCAGCTATGTAGCTGGATATGTTTCTGTGATCAAATAAATAACCCCGCTCTACCATCGGGCAACAGAGCAGCTACTGCAGACATGAGGACCTGCCACGTGCTTTTTTGTCACAGTTTGCACTCCTGCCTCCTCGCTTCCACAGCACTCGCCCGAATAGCCACGCCCCCTTATATCATTCCACATTCCAGTCTCCTCGCTCCCACTACGCACTACCGGATAGCCACGCGCCTCTCGTTAAGTCTCACCCGCAGCTGAAGCACATCATTATTAACGTTACTATTTAAGCCTCCCCCGCACACTCACACGGCGCCAGATTGTTCCTGACTATGCAGACATTCCAGCGTTTAACAGATCTGATTCCTGTTCCTGATCCTCTGCCTGTCCCCGATTACGCTTCCGCCTATTCCTGCCTGGTTCGTCTGCCCTGCCTGGTTCCCGATCTGTTGCCTGTCCCCGTCTACGCCTCTGCCTGTCCCTGCCTGTCCCTGCCTGGTTCGTCTACCCAGCCCGGAAATTCAGGAAAAAAGTGCAGAGCTGCTGAAACAGACTGCCTCATCTTGGAGGGGTTGTCACAACCAAAGGTCTGATGACCAAACAAATTACACCTGGACCGGGCTGTTGTGAAGCCAGCCCGTCCAGTGAGCGCTTCTAAGCACAGGTCCCGGCAGGAATTAGACAAGGCGTTCCTTACAAGGGTAAATTATATTTATTAACCATGGGGAATCAAACCCACAACAACACAAAATAGCATCGCATCCACACAGTGGCAAAAAACAGGCAACCTCCACACTCCACTCTGGTCAGTGGCAATGACACAATGAGGCGCCCGGATGGGTGTCACATGGCAGGCTTTATCCACCCGTCCTATCGAGGCTGATTGCCGACAGCCGCCGCTCATCAGGCAATCAGCGCTCTCTAGAGGAGAGACGGGCGGCACCTGGGAAGGAGAAACAAAAAAGGGGCCAATACAACGGTGACACACATCAAATACAAATAACAAATATAACATATACTAACCTGATGTTTACAAACATGATAACAATGTTAATGACCCACCCATGGACGTCACACCTCCCCCCATAGAAGCGAACCTATTGGGTGAGCAAAACATTGTTACCTATGAACCAACATCAGATTAGTACCCCCAGACCTACCCTCTGGACAAGGCATCGGCCACAACATTGTCCACGCCCTTCAATCAGCAACGGCAATTGCTGACAGGTGTGTGTGTGTGTGTGCGCCTCCAGCGCACGTGGCTTGGCCACGCCCCCTGACAACCACCGTAACCGTGACAGTTCTTCTGGATATTGAACAGTGCACATCATGCCGCCAAGAGGGAAAAAGCGTGTGAGGGGGGCTACTGCTAAACTCCATCTCCATCTCCATGTCGTCTGTACTCTATCTCCAATCCGAAAATAGGCACACAATGTCGGATGTGTGTATGACTAAAAGCACTGGTCCTGACTAGAGGTGGGACGATCGATCGGCTTCCGATCATTATCGGCCGATTTTGAAGAAAAATGCGCAATCGGAGAATGCCGATCTTTCTTTAATGTTGCCGATTTCATAGCCGATCCTGCACGTGAGAAACGCGCATGTACGCGCAGCGCCCGTAACACAAACCCCGGCTCGTTCGTGACCGACACGTCACTAGCGCGTAGTCTCTTTAGTAGCGCGTGTATGTCTCTCGTTATGCAGCCGATATATATTTAATCTATATATATAGATTATACCGCTATATAATCTATATATATAGATTATACTATATATATCATCTCTATATATAGATTATACCGCCCGCCGTTCACCTATACTCAAATTATTTGAGTCAAATATGATGATAAACACACAGCTGTTTCGCCAGTAACACCTCCACGGCCCGGTACCGGTCCGCGGCCCGGCGTTTGGGAACCCCTGCTATAATAGACTGCTATAGTCTATTATCTAATACACTGTAGACCGCTATAGCTGCAAAAAAAATAAAAAATCGGTGATCGGTGATCGGTGGGGCAGATATTTCTCATTGTGATCGGTGATCGGTGATCGGTGGCAAAAAAACGTGATCGTCCCATCCCTAGTCCTGACCCACACACACACTCCATCTCCAATCGGAAAATATGCGCACAATGTCGGATGTGTACCAGTGAGTCGTTCACTGCAAAGCAAAGATTGTGAACGATTAATAACAACCAAGTAACGCTAGGGTAACGACTGACTAACAATAGCCGAATAGGCGAACGTTCCGCGAATGATCTCCAGCGTTCTCCAGTGTTTAACGTTAAATGTTGAAGAACGCTGGTCTCCATGAGAACTTTTGTGCATGTTCAAAATTTTTACTATTTTCGGACCAGCGTTCTCCGACGATCACAGACGATTACCAGCGTTCACCAGCGTTCACCAGCGTTCACCCAACGCTCTTCTGGCGCTATGCCAGCGACCACAGACGATTACCAACGTTTCCTCAAAGGCTGACCAGAACGTTATGGTGTGACGGGGCCTTTAGCAACTTTAAACTGTCAATTATGTATTACCATTCACTTTTACTGCAACATTTGCACTCTGGTTAGATGCTAAATGATTTTCACTGGACTGTACTTGTGCTGTTCAATGACAATACATTTTAATCTAATCTAATCTAATCACTCACCAACAGCTGTCTGCTGCTCCTTTTTTTTTGTTTGTCCCGATCTCCCCTCTGTGGCAATGAGAAGAAGAGGAAGAAGAAGAAGAGTCTTTATTAAAGTAAGCTTGCACATACAAGGAATTTGTCTTTGTCCTTGGTGCATTTACATTAACAATAATATCCCACAAGTAAGAGTCAATTTAAAATGTTTAACTAAAAATAGAATAAGATCGAACGGAATATATCAATTAAATTAGAATAAAATACAATAGAATACAATATTGGACAGGGCTGTACAAATATGCAGGATCATTGGAATATGTACACTTAACTAGAATAAAAATAAAAATACAGTGGAATGGAATTTACAGTATAACAGCTGTGCAATTGTGCAGTTATTGTTGTGCAAAAAAAAACAACTCAGCTGAGCGTGAATAATTATTATTATTATAATTTTTTTTTAAAACAAACAAACAATAAAGACAATTATTTCCAGGAAACGTAGAAAACCAGAGCCTTTTTTCTGAACATTTATACTGCGGGAGGGAATGGGCAGTAAGCATTGTTGCAAACGGCAAACAAGTATCTTGAGTTGAAAAAAATACACCAACCATCCTTAGCTACGTGCCGCAATGTTGATTCATTATGAGCCACTGTTCATCTGCAGGCTGTCATTTCACACCCCATCTGTTGTTGTCTTTTCAGATGATTATTCTTTGCATGACATGGCTTTTTTCACAATGGTTATTAATGGCTGTAGATTGTTTAGCTCTTCAAGTGTAAATGACAGTATGGTCTCAGAACAATGTAATACATTTCTTTCTCTTACTGTTTTGTTCACCGCCGGAAAATGTGTTCACAATTTTTCGCCTAGGTGATTTTGATTGTTGCTCAAAAGTGCTGCGCCACCTTTTCTCTCTCTCTCTCTCTCTAAAAAATAGACACAGCTAGAATGCCACTTTATCTGGAAATTGTGTAGGCTTGCTTATTTCATGGATTAGTAATGAACAACTATTTGTTTAAAAGGTTAAAGTGGCATCTGAGGGAACAACTTGGAATGGAACCTCTGCATAACCTGCCACTCCCTGGTCCGCCCTTCCTCTAATACATTCAGACACAAATGGATATTGCATTGCCCAACACTGGCAATGCAATGTGGTGAGTTGTGATCTCCCCTGTAAGGTGTGCATGTCCAGGTGAAGTTCGACCATGCCACAACCGTGGACAGTCAGAGTCAGAAGGGGGCGGCAGCAGCAGCTCAGTCTGTTGGGACTCAGCTTGGGACCGGAGGGTCGCCGGATCAAGTCCCCGAAATTGACAAAGTACGGAGTGAGAACTGGTACTTGTAAAAAGGTGCCTGTTCTCTTCCTGGGCACTGCCGAGGCTCTATTGAGCAAGCCACCAGACCCTTACACTGCTCCCTGGGTGCTGTATATATATATATAAAAGCTGCTCCTAATACTAGGATGGGTTGAATGCAGA
This sequence comes from Muraenolepis orangiensis, assembly GCA_027704905.1. Lineage (NCBI taxonomy): Eukaryota > Metazoa > Chordata > Actinopteri > Gadiformes > Muraenolepididae > Muraenolepis > Muraenolepis orangiensis. The sequence continues at coordinate 19,469,766 of CM051004.1, forward strand.
GAAACAAAATTCACTGTGTGTCTACATGTATGTGACCAATAAATGTTTATTTAAGGATGGCGGCCTCTCCCTATGCTGGTCTGGCAGCTGCAGTCCGGGCGCTGCACCAGACATGCAGCAGACATGTTCTGGAGGAGGGGTGTCCCACAGGACGGGGGATTGGAGTCCTCACTCCCAGGTGATGCTCCCAGCTCAATAGCACACTACTACCACTGCGTGGCCGCCATATTTGAATGCAAGGACTCAGGTCTTGTTTGTGAGCAGATCATGTTTCATCTTCGTCGTGCAAGCTTTGCCACGGGCAATGTTTAATGCACTCAACGTGCGTTTTTACAAAACTGCATGTAAATGATAAGCCGGAATGCACTGGAATGCACTGGAATGCACCGGAACGCTCATTGCGGTGATCCAATGTACAGAAGACTGCTGCCGGGTCCACAGGCTGGGCGTTCCCTCCACCACAGCATGTTGGGGCGGCTGGATAGCTGTCTCTTAGAACAGCAAGTCCCCGAAACACCCAAGCACTGCCGAGGTTCCCTTAAGCAAGGAACCAGACCCCTACACTGCTCCCTGGGCGCTGTATATATAAATAGCTGCCCACTGCTCCTAATACTAGGATGGGTTAAATGCTGAGAAACTAATATCACTGTGTGTTTGTGTGTATGTATGTGACCAATAAAGAGGATTCAATCCTCCAGTAGCCCAGTGGCCCAGTGAACACATGAAGTGAACACATGAATACAAATGGAAAACTCACATGGGAGACATTTTTAAAAGACTTCAGTTTCTATGCCCCTTACACTTACACACTAACGGGTACCATAAATGCCAATACAGGGGGGATTTGAATGAAGAGTGTAGAAATATTTTGTTAACAAATCAAATCCAGACAGAGTCGGAGGCCAAAGGAGTTCAATAACCCGTAGGCGTCTTTATTTGGATATTGCTCCAATAAATATAATGCTATGAGGTGTGAACAATCAACTATGCGTGTAAATTACGGAAGTAATAATACCATGTGTAAAGCGAGGGGGTGTTGTATAATGTGCTGCGGGGAGAAGGCTGAAGTCCAACAACAAACACAGAAATATCCAGGGGTAAAAATCTGAGTAGAGAGTAGAGAGTAGAAAAATCCAACAAAGGAACGAACAAGCAAAATAGTCCAACGAGGATATACCACGAATCCACATGAGATAGTGACAGTGTCTTCACGGGACAACACGGGGGAGTCTCAGGTCGTAACAACGGGAAAGTTCTGGCAACGAGTGACAGGGGATTCTAAATAGGGAGCCTGATTGGGAATAGGGAACAGGTGCGCTGACGTGACTACGGTCTTCTGGGACGGAGTGTTCTCCTGAGTGTAGTAACCCCAGGTGGCAGAGAGGGGGAAGCAGAGGAGCGTGGCTGGAGAATCACAACAGCACAACAATAAGCCCCTACACTACACTTACCTGTGATAACAAACCCTGCCTCATGCAGAGAGTCAACACCAAATTATAGTTGCACATTAAGCAGCTGAATTTTCTTTGTGTTTAGCCAAATTAGACAATTTAAACATTAACACGTGAGGCCAAGTTAGGCCTGAAGGTATACCAAAGTTGAGTAGGATAACGTTTCAAAAAAGTTACAAAAATAAGTGCATTTAAGTTATAGCGACCTAAATTTCAGAATGACTGGCTAGGCTGGTATTAAATTATGGAAAACTCCCCAAGCTTAACTTTGGGTATCTCTCTCTCTCTCTCTCTCTCTCTCTCTCTCTCTCTCTCTCTCTCTCTCTCTCTCTCTCTCTCTCTCTCTCTCTCTCTCTCTCTCTCTCTCTCTCTCTCTCTCTCTCTCTCTCTCCAAGTGCACTTGTACTCTGGTCCGGGGAGATTCCCTCCTACGAGTTTAGATGGTATGGATCCCATTAGCAGTTAGTACACAGTAAAAAGCTATCTCTCCATCTGTTTACATGAGGTGGTATCTAGCCAACACCAGCCGCAGCCTCGGTGAGCCACCTAGGCTTGTCATAATATCCCATTTTCATATTGCTATGCGTTTAAAAGATATTGCAATATGCAATGTTATTGCATATTGGAATGGGGAGTAAGCGGTCCAATGTACTACAAGGAAATTATGCTATCTTTATCTGTCAAATGATCAGACCTTATATGCTCTTTTAAAAAAAGCATACATTATCATTAAAGTCACTGCAGTCACTGTCCCCCATCACTCCTCTTTTGAATGCTTAGCTGTAAAACTCACTGGCTCCAAACCCACCATCATTATTTCCATCTACAGACCACCAAAGCCCTCTGCTGTTTGTCTCACTGAATTTTCATCACTAATAACATCTGTATGTGCAATGTCCCCTACTGTTATCCTTTTGGGTGACTTACATCCACATCGACGACCCATCCAGTGGTTTTGAAAATGATTTCATCTCACTCCTGGACTGTCTCAGTATCACACAACATGTCAACCTCCCAACTCATAACAAAGGTCACATACTGGACTTACTCTGCTGTACTGGCAACACTCCCATTAACCTTGCTGTCACAGAGTTCCCCATTTCTGACCATAAAGCTGTCATTTTTGATATTCATGCCCCCCTTTCTAAAGCCAAAGAACAACGGTCCATCACCTTCAGAAACATTAAACATATTAACCCCACAGATCTCACCACCCTGATTAACTCCTACCCCAATCCTCCCCCATCCCGCCACACTGCTGACCTGGTGAATCACTATAATAACTGTCTCTCCTCTTCCCTCACTTCCCTGGCTCCCCTGAAAACTCACAAAGTTTCATTCACCCACTCCGTCCACTGGTTTACCTCTGAGCTCTGTCAGCTCAAAACCACAGGCCGCCGACTGGAGCGGCTGTGCAAAAACACTGAACTCTCAGTTCACACCTATGTGGAGTATGGCGCCGTACGAGATGGCTGCCGTGTCGCGAGCTCCCGCACGACGACGCAGTTTTTTGTTATTTATTCTTTTTATTGCAACTTTTTTAGTTCAGGATGTTAGCAGCAAGTTCACTTATAACTTCTGCACACTCTGGGAGATCAGATCGACAGTCGCTCGCCGCCTACCGGAGTTTTTTCACTCTTTCGACTCGGACGTCCCGCCCGAAGTCACAGCTGGATTATCTCCGTCCATTTTGGGCACGATTACGCGCAAGCGTCGCCGGAGGAAGCGAGGGAAGCGAGCCGGCGTGCTAGTCAGGCTGAGATGTCGATCCGATCGCCCCCCACTACCCACCATTCTACTGGCTAATGTACAGTCTCTGGACAATAAGTTAAGCGAACTACAGGCTCGTATTCAATTCCACCGGGAAACTAGGGACAATTGCATTATCTGCCTTACGGAGACATGGATGTCGGAGGGGGTTACCGACGCAGCTATCGAGCCGACGGGATTTTCCGTACACCGGGCGGACAGAACAAAGGCTCTCTCCGGTAAAGATCGCGGAGGGGGGGTATGTCTCATGATAAACAGATCTTGGTGCAACCAAAGCCATGTACATCCCCTCAAGTCTTTCTGTTCCCCGGACCTGGAGTACCTGATGCTTATGTGCCGTCCATACTGGCTACCTCGGGAGTTTACAGCGGTAACCGTGACCGCTGTTTACATTCCCCCACAAGCCAACACGGACACAGCGCTGAAGGAACTGTACGGGGCTATCAGCGAACAGGAGTCGGCCCACCCCGAGGCTGCTCTCATCGTAGCGGGGGACTTCAACAAGGCGAACCTGAAGAAGGTTCTCCCGAAGTTCTACCAACACATAAAGAGCAACACACGGGGCGAGCGGATCCTCGACCACTGCTACACTCCCTTCCGTGAGGGCTACAAGGCCCTCCTCCGCCCACCGTTCGGCAAATCAGATCACCGCTCTATCCAGCTGCTCCCCGCCTATAGGCAGAGACTGAAGCAGCAACCGATCGCTGTGAGGGAGGTCCAATGCTGGTCGGACCAATCAGATTCTACGCTGCAGGATTGTTTTGATCACGCTGACTGGCACATGTTCCGCGTTGCCTCGGACAATAACATCAACGAGTACGCGTCGTCGGTCACCGGGTTCATCAAGAAGTGCATAGATGACGTTGTTCCGACCAAGTCGGTTCGGATATATCCCAACCAGAAACCGTGGATTAACGGCGATGTTCGCGCTGCCCTACATGCGCGTAACGCCGCCTTTGGTTCCGGGAATACGGAGGAATATACGAGAGCCCGTTACGACCTCCGTAAGACCATCGTCACTGCCAAGCGGGAGTATAAGGACAGAGTGGAAGATAAATTCAAGAAACACGATGCGAGGGGTATGTGGCAGGGGCTGCAGAATATAACGAACTTCAGAGGGAGAACCAGTTGTGTAGAGAACTCCTCTACCTCCCTCCCAGGAGAGCTAAATACATTTTTTGCTCGGTTCGACGTAAACGGCAGCCCGCCGAAGCCAGCACCGACTGGGGAGACCAGCCAGCTGCGCATCTCGGAGGCGGATGTGCGCCGCACCTTTAAGCGGCTGAACATCCGTAAGGCGGCAGGCCCCGACGACATCCCGGGCCGCGTCCTCAGAGCATGCGCAGACCAGTTGGCAGGAGTCTTTGCAGACATCTTCAACCTCTCCCTGTCCCAGGCTGTTGTCCCCGCGGTCTTCAAGATATCCACCATCGTGCCTGTCCCTAAACAAACCAAGGTAACATGCCTGAATGACTACAGACCTGTGGCCCTCACCTCGATCGTTAGCAAATGCTTCGAGAGGTTGGTCAAGGACTTTATTTGCTCCGTGTTACCTACCACGCTGGACCCATGGCAATTTGCATATCGTCAAAATAGATCCACGGACGACGCAATTGCCATGGCCCTCCACACTGCCCTTTCCCACTTGGAGGGGAAGAACTGTTATGTGCGAATGCTGTTTGTGGACTACAGCTCAGCATTCAACACAATAGTTCCTGCCAAGCTCGACACCAAGCTGAGAGGTCTAGGCGTACCCCCATCCATGTGCAGCTGGATACTGAACCTCCTGTCGGACCGCCGCCAGGTGGTGAGGATGGGCAGCACCACATCAGAGCCACTGACCCTCAACACGGGAGCCCCCCAGGGATGCGTGCTGAGCCCTCTCCTCTACTCCCTCTACACCCACGACTGCATGGCTATGCACAGCTCCAACGTCATCGTCAAGTTTGCTGACGACACGACAGTGATGGGCCTGATCGCCGGCGACGACGAGACAGCCTACAGGGAGGAGGTCGGATCGCTGGAGCAGTGGTGCCAGGAGAACAGCCTCGCCCTCAACGTCAAGAAGACCAAGGAGCTGATCGTGGACTTCAGGAGGCAGAGGGGAGAGCACAGCCCTATCTCCATCGACGGCGTTGCAGTAGAGAGGGTCAGCAGCTTCAAGTTCCTCGGCGTGCACATCTCCGAGGACCTCACATGGTCCACGCACACCACACACGTGGTGAAAAAGGCCCAACAACGCCTGTATTTTCTCAGGCGTCTGAAGAAATTCAGCATGGGCCCCCGCATCCTGAGAACATTCTACAACGGCACCATCGAGAGTGTTCTGACAGGGTGTATCACCGCCTGGTACGGGAACTGCACGGCACTCGAGCGCAGAGCGCTTCAAAGGGTGGTGCGGACGGCCCAGTATATCGTTGGAGGTGAGCTCCCCTCCCTCCTGGACATTTACAACCAGCGGTGCGTGGCCAAGGCCAAAAGAATTATAAAAGACATTGCCCACCCCAGCCACGAACTTTACTCACTATTACCGTCAGGCAGGCGATACCGCAGTATCAAGTGTCGTACAAATAGGCTTAGAGATAGCTTCCACAGTCAGGCCATCAGGCTGCTGAACAAGGGCGTATAACATATAACAATGTATATTTTATTACATTGATTTATATATATATATTGCTCTTTTCTGTGCTGATTTTTGCATTTTATAAATTGCATTTTTTATTTTTATTTTATATTCCTTATTCTATTTTTTATTCTATTTTTTATTCTATTTTTATCTATTTATATTTTATCTTATTCTATAACTGCTGTCTGTCGTCGGGTATTGCACACAAGAATTTCACATCACTGCTTTATACTAAACTGTAAACTGTGAAGTGACAATAAACTTGACTTGACTTGACTTGACACCCAAATGTACTCAGATCACCTTCATCACTACACAAATGCACTTTCCAATGCCAAATCCTCCTATAACTCCAACCTCATCAGCACTGGTAACAACAGAGTTCTCTTCTCCACAGTCAGACACCTACTTCAGCATCCTCAAACCCTCCCCCCAGACATCTCCACTGATCGATGCACTGACGTTTTGCAATTTTGTTCACTCTAAAATTGACACCATTCACCTACAGCTGACCTCATCATGCACCTCCTCAAGTGATCCACCCTGGATGGTTACCACTGGCCAACCATCAGCTCCTCATCAGTTCCCTCTCCAACTTCACCCCAGCATCGGAATACACCATCTCAGAGCTCACCCGTAAAGCCAAAACCACCACCTGTCAGCTTGATCCTCTTCCCACCGCCCTGGTAAAGGCTTGTCTACCAGCCATATCACCCATGGTCACTGACATAATTATCTCCTCCCTCACCTCTGGAATTGTATCCCCCACCCTCAAACTGGCTGTAATCACTCCCATCCTCAAAAAACCCGGTACTGACCAAGCCGATCTGAACCACTACAGGCCCATCTCCAACCTATCCTTCATCTCCAAGACCCTTGAGAGGGTGGTTGCCGCAGAGCTTCAGTCCCATCTGGAAATAAACAACCTCCATGAACCCTTTCAATCCGGTTTCCGCCAAAAACACAGCACTGAAACAGCCCTGGTTAAAATCACTAATGACCTCTTCCGTGCAGCTGATTCTGGACTTCTCAAGATTCAAGGTTCAAGATAACTTTATTTATCCCGAGGGAAATCAAGGAAATGTCCTCATCCTCCTCATCCTCCTCCACCATCCTCATCGTCCTCGACCTCAGCGCTGCATTTGACACCATTTCCCACCCACTACTCCTGGACCGCCTGGCTGACATTGGGATCACTGGTGTTGCACTCTTCTGGTTCACATCATACCTCACTGACAAACAGCTTGTACAACTCGGGAACAAAAAGTCAGGGTGTACTGTTTCACTGGGTATCCCCCAGGGATCAGTACTGGGTCCACTCCAATTCATCACATATCTCCTCCCCCTGGGCAAAATCCTCCGTCACCATGGGGTTCACTTTCACTGCTACGCCGACGACACACAGGTCTACATTTCCTCCAAACCCACCACTGCCCTGCCCCCCACTTCCCTCACCACCTGCCCTGAGGACATCAGGAGCTGGATGAGCAGGAATTTCTCATTGCTCATCGGCTCCAAATCCACACACACCAAGTCACAAAACACCCCAGCTCCAAACATCATCGACGGCTTCCCCATACCATTCTCTTCCCAAGTAAAAAGCCTTGGTGTCAATCTGGACGGCTCCCTCTCATTTGCACCACACATTAAAAACATCACCCGCACTGCCTTCTTCCATCTTCTGAACATTTCCAGAGTCCGCTTATCTCTGTCCCAATCCAGCACTGAAATCCTGGTCCACACATTTGTCACATCCCGGATTGATTACTGCAATGCACTTCTGACTGGCCTTCCCATCAAACTCCTCAACAGACTCATTCAGAATTCAGAACTCTGCTGCCCGGATCATCACCCGCACTAACTCATCTGATCACATCACCCCCGTTCTCATTCAACTACACTAGCTTCCTGTGCGCTACCAGATTGACTATAAAAACCTTTTACTCACCTACAAAGCGCTCCACAATCTAGCCCCCATCTATATCACTGACCTCTTTCAGGAGTACACCCCCTCCCGCACCCTCCGCTCTGCCTCCGTTGGACTTCTCACCGTCCCCCGCTCACGCCTCAGCACCCTGGGTGAGCTTTCAGTTGCTCGGCTCCCAGACTCCGGAACTCCCTGCCACTATACATCCGACAGTCTGATTCCATATCATCTAACAAAACCCAACTAAAAACCCATCTGTTTAAACTGGCATATTCCTTATAAACTGTACCATGTGTTTCTTGTAAGTTTACTTCCTGTTGTTTGTCTTGTTTTAAACCCTGCGGACACTTTGTGAGGTCCACTGTTCACAAAGGTTTTACTGTAGCATATATACTCTGTAAGGTGTCCTTGGATGTCTTGAAAGGCGCCCCACAAATAATTGTGGATTAGGGGGTCACTGTTGTTTTGGCCTATGTTTAGTTTTCACTTTCCCAATATGACCATAATGTTATAACCAGATAACTAACTATGCATGAAGCTTAAAACTAAACTGCAGGAGACGGTATGAGTCCTGTGTGTCTAGCAATATAGACCTGCCCAGGAGACGGAATGAGTCCTGTGTGTCTAGCAGTGTATGTATACATGCCGAGGAGAGTCCCGTATGTCTAGTGGTGAATACCTGCCCAGGAGACTGTATGAGTCCCGTGTGTCTAGCGGTGTGTGTGACCTACGCAGGAGACATCTATATCTGAAACTGGTGAGGTATTTGTAATTCCATCCATTAAAAAACAGCAGCTGTGTTTTTCTCAATTGAGTGCTCAGACAAAGTAAATACATACATTAGATACATACATTACAATTATGCATATATTAACGAATTGGTACATTTGTATTATGCAATACTATGTTTATAACCGGAGAGGTTTACACATGGTTGGTTTTGTTGTTATAGTAGCCTTGAGTATTTTGGAATAACATAGTGTTTTGAGTAGTTTACTTTATGATTACATAACATTTACCTTAAACATTTGTAAGAGTTTGATTTGTGTGTGGTCATGTGGGACACGTTGGTCTTAACTCACAATCTTACCCCCATCACTCAAAATCCCTAATCAATCATTCAGGCTTACCTTCAACACAAACATTGACTAAACATCTGTACTGTAACTGACGTTACAGTACAAGGCAAATTCAATAAAGGGACATTTGATATGGGTAAACAAAAGTTGCATTAAAGGAACCACTATGTTTCCTTGCATTGATAGCTAAATCATACACCAGATCTTGAAATAGTCATATTTCATGATCACATACATGAACACACACAGTGACTCCTAGTATTAGGAGCAGTGGGCCGAATTTTAATATACAGCGCCCGGGGAGCAATGTAGGGGTCTGGTGGGCACCTCGGCAGTGCCCAGATGTTTCGGGGGGACTTGAACCTGCGACCTTCCAAATCTGTAGCCAAGTCTCAACAGACTGAGCTACTGCCACCCATACTGAGCTACTGCCGCCCCTTATATATATATATATATATATATATATATAGATTCTGAATGGATTCAAACATCTGCATGTGTGCATGTGTTTAGTGTGCACTTTCACAGCATTTCACTGACCCTGCCATTTAGTAGCTACCATGAAAATTGGAACACAAAATGAATTTTAATTTACTTCTTCCATATTCCATAATTTAAATATTTCAGGGAGATTTTCAGCTGTCTGTGAGCCATGCCTTGACACACAGAGCCACCATGTGTGGAGGGCAGTGGCTGAGCAGTGTATATAGAAGTCTTTCTGTGTTTTAAGTCACCTGGGACAGCAGGCAAAACAGTTTCAAGAGCCAACGTGAAATCGTTTTTGGTTTGTTTTAGATTCTAAGGGGATAGTTCTGTAGCAGGTAGAGGTCAGTTTTTCTTTGGTTTATCTCCTCTTGTCTTCTGGCTGTGAAGTAAGATCACACAGAGCCACACAAAAACAGAGGAACCCTGAGTTCCTTTGCACTCGCTTTCCCAAGAGGATGTGCTGCAAAAAAAAAAAGAACAATCATACAATGTTAAAATCCCTCTTGAGTCAACATCTTGCAAGCGTCCGCCAGTCAGGCCGCTTTTTTAAACTAAAAACAATGGTTTCTGCCTATCCTCCGCGGCTTAGGACTCCAAGGACCATTACTGGGATGAATCCAGAGCAGATGGCCCTGGAGCAGATGTTCAGCCGCCTCATCTGGGAGACGACACATGCTTACATGCTTCTCAGCCGACGGGAGGGCTCCATCACTCACTTGCAATCGGTGGAGGCGGCGGCACTGTAAATATTGTAACGATTCACCCGGCCCGGCACAGTGGCGCAGACGACTGAATAATAAATCGGACTTCTGTTTCTGACAGAAATACTTTGGAGACCATTAGCTCTGCTACCTGGCTGCCGAAGGCATATTTATCAGACAATGGCGTTGCCTGGCCCCGTTGATTGATTTTGCTGTGGCTGCCAGGGTAAGAGGCTGCGCTTGTGTACATTAATATCATGTGGCATCTATTAGATAGGTGACTTCCTCAACCCGTCTGGCCCCGGCCGCCCGCGGAAAGCAGCCAATCCCGGAATTTAAATTGTCGTGGCTAATTGCCGCAGAGCTCTTGGAGTATCTTCTGACATCTGGCCTGCGCTCCTTCATTTGGAATTCAAACGCACACACGGCCCCCTGGTGCCCTGTGATATGATGCCGCTCACCTTTATTTGTGTGGGTGATGTGCCAATCAGCATGTGTTTACAGCAAAGTGTTACAGCTGACATGCAGCAAAACAGAGCTCTGCAGAGATGGGTGTTGCCTTTTGTACCATGAGTATAAAATCTGCGGGGGAAAAAGCGGCGCTTTAAGGAGAGAACATTGAAGAAAAATAAGCAAATAAGCTACCACTAGGCCACATTTGCATAGTAATCTGGATCGTCTTGAATTAGAATCATTTTTCATTTCTATTCTGTCCATCATGGCTGTCCTGAATTCTCAAATTATGAAAACAAATTATACAAACACACAAAGAGAACTGATATCTCACTGCTCTGTGTCTGATTAATACAGAGCCCCTGAGGGGACAGAGGAGGAGTATAGAGCAAAGAGGATAGATATAGAGCAAAGAGGATGGACAATAGAGCAAAGAGGATAGATTAAGAGCAAAGCCGATAGAGCATAGAGCAAAGAGGATAGACCATAGATGAACAAGGGAAGACCATAGAGCTAAGAGGATAGAACAAATTGATGGACCACAGAGCAAAGATGATAGACCATAGACCAAAGAGGAAGGATCACAGAGCAAAGAGTATAGACATAGAGCAAAGAGGATAGACATAGAGCAAAGAGGATGGAGCACAGAGCAAGATGATACCATAGAGCAAAGAGGATAGACATAGAGCAAAGAGTATAGACATAGCAAAGAGGATAGAGCATAGAGCAAAGAGAATAGACATTAAGAATAGACATAGCGTAGAGAATAGAGTGAAAAAGATGGACCATAGAGCAAAGAGGATAGACCATAGACCAAAAAGGGAAGACCATAGAGCTAAGAGGATAAACATAGAACAAAGAGGGAAGACCATAGGGCTAAGAGGATAGGCCTTAGAGAGTATATAGATCATAGTGCAGAGAGGTTAGACATAGAACAAAGAGGGAAGACCATAGGGCTAAGAGGATAGGCCTTAGAGAGTATATAGACCATAGTGCAGAGAGGTTAGATATAGAACAAAAATAATGGACCATAGAGCAAAGAGGATAGGCCATAGAGAGTATATAGACCATAGAGCAAAGAGGATAGACATAGACCAAAGAGGATTGAGCACAATAATATACATAAAGCAAAGAGGATAGAGAAAGGAGGGTCGACATGCAGCAAAGAGGATAAAAAAAAGGATGGACCACAGAAAAAAAAAAGCTTAACATTTAAGAAAATGGTTTCTCAGCAACAAACTATCGAAAGCTACACCAGTATCAAACAATAAAGTCTCAATTAAATAAACATCCCATGTTTCACAGTAGTTCACCAAATGGCCAACGTTAAGAAGATAAATGCAGACACTATAGCTTGAATAACAGTTCCCTATTTACAGGGTTCCTTCCTTCTCGCTCAGTAGCTCCCTCTATGTGTACTGCGTTGTTGTCCTGTTCTTTTGTAATTGTTCATGAATCAATTGTAATAATTTTTATGAATCCAGTTTACATTGTAGTTTATAAACTTCACCTATACGTTTACTCTCATATATAATCAATTTGCTGTTACTTCTTGTAGCTTCTAGTAAAACTGATCTAAATGGGAGGTCATGTCACATCATCGCGTGTGCATCGGAAAATGATGGTGAATTCACTGTGACCCATATATTGTTGTATCTGCACAGTAGTAGTGGACATGCACAGCTGAAATAGATTCTCCTCGACAGCAATGTTGCTCCATTTACCCCTCCTATGCATTCTGGGATAAGGACTCCCTCCCTACTTGGTAGTAGACAATCCACCGGTTTCCTGCTAAGAACCATGGCCTCAGATTTGGAGGTGCTGATCCTCTTCCCAGCCGCTTCACATTCCGCTGCAAACCGATCCAGTGAGTGCTGAAGGTCACATACTGATGACGTAAACAGGACCACATCATCTGCAAACAGCAGAGATTCAATCCTGAGCCCACCATACTGAAACCCCTCCCCTCCATGACTACGCCTTGAAATCCTGTCCATGAAAATCACAAACAGGATGGGTGACAAAGCGCAGCCCTGGCGGAGACCAACACCCACTGGGAACAGGCCTGACTTACTACCGAGAATCCGGACACAGCTCTTGCTTTGGCAGTACAGAGATTGGATGGCCCTCAACAGTGACCCCCGCACTCCAAACTCCCGCAGCACCCCCCACAGTATTTCCCGAGGGACCCGATCATTTGCCTTGATACCCTTGTAATTGGCACACACCCTCTGGTCACCCTTTTTGAACAGGGGTACCACCACCCCCGTTTGCCACTCCTCAGGCAGTGTCCCAGACTTCCACGCAATGTTGAAAAGACGTGTCATCCATGACAGCCCCTCAACACCAAGAGCCTTTAGCATTTCTGGACGGATCTCATCAACCCCTGGGGCTTTGCCACTGCGGAGATGTTTGACTACCGCAGTGACTTCCTCCAGGGAGATTGATGTTTGCCGTCCTTCATCCTCCAGCTCTGTCTCTACCATTGAGGGTGTAGTTGGGTTAAGAAGTTCCTCAAAGTGTTCTTTCCACCGCCCGATCACCTCCTCAGTTGAGGTCAGCAATGTCCCACCCTTACTATACACAGCTTGAATGGATCCACACTTCCCCCTCCTGAGGCGCCGGATTGTTTGCCAGAAATGCTTTGGTGCCGACTGAAAGTCCTTCTCCATGGCTTCTCCGAATTCCTCCCACACCCGCTGCTTTGCCTCCGCTACAGCCGAGGCTGCCGTCTTCTTGGCCTGTCGATACCTCGCAACTGAGTCCGGAGTCTCACAGGCTAACATAGCCTGGAAGGCCCCCTTCTTCAGCCGGACGGCTTCCCTGACCACCTGTGTCCACCACAAAGTCCGAGGGTTGCCACCCCTTGAGGCACCAATGACCTTGAGGCCACAGCTCTCAACCGCAGCTTCGGCAATAGAAGCTTTGAACAACACTCTGGCTCAATGCCCCCAGCCTCCACAGAGATGCCCGAAAAATTCTGCCGGAGGTGGGAGTTGAAGGTCTCCCGGACAGGGGCATCCGCCAGACGTTCCCAGTTCACCCACACTACACGTTTGGGCTTACCATGTCTGTCCAGAGGCTTCCCCCGCCATCTTACCCAACTCACCACCAGATGGTGATCGGTTGAGAGCTCTGCCCCTGAGTGTCCAAAATATGCGGCCTCAGGCCAGATGACACGATAACAAAATCGATCATTGACCTTCGACCTAAGGTACTCTGGTACCACTTATGAGCATCCTTATGTTTGAACATGGTGTTTGTTATGGCCAATCCATGACTTGCACAGAAATCCAATAACAAAACCCCACTCCGGTTCAGATCAGATAGGCCGTTCATCCCCAACACACTCCTCCAAGTTTCCACATCGTTACCCACGTGTGCGTTGAAGTCTCCCAGGAGGACTATAGAGTCACCTTCAGGAGCCCCATGCAGGACTCCATCCAGGGTGTGCAAGAATGCGGGATATTCCGAACTGTTGTTTGGTGCATAGGCACAAACAACAGTCAGAGTTTTCCCTCCCATGACCCTAAGGCGTAGGGAGGCGACCCTCTCGTCCACCGGGGTAAACTCCAACAAAGCGGCACTCAGCCGGGGACTTGTGAGTATCCCCACACCCGCCCAGCGCCTCACACCCTGAGCAAGTCCAGAGAAGGAAAGAGTCCAACCCCTATCCAGGAGTTTAGTTCCAGAGCCAGTGCTGTGCGTAGAGGTAAGCCCCACCAGATCTAATTGGTAGCGCCCCACCTCCCGCACAACCTCAGGCTCCTTCCCCCCCAGAGAGGTGACATTCCACGTCCCCAAAGCCAGTCTCTGTTGGCTGGGTTTGGTCCGTCGAGGCCCCCTGCCTTCACTGCCTCCTAACTGGCAGTGCACCCGACCCCAGCATTACTTCCCGTAGGTGGTGGGTCCGCGGGAAGTAGAAGTGGCCACGTTGCCTTTTCGGGCTATGCCCGACCGGGCTCCGTGGCTAACCCGGCCACCAGACGCTCGCTGACGGGCCCTCTTTCAGGGCCTGGCACCAGAAAGGGGCCCCAGGCTTCCTCCGGGCAGGGTATCCTCACTTCTACTTGTTTGTTTGTCCATTAGGGTCTTTGAATCATTCTTAGTCTGGCCCCTCCCATGTGTAAACAGAATGTGATTATTATCTGGTTTGGAGTGAGCGGGGCGTTGCATGGTGAGTGTTATTGTGTGAGATGATGCAGGAGGAGGAGGATCCTCCTTCCCATCACCACGGAGAGAGGAGCTCGGGCAGAGCAGGAGAGATGGCGGTGTCTATAATAAGCACATTGCACACACGGTCAGACACCCCTCGCACCAGGGTCATTACAGTAAGCACAAACTTTCCCTTGGGCTATTTTGGAATGAATGTAAAGGAGTCATGAACCGGTCGCGTGATCTCTCCCCATTCCTTCCCCTCACCCCCTCCCTCCCCCATTTACGGCTGTTCTGTCTGAGTCTCAAGTATATCTGTGAGGGTTGAATGACAATTGCTCTCATTTGATTTGGGTTATCTTGTGTGCAGCATCTGCATCAGTGTGTGTGTGTGTGAGTGCAGTGTATGTGAGTGTCCGTGTGTATGTGCGTTGTTTGTGCAGTGTCTTTGTGTGTGTATGTGTGTAGTCTGGGTGTTTGTGTAATCTGTGTGTGTATGTGTGTGTGTCTGTGCAGTCTGTGTATGTGTTTGTGTGTGCGTATGCATAGTCTTTGTGTGTGTGTGTGTGCGTAGTCTTTGTGTGTGTGTGTGTGTGTGTGTGACTGTTTGTGTGTGTGTGTGTGCGTGTGTGTGCATAGGCTGTGTGTGTGTATGTGTGTATGCATGTGTGTTTGTATGTGTGTGTGTGTGTGTGTGCGTGTGTGTGTACGTTTGTATGTGTGGGTGTAGTGTTTGTGTGTGTGTGTGTGTGGGGGGGGGGTTTGGCTGGCGCCCCACAAAATCATTTTACACACCATTCCGCTCAGCAGTGCCTGCAGGCAGGAAACCAACGTACAATTAGCTGTTCCTGACGGGCGGGACGAGTCGTCTCCCAACACCACAGGCCTGAGGGTCCAGGAGCCTGGAGCCTCTCTCTCTCTCTCTCTCTGTCTCTCTCTCTCTCTCTCTCTTTTCCCCCCTTTCCCCTGCTTCTCCTATATCCCATGAGGCATCAGGAACGATGAGGCATCATCTCCATCACTGGGGAGTTGAATTAGCCGCGTCGAACGCCGTCATCAGTTTTGCCCATATTTATTTACTTATTTATTTTGTATGGGTGCCGTGTGCCGTGTGTGTGTGTCTGTGTGTGAGTAAGTGAGTCTGTGTGCATGTGTGAGTGTGCATGTGTGTGTGTATGTGTGTGTCTGTGTGTGTATGTGTGCATTTTTCACTGTGTATTCAAGACCACTGACCTTGATGTGTATGCAGATCATGTCACAGCATACATTAACAGGCTAGTGGAAGAATGCATCCCGACGGTCTATTCGCTCATTCTCAAACCGCAAACCATGGATGAATGCTGACATACGGAACAAACTTAAGGAACGGAGTACCGCTTTCACAACAGGCGACTCCGATTACAAGAAGGCCTAGTTTGAACTCAGAAAGCCATCAAGAAGTGTAAATTGGATTACAAAAACGAATTGGAATTAAAGTTCAGGGGCTCTCACACCAGATGTCTGGTCTGAGGGTCCTCACCATCTACAAGTGGAGTCCAGGGGCAACTGTCTGTGTCCGAGGTCCGCAGAATCTTCAGGAGAGTGAAGGCAGGGAAGGCAGCCGGCCCAGATGGAGTTCCATCCCGCGTCTTCAAAACCTGTGCCGACCAGCTGGCATCACTACCTGACGGGCAGGCCTCAAGTGGTGAAGATTGAGAACAACATCTCATCCACTCTGGTCCTCAACACCGGAGCACCCCAAGGCTGCTGCCTCAGTCCCCGGCTATTCTCGCTGTACACACATGCCATGTAAAGCAATAATCGGATTATCATTGGCCTGATAAGCGAGGGCGACAAAACGGAGTACAGAGATGAGGTAGTCCAGCTGACGCGATGGTGTAAGGACAACAGCCTCGCACTGAATGTTAGCAAGACTACGGAGCTCATCGTGGACTTCAGGAGCCACCGGGGCCCCCGCTCCACCATCAGCCTGGACGGGACACTGGTGGAAGTCGTCAGCTGCTTCCGTTTCCTTGGGCTACAGATTTCCGATAACCTGGCGTGGACACGCAACACGGAGGTCATGCTGAAGAAGGCACACCAGTGCTTCTATGCTCTGTGGTGCCTTAGAAAAAGAGAAATAACATTTTTTTTCTATGTTGTTTTGTAGTTGTATACTGCGGGAGGGAATGGGGAGTAAGCATTCCAATTTACCTGTTGCAATTGTATCTTATATCTTGTAAAAAGTCAATTCATTTTTTGGCCTTTAAACCACAGGTGGATTTCCGCCTGCTTAGGGATGATATGGTGAAGGAGGTCTAAAAAAATAGCTGCTATTAGAATGTTGATAAAGTCCGGGTTTTCTCCTTACCGACATCCAGGGGACGATAGCCAACATGTGCTTCTCCAACGACGGCATTATTTAGGTATTCCCGGCACTGTGTATATATATATATATATATATATGTAACAGTCCCGCACTTGACCTGACGACCTCCAGCATGAGAGAGGACGTTCTAACATGAGAGCTAAAACCCATAGGCCCTAGCTTCATTGTTGAACGTCTATTTAGGCGTCAGGGAGTGAGGTTTACTTCACTGCACAGCACCACCTGCTGGCGTCCGTTACACTCACCCCCCTAAACCTCACTCTCAGGGTCATTAAAACAGTGGGAGGTGTTGGGTTTGGCCTATTGCATTGATAGCTCACAATGAATAAATCGACGTCTAAGGCAAAGCAGCTGTTTCGACTGGCGACGCTTGCACACACTGCACGCTTCAAAAAGGGTTTCGCCACACAATTCTCTCTCCATATTTCTCCATCTCTCTCTCTCCATCTCCAGCTTTCTCTCTCTCTTGAGGCTCGTGGGAGTGTTTGAGGTCAGGGTGTAAGTAACCACTCGTGCTTACAGTCAGGTACTCTTCATCCTTTGTCTTGTCGCACCCGCGCTCTGATTGGACAAAGTATTTGAATGGCTCCTCCTCCTCCATCCTCCTCATGGGGGAAACAAAAGAAGGAAAGAAAGGAACTAGGAGCCAGGAAGATTATCCTCAGCGATTATCTAATCTTCTGCCCCAAAAGTCCCTGATGTCAGGGTTTGTTTTGTTACAATTTGATACAGATGATGAAAGCCCCAAATTGTGAAGAACTGTAAAGGCTGGTTTCATGGGCTCCACCGGATCACTTGCATTACCATCCAGAATGTGTCTTTATTTAAAATAAATTAAATAGAAATATCAAAGCTCAGAATAACACCACAGAGAAAGATGTGGCCACGTAGAGGAGCATTTCAAAGCATTCCTGTTCTTCATTTTATTCTGAAAGGCTGCGGTTGTACGTTATGAGAAGTCTAGGGGTGGTCTAATTTAAGTGTTTCCATTGTATTTAATAGGCACTATATGTGTGTGTGAGTAAGGAAGACGGCAAAAGAGAACGAGAGAGAGAGAGAGAGAGAGAGAGAGAGAGAGAGAGAGAGAGATTGAAACAGAGAAGAGAAAAAACTTGAGCAAGACGTAGAATTATAATTGGTCTGAGGTTGAAAGGAAACAAGTCCAAAGGCAGGCACAGGGTCATATTAATGAATCAGAATTGAAGAAAGGCATGCACATTTTCAACACGACACCCACACACACGTGCACACACACACACAAACACCCCCACCCCACATACACCCCACCACACACACACACACACAAGCGCGTGCCCAGGCACACCCACACTCACACACACACACACACACAGCGTAATAGCTGGTCTAAGAAGAGAGCTTCATGTGGCTCCTTATTCATAGTATTTCACCAAATGTTAGGAGTATGGCGCCGTACGAGATGGCTGCCGTGTCGCGAGCTCCCGCACGACGACGCAACTATCTTTGTTCAGGAAGTTAGCAGCACGTTCATTTATAACTTTTGCACACTTCTGGAGATCAGATCGACAGTCGCTCGAGTTTTTTCATTCTTGCGACTCGGACGTCCCGCCCGAAGTCACAGCTGGATTATCTCCGACCATCTTGGGCAAGATTACACGCAAGCGTCACAGGAAGAAGCGAAGGAAGCAAGCCGGCGTGCTAGCAAGGCTGAGATGTCATATATACCCCAACCAGAAACCGTGGATTAACGGCAATTTTCGCGGTGCCCTACACACGCGTAGCGCTGCCTTTGGCTCCGGGAATATGGAGGAATATACGAGAGCCCGTTACGACTTCCGTAAGACCATCGTCACTGCCAAGCGGGAGTATAAGGACAGAGTGGAGGAGAAATTCAAGAGCCACGACGCGAGGGGTATGTGGCAGGGGCTACAGACAATAACGAACTTCAGAGGGAGAATCAAGGTAACATGCCTGAATGACTATAGACCTGTAGCCCTCACCTCGATTGTCAGCAAATGCTTCGAGAGGTTGGTCAAGGACTTTATTTGCTCTGTGTTACCTGCCACGCTGGACCCATGGCAATTAGCATATCGTCAAAACAGATCCACGGACAACGCAATTGCGATGGCCCTCCACACACCTCCCTTTCCCACCTGGAGGGAAAGAACTGTTATGTGCGAATGCTGTTTGTGGACTACAGCTCAGCGTTCAACACGATAGTTCCTGCCAAGCTCGACACCAAGCTTAGAGGTCTAGGCGTGCCCCCATCCACGCGCAGCTGGATACTGGACCTCCTGTCGGATTGCCACCAGGTGGTGAGGATGGGCAGCACCACCTCAGAGCCACTGACCCTCAACACGGGAGCCCCCCAGGGATGCGTGCTGAGCCCTCTCCTCTACTCCCTCTACACCCACGACTGCATGGCTATGCACAGCTCCAACGTCATCATCAAGTTTGCTGACGACACGACAGTGATGGGCCGACGAGACAGCCTACAGGGAGGAGGTCGGATCGCTGGAGCAGTGGTGCCAGGAGAACAGCCTCGCCCTCAACGTCAAGAAGACCAAGGAGCTGATTGTGGACTTCAGGAAGCAGAGAGGAGAGCACAGCCCTATATCCATCGACGGTGTTGCAGTAGAGAGGGTCAGCAGCTTCAAGTTCCTCGGTGTGCACATCTCCGAGGACCTCACATGGTCCACAAACACCACACATGTGGTGATAAGGGCCCAACAACGCCTGTATTTCCTCAGGTGTCTGAAGAAATTCAGCATTGGCCCCCGCATCCTGAAAACATTCTATAACGGCACCATCGAGATTGTTCTTACAGGGTGTATCACCACCTGGTACGGGAACTGCACCGCACTCGAGCGCAGAGCACTTCAAAGGGTGGTGCGGACGGCCCAGTATATCGTTGGAGGTGAGCTCCTCTCCCTCCTGGATATATACAACCAGCGGTGCGTGGCCAAGGCCAAACTCATCATAAAAGACATTGCCCACCCAGCCACGAACTGTATTCACTTTTACCGTCAGGCAGACGATACCGCAGTATCAAGTGCCGTACAAATAGACTCTGAGATAGCTTCCACAGTCAGGCCATCAGGCTGCTGAATAAGGGCGTATAGCATATAACAATGTAGATTTTATTATTATTTTGTTATTTTTCCTAACCTCATCAAAACTGAGCATGACATATTGTTACATCTGAAAAT
Organism: Muraenolepis orangiensis; assembly: GCA_027704905.1. Taxonomy (NCBI): domain Eukaryota; kingdom Metazoa; phylum Chordata; class Actinopteri; order Gadiformes; family Muraenolepididae; genus Muraenolepis; species Muraenolepis orangiensis. The sequence goes on from CM051004.1 coordinate 19,489,970, forward strand.
AACAAAAAATGCACATTTTCTAATAATACATACACTACATAAAACATAATTCAGCTATTTTTATAACAATATGATGTTTCATTATGATAGACTTTTTTTATACAAGATAGTTATGATAGATGTTATACACAGGAGATCATTATGATGATTTTAATAGTAGATAAATGCACAAGAACACAGGTTTTTAGTTTGACGGATTTAGCTGTAGAACGGAGCGAGGGGGTATATGATCCTAATATGATACTGTAAATGACTTTAAGGCTTATTACTATCTTGACTTGGTACACTGGGACATGCCATGAGGCCCCTGGTTACTCAAACACTTAGTCAGTCAGTGTTCGAGTCACTCGATCGCTCAGTCACTCAATGACTAATCGTTCACAATCTTTGCTTTGAGTGTGTGTGGGGGTCAGGACCAGTGCTCATAGTCATACACTCATCCGACATTGTGTGCCTATTTTCGGATTGGAGATGGAGTACAGACGACATGGAGATGGAGATAGAGTTTAGCAGTAGCCCCCCTCACACGCTTTTTTCCTCTTGGCGGCATGATGTGCACTGTTCAATATCCAGAAGAACTGTCACGGTTACGGTGGTTGACAGGGGGCGTGGCCAAGCCACGTGCGCTGGCGGCGCACACACACACCTGTCAGCAATTGCCGTGGCTGATTGCTAATCCCCTTGTTCATGTTACGTTGTACTGTACGTCATACTTTGTTCATGTTACGTCGTACTGTACGTCATACTTTGTTCATGTTACGTCGTACATTCTGGACGGAATCGCCACGCTGATCGCCGGAGATCCAGATTCTTTGCCTGTCCCGCGTCACCTGGCTGTCTCGCGTTACGCCGTTCTATACGAGCTCCCCGGTCATTATAATTACCTGTCTAGTACCTGTCGCTATTCCGACCTCCCGGTATCTAGACTTCTCGCTCGTCCCTGATCTTCCGTCTGTCTGGTACCTGTCACTCGACCTCCCGGTACGCAGACTCCTCCCCCGTCCCGGACTACTCGCCGGCCTACTACCTGCCGGTACTCCGCGGATCAACCTCCCGGTACCCTGACCCCTGGACTGTCCCTGATCACTCTTGTGTTGTGTTTGCTTGAAATAAAGCTCTGTTATAGCTCCACTGTGTCTTGGTCTGCATTCTGGGGCCCACCGAACAATCCACTCGTGACAAGAACAACTGAATCCACTGTGATTTCCCCGCGTTTTATACCCGTTTGAACACAGTGACACGTCAGCACACGCTAATAGTTTTCAGGGGTGTCTTACTTGGTCGCTGGTACACGCTCCTCATGCGTTAGTCACACGCTAATTCATGTGTTAGTCACACGTTAGTCACACCAGATGTGTCCACCTCACCTAGAACGCTCGAAAATTGAACGATTAGAATGTTCATAGAACGCTGACCAGAACGTTATGGTGTGACGGGGCCTTGAGGACGGCAGAGAAGATCATCGGGTGTGCAATTCCATGCATAGAGGAGATCTTGAGGACCAGATGTCTGAAGAAGGCCATGTCCATCAAAAGGACTGCAACCACCCTGGGCACCATCTCTTCTCCCCCCTACCGACTGGTCGCCGGTGGCGCAGCATCCGTACAAGGACTACCAGGTTTAAGGATATTTTTTACCCGCATTCAGTGCAAGAACATCCATGGCTTAAAGATCCACCGAGCGAGGATGAAGTGCTCGTTGGGAGCAGAAGCAACACAACGCACAGGTGTTACACCTGGTGAGACGCAGGAAGTGCCAGGCCCGGAGTCATCCCATAGTGCCCAGAACCTCCAAGTGTTGCAGACAACTCCCTCGAGCATCAAGTCTGACAGGAGGCGGATCAAATGGCCTGCAGCTAGCAGGCCAGCTACGATGTCGACCAAATTCTGGAGGCAATGGCAAAGGGAGAGGCCGACAGGAAGCTACAAGCTATGACAACAATCATTGTCAGCATCGCAGCTGAACGGTTCGGCGAGGAGGAGAAGAAAAGCTCCGGAACATCTTACTCAAAGAATCAAAGAGCTGTAAGGATCCACAACATCAGAAAGGAGATGAAAGTGCTGAAGTCCCAGTACAAGGCGGCAGGAGAAGAGGAACGCACTGGCCTAGCCCAGCTAATGTGCATCCTTCGGAAAAACATCAGAGTTCTCCGCTGGGCTGAGTGGCATCGGAGGCGGCGGCGCGAGAGAGCACGTAAACGTGCTGCTTTCATCGCTAACCCCTTCAAGTTCACTAACGATTTGCTGGGGCAGAAGCGCAGTGGCAAACTGGCCTCCTCGCAGGATGACCTAGACCAACATCTGAAGCAGACGTACAGCGACCCCGCAAGAGAGCAGGAGTTGGGAGAGTGTAACAACCTCATAGACCCCCCTGAACCAGAAGTGAAGTTCGACATGTCGGAGCTGCAGCTAAAGGAAGTCAGGGAGGTTGTCCGCAAAGCAAGGGCAAGCTCTGCTCCAGGATCGAGTAGCACTTCATACAAAGTGTCTAAGTACTGTCCCAAACTCCTGCTGCGTCTGTGGTACATCTTGCAAGTCTTCTGGAGAAGGGGGAGGATCCCTGATCAATGGAGAGTGGCTGAAGGGGTATGGATCCCGAAGGAGGAAAACTCCACTCAGCTAGACCAGTTCCGCATCATCTCCCTGCTGTGTGTTGAGGCAAAGGTTTTCTTCAGCGCTGTTTCCAAACGGCTGTGCACCTACCTGGCAGAGAACACCTACATCGATACATCTGTCCAGAAAGGTGGCATTTCAGGAATGCCAGGATGTCTGGAGCATACCGGTGTGGTGACACAGCTTATTCGGGAGGCCAGAGAGAACAAGGGCAACCTGTCAGTGCTGTGGCTTGACCTGGAGAATGCATTTGGCTCCATTCCACACAAGCTGGTTCAGTTCACTTTGACAAAACATCATGTCCCAAGCATCTACTATCCCAAGCGTGTACTATCTCTGTGACATTGTTTTCCCTAGCCATGAACATGCTCACTAAGTCTGCTGAGCCAGAGTGCAGAGGGTCCCGCACGAATTCCGGACAACGGCAACCACCCATCAGGGCATTCATGGATGACCTCACAGTCATGACAGAATCAGTCCCAGGCTGCCGGTGGATTCTGAAGGGGCTTGAAGAGCTGGTGGAGTGGGCCCGGATGCGTTTGAAACCCGCCAAATCCAGATCAATGGTGCTGAGGAAAGGGAAGGTGGTGGACAAGTTCCGGTTTAACATCGCAGGCACAGCCATCCCATCTATCTCAGAGAAGCCAGTCAAGAGCTTAGGAAAAGTTTTTGACTGCTCTCTGAGAGACACAACATCTATCCAGTCGACCTGCACTGAGTTGGATGGCTCGCTGAAATCTGTGGACAAGTCAGGCCTACCTGGGAAGTTTAAAGCCTGGGTCTACCAACATGGCATTCTTCCCAGGATTCTGTGGCCCCTCCTTGTCTATGCGGTCCCTATCTCAACAGTTGAGACCCTAGAGAGGAGGGTCAGCAACCACCTCCGGAGATGGCTTGGGTTACCAAGGAGCCTGAGCAGCATTGCACTCTACGGGAACACCAACAAGCTGCAACTGCCTTTCAAATCATTGGAGGAGGAATTCAAGGTAACTAGAGCCAGAGAAGTGGTTCAATACAGGGACTCAAGTGATCCGAAGGTGGCTAAAGCAGGGATCCAAGTGAGGACTGGCAGGAAATGGAGGGCAGAGGAAGCAGTTCAAGAGGCAGAGGCAAGGCTGCGTCACAAGAGCCTGGTGGGAGTGGTCACACAAGGTCGAGCTGGGCTAGGATCCTTTCCAACTCCCCAAATGAACACCAGGGGGAAGGAAGGGCGCCGTCTTGTTCAGGGGGAGGTGAGAGCAGCAGTGGAGGAGACAAGAACCTGCAAGGCAGTGGGAAGGAAGCAACAGGGAGCTTGGACGAGATGGGTGAATGCGGTTGAGAGGAAAGTGACCTGGGCTGAGCTTTGGAAAGCCGAGCCTCACCGCATCAAATTCCTAATCCAGGCAGTGTATGATGTGCTTCCAAGCCCGTCAAATCTGCACACATGGGGCATAGCAGAGACACCAGCATGCCCATTGTGTTCCAAGCGAGGAACCCTGGAACACATCCTCAGTTGCTGTACAAAGGCACTTGGAGATGGACGGTACAGGTGGAGGCATGACCATGTCCTGAAGACCATTGCTGAAGCCATCAGCGCAAGACTGGCGTGGTCAAAGCAGTTCCGACACTCCAAGGACACCATCGCCTTTGTCACAGCTGGGGACAAGCCAACTTCTGCCAGAAAAACATCTGCAGGCATCCTGACGTCTGCAAGAGACTGGCAGTTGTTGGTGGACCTTGAACATCAGCTGAAGTTCCCCAGCCATATTGCAGTCACCACCCTGCGACCAGACATTGTTCTTGTGTCTGAGTCCACCAAGCAAGCTGTGCTGCTGGAGCTGACAGTCCCGTGGGAAGATCGCTTGGAAGAAGCCTTTGAAAGGAAGCTCTCCAAGTATGCAGGACTGGTCAGCGACTGTCAGCAGGCTGGTTGGAGAGCAAGGTGTTTCCCGGTGGAAGTTGGATGCAGAGGATTCGCAGCCCGTTCCTTGGTCAGAGCCTTCAGCAGTTTAGGCATCGAGGGAGTGAGAAAGAGGAGAGCCATCCGCAGTACCACCGATGCGGCAGAGAGGGCTCAAGATGGCTGTGGCTCAAAAGAGGGGAGCCATGGAGTCATGGTAGCTAGCTAGCCATCTGGACACAAGCTGGGGTCTGATCAGCCCCGGCTGGGTCACCTGCAGGAGGGCGTATGATGTTGCGAGACCCGAAACGTCCTATGATTCCAGGAACATCACTGAAGATGTGTCCAGACTAGGCATCAGTAGATGTATGTACACAGTGCGCCTACTGAACTGCTAGGAGTGCTGCCATTTTCACTTTCAGAATTCATATGTCATTACATACTTTACATACATACAACATTACAATTACATACTTTGCTGGACTTTCTGGACTCATCACAGTTACTGCACTGTACTGCACTGTGTTCATGATGCTGCTGCACTACTGGCTACTACTTTATATGCTTGAAAGACTTTTGTAAAACAAAAAAACATGTACATATCATTTAAGTCACTTTGCTGCTCTTTCTTTGTTTATTTTATTGTACATATTATTTTTATTTTGATGGTGTTTTTGAGATTTATACTGTGGGAGGGAATGGGGAGTAAGCATTCCTATGTACTTGTTACAATGGCCAATAAAAATCTTGATTCAATCCTCCAGATTTAGATTCAGATTTAGACATCAAAGTGCGTGTGTGTGTGTGCGTGTGTGTGTGTGCTGGCACATTCTGATCTCACTCCCGGGAAATACAAAATACTGTTGCCCGCTATACAGTTACCTACTAGCCTGGTGAGACTATCCACATATTTTGTGTTTCACAATGAAGATCAATCTGGGCCTTGGCTGGGCTGCAATCCATTTCAACATATAGGCGTGGCTTTACGTTGTTAGAAAATCTCCAGCCAATCAGATTAAGTAGGTAGGTGATCGTGCTTGCTTCGCTGTTGCCGAATCCGTTTGGAAGTTAAACAGAAAGATCTTCTCCTCTGAGGAAAGAGTATTCCCTTTCCTTGGGCATGGCCATTTTTCTATTTTATTAAAATACGTTGCTCCTTGTTCTTCATGAGCAAGATTGATTGGGTTCTATTTGTTTTGAACTTTTTGGAAGAGGCTTTCAACAGGCTCAAGGCCAGACCGATCTGCAGAGAGAAAATAAAATGTTATCTTGTGAGTTCAGGATGGCCTCAAGAGGCTAGTTACCTACTCTGACATAGCCGGACTTCCTCCTGCCTGGTGAATTTTAGGCACACATATGGAAGAGGGGAGAAAGAACGTTCTTGCTGTAGTACTCAAACAAATCATATAGCAGATGTTCTCTTTCCAGAAGGCTCGTGGTCCCAGACTTGGATGGCTACTCTCAGTGTTGCCTATTATATTGGGTGGTTTGGTCTGGCTCAAACATGTAAGGCGTGGCAGAAATAGAGATTTGTAGAGATTAAATTCTCACCATCATTCATGCTTAAAAAAATAGGGTGGGAGGGTAGAAGGGAGGGAGGGTGGTAGGGAGGGAGGGAGAAAGGGAGGGAGTGAGGGAGGGAGGGAGGGTGTGGCAGTGTGGAGGTGTAGCTCGGTGAACCGGAGCTGTGACTCATCGTTGAGCTTCAGAGTGCTGCTTCCGCAGCTCAGCGGCTAATGCCGGTGACTGTGCACCCTTGAACACTGAGCTGATGCATTACATGTTTGCTTCCGTGTGTGTGTGTGTGTGCATGTGTACGCGGGTTAGTTTGGATAGGGTTTTTTATCCACATTTGACGTCAGAGTCTGTATTGTAATGAGGATGGAAAACAATTCCCCATGGTAGAGCTTAATTACAATTTATACTTTTTGTTATGGCTTTTCATCTCTTGACTGTCTGTTGTGTCGTGCTGCTACTTCCTGGCGCTGTTAAGGGGGGTTTAGATATCTAGATATTTAAGCTGTAGATGTACATTTCCAGAAGTGAGCGCGTCACAATGATTAGAAGCGCCATCATTAGTTGTGATTATTAGCAGAGCATGATCGGAAAATAGTTACACTGAAAGAATAATATTTAAAAGTAAAACTAAATAAATAAGCCCATAGGCGCCTAAAATACACCAAGATTTCACAGTGACAAACATTCATTATCCATTAATGTGTATTTGTGTTGTGGTGGACTACACAGGAATAATATCTGGTCCAAAGAATTATTCCCTGGTTGTCAAAGTGAAAGAGCCAATATCCTATCTATATTCCTCCTGAACAGCATCAGAATCTCCCGGAACTTATAGCGGAAGATATAGCGGCACAAGGTCTAGGAGAGGTGTGTCGCCTGCGGCGGCGGTGGCGGCAGCTGCTGCTGCTGCTGTGTATTCATGCTAGGTAGAGCCATGCTGTGACCTGGTCTCGGCCCTACTCACTCCCTGCAGGAGAGGATGGACTGCTCTGATGGGGCCTTTATGTTGTTTTTTTTGCCTTTTTTTTCATTCCAGATAGGATTCCGCGGAGACTGTCAGCCTTTTATCACAGAATGATAATTCCTATTTTACATTCATTCACATAGTACATTCATGCATAAATACACACACACACATACACACATACACACATACACACATACTACATACATACATACATACATACATACATACATACATACATACATACATACATACATACAGCAGTGGTGAACCGTCAGGTTCACCGTCAAGGTATTCTAGAGCCTTGTAGAAGGCCCTGGGCCTTAAACTGTTATATATTGATTTGTAGCCAATGGGCGTATTCTTTCAGATTTCCCCACAGTTCCAGGGTATGCTAGAAAACCCGAGATAGAGGATCTAGCTTTGTGCCACATAGCAATTCATTTGAAGTTTTATTGGTTTATTAGAATTGTGATGTATGTGACATTGGTCATACACACCACTAGTCGGTGCTGTGCCGCAGCTGTTGCATAACTCTTTATCTGTGTACATCCTTCAGTAAACAAGTGCTCTAAACCTGAATAAGATGTGTCCGTCTGTTCTATTAAGGTTATCTTAAAGGCAACAACACCACTTCACAACAATTTTATTGTGTATAGATCTAAGTATAGTACAGAGTCAGCGTATGGAAGTTGGGCAAATCAGTGTTACATCGCTGTAGCTAGTCCGACGAGGGGGCCCCGCGTTGGACCCAACTCAGCAAACTCCTGGTCCCTCTCTGGAGCCCTTTAAGTCCCGCAAATCAGCGGTACATCGCTCAAGCTCAGTCCGACTTGGGAGCCCCATGTCGGACTCGACCCAGACAAGTCCCGGTCCCTCTCTGGAGCCCTGGAAGTCCCGAGAATCAGCGGGTGATGGTCCCAACGACTCCGACGAGGGGGCCCCGTGTCGAACTCGACTCAGCAACATCCCGTGCCTCTCTGGAGCCCTGGATGTCCCACAACAATGAACCTGATTGGTTTATTGTTTTATTGGCCTTTTTAAGTGAACATAATTGGTAGCAGATTCCTCCTACAACAACATCAGGAGGATTCTGCCTTTTCTCATTGCAAAGGCTGCGCAGGTACTCATCCAGGCTCTTGTCATCTGCTGGCTGGCAACCTGGCATTTGCCATCAGGCCCCTTCAGCTATTCAGAAAGCTGCAGCTTGCCTGGTGTTCAACCGACCCAAGTTCTCCCACACATCTACCCTCCTTCAGTCTCTAAACTGGCTACCTGTAGCTGCTTGCATCCAGTTCAAGACCTTGGTGCTAGCCTAGAAGGCAGTAAAAGGAACTGCTCCATCCTACCTCCAGGCAATGGTCAAGCCCGTCCACTTCGCTCTGCTTCTCCGGGCTGTCTGCTTTCCCCCTCGCTTAGGGGCACTTGTGGCTGATATATAGTCACGGCTCTTCTCCATCCTGGCCCCAATTTGGTGGAACAAACTCCCCACGGATGTCATGACTGGCATGCGTCTGGCAGCGTCTTCTAAATGATTGTAATGTAATGTGATGGTACATGTCTTTGGTCCTCGCTCAGCAAAGGCTGAGTGTGGATTCATTGAGGCTGAGTGTGGATTTGTCACGCCTGGGTGTAGTTGGGACCCAGAGGGACAGAAGCCAGGTAGAGCAGGTGCTTTAATGATTGCGCGCAAAGGCAGAGGTACAGACAGGGCAAGGCAAAATTGTTGTTGTTATCCGGGCAATGGTCAAAACACGGTGGATCCAAAAACAGAACACAAGACGTGATATTTAATACTTGAACGTTATACTTTCCGAGAATCGGTGAGCCATAATCCAGCCTTGAGTAACACACAAGACATACCTTGAATACAACTTGTAATGAGGTGCGTCCAGTATGAGCATGACAGGGAAAACACGGAGCGGCACTCGGAACGGAGTTGTGACATCATAGATCCAGGAAGCCTGCGGAAAACCAGGACCAGGAGTAGGAAAAGCTGGGCTGGACCGTGACAGGATTCATAGAGGCGTGCTTCGTAGCAGCGGCAGAGCGGCACAGCATAGGACCAAGATATGAGGCCCACAGAGTTCTTATCACATCGTCGCTCATCCACTTCTTATAACAGGGCTCATCCACTTCTATTTCATTTTCATAAGAAAATGAAATAGACCGTCCATGCTCAGTGCCCACAGGAAATGGACAGAAGCCTGGCTCCGTATCTGAGTCACAGTGGTATTAATTATTCATAAGTTTCAAAAAGTTTAGCTGGACATGTTCCAGCTCCCGACTTTTTAGAAATTTATATTTTTTGTTCTTCTTCACAGAAAAAAAGTGATGAGAGTTCACTGAGTTAGTGTGAGGTAAATCGTAGGGTAATGTCAGTGTTCTTCTTTCCCTCTCGGAGAGGAGGATTAAAATGTCTCAGACGGATAATAAAAGCACATCCAAGGCACTCCTGAGCGATTGACACACAGGCACACCGGATTTCATCATGGCTGTAAGAAGGAAATAAGGTTACATCGCTCTGGTTCATCTATACACTGTGCTTCGGATATGGGACTGCCAGCCTTGGCCGGCAAAATACACTATTCAATTGGAATTCCCTTCAATGTTCATTTGATTTCCTTTTGTTTCAAATTAAATCAAATCAGTGAGACCAGAAGCAGTGAGATATGCAAAAATCCCTTATATACACTGGTTATTCAATTATTGAGCTCTGGAGATTCAGGTGTTTTAATTTGAAAGATTTGACATTCTCTGATAATTATCAGCCTCACATGAAAGAGAAGTAGGCCTGGGCCTATGACCTGGGCGGTACTAGGGTGATAGGACGTAGTTTTTGCAGGAAGTTGGGCCAACAGTGGGGATGTCCTAGGGTTAGACGTGGGAGCTGTTTTTTTTTCGACTGCACCTGCACCACCAAATGGACTGCATTTATTTAGCGCTTTATCCAAAGTCAGGCCTCACATTCACCCATTCATATACGCATTCATCCACTGACAGCGGAGTCAGCCAAGCAAGGCGACAGCCAGCTTGTCAGGAGTAGTTAGGTTATGGTCTCTTGCTCAGGTACACCTCGACACTTTTGCTAGGAGGAGCCAAGGGATCGAACCAGCAACCTTCTGGTTGTCCTACCACCTCTTCACCTCTGCAGCTACTGCCACCCCTACTACACAGCATTATCACACCATAGCCTCACTAGTCGAGTGGATGAAACATTTTTCAGCTGAACAACTTTGTAGCAGTGGTCCCCTGCCCCACGCCACCTGAGTGGCTTCTGTTGGGCGCCTCAAACATTTAGGACACAGGTAGGTGTTGTTCAATCCGGCTGATTGTGGAGTTGTAAGTAAGGCATGCAAGTATTCCCTGCTGATGTGTCCCCACATATCAGTGTCTGGCTGATCCTTTGTGCCTTGATGCCAATACATTCCCAATGTGCATCTTCACCATGTCCTAGAATCAGTCAGATGAGTCATAATAAACTCATGTAACTGGTTTTCACAGGTAACATTTTTTTAACGTTTTGTGAACCAAAACAACCGTCTCTCTCCCCCCATCCATCTATTGTGCTATTCTGACATGAGTGTTTTAACAACGTGTGCCATTGTGCTGTTTCAACAGAAGCTGTGCTCGTGGCGTGGCTGTAGTCTGGTCATTTGGTCTACAACTCGACTACTTCAGCCTAGCAACAACGGAGCCCATGAGGGCCATTGCCTCCATGGTTCATGTTGCCATGTGCCATGACACCATTAGGTGTTTACAATTACACCTTTAGAAGTGTGCTGCTGTTGCCTAGACAATTGCTGCTAGTATATTTATATTTATATATATCTGGAGATATATGTATATATATATATATATATATATACATATATATACATGCCAAATGGCATGTCAATTGTCATGTTTGTTTGTAGGGGATGTGTTGCCGTTTTATCTTCATTTTTATCTCGGACTGTGAACATGAGTCACAACACAGGTACAGTTGTATGGAACTGGTAGGCTCTTGACAAACTCGAGGCCATATTTCTCCTCCTGTTTTTTTGCAAACTAGCATGATGAAACGACCCCGTCTGTTGTGCACAGATCGTAGCTGGCGCAACCCCTAGGTAGTACAGACAGAAAGGGAGGCGAAAAAGGAGTTTAAAACCCGTAGGCATCTTTATTGTCTTGGGTAGAAAACAGTGTGTATGGTGCACCAAGGAATAAACTGATATGAGGTGTGAGATATCAACTATGTGTGTGAAAATTACGGAAGTAATAATACCATGTGTAAAGCGACTTACGTGTGTGCAAAATGGAAATCCAACAAGGGGGTGTTGTATAATGTGCTGCGGGAAAAAGGCTAAAAGTCCAAAACACAAAAACATCCAGGGAAAAATCTAAATCTAAACAATAAAAATAGTCCAACGGAGAAAAACAAAGAAATCGCGGCGATTGCAAGAGGGTACTCACGGAGGAATCGGCTAGAGAGTCTCGAGTTGTACAAAATGGGAAAGTTCTGGCGACGAGGGAACAGGAGAGCGGTAGTGGTAGGCAGTATAAGTAGGGAGGTAATTGATGGGGTGCTGATTATATTAGGGAACAGGTGGGGCTGAAGCGCGTTCATGGTCGACTGTGATGGCGTGTCCTTCAGGGTGTACTAACCCCAGGTGGATGCAAGGTGGAGGCAGAGGAGCGTGGCTGGAGAGGAGAGTGGTGTGATGCTGGCAACACAACACTGTCTCTTTTAAAATGAAAAGCATTTGTTCAACATTTACCTTTTATTGTGAAATAACCACATGAAGAGCGGAAGAGGCCTGTCACAGTCTGTACAAAAGCTAAATGTTATTTTGTGTGACGATAAAAGCTTCTAAAAATACATTTCCCTCCTCTCCCCTTTGCACTCTTTGTGTGCATATGCAGCAAACCATGACACACACACACACACACACACACACACACACACACCACACACACACACACACACACACACACACACACACACACACACACACACACACACACAACAGCAGCGCAGCTCCAGAAGGATCATTCAAAGCAATGAGATGGATCATTGAAAGGGATGGAGACGATTCAACTGAACAAGGTAAAATAAGTAACCTTTTATTTTCTATAGAAATAGATATATCGGATCTGCCAATCAACAGTCACTAGTTTTTTGCCGTTGAGAAGTCTCCCCTCCTCTGTCTCCTTAGTGGGGCTGCTGCAATCTTTGTCCGTTTCCTTTGTCCGTCTGTTTTAAAATTTGTGACGCTATTTTAACTTCAATTGAGCAAAATACAAATTGTACAGCCCATTGACAGCCTGCATCTTAGTCATTTGACAGATACGGTGGTTTTACGTCTTCATCACATCTTGAGAAACATGTTCAACCTCTTAATAATAATAATTGCAGCCATGGCATTACTCATCAGATGCCCACTCTTTGGCCATCTTAGAGGATTTTACTGGGGATGCTGCAGATGTTAAAGACGTCTGTCTTGTGACTTGCTCTCTGGGTCAGATTTGCAGAGCTCAGATGGAAGTGAGGTGGGGGTGGTGGTGTTATCCAGACCTGTGCTTACTGTTGGCAGGTGTTTTCTTCCTATATATTGCCAAGACCAACCTCCACCATCAATACATCACAGCAGGATTACATGCTTGGATGATGTTCCTTGGATTTAAGATGATCCACGCGAGCCAGAGCCCTTCCTTGTAGCCAACTTGGGCGTGTGTGTGTGTGTGTGTGTATGTATGTGTGTGTGTGTGTGTGTGTGTGTGTGTGTGTGTGTGTGTGTGTGTGTGTGTGTGTGTGTGTGTGTGTGTGTGTGTGTGTGCGCGTGCGTGTGCATGTGTGTGTGTGTGTGTGTGTGTTGGTAAAAGACTGACAAACGTAACACATTTTTCAATGCAAAAATATTATTTTTAGGGATCTCAATAGACACTTTCCCTGAATGTAAAACACCTGGTTGGGCTTTAACAAGTCTCACCAAAACAACCAATCTGATGACATTTTACATGAAGTATAACGTGGGGAACGATATAGCAGTTGGATTATATTAGAAGCCCTAATTTACATCAAATCATTTTTTAATGTTTGTTTGGGGCTGTACACAGATTCTGATTCTACTCTGAGATGTGAATCATTGAAAAAATCTATGAATATAATATTGCACACAAGTAATGTGGCCTGCAGTTCTGTCACACAATCCATCCACTCACAAGCCTCATTCAGCATAGACAGTAATGTTATGTTATGAGTGTGACTGCAGACCACTACGAAGACTCATACTATGTAGAATACAGGAGTAGCGCATACTTCATATGGTCAACAATCAACATTTAGCAATGGACTAGAAGGTGATGAAGCAACGAGGGAGCAATCTGTTGTTGAGTAGAGTCGCGGAACGTTGCACATTCATCCCTCTTGAGGGCAATTTAAGATCAACATCAGCTTTCTAACAATGGATATGTACAGGAGTAGCACACTATAGAGATATTTAGTAACTACAATCCTGTATTGCATAATTACTACAATACGTAGTTGCATGTTTACATCCCACCGCACCTTTGTACATATTTGTACCTTTGTACATATATATATATATATATATATATATATATATATATATATATATATATATATATCATTGTACTCACATTTGGCTATTTAAAATTAGTTTATTTTGTTAAGTTTTTAAATCATTTCTATTTTTCAATTGCTGTTGTGTGTAAAGACGATGAGGATTGCTACACATTTGTGTTGAACTGCAATGACATAAAGGCATTTGGATTCTGATTCTGATACGAGCTACTACTACTGCAGTGTCTTGAAAAAGACTGTTAGCCCAGTCTTTTCCAAGGTATCCTCATATCAGGATATGTATTGAACAGTTTGTGTGTGTGTGTGTGTGTGTGTGTGTGTGTGTGTGTGTGTGTGTGTGTGTGTTTGTGTGTGTGCGCACACACACATGTGTATGTAAGTGCACGTGTCTGGATCAGCGTGAAAGCATGTCCTTAAACATAAATGCATGCAGATTCTTGGCATCGAAGCATCAAGGCACTCCAAACTGAACCCATTCCTGCCTCTGCTCGTTGTCTGAGTCAACATGTGAGCTCTATTTCATGGGAGTGCCTCGTTGCTACACTTTGTCTCTGAAGTAAGGAAAGGAAAGGAGCCATCAGCACAGTCAAACTGAACTGAAACAACAGATTCTGTCAAGTTGTGCATGCGCTATGATTATCGTTGCACCTTCTGTATTACCACTGGGTCCCAAGCAAGAACCAACATTCTGATGCGCAGGTTATACAAACACAAACACTCAAAATACATCACGATTTTTTTCAGCTGCAAATGATACTGTCGTGAATCTGTCGGAATCAGAATTCCTTTTCATTTGACACCCTTACATATTAAAAACAGACAGACTTAACAGACTGTAACAGACTTACATAATACAAATATATATGCACACGTTATTATTAACAATAATAATAATAATAATAATAATAATAATAATCCAATTATAATAAATAATAATAAATAAAATAAAACTCATGGGTCACATCAAGAGGATTCTGAAATCTCCCCCCCCCCCCTCGGGGTCCCGCGACCCCCACTTTGGGAACCCCTGCTGTAGACCACCACCACCACGTCACGGAGGAGTCACTTTATGCCTTATCTCATTTAGGAAGATCAGATTGTCACAGCCCATGTCCAAGTGACTGTCACGGTTACGGTGGTTGGCAGGGGGCGTGGCCAAGCCACGTGCGCTGGCGGCGCACACACGCACACACCTGGACACTATCACCCTGTGTAATTGTTAATCACCTCACCTGGGGTATATATACGTTGTTTTTCCTTTACCCCAGCGTGAGGTCGGTACGTATACTTTATACTGCACGTTGTTCTCCCGTCTGTTCGGATCGCACGGCTGCTGACTATCGGAGAGATAGTACGCACCCCGGCCGCCTGCCGTTCCAACCCCTCGTCTGTTCTGATACCCGTCGCCTGCCTACTACCCGGCCGATACTTCGCACCCGACGCCGCCTGCGGACTATCTGAGTGATACTTCGCACCCGTCGCCTGCCTACTACCCCTGCCGGTACTTCGCACCCGACATCCCGGTACGCAGACTCCTCCCTCGTCCCGGACTACTCGTCGGTCTACTACCTGCCGGTACTCCGCGGATCGTCCTCCCCGTGTACCCTTGTGTGTTATGTGTGCTTTTGTGAGAATAAAGCCGTTCGTATCGCTCCACTGTGTCGTTGTCTGCGTTCGGGGTCCAACCCACTCCCCTCTTCGTGACATGGACCATAGTTGTCAAATCAGTGTCCATGTAGTGAAGTAACAGCACAACACAGACCACCACACACAGGCTATCGGTGAAAGGGACGGTCTAACAAGCTTAACGTGAAAAGGCTTAACGTAACTTAAAGTTCCAAAACAGCGATCAACAATCAGCAAATGTCTCTGACATATGTCTTGTCATTAGCACTTTCACCTGTCTCTTTGAGTGGCTTAGTCAGCATGGCCTAATTGTGAACCCCGCCAAGCGGCGGTGCCGCTCCCAACGAAAGTGGATGCAATAATAGCTTTCCCACGCTCACTCACAGTCAGGTCCCTGCAAGAGTTCCTCGGGATGGTGAACTTTTACCACCGTTTCATCCCCGGTGCTGCTCGACTAATGCGGCTATACGAAGCCCTGAGAGGTAAGAGCTCCAAGCACTTGGTGGACTGGTCTGCGGAGTGAAACTGTTTGTTTGTGGATGCTAAAACGGCCTTGGCTAAGGCGACAATGCTGGCGCGCCCATCCCCCAAGGCTCCGATTGCCATCACCTCTGACGCATCTGACTATGCCGTCGGCGCGGTATTTGAGCAGTTGGTGGGCGGGCTTGGCAGCCCCCTGCATTCTTCAGCCGCAAGCTGCACCCTACAGCACGTTCGACAGGGAGCTCCCCTCCCTATACCTCGCTGTTCGCCACTTCCATTTCTTGCTGGAGGGCCGTCAATTCACGGCGTTTGTGGACCACAAACCTCTGACTTTCACCATGGCCAAAGTGGCTGAGCCGTGGTCGGCCGGCCAGCGGAGGTATCTCGCCTATGTCTCTGACTTTACTATGGACATTCAACATGTAGCTGGCAAGGCCAATCTTGTCGCCGACTGCCTGTACTGGGCTATTGTGGGGGCCGTCCATTTGGGGCTCATCTACTCCCGCATACTGACCCAGAGTTGCAAGCGCTATGGTCATCTGGTACCGGGCTGCAAGTGGAGGATGTGGCTATCGGCGATGCTGGCACGGCGCTCCTGTGTGATGTCTTCACGGGCCAGCCCCGGCCCATCATTCCTGCGGGCTGGCGCCGGCTTGTCTTCGATGCTGTCTATGGCCAAGGCGTCACAGAGGTTGGTGACGGCAAGGTTTGTCTGCCACGGCCTTAAAAAGGACGTGAGAGACTGGGCTGATACTTACTGTGTGGTATGTCAGCGAGCTAAGGTGCACCACCACATCAAGGCACCCCTAGAACATTTCCCAGTGCCAGAAAGGAGGTTTGACTACATGCATGTGGACCTGGTGTGCCCATTAGCACCCTCCCAGGGCTTTACTTACCTCCTGACGATGGTTGACAGAACCACATACTGGCCGGAGGCGGTCCCGCTAGCATCGGCGGCATCCACCGGCATCCACTACGCCAATTCCACTGCCTCCGTAGACCCTGGGGGCACCTCCAGCACCCGCCCGGCCTCGGTTCCACCGCCGGGGAACCACCTCCTTGAGGCTCCAGGGGACACAGAAGACCCTGATCCTGTTCGTCGGATCAGGGTTCGCTCTGGTCCGGCCATCCGCCCTCCGCCACGTTTACTTGTTATGGTGAATGGGGGCATGAATGGGGGCATGTGTAGAGACTATTAACATGACATAATTCACCTTATGTGTGTTAACCATCATAATTGCCGGAGTGACGTTTCCTTTGTGCTTTGTTTTGTGTATTCAAGTTAAGTTTTCTTTTGCTTCAGTAAAAAAAAAACACACGCGACACGTGTTTCATTGTGGAATTGTCTCTGCGCATTCTTCGCAATTCCTACGATGTAATGTTTTAAATGGAAAGTGCTTTTAGAGAGTATAGAATAGTATAGAATTTAAAAAAAAAGTGTATCACAGGGTGTTCGTGTCTTGATTGACAGCATGCGTTTATTTCCTAATTAATGGATCTTACTGACAGTGTTGATTTCCTCCCGCCACCTTCTCTTATGCATAAAAGCATAGAAATCATTAAACACTGCAAAGGGAGAAATTGGCTTAATAAACTGCCACGAGACGACCACATGCAAACAGTGTCTGGAGATTTGTAGATTGTACACGACGTACGGTCCAAAATATGACTTTACAGTTTGTAGTACACCCCAATACACAACAACAAGCCAATGGTCACAGGTGGCCGTAGCACGGCTAACGAGGACATGAATGGGAGCAATTGTGTTGCCAAAGTGGCACATTGGCTGTGACTCGCGTTTTGCTGCTTTGGGAGAACCACGGAAGCTACAGCAGATCTGTTCGTTCAGTCGACAGAGGGTTCTTGTTGAGCTGAAGAGTACCTATTGTCACTTGTATTTTTTCATTAGGTTTTAGGGTTGGGGGTACACAGGTAGTCTTAAAAGGAGGAACACCTTTGAAGTAACTAGGTTACAGCAAGAGGGCTCTGAGGAGATAACAAAACAATTATAAACTGAATATGAAGACAGACAGACTTCTCAGGAAGAGACCGCAAAATATTAATTTTGTCTCCTGTGGCGATACAAGAAAGCAAGGAAGGGAATAAATAACAAGCGATCAATGCCAAAAAAAGCTTGGATCACTGATTCTGTTACTGCTTGACCGTCTTTTCCGGTGTGGGCAAGACAGACACTTCCAGGTGGAACACAGGAGAAACCCTCAACCCTCACACACACACACACACACACACACACACACACACACACACACACACACACACACACAGCCTCATCGTCTCACTCATCTTTGCCTAAAACTCAAATACAAACTGTTCACCTCAAATCCCACTTATGATTCGGAGAGCTCAGGCTTCCACTTAAGGTTCCAGAGGGCCGGAACAGGAAAGGCCAAGGGCCTTGCAATGCAGCAAATGGGGCCATAGCCTTTCCAATGTTTGGCCTTAAAAACAAACCCAAATAAAATCCACAGCCTTGGTTTTCCTACCAGTATTGCTGTCCTTAAAGCGAGGACATTGGTTATAAAAATATAGAAAATGAATTATACTGATGTATTTCTATTTTTGTTTACTCTTTATGGATGCGCATTGTGCAAAAAAAACATGTTTGGTATGAGAATGAGGCCGCAGGATAGTTGGGACTTGGGTTGGGAACCAGAAGGTTGCCGGTTCAAGTCCTCGAAACACCTGGGCACTGCCGAGGTGCCCTTGAGCAAGGCACCAGACTCCTACACTGTATATACAAAATCTGCCAACTACTCCTAATACTAGGATGAGTTAAATGCAGAGAAACACACTGTGTGTGTACATCTATTTGACCAATAAAGAAGATTAAATCCTCCAGATTTAGATTTAGAGCAGGTAATCCATACCTCTTCATACCACGTCCACTGTAGCTCTGTGAGCTTGTTGCTTATTAACTACCGCCTGCCGCCACCGATAGTGCGGAATAAATGCCCAGATGGAAGCGGGCGAAAACGTGTGGGAATGACTTTCATTCCTAACTGTGTGAACGTGTGTCTCATCAAGTCGAATTCTCTATCTTATTTGATCATTTTCATACGAGGAAGGTAGAAAAATGAAAAGCATTGGTTTCTCACTTGCATTTGATATAATGTACGGTAATTATACTCCTCTTTTTATGAGAGAGGGTGGAAGCTGAAGTGTCATTATTAGTACGAGTACATTTTTATGTTACAGAAATTATCCTTTGATGAGGATCAATCAGCATATGACTCATAATGTGGGTTAATGTAAAGTCACTCATGAGTTACCGGACTCATTTTACACACAGCATTTGAGGAGCAGCACGAGGATGGTATATGCACACGCAGAGATTGTAGTATTGGCGTATTTATGTTGTTAATGTGCCATAGTCTGATTCTCTAGGGCATTTGCCTGCAGGCACTGCTAATGAAATGAAATGAAGTCTAGCTGATTCCAGGAAGCCCGTGACTGGAGTATGGCGCCGTACGAGATGGCTGCCGTGTCGCGAGCTCCCGCACGACGACACAGTTTTTTGTTATTTATTATTTTTATCGCAACTATTTTAGTTCAGGAAGTTAGCAGCAAGCTCACTTATAACTTTTGCACACTTCGGGAGATTAGATCGACAGTCGCTCGCCGCCTACCGGAGTTTTTTCATTCTTTCGACTCGGACGTCCCGCCCGAAGTCACAGCTGGATTATCTCCGACCATCTTGGGCACGATTACACGCAAGCGTCGCCGGAGGAAGCGAGGGAAGCGAGCCGGCGTGCTAGTCAGGCTGAGACGTCGATCCGATCGCCCCCCACTACCCACCATTCTACTGGCTAATGTACAGTCTCTGGACAATAAGTTAAGCAAACTACAGGCTCGTATTCAATTCCACCGGGAAACTAAGGACAACTGTATCATCTGCCTTACGGAGACATGGATGTCGGAGGGGGTAACCGACGCAGCTATCGAGCCGACGGGCTTTTCCGTACACCGGGCGGACAGAACAAAGGCTCTCTCCGGTAAAGATCGCGGAGGGGGGGTATGTCTCATGATAAACAGATCTTGGTGCAACCAAAGTCATGTACATCCCCTCAAGTCTTTCTGTTGCCCGGACCTGGAGTACCTGATGCTTATGTGCCGTCCACACTGGCTACCTCGGGAGTTTACAGCGGTAACCATGTCCGCTGTTTACATTCCCCCACAAGCCAACACGGACACAGCGCTGAAGGAACTGTATGGGGCTATCAGCGAACAGGAGTCGGCACACCCCGAGGCTGCTCTCATCGTGGCGGGGGACTTCAACAAGGCGAACCTGAAGAAGGTTCTCCCGAAGTTCTACCAACACATAACGAGCAACACACGGGGCGAGCGGATCCTCGACCACTGCTACACTCCCTTCCGTGATGGCTACAAGGCAATATACGAGAGCCCGTTACGACCTCCGTAAGACCATCGTCACTGCCAAGCGGGAGTATAAGGATAGAGTGGAAGATAAATTCAAGAACCACGATGCGAGGGGTATGTGGCAGGGGCTGCAGACGATAACGAACTTCAGAGGGAGAACAAGTTGTGTAGAGAACTCCTCTACCTCCCTCCCAGGAGAGCTAAATACATTTTTTGCTCGGTTCGACGTAAACGGCAGCCCGCCGAAGCCAGCACTGACTGAGGAGACCAGCCAGCTGCGCATCTCGGAGGCGGATGTGCGCCGCACCTTCAAGCGGCTGAACATCCGTAAGGCGGCAGGCCCCGACGACATCCCAGGCCGCGTCCTCAGAGCATGCGCAGACCAGTTGGCAGGAGTCTTTGCAGACATCTTCAACCTCTCCCTGTCCCAGGCTGTTGTCCCCGCGGTCTTCAAGATGTCCACCATCGTGCCTGTCCCTAAACAACCCAAGGTAACATGCCTGAATAACTATAGACCTGTAGCCCTCACCTCGATCGTTAGCAAATGCTTCGAGAGGTTGGTCAAGGACTATATTTGCTCCGTGTTACCTACCACGCTGGACCCATGGCAATTTGCATATCGTCAAAATAGATCCACGGACGACGCAATTGCCATGGCCCTCCACACTGCCCTTTCCCACCTGGAGGGTAAGAACTGTTATGTGCGAATGCTGTTTGTGGACTACAGCTCAGCATTCAACACAATAGTTCCTGCCAAGCTCGACACCAAGCTGAGAGGTCTAGGCGTACCCCCATCCACGTGCAGCTGGATACTGGACCTCCTGTCGGACCGCCGCCAGGTGGTGAGGATGGGCAGCACCACATCAGAGCCACTGACCCTCAACACGGGAGCCCCCCAGGGATGCATGCTGAGCCCTCTCCTCTACTCCCTCTACACCCACGACTGCATGGCTATGCACAGCTCCAACGTCATCGTCAAGTTTGCTGACGACACGACAGTGATGGGCCTGATTGCCGGCGACGACGAGACAGCCTACAGGGAGGAGGTTGGATCGCTGGAGCAGTGGTGCCAGGAGAACAGCCTCGCCCTCAACGCCAAGAAGACCAAGGAGCTGATCGTGGACTTCAGGAGGCAGAGGGGAGAGCACAGCCCTATCTCCATCGACGGCGTTGCAGTAGAGAGGGTCAGCAGCTTCAAGTTCCTCGGTGTGCACATCTCCGAGGACCTCACATGGTCCACGCACACCACACACGTGGTGAAAAGGGCCCAACAACGCCTGTATTTTCTCAGGCGTCTGAAGAAATTCAGCATGGGCCCCCGCATCCTGAGAACATTCTACAACGGCACCATCGAGAGTGTCCTTACAGGGTGTATCACCGCCTGGTACGGGAACTGCACTGCACTCGAGCGCAGAGCGCTTCAAAGGGTGGTGCGGACGGCCCAGTATATCGTTGGAGGTGAGCTCCCCTCCCTCCTGGATATTTACAATCAGCGGAGCGTGGCCAAGGCCAAACGAATTATAAAAGACATTGCCCACCCCAGCCACGAACTGTACTCACTATTACCGTCAGGCAGGCGATACCGCAGTATCAAGTGCCGTACAAATAGGCTCAGAGATAGCTTCCACAGTCAGGCCATCAGGCTGCTGAACAAGGGCGTATAACATATAACAATGTATATTTTATTACATTGATTTATATATACATATTGCTCTTTTCTGTGCTGATTTTTGCATTTTATAAATTGCATTTTTATTTTTTATTTCACATTTTTAACTTTATTCTATTTTTATCTATTTTTATCTATTTTTATTTTTATCTTATTTTATAACTGCTGTCTGTCGTCGGGTATTGCACACAATATTTTCACATCACTGCTTTATACTTGTGTAAACTGTGAAGTGACAATAAACTTGACTTGACTTGACTTGACTTGACTCTCCATTGTCCCTGATGAATAAAAAAATACACAAACACAACAATCTCTCCCCGTATAATGACAAATGATGGGCAGATTTATTTCACATTATCTGTGACTTTTTTCATATATTTTATATATTTGTACATACTTAGATTAAACATGAGATGAAGTAGTCCGGCTGACGCGATGGTGTAAGGACAACAGCCTCGCACTGAATGTCAGCAAACCTAAGGAGCTCATCGTGGACTTCAGGAGCCACCAGGGCACCCACTCCACCATCAGCCTGGATGGGACACCGGTGAAAATCGTCAGCTGCTTCCACTTCCCAGGGCTACATATTTCCGACGACCTGGCGTGGTCCCGCAACACAGATGTAATGCTGAAGAAGGCACACCAGCACCTCTACGCCCTGTGGTGCCTCAGGAAAGGCGGGATAGGCCAACGGTGGCTAGTGAACTTTTAGCTTGGCACTGTAGAGAGCGTCCGGAGAGTGGCCTCACTGTGTGGTATGGCAACACCACTACACAGGACAAGAAAGCCATCTAGAGGGTCGTGAGGACGGCATGCATGCAGGGTGTACAAACACACACACACAAAGACACACACACACACACACACACAAAGACACACACAGACACACACACAAAGACACACACAGACACACACACAGACACACACATACACAAAGACACACACACACACACACACACATACACATATACATACACACAAACACACACACACACACATACACAAAAACACACATACACATACACAAAAACACACACACACACACACACACACGCACACATAGACACACACACACACTTCCCAGTGTAGTTTTGTATAGCTGACCCCATCGCGTGTGCTTGGGTATTTAATTAGCGGTTGATTGCGAGTGTGATTCAGGTTCTACTTTATCTGCTTTATCGTCTCCTTTGCCCTGCTCGGCCTCACAGGAAATCTATACCGGCGCTTATTAGGCAAAAAAACAAGAAAGAAAAAAAATAGGAAGAAGAAGAAGAAGAAGAAAGAAGAAGAAGAAGAAGAAGAAGAAGAAAGAAGAAGAAGAAGAAGAAGAAGAAGAAGAAGAAGAAGAAGAAGAAACACATCAAGAAAGGGAAAAAGGCAACAACACTGCTGCTCGGGGGAGGGGCTTCCCAAATGCTGTGACCGCTGACTCAGAGAGAACACGCTGGAAGGCCCTCCGTTGCAATGATTGCTGATATCAGCTGAACATGAATCCATCCCAGGAGTCCTTTATTACCCGCTAGTTTCTTTGTATGGCAGCTTAATTTAGTGGTCAAAATGACCCGTTTATTTTACTGTCCCGTCGTAAGGGGGGGGGGGGGTTTGCATGATGTACCAGCATGACCGCGGGTGAGGCGCCTCTTTCCCTCTCTTGCTCTCTCAATCTTTCTCCTTTTGCTCTTCCAATCTTTCTCACTACGGGCGAGTTTGATTGTTTGGCTGTTTGACTGTTTGAGACACAGTGTTTGAGATGTGGCAGAATAAAGTTTTAATCAGTCTGGCGTAGCCTAGTATATTACTGTAAAATCCTTTATTGATTCAGGATTTCACAGTAATACACTCTTCTCGGGTTCTCTCAATATGGCAGAGTATCTTCAACAAAATATCCCATGATACATTGTGATGCCCTATACCAAACCAATTCTAACTTTACAACTGAACCAACTTTCTCTTAGCTGGTTGATTGTCTAGTGTTATTCATGAACATGTCTGACCTTCTAAATGGGCTCCTTCATCTCAGGCTTTTCATCCAGGCTGCACACGTATATCCCCTTGATCTCTCCTTCTGCTGGCCTTCTCTCTCTTTCTAAATCTCTCTCTCTCACTCCCAGCATGCACACACACATGCACATATATCTCACAAGCAGACATAACATACACTCACACACACACACACACACACCCACCGACCCACACACACATAACACACACACACGAGCACACACACGCACATACGCACGCATGCACACGCGTGCCACAGCTCCAGCTTGCCGTCGCTGTTTTCCTCGCGGCTAACCAGTGTGGCCTTTCCTCTGTGTGTCTGTTCGTCACAGACAGTTCATCTGAATAAGAGGGAAAGTGGCGATTCTAGGGGATTTATGATGAGATTCAAGAATTTGATTTGCCATGTGCAACAAGTACAATGGAGTGCAACAAGTACAATGGAATGCTTAGTCTCCATTCCCTCCCGGACTATGAAATTCCATCCATCTAACCATCCATCCTTTACCGCTTATCCAGGTCGGGTCGCGAAGGTAGCAGCTTCAGCAAGAGGCTCCAAACTTCAGCAGGGGACTCCAAATCAGGGATCCTGAGGCATCCCAGGCCTGCGTGGAGATGTAATCACCCTACTCTGCCCTGTGGTCTCTTCCCATCTTGTTGTGTCTGGAAAACTTCCCACGGGAGGTGACCAGGAAGCATCCTTACTAGATGCCCAAACCACCCCCAACTGGCTCCTTTCTACGCAAAGGAGTAGCGGCTCTACTCCCTAGTCCCTCATGAGCGACTGAGCTTCTCACCCTATCCATAAGGCAGATACCAGCCACCCTCCAGACAAAACTCATTTTGGCTGCTTGTATTTGTGATCTTGTCCTTTCGGTCATTACCTATTGTTCCATAGTTGAGGTGCGGTGAAGGG
Source organism: Muraenolepis orangiensis (assembly GCA_027704905.1). Classification (NCBI taxonomy): domain Eukaryota; kingdom Metazoa; phylum Chordata; class Actinopteri; order Gadiformes; family Muraenolepididae; genus Muraenolepis; species Muraenolepis orangiensis. Next base: position 19,514,628 of record CM051004.1, read on the forward strand.
CACCAAATACCGCTCCTGCTGCACCTATTCTTTGGTAAATCTCATGCTCCATCCTCCTCCCACTCGAGAACAAGACCCCAAGATACTTGAACTCCTCACTGGGTAAAGGTGTGTGTTAGACTGGCTAAGAGAGTGGGGTTTTCCCTTTAATCATGATGATGTAAATGTCGAATAATATTGCTGGATAAAAGTACTGATACGTAAGTAACGTGCACTTCAAACGGAAACCACACAGCAGGTAATAATATGTGATTGTATATTGATCACATGGACTATTATGTTTTCCCAATGTGAGAGGTCCTTGGATGAAATTGCAGTATGCATAATTAGGCACATTTCATGACCGATGGAGGAGCAACTAATGAAGCTTTAATGTTACCATGCTTTGATTTCCAGTAGACACAGCTGAACCTGTTTCTCTCTCTCTCTCTCTCTCTCTCTCTCTCTCTCTCTCTCTCTCTCTCTCTCTCTCTCTCCCTCTCTCTCCCCTCTCTCCTCTCTCTCTCTCTCTCTCTCTCTCTCTCTCTCTCTCTCTCTCTCTTCTCTCTCTCTCTCTCTCTCTCTCTCTCTCTCTCTCTCTCTCTCTCTCTCTCTCTCTCTCTCTCTCTCTCTCTCTCTCTCTCTCTCTCTCTCTTCCCCTCTCTCTCTTATTTCCTTTCCCCCATTGCATTTTTCCCTGGTGAGTCATATTCACTCCCTTCCCTACCAATACAAGGTCTCCATTATTCACATTCAGAAGATTTCACAAGATCTTTATTATCCATTACGGGAAACAGTTATTACAGCAATAGCACACAGGACAGAAAAGACACACACACACACATAACAGCTGAAACAATATAATGAAGTCATATAGCTGCAACAATAATATACAATACAAAACAATCCTGTATGTACAATACATACAGGAAAACAGAGGTCAATTATATTTGTATCTTTTATCAGACCCTCTGTCTTTTGCCTCGTGAGACCATCCAAAAATTGAAGTTTAACATCCATCCATCCATCCATCGTCTACCGCTTATCCGTGGTCAGGTCGCAGAGGTAGCAGCTTCAGCAGGGGACTTCAAACTTCCCTCTATCTGGCAACATCGACGAGCTCTGACTGGGGGATCCCGAGGCGTTCCCAAGCCAGTATGGAGATGTAATCACCCCACCTGTACCTTGGTCTGCCCCGTGGTCTCTTCCCAGTTGGATGTGCCTGGAAAACCTCCCTCGGAATGCGACCAGGAAGCATCCTTACTAGATGCCTGAACCACCTCAACTGGCTCCTTTCTACGTGAAGGAGCAGCGGCTCTACTCTGAGTCTCTCACGAGTGATTGAGCTTCTCACCCTCAATTCGGCCGCTTGTATTCGCGATCTCAGTCTTTCGGTCATTACCCATTGTTCATGACCATAGGTGAGGGTAGGAATGAAGACTGATCGATAGATTTGGTTACAACGGTGCGTCAAAGTGCACCCAATACCGCTCCCGCTGCACCTATTCTCCAGTCAATCTCACGCTCCATCCTCCCCTCACTCGAGAACAAGACCCCGAAATACTTGAACTCCTTCACTTGGGATAAGGACTTCCCTACTTGGAGTAGACAAACCACCGGTTTCCTGCTAAGAACCATGGCCCCTCAACCATGGGAATTTGAGGTGCTGATCCTCATCCCAGCCGCTTCACACTCTGCTGCCAACCGATCCAGTGAGTGCTGAAGGTCACATACTGATGATGCAAACAGGACCACATCATCTGCAAACAGCAGCGATTAAATCCTGAGCCCACCATACTGAAACCCCTCCCCTCCATGACCACGCCTTAAAATCCTGTCCATGAAAATCACAAAAAGGATGGGTGACAAAGCGCTGCCCTGCCGGAGGCCAACACCCACTGAGAACAGGCCTGACTTACTACCGAGAATCCGGACACAGCGAGTACAGAGATTGGATGGCCCTCAATAGTGACCCCCGCACCCCACAGATACTCACACACACAGATACTCATACACAGCAGCCCACAGTATTTCCCGAGGGACCCAATCATATTTCTACTCCAAATCCACAAAACACATGTAGACCGGATGGGCATATTCCCAAGCCCCCTCCAGGATCCTTGCAAGAGTGAAAAGCTGGTCCGTTTTTCCACGACCAGGGCGGAATCCGCATTGTTACTCTTCAATCTGAGGTTCGACTATCAGCCGAACCCTCCTTTCCAGTACCCTGGCGTAGACTTTCCCAGGGAGGCTGAGTAATGTGATACCCCTGTAATTGGTTCACACCCTCTGGTCCCCCTTTTTGTGCTGACTGAAAGTTCTCCATGGCTTCTCCGAATTACTCCCACACCCGCTGTTTTGCCTCCAGGCTGCCGTCCTTTTGGCCTGTCGATACCTCGCAACTGAGTCCGGAGTCTCACAGACTAACATATCCTGGAAGGCCTCCTTCTTCAGCCAGACGGCTTCCCTGACCACCTGTGTCCACCACAAAGTCCAAGGGTTGCCGCCCCTTGAGGCACCAATGACCTTGAGACCACAGCTCTCAACCGCAGCTTAGAAGCTTTGAACAATGACCATCCTGGCTCAATGCCTCCACAAAGATGCCCGCAAAATTCCGCCGGAGGTGGGAGTTGAAGGTCTCCTGGACAGGGGCATCCACCAGACGTTCCCAGTTCACTTGCACTACACGTTTGGGCTTACCAGGTCTGTCCAGAGGCTTCCCCCGCCATCTTACCCAACTCACCACCAGATGGTGATCGATTGACAGCTCTGCCCCTCTCTTCACCCGAGTGGCCTCAGGTCAGACGACACGATAACAAAATCGATCATTGACCTTCAGCCTAAGGTACTCTGGTACCATGTACACTTATGAACATCCTTAAGTTTGAAAATGGTCTTTGTTATGGCCAATCCATGACTAGCACAAAAATCCAATAACAAAACCCCACTCTGGTTCATATCAGGTAGGCCGTTGATCCCCATCACGCCCCTCCAAGTTTCCCCATCGTTGCCCACGTATGCGTTGAAGTCTCCCAGGAGGACTATGGAGTCCACTTCAGGAGCCCCATGGAGGACTCCATCCAGGGTGTGCAAGAAGGCAGGATATTCTGAACTGTGCATAGGCACAAACAACAGTCAGAGTTTCCCCCCCATGACCCTAAGGCATAGGGAGGAGACCCACTCGTTCACCGGGGTAAACTCCAACAAAGCAGCACTCAGCCGGGGACTTATGAGTATCCCCACACCCGCCCGGCGCCTCACACCCTGATCAACTCCAGAGAAGGAAAGAGTCCTACCCCTATCCAGGAGTTTAGTTCCAGAGCCAGTGCTGTGCGTAGAGGTAAGCCCCACCAGATCTAATTGGTAGTGCTCCACCTCCCGCACAAGCTCAGGTTCCTTCCCCCCCAGAGAGGTGACATTCCACATCCCCAAAGCCAGTCTCTGTTGGCTGGGTTTGATCTGTCGGGGCCCCCTTTCTTCACTGCCACCTAACTGGCAGTGCACCCGACCCCAGCGGTTCACCCCACAACAAACTTCTTATACTATTAAAATAAAATACATTCTCAAAATGAAAAATTAAATAAGATGCATTGTAATAAAGTGCTTTTCTCACCAATGGCATCCAAATAAAGTTATCCTGTAATCACCAGGACTGGTGATGCAGTAGAGGCAGCACACACCCAGCACACACTCAGCTAGGAATGAAAGGTGTGGAAAATATGCTCACTTAGCAGCCCATTCTATCTAAGGCTAAAACATGACAAAACGTACAAAAATGAAATAGAAGCAACACACTGCCATCTACAGTGGTGACATGAAATAGTTCTGTTCCATTTAAAGTGCAAAATATATCCTACATTGTAAAAATAGGTAGGTTAGCTTGGAACTAGCAATTAGCCAAACATTTGTATTGACTTCGCATGGTAGCTTAGCCTATTGGCTGCTAACACTGCTAACCGCATGGCTGCTTGGCTGCTAATGTAGCTAACAAAGTTTATAGCAACTCACCAATGTTGTCCGAAACAACTCTCAGCCCTCTGGCAACACCGAGATGATGGGCAAGGCGTACACTATATCCACTTTTAGATTCAAACTTATTAATTTGCCTGTGCTCTGTGACTAGGTCTCTCTCCTTCAGCGCAGGTTGGTTCTGTGTGAGTGGGGGTTCACAGCAGAGCAGTGGCAGAGACAGAGAAGGGGCGGGGCAAGTAATAGAGGGGTGCCGTCTGATTGGGGGAATTCACAGATCTTAGTATCATTGGCTGGCCACTAGTCAGCAGCAGTCAAGCTAGGCAGACTTGCTCCTCCTTTTCACCAGTGACATTACCCGACAGAACATCCTCATCTATCCATCAGTAACCAGTCTACATGACCTGGGTTACATTCCCATCGCTGGTTACGCAGAATCTTTACAACGACTACCAGGTTCAAGGATCATTTTTATCCACAGGCAGTGCACCTACTGAACTGCTAGGAGTGCTGCCACTATCACAACTTTGTCATTAACATTACACTATCATACTTTGCTGGACTTTCTGGACTCATTACAGTTACCGCACTGTTCTGCACTGTCCTGGACAGTTTTCATGATGATGCTGCACCACTGCATACAAGATACAAGAGATACAAGATATTTATGGTCAGCGCAGGTCTTAAAGACGCGGGATGGAACTCCGTCTGGGCCGGCTGCCTTCCCCCTTCACTCTCCTGAATATTCTGCAGACCTCGGACTCGGACAGTTGTAGAAGGTTGTCCTCTGGGTGGATGTTCAAGTTGTTGGTCTGCTCATGGTCCCTTTCAAAGCGAGCAAAAAACTTGTTTAGCTCATCTGGTAGGTTAGGGTGATGTTGGTGACTGCTCCTGAGCTCCCCTTGTAGTTGGAGAGGACCCTCAGACCTTGCCACATACTTCTGGTGTCAGAGCCCCCCAACTGTAATTCTAATTTATTTTTGTAATCCAATTTACCCTTCTTGATGGAGTTCATACTCATATTCCTTCTTGTAGTGATCGGAGTCGCCTGTTGTGAAAGCGGTACTCCGTTCCTTAAGTTTGTTAGCATTCATCCATGGTGAATTTGGGAATGAGCAAACAGACCTGGTCGGGATGCATTCTTCCACTAGCCTGTTAATGTATGCTGTGATATGATCTACATACACATCAAGGTCAGTGGTCTTGAATACACTCCAGTCAGGAATTTATAGCCCCCCCTGCAGGTGTAGTACGGCATCGTCTGTCCAGCGACGCATGTTCTTTACAACTGTGGGAACGTGCGTATGAAAGGTTAGCTAGAGCTGGTTCAAAACACTGGTGATATTTGCCATTTTGTGGGTGAATGGAGCATGGTGAGATAAATTATATAGTGTCACCTCTAATGGAGCGCCTCCATTATCCCAGCAGTATGACATGCAAAACAGTATCCTGTTTTCCAATGTGACGTGACCAAACCACTTGGCACAATTATTGTCTCGTTAAATTAGTTTGTCTCATCTGGGGAGCCCCTTGTCCACTGTATTAATCACAGGAAATTGGCTTTCCAGTTGACTGCGTTGGCAGCGTGGCACTCTTGATCCAACCGAGAATCGGTTGGATCTACGCAGAACCGGGTCACATGCCTCATTCCAACACACACGCTTACCTACCTCATTATATCCAAGTGGTTTGTTTATTTTAATTGTAAAATACACAATTTATATTCTCAAAGAAACCTGGAGTCTTTCTGTATTCCTGTAGTAAAACATGTCATTAGAGCGGAACCAAACAAAGCAGGAGAGACATTTGATCCTTTGGGGGTTAAACGGATCGTGCCTGAATTTCAAAAACCTGTGAACTCTTTACATAATGTGGCAAACATGTCGAACACATTACATACATACATACATACATGCATACATACATACATACATACATACATACATACATACATACATACATACATACATACATACATACAGTTGCAAGAAAAAGTATGTGAACCCTTTGGAATTACCTGGATTTCTACATAAATTGGTCATAAAATGTCTTCTGATCTTCATTTAAGTCACAAAATTAGACAAACACAGTTTGCTTAAACTAATACCACACAAACAATTATATGTTTTCATGTTTTTAGTGAACACACCATGTAAACATTCACAGTGCAGGGTGGGAAAAGTATGTCAACCCCTATGCTAATGTCTTCTCCAAGAGCTAATTGGAGTCAGGAGTCAGCCAACCTGGAGTCCAATCAATGAGATGGGATTGGAGGTGTTGGTTAAAGCTGCCCTGCCCTATAAAAAACACACACCAGTTTTGAGTTTGCTATTCTCAAGAAGCATTGCCTGGTGTGAACCATGCCTCGCACAAAAGAGCTCTCAGAAGACCTAAGATTAAGAATTGTTGACATGCAGAAAGCTGGAAAGGGTTACGAAAGTATCTCTAAAAACCTTGATGTTCACGATGATCAGTCCACTGTAAGACAAATTGTCCATAAATGGAGAAAGTTCAGCACTGTTGCAACTCTCCCTAGGAGTGGCCGTCCTGTAAAGATGACTGCAAGAGCACAGCGCAGAATGCTCAATGAGGTGAAGAAGAATCCTAGAGTGTCAGCTAAAGACTTCTGAAGAAAATCTCTGGCACATGCTAACATCTCTGTTGACGAATCTACAATACGTAAAACCCTGAACAAGAATAAAGTTCATGGGAGGACACCACGGAGGAAGCCACTGCTGTCCAAAAAAAGCATTGCTGCACATTTGAAGTTTGCAAAAGAGCACCTGGATGATCCACAGCACTACTGGCAACATATTCTGTGGACAGATGAAACCAAAGTTTAGTTGTTTGGAAGGAACACACAACACTATGTGTGGAGAAAAAAAGGCATAGCACACCAACATCAAAACCTCATCCCAACTGTGAAGTATGGTGGAGGGGGCATCATGGTTTAGGGCTGCTTTGCTCAGGGCCTGGACAGATTGCTATCATCGACGGAAAAAATGAATTCCCAAGTTTACCAAGAGATTTTGCAGGAGAATTTAAGGCCATCTGTCCATCAATTGACACTCAACAGAAGATGGGTGATGCAACAGGACAATGACCCAAAGCACAGAAGTAAATCAACAACAGCATGGCTTCAACAGAAGAAAATACACCTTCTGGAGTGGCCCAGTCAGAGTCCTGACCTCAACCCGATTGAGATGCTATGGCATGACCTCAAGAGAAAGATTCACACGAGACATCCCAAGAATATTGCTGAACTGAAACAGTTTTGCAGGAAATGGTCCAAAATTCCTCCTGACCGTTTGATGGTCTGATCTGCAACTACAGGAAACATTTGGTTGATTTTATTGCTGCCAAAGGAGGGTCAACCAGTTATTAAATCCAAGGGTTCACATACTTTTCCCACCCTGCACTGTGAATGTTTACATGGTGTGTTCAATAAAAACATGAAAACATATAATTGTTTGCGTGGTATTAGTTTAAGCAGACTGTGTTTGTCTGTTGTTGTGACTTAGGGCGTCTTCTCATTAGGAACGGGTGCTCCGCTCCGTCCTCGGGAGCGAACCCCCCCCCTCCCTCTCCCCCCTCTGGTCTGTGTACACACTACAGTCTTGGTTCGCTCCCAGGCACAATTGAGGAGAGCAACACTCCGATACAGCAGGTGACGTATGCACCTAGTTGGTTTTTGCGATCGCCAATGAGCCAATGAACACAAGGGTATACTTGTATATAGCAAGCCTCTTCCGTGTTTTGGTACAGTAAGCTTGCACACCACACCCTGCTCCGTCGTCGGGGACGCTGGCGCGCACCCGAAACCACCTTTTTAGGGCATCTTCTCATTAGGAACGGGTGCTCCGCTCCGTCCTCGCTCCGTCCTCGGGAGCGAACCCCCCCCCTCCCTCTCCCCCCTCTGGTCTGTGTACACACTACAGTCTTGGTTCGCTCCCAGGCACAATTGAGGAGAGCAACACTCCGATACAGCAGATGACGTATGCACCTAGTTGGTTTTTGCGATCGCCAATCAGCCAATCAGCCAATCAGCAAGTTGATACAGCAAGCCTCTTCCGTGTTTTGGTACGGTTAGCTTGCACACCACGCCCCGCTCCATCGTCGGGGACGCTGGCGCGCACCCAAAACCACCTTTTCAAGCAGTCCCGGCTTGGAGCGAATCAGCGTCCCCGGTGACGGGGGGTTCTCATCACACTTATTTTGGTGCGATGGTGCTCGGATTCGACCCCGAATGGCTAGTGAGAAAGCCCCCTTAGATGAAGGTCAGAACACATTTTATGACTAATTTATGCAGAAATCCAGGTAATTCCAAAGGGTTCACATACTTTCTCTTGCAACTGTACATACATAGACAGAGTAGACTTTCATCAGCATATTTTGCCCTGCAATCTTTGTTTGTCAAACTTCCATGGAGGTCCTTGCCATGACTAATTGAAATGCACCATGTGGACCACGGGACTTGTACTTGTAGTGTTGCTGTTAGAAGAACAAAGTGCTGTTGAATAAGTCTCTGGTCTTTGTTAGATATAGTGACATATCTGTCTACTCCCCGGGCTGCTGTAAAGCTAACCAGGTGGAGGGGGTCACTGCCACCTCCTATTGATCTCCAGCCACGTGTATCAATAATAATGACTCTAACTTCAGCCCTTAAAGACAGTTGGGTCAATGATGCCCATAATTAGGATAACTGGAGAAAGGAAAAACAGAGGATATTCACAGCCACACATTTTTGCTGTATTGAGTAGAACATGTCATGAAAAAACAATTACAAAATTAATAACTTAGTGAAAAAACAATAGTTGGAAGTACAAAAAATAAAAAAGCGATCAACGTGTTCATCCTTTTCTAGCATCTTCTTCAAACAGCTATGTTTGGCTGTGTATTCAGCATGGCAAATAGTGACTTTCAATACTTTGCCATCAAACCATCAAAACCTCAAACATAGCCACCATACATCCTCAACCAACCAGCCCCCCCCCCACCACCCTCCCCCTCCCCCTGGACTCAACACTGCACCACCCACCAATGCACCACCCACCCCCATCTTCCTCCATCTTCACCTCTTCCTCTTTGCGTTCTGGTACGGAGGGTGACACGGGTGGTCGTTTTTGTTGTTTTGCCCCCCACAGAGAGTCAATCTCTCCTTTGCCCTCACCCCCGGTGAGTCAATCTATCCTTTGCCCCTCTCCCCCTTCCAATCAATTGAGTGCTGACCTTCCGAGCAGTTCTTAAAATATATCAGGGTTTATTCTCTGGGCCCTGAGAGAGTGCACTTAACCACGGGCAGAAAACGGATTGCGTATTTTTTGCTTGTCCACAGATCAGGAGGTGGGCTATATATTCATATTCTGGTCACACTTGAATGCCACAAATTATGTGTTCATTTTTAAGACTCTGAGTCTCTGTGTGTGTGTGTGTGTGTCTCTCTCTCTCTCTCTCTCTCTCTCTCTCTCTCTCTCTCTCTCTCTCTCTCTCTCTCTCTCTCTCTCTCTCTCTCTCTCTCTCTCTCTCTCTCTCTCTCTCTCTCTATGCTTTTGCCATATCCTGTGCTTTGAATGCCACATAGTAAAAATGTCTCTGCTGTTCTTTTGTTGGTTATTTTCTGATTGAACTGAGTTACTTTAATGGATCATACAGTATATCCAACCTTGGAGTCCCGGAAAAAGTAAAAAAACTCTGTATCGCTGGATTCCATGAAGAAGGACTGACTCCCTGTCTTCTTTGGTATTCCATGAATGTGTGAATGCCCGCTTAAGGATGTGTCAGTAGGCAGTGGACACAGCGGCCTACAGACAATCCTCAGAGAGAGGATAATATGTACCTTTGGCAGTAAAATGTGTTAAACGATACGATGTATGATATTTAGCTCGCCATTTTTGTGTGATATTTACTACTGCCGGGATATTTTGTGTGCCTCGGTTTGCTACTTTGTGACGTTTATGGTTTTATGTGGTTATTTTTTTATTGTATTTATTGTTCTGTTGTTGGTTTAAGAGATTTTTTTTATAGGCTCCGGTTTCTCCCTGAGAAAGATTTATGTTATGTTTTGGGTGGACCATTCCTTCACAAAATGTGTTCATGTGTTGGTGACATCACACAGCTTTCCCACGGGGGCATAGAAACATCTTTGTCTTGTTGAGTTTATAACATGATTTATGTTTTGATACTGTCATGGTGCTGTCTTAGTAAAGGCGTCAGAAGGTCTGTAGTTAACCTGATGTTGAGATCAAGTAAGTTTTAAGCTTACTTTAAGCTGCTTTATTCTTTATGCTTTATTTGCGTAACAACTATTCATCCATCCATCCATCGTCTACAGCTTATCCGTGGCGGAGGTAGCAGCTTCAGCAGGGGAATCCAAGGATGGTTCCTCTCCAGGAACCCTCACCTTCTCGTAGTGGAGAGGTTTGGGTGTCCCTTTGAACCTGAGAGCTGTGTTGTCTGGAGCCTAGTGCTCCTGGTAGGGTCTCCCATGGCGGATTGGTCTCAGGGGAAGGGCCAGACTAAGAATGGTTCAAAGACTTCAATGGACAAACAAACTAGAAGTGAGGATACCCTGCCCGGAGAAAGCCCAGGGCCCCTTCCCGAAGCCAAGCCCGGAAAGATGGCCCGGAAAGAGGGCCCGTCAGCGAGCGCCTGGTCGGGCATACCCTGAAAAAGTAATGTGGCCACTTCTCCGTCCTGCAGACTCAAAATCTACAGGAATAACCGCTGGGGTCTTGGTGCACTGCCAGTTAGGTGGCAGTGAAGGCAGGGGGCCTCAACAGACCAAACCCAGCCAACAGAGACTGGCTTTGGGGATGTGGAATGTGGGGGGGAAGGAGCCTGAGCTTGTGCGGGAGGTGGAGCGCTACCAGTTTGATCCGGTGGGGCTAACCTCTACGCACAGCATTGGCTCTGGAACTAAACTCCTGGATAGGGGTTGGACTCTTTCCTTCTCTGGAGTTGCTCAGGGTGTGAGGTGCTGGGTGGGTGGGGGGATACTCACAAGTCCCTGGCTGAGTGCCGCTATGTAGGAGTTTACTCCGGTGGTTTGTGCCTATGCGCCAAACAGCAGTTCGGAATATCCCGCCTTCTTGGACGCCAACAGTCACATGTTGGACAGGAACGGGGGCTTCAGGGGCTGTGAGGACTGACACAGAGCCGACCCCGTGCACGTAATTACTCACCAGGGGAGGACGCCTGAGTTGTCGGAGCCTGTCAAGATGATGAAGCTGTAAGCCATTACCCCGCCACCACCCTTTACGACACTTATTCCCCACCCAAAAGAGCTGCCCCCGAGCTCCCCCCACTATTTCTATAACTTTCTATCAACCCCTACCCCCCCCCCCCCCCGTGACCTCACACGCATACTTGCACTCCACACACTTTTTCTCATTTTATGAATTTGTAATCGGTGAAATATGATGTGGGAAACTTGATGTTGCAAACGCCTCATTTCAATTTCCTACTCTCCCAAACCTTATCCCATTTCATGGGGCTCATTTTGCTTTCCAGCCCTGGATCACATTTTTAGAGCAGGAACACCTCGGTGTCACTGGGATAGGGAGGGAAAGTCATCCAGCCTTTTGAAATGTCTTCTCTGATCTTGGTTATTTAGCACCCTTAGCCAGCAGGAAATAAAACCAGGAAATCATGGCCAAAGCCTCCAGCTTTTAACAATGTGCTATGTTTTCAATTGAACAACTTACACCCCATTCACTTCCGCAGTATGCATTTTTAAAACAATACTATAAAAAAAATACTGTATCCAATAAAATAAATATTATAATCCAATAAAAACATATATATATATATATATATATATATATATATATATATGTGTATATAAAAGCATTTAAAGCGCCAGTAGTGCAGCAGCATCATGAATACAGTGCAGTAACTATGATGAGTCCAGAAAGTCCAAAGTATGATAGTGTAATGTTAATGACAATGTTATGATAGTGGCAGCACTCCTAGCAGTTTAGTAGGTGCACTAACTATCCTTAAACCTGGTAGTCCTTGTAACGATGCTGCGCAACCGGCGACCGGACGGTAAGGGGGAGAAGAGATCACAATCAGCCCAGAGTTTATCACACAGCACCTTATTATTATTATTTTTATTTATTAGCACAGAGTTGAGAAGAGACTTAAATAACCTCAGTTTTCTCATCTGGGCGCGTGCAGACGCCAACCATTTCTCCACGTGAAGAAGAGCACAAAGGCCAGATTAGTGTGAGTGATTAATCAAATCTATCTCAAAGTCATCGGTCGGAACACAAGGTGAAGAATGACCCAGAGTACCGCAGAGCAGGGCATTATTTTATCTCCTTTAGTTTATTCCCACTGGGAATGAACCCCCCCCCCCACCACCACCTCAGGTCGTTTCAGAGACAGGGCCCGGCCTTGACCAATGGGCCCCCATGTTACGTCAATCCAGAGGCGGAGCCAAGGTCCCCGTGTCCTGACATGATTCGAGGAGGCCCTCCCTCAGCAACATCTGTTTAGCCTGCAGACATGATGTCACCCATAGGAAGGACAGAATCTCAGGACATCAACTTCTGTGTTTTCCATTAAGTGGAAATCTCTCTCTCTCTCTCTCTCTCTCTCTCTCTCTCTCTCTCTCTCTCCTCTCTCTCTCTCTCTCTCTCTCTCTCTCTCTCTCTCTCTCTCTCCTCTCTCTCTCTCTCTCTCTCTCTCCTCTCTCCTCTCTCTCTCTCTCTCTCTCTCTCTCTCTCTCTCTCTCTCTCTCTCTCTCTCTCTCTCTCTCTCTCCCCCTCGCTGTCTCTCTGTCTCTGTCTCTCTCTCTTCCTTGTTCACAGAACAGATATCCTACACATTCTGCAATGTATGGGATTAACTCATGAGTTTGCCTTTGGATGTGTATGGTCCAATGTTAATGGCAAACATGTGCATATCTGTGACCCCTTGCATGCAATTTAGTATCCTATTCATTGTATGATGTTAAGTTAAGCCCTTGGCTCCTCCAGAGAGCATAGGCCATTGACGATCGTCTTCCATCTCAAGGTCTCCCCAGTTTTGCCCACTCAAAGATATCTCTGCCTAGACATCCCTCCTCCAACTATTCTTCGACCTCTTTTTCTATTCCCTTGTGATTTCCACTTTAGGGCTTGTCGGGTGATGTTGTTGGCTGATTTCCTGAGTGTGTCCTATCCAGCTCCACTTTCTTTTTAGGATCTGTAGGTCAATGTGATCCTGTCCAGTTCTCTCCCACAGGTCCACATTCCTGACTTTGTCCCTCCACAAGATGGCAGTTGTTGATGAATGTTTGCATGGTCTGGTTGTTGTTTGTTTTGTTATTGGCCATATTTCTGATCCATACAGCATCACCTGTTTCACATTGGAGTTGAAGATGCGTAGTTTGGTGTTAGTTGAGATGGTTTTGGAGCTCCAGATCATCCTGAGAATGTTAAACATAACCCTGGCTTTGTTGATCCTGCTCTTTATGTCTGTATCTGTCCCTCCTGTGGTGTCCATCACACTTCCCAGGTATGTGAATGCCTCCACTTCCTCTAGGGGGGCGCCGTGTATGAGGATGGGGTTGCTGCTCCTTGAATGGATCTTTATCGCCTGTGTCTGTGTTGTGTTTGGTGTCCCAATTTTTATGCTGCTTGTGTGAGTCTGTCTGTCTGTCTTCTCCTGCATTTGCATATGTGTGTGAGAGAGAAGGGCAATGTCATCCGCAAAGTCAAGGTTGTCTAATTGTATGATGTTAACTTGTAATATTGTTCACTTTTCACATTGATCTTGACCACCAAATGTGCATTTAGCCTTGGCATATCACCCACAAATCAAAGGTTTGTTTATTTAGAAACATTTGATACATATGATAACATATGACAACATATTACTTCAACAAATGTACACCTTGTAAGTCGATTTGGATAAAAGCGTCTGCCAAATGCCCTAAATGTAAATGTAAATGTAAATGTAAATATGATTATAATAATGATGACTGTTTTTTGTTTGCAGAATGACTACAAAGGTTATTTTAAATGTTTCCAAACCAGACCTGTGGGGGGCAGATGAGTTATTTCCCCCCTCATTCTGGAGTGCATTGGCTTGCTGGTGTGTCTGGCCCTGGTAATATTATATTATTGTGTGTTGAAAATGTGGTAATTTACGTTTTGCCAAAACAGAGATGGCCTCAGCGAGATAACCTTCACCGCGTCCTGTTTGGGTTATCAGATTGATTGAGGTTGGGACAGGGGGGGGGGGGATATAATGGAGGAGGGATTCCCAGCTCTGAATCCATCAAAACCTGTATTTTTGGGGGAAGTATGAAGGGATGAATCACCCTCTGTCTCCATAACTCATCCATTTGTCATGGGGCACCGTTCTCATAGGCGACCATCCTCTAGGCTAGTCAATCACCCCCAAGTGGCCCCCATGCAGTGTGTTGAGGACGGTGTTGGTTTGAATAAGGAATGGTACATAATCGCTGTTAAACAGCTTCCTACCTCATTAGCTTGCCCTTTATTCTCCAGTATTCTTGTATTTCTGTTATCTCTGGTCTTTGGGGACCAGCAGCCCACTGCACCGATAGGCCCTTTAGAGAAGGGGGGGAGGGGGGAGGTTTGTGTGGGGGGCGTTATTTAAAAAAATAAAAAATGTTTTGCGAATTCTAAGCCCTCGCTCCGTTCATTAAGCAAGCACACTCATTACCCATTCTGCTTCTTCTTTTTCCCACTCAATAATTCACCCGCTATGGAACAGGTTTATAGTGAAGTTATTATCAATAACTAATAATATCTTCTTCTGCTTCTTCTTCCCTGGGTAATTTTATATTTTCAAGAGTCTAGCTGGGTTTTTTGAAAGAGGATATTAGGAGAGCGGTTAACAAGGGAAAAGAAGAAGAAGAAGAAGAAGAAGAAGAAGAAGAAGATGAAGAAGAAGAAGAAGAATTGATTTTCCCTCAGTATTTCACCCGCTATGGAACAGGTTTTGAGACAGGAGTTGAGATTTTTTGTTCCTTTGAAGCTGGGAGCCGGGCGCAGCGTAGCCGAATGCCAGATCTTTGATGAAGAGAGTCTGGCAGTTTTATTTTAAGAGACAAACTGTGCTCTAGCACAGGGAAACAAATGGTTTTGTCACCCCCAAGTGTCATCCAGGCCAAAGTCCAAGGATGTAAAATATTAATTATATCCCGCATACTGCGGTGTGTTTACAAAGCCTGCTTGTATAGTTCATATCAAGTCATAAGTTATTATCAATGTGTGTTTACACAGAGTGCTCGCACAGCTCAGAGCTGCATTGGGAAAATCATGAGAGTGTACGCCAAGGAAAAGAAAAAAGGCTACTTCCCAATAATTGTCAGTTTTGTTGAAAAACGTAATACGTAATAAATAATGAATGTTAATTGAAACAAAAGATGGCAGAAGATATTAATGAAGGACCCACGGAATTGAACGGACAGGAAAACCTGTCTGGAGGAAGTTAGCCAGGAGGGATCCATTACAGGTACTCCCTGGAGACTACCAACTTAATAACACACCAACGTGATGTCGGCAGTTACACTCAATTGGCGACAATTGTGCAGCAATACCCCAAAATAGTTTTTAAAGCTTTGGGGGTTGTTGTCTCTTTGTTCGGCCCTTATATGCAAGGCGTCTTTTACAAGCCTGAACACAATCTCATTGTCTTGCCCGGCTAGCGTAAATGCTGAGCTAACACACAGGCTGTAATCTAACAACGCAGAGATTGCACTTATACAAGCTGCTGAGGACTAGGCTAGATATGTTTTATTCTGCCCTCTCTTTCGGTGTGAGCCTTTGAAATCAATCGGTCAATAAGACTGAAATGGCGTGGAATGAGACACTAATGCTTTGGCGCAACGACAACAAGTCAGTGTTGGTTTCGGAAAGACTGTCTAATCCTGACATTTCCAACAGTATGTCTTGCCTTGGAAAATACATGTTGTAGCATCATTTTATGGCTGGGTTTAATTTTTTTACTAGACATAATCAGATTTTTCTTTGATGAAAAAGCCATGCTGTGTATACTTCACACACTGTAACAACACCTTTAAAACCAAGACAGTGGTCTTTAAGAATGAAGATTTTTCCTAGAGATGGCAAAATCTGCCATTGAATTTGAATTACTATTCATTGACTTCTAATGTGCACCAATGTTTCCTTTTTAAAGATGTGCTGTACTGTACAAATATTATTTTATATTATTAAATATTATTCGCTCAATAATGCTGACCAGTGGAACATTAAAGAGACTTCCAAGTCAAAGTCTAACAAAATGACATTCAATGAATTCCAACTGTGACAGGTCTGTGCAAAGCTCCCATGACCAATCAGCCTGCCTGCCTGCATGCCTCGGCATTAAACTGTCACATCCAGATCCATTTGAGTTAGTATCTTCCTGCAGAAAAGAACGACAAGAGCAGAGGTAGTAATTGTTTTCCTTGAGTGAGGATGTGAGTACGCTTGTAATATGAAAGGCAAACGTCTGCAGCCTGTCCCTCAGCACTATGTTCTTCACGTTCTGTGTACTCGTAACTTAGAGCAGAGCCTTACACTCAATTGCAAATTATACATAAGGTACATTCACTACAAAGTGTTGAAAAACAGACACACGCCCACTACATCATTTAATACAAGTTTAATATAGTTTAACCATGTAATACCTGTTTTCTCTTTGGACATTTTTTGTATATCTGGAAAGGAAACAAGGCGAGGCTGCTATTTGCTAAGTGTGTGATAGACAGACTCAGTTGGAGCCATCTCTCTCTTGGCCATGTGCTGGCCCCAGGCCTTTATTGACAGCTCAGAAACTAGCTCCAAGATGTGGCCAGGGGTTCAAAGACAATGGAAGTTCACTGTGGATGGGCCAGGCAGCGCAGCAGGCACTAAAGGAGGACCAGTGGGTAAATAAACGAACAAGGGGAAAAAACAGGTATAGAGAGTTAGTATAGAGGCCACGTTTCAGACCGTTAGAGAGAGGTTTTGGTGCGAGTGGCACCCTCTGATGCAGCAAGAGATCATCCACTCACAACACAGGATATAAAGTGCCAATTGGGATTTCAAAGTTTTAGTATTTTTAAGATGATGCTGTTGGACAGTTAATCCTTATCCTTTCCAACCCAAATGGGACCATGGTTGTTAGTATGAAAGTGCTATTTACAGATATAACATGCGTGTGGATCAAATATAGGCATGGATATGTGCACGATTGTAGCAGATGGTTGTGGCCAGCATGGACACATGCTTTTATATAATAATAAAAAAGGTAATTAACGCGGTAAGCAGTGCAGATTAGTGAGAGTGGATGAGCACCATTATTACCGTGCTGTAAACAACCACTGTCTACACTGGCCTAGTTAGCCTATGGCTCAGTGGTATAGTCTGTGCAATGCTTCTAGAGACAGAGTCTTATCTTTCATCCAAATATAATGCTAGCCTATAGGTCTTGATGCAGCCTTGCAAGTGTGCTCGGGCTAGAGTGTTGTTTATGGGGGATTTGACATTGCCTGACTAGGATTTCTTTGCATTTATTGAGGTGTAGAGAGCCTGCAAGGCTTGTGTTGTGTCTGTCTGGAAGCGCCTCGACTACGGCTGCACATAGCACACACACACACATCTGATGGCTGAGTGATAAGCTGCAGCTTGCCTTGCCTTTGTTATTGCTTGCAAGAGACGGGCCTTTTCTGAACAGAAATGTCAGCCTTCGCGCTAGCCTTTGCCGACTGGAAATGCCATATTCATCTGACCGCGCCTGACCAGAAGTAATTCGTCCTGTCCTGTGCTTACTCTTATCCGTGTTCATGGAAGAGTGATGGCGCTGTCTATCATGCACCTGCTGGGGCTGATAGCGGCTGCCCACCGGTGGTTCCTCTGGGTCTGCTCTTCATGTGCAGACTCCAAGCGATGGTTTACTCACCAGAGGTTGGATCCCAGGCGTCACAAACGTATTGTTCTCACAGTGGCCCATTCGCTGTCCCTCGACCTGCTGTATTGACGGAGCCCCCCGACACTTCTCGAGGGGGTTCTCCTTGGCAGGGTGACGTCATATGTATTGGACTTCACAGACGCTTCGTTGACGGGTTTGGAAGGGACGTGTCTCTCCTACTTGGTCGGAAATTAGTGGCCGACAACCCCTGTCGCACACATAAATGTTTTGGAACTTTCCACGGTGCTGAGAGTGCTGACGCAGTGCGGCCGCCACGTTCAGATCAGAACGGACAGCGCGTGTCAGCGGCAGCCTATTAACAGACAGGGGGGAGTGCGCTCCTCTGCTGCTCTTCAACGAGCAGTGGTCGAGCTTTGGCTGTGGGCTCATCAGAACCTGCACAGTCTAAGAGCCCTGCATATCGCTCAGAATCTTGGGCCGGTCCTCATGTGGCGGTAAAATCCCGGCGTTGTCAGACTAATCTGGCAGAGGTTCGGGACGTGGATCGGTTTGCATCCAGAGAGAATACCCACTGTGAGATGTGGTTCTCTCTCAACCCGAAGGACCTGCCTCCGCTGGGGGTGATGGCGCTCACATCGTGGCCATATGCGTTTCCTCAGTCTCAGCTGATTCATCCTCTTTTAGAGAGAATCGGACAGGAGAGGCAGTCGCTCATAGCCCCAGAGAGCCCATCAGCCTTATGGAACTAGCAGCGCTCTTGTGCGCGGCGCCGTAGCCGGTGCCAAACAGGCCAGTAGTCGGCCAATAGGCACCGGACTATTTTCCACCCACCCGATCTTGTTGACCAGTTGTTGGATCCTGAGAGGTTGATTCTGCAGGACAGAGGTTTGTCTGCAGCAGTTATCAATTTTATTAATAAAAACTCGCTCAACAAAGCCAAAATGATGGGATATCTGGAGCCTCATCAAGGTCTGCTGAGGCTGGCATTTTTTATGACCCTTTTGTTTACAATGAGAAAACTATTATGCCACACACGGATCGCTGCTGCGGAACCGTGGGGGTAGTACAGACAGAGTCAGAGGCAAAAGGAATTCAATAAACCAGGCGTCTTTATTACGATATTGCTCCAATGAAAATAATGCTATGAAGTGTGAACAATCAACTATGTGTGTGTAAATGACGGAAGTAATAATCCAACGTGTAATGCAACTTACGTGAGTGCGAAATGTAAATCCAAACAGGGGGTGTCGTATAACGTGCTGCGGGGAGAAGGCTGAAGTCCAAAAACAAAAAAACATCCAGGGGTAAAAATCTAAGTAGAAAAATCCAACAAAGGAACAAACATAACAAATAGACCAACAAGGAAATACCAGGAATCCACGGGAGATGGCGTCAGGGTCATGACGGGAGAAACACAGAGGAGTATAGCAACAGAGTATTCATGGGGGGGTCACGGAGGAGTATTGCCAGAGAGTCTCAGGTAGAACAATGGGACAGTTCTGGATACGAGTGACAGGGGAGCGGAGTCTAAATAGGGAGCCTGATTGGGAATAGGGAACAGGTGCGCTGACGTGACTACGGTCTTCTGGGACGGCGTGTTCTCCTGGGTGTAGTAACCCCAGGAGGCAGAGGAGAGTGGCTGGAGAGGAGAGCGGTGTGATGCTGGAATCACAACAAAAACCAGACTTCATCTGAAGCCTCCCACCGCCTCTGATTCATATTACTGGTGATTCCCCTAAAATTGTCCCCTTTGTGTATCTCTGAATCATTTGCTATCTCTCCATGTAAGATTACAGCCAGCTTTCACATCCATCTATGGAATAAAATACCGTCAGGGTCAAATCACCAACACACACAAAAAAAGTGTTTGTTATTATTAGAATCTTTATTATTTTGGTGCTGATTGCCTTCATCAACATTTTTGACAAATGAGAAAAAATCCTATTAACGGCACCACAACACACACACACACACACACACACCCAGAGACAGACAGACTGTGTTGACATTGCTAACTGCATTTATTCTAAGACACCAAGTCAAATAAACGCTACGATTGTAAAACCTGTGACCACAAGAGTACAGAACCATGTGATTGTATTTACTTTTTTGTATCCTTCTGGAAAGTGATGCGAAGGCAAACACGTCTCTGACACGGTTTCCGACTCTCAGAGACATATTTTCTAAAAAAACAATTTGCCTTTCCTCTCTCCCTTCCTATCTTCCCCCATTTCCTCATTTCCTCTTCGCTGGCCACAAACAGTTTGATCGGGACATCTTGCTCTCGCTCAGAAGGTAACTGTGTGTGTGAGTGTGTGAGTATGAGGTGGTAGCGGTGGTGGTGGTGGTGGTGGTGCTGCTGGTAATGGGTTAAGACACAGCTGTGTGCTTGAGCGACTCCCCGGCAGTGCGGGTGCCTTATCTCCCCAGAGGAAAATTGGGTTTTCAAGGCAGGGAGCAGGAAGGTTGGGGGGGGGGCAGAGGTGTGCCAGGTGACGTCTACCTGGAGAGGACTTTGGCAGAGACTGTGCCCCAAAATACGTGAACGTTCATATGATTATTTATTTTTGTTAAACTTTTTTCTTTTTGGTTATTTTGTTGAAATTAACATTTTAGGCCTCTTAACAAATGCATTAAAATATTCAGAATGTTCCACTCTAACGCTAATGAATGAGCTCAACCTAACAACGCAATTAAACTATGAACATTTGCAGGTAAGGCACACTCCCCAATGTACAAGACAACGATTCACTAAAGTGAATTTAAATTATTGTATTTATATTATTATACACCAGATAATACAATGTACACAAAGGGTTTGGCGCCTAGACCTTAATAATGGGATTCTTTGTTTTTTTTTCAGCTCTTCTAATTTAGACTATTTTAGACCAAGGTTTTTGTTTATTAGAAACAAATAGTGAAGAGAAAACAAGTGTTTTAAACAACAACCCTCTTCTAAAATGATGTCACCAATTTCAGATGTTTTATTTTTTGAAATTGAAACATTGTTTATCCTCCAGAAATTGACTGAGTTCAGTCGGACAGACGTTGATCAGTTTTTTTTTCGTAAACCATCGCCCCTCTAAAATAGCCACTTAATGTATGTCTCGTGAACATCAGATAGACATCCACTCCACTGTCTAGAGGCTACAGAGATGTACCGTTGCTTTGGTCAGCATCCGTACAAGGACGACCAGGTATACTGTACTGCATACATATATATGGTGTACTGTACTGCACTGTATTCATGATGCTAAAACAATACTATACTATACTACACTATACTATACAATACTATACTATATAATACAACTATAAGCTATATACTGCAGGGGTACTCAAACTTTTTTTATTAAAGGTCCACTTGTGAATTTTATACAAGGAAATTTTTTCCGGAACAATGGCAATAAAGTGCATGACATAAATCAACAACCATAACATATGCAATGTTGCAATAGTACACATGCAATAGTACAGTATGGTGGCTTGAACTGGTGGGATAATTGATACTGTTTGCCTGTATCCAATGCCTTGAACCTCAGCACAAATGGTGTGATTGCCAGGCAGAGGCACTAACCCAAGTGTTAATTTGTGGTATGAGTTTTCACAATGTTCATCGTGGAAAATCCAGTCTCACAGCAATATGTGGAACAGAACATGGTAAACAAATGAATGGCCACCTTCAGAAGGTGGGGGCATTTGCGGCAGTAGCCATCTTTGTCCAGAATGTCACACCATCACAGTCCACCTCCTTCAGAGCAACATTATCCTGGAGATCTATCAGCTCGGTTTGCAGAGATTAAACATTTGCCCACAGGAAGATGCTCTGTGCCTCTTTTGAGTTCTTGAACATTCTTCACCAGACATGGAGATCCAATACAGAGCAGAACTTGATTACCCAGACTGAAATCATCAAAACGGTTTTGAAATGTTATGTCACTCCTAAGACTCTCCAACTTTTTTTTGGAAAGAAAGTATTGCTGACAAGGTCACACACTGTGTTGCCTTGGCCTTGGAGTTCAAGGTTCAGACAATCAAGGTACTGTTTGGCTTTGGCATTTTTCTGCTCAGACAAAAACATCTGCAGGTCTTTCCTGACGGCCCAAAATCACTCCAGAACTCATCCCTTACTTAGCCACCTCACATTGTTATAAAGGAGAATGTCATCATAAGCTGCATTGACCTGGTGTGAGTGAGTGAGTGAGTGAGTGAGTGAGTGAGTAAGAGAATGACACAAACACACACACTTTGAAGACATTCTAATTTTAATTCTTAAGTTTGATTTAGCCAACTCACCAACAGCTAAATAAGAGAAAAAATTTAACAAAGTAAACCTCAGTCCCTTTGCCTAACTTTAACCTAACAAAGACGCATAGCTGGGGGTTGTCAGTGCTGTCAGTTGATTAATCAACAGCCAGTAAAATACACTCTGCCTTTTTGATGTCATCCGTCAGCTGTGTCACCAGGTCTCAAGTCATTCAGTTCTCCTGGTTGTAGTGGAGTTTGATGAGGGTATCTACCTCATTTTTTCAGATATCTCCTATCTCCTCCAACAAAGCCTCAGTTACTTCAGTCCTGCACTCCTTCACTCCTATTCAGAAAAGGGTTTATTGTGCTTGCCCAAAACCCAGGCAACTCAGAGTTAGGTTTTATTTGCTCTCTCTTGCATTGTCATAGATCTGACAAACTGTCTGTTTATGGCTTGGTAGGAAGATTTTAACTGAGTAAGTGTTGCTGTCCTCACCTCTGTGTTCTGGGGATACTGCTGCTCAAAATAGCTGTGATTCATAGTGGAATTTCTCTGTCAATTCTTCTTTGAATTCTCGGTTCTTTTGATCAACTTTCCTTTGCTTTGGGAACTTTAAGACCGACATGCTGCCAGCATTCGCAATAATGTGTGCAGGTCCCTGACTATCTGTGATATTGATACGGTGATGTCTAGTGCGGTTATGATTTGAATCGTCGAGCGGCAGCATTTTTATAGGCTACGACGCGTGATCGTCTGCGATATGCTGCCGCACGCTATGCATAAGTTAGACTATCATTGGGTATATATATATATATATATATATATATATATATATATATATATATATATAAGGGGTGGCAATGGCTCAATAGGGGCAGCAGAAGCTCAGTCTGTTGGGACTTGGCCGCCAAACTGGAAGGTCGCCGGTTAAAGTCCCCGAAACACCTGGGCACTGCCGAGGTGCCCTTGTGCAACCAGACCCCTACACTGCTCCCCGGGTGCTGTATATAACAATAGCTGCCCACTGCTCCAAATACTAGGATGAGTAAAATACAGAGAAATACATTTCACTGTATGTATGTGACCAATAAAGAGGATTCAATCCTCCAGATTCTTATTAATATATATAATATTAATATTATATATACAGTATATATATATATATATATATATATATATATATATATATATATATAAGCATAATGTATATATGTTATAGCTGAACATCAGACGGCACAGAGCCTGGGCTTGAAACCAGAACTGCAAGGGGCGGAGTTATGCCTTGTTTACTGTATCATTACTGCTGATTTTCCATTTCCGAGGTTGAAAATAAAAAAGGGCAAACGTCACTGGATCTGACGTCATTGTGTACCGATAGCACACAATGACGTTTGCACACTGCACCACACCGAAGATGCCACACCTTTCACCTGCTTTCTCCTGTTCCAGGATACACTTATAAACTGGGATTCAAATGATATATCCATTGGGGACATTTGCATTATTATTTTCATGATCAATTATACGGTTTTGCTTGGAAGCCCCTGTCTCCTGGGCAAGTGTATGCCGTTAGACACACGGGACTCATACCATCTCCTGCAGTTTAGTTTCAATCTTCATGCATACTAAGTTAGACTCTGGTTAGACTATTTTGGTCATATTGGGAAAGTACAAACTAACCATAGGCCAATACTACAGTGACCCCCACATCCACAATGGATGTAAGGCATAACATCCATTAATAACAGCCTTTTAAACCTTTTAAAAAGCATTTATGCTTTTTTTAAAAGACCAGGTCTGATCATTTCACAGATAAAGAGAGCATCATTTCCTTGCATACTTTCTGTAGGGTACAGCATGCAGCAATAACATTGCATACTGCAATATTTTCAAAACGTGTATCAATATGAAAATGGGATATAATGACAAAGGTAGCTAGGTGGCTCACTGAGACTGCGGCTGGTGTAGGCTAGATACCACTTCACGTTAACAGATGGAGAGATAGCTGTGTACTGTGTTCTAACTGCTAATGGGATCTGTACCATCTAAACTCGTAGGAGGGAATCTCCCCGGACCAGAGTACAAGTACAAGTGCGAAGTTCAATAGAGAGAGAGAGAGAGAGAGAGAGAGAGAGAGAGAGAGAGAGAGAGAGAGAGAGAGAGAGAGAGAGAGAGAGAGAGAGAGAGAGAGAGAGAGAGAGAGAGAGAGAGAGAGAGAGAGAGAGAGAGAGAGAGAGGAGAGAGAGAGAGAGAGAGAGAGAGAGAGAGAGAGAGAGAGAGAGAGAGCGAGAGAGAGCGAAAGTGAGAGAGAGAGAGAGATACCCGAGGCTAAGCTTGAAGAGGTTTCCGTAATTAAATACCAGCCTAGCCAGTCTTTCTGAAATTAACATCACTATAACTAAATGCAGTTATTTTTGTAACTTTTTTTGAAATGTTATCCTAGTAAACTTTGCCATGTCATGGCTCAACATGTCAGTGTTTAAATTGTCTAAATCGGCTAAACACAAAGAAAATTCAGCTGCTTAATGTGCAACTATACTTTGGTGTTGACTCTCTGCATGAGGCAGGGTTTGTTATCACAGGTAAGTGTAGGGGAGGGGCTTATTGTTCCTGTGCTTCACTGAGGCCAGACGCAGCAACCCCCATTTGATTTGTTAACTAAAGATTGATACACTGTTCATTCAGTTCACCTGTATTGGCATATATGTACCTGGTAGTGTGTGATTGTAAGGGCCA
Organism: Muraenolepis orangiensis; assembly: GCA_027704905.1. Lineage (NCBI taxonomy): Eukaryota > Metazoa > Chordata > Actinopteri > Gadiformes > Muraenolepididae > Muraenolepis > Muraenolepis orangiensis. The sequence goes on from CM051004.1 coordinate 19,539,433, forward strand.
TAGAAACTGAAGTCATCTAAAAATGACTCACATGGTTTTCCCTATGTGTTCATGTGTTCACCGGGCCATGCTTCTACTGCACTCCATTAAAATCTGGAGCATTGAATCCTCTTCATTGGTCACATACATGTACACACAGTGGAATTTGTTCACTGTGTGTGTGTGATTTGTTTTCTCTGCATTTAACGCTACTTGATATACAGCACCCAGGGAGCAGTGTAGGGGTCTGGTGCCTTGCTCAAGGACACCTCGGCAGTGCCCAGGTGTTTCAGGGACTTGAACCCGCGACCTTCCGGGTTCCCAAGCCAAATCCCAACAGACTGAGCTATCCTGCCGCCCTATGATGCTGAGGTGGAGGGAACGCCCAGCCTGTGGATCCGGCAGCAGTCCTGGTCAGCGGGTCCTACAAAGCAACAGTAAACAAGTGGACATCTTCACTCCCGGCAGCATGTGTAGTGGCTGTAGTTGTAGGCTGTAGTAGGTAGAGCATTACAACCTTACTTTCTTGGACACCCAACCCTAACTGCTCCAGACGTGCTGGCTGTCTCCTTGCATGGCTGACTCCGCTGTTGGTGGGTGAATGTGTGTATGGATGGGTTAATGTGAGGCATGACTTGTAAAGCACATTGGATAAAATTGCTATATAAAAGGCAGTCCATTAAAGTACATCGGATCACTGCAACGAGCATTCCGGTATCTTATCATTTACATGCCCTTTTGTAAAAAATATTGCTACTTACTTTTAGACAAAAGGACCATTTTTTCATAGGCATGAAACATTGCCCATGCCGAAGCTTGCATTCCAATATGGCAGCCACGCAGTGGTAGTAGTGTGCTATCGAGCAAGGAGCATCACCTGGGAGTGAGGACTCCAATCCCCCTCCCTGTGTGACACCCCTTACAGAGCATGTCTGCTGCTATGTTCAGGGCCTCCTGAATTGGCACTGCATAGAGGCACTAGATAGTGCAGCACTCATACCAAGAGCTGCCGGGCTAGCATAGAGAGAGGCCGCTATCCTTAAATAAATCTTTATTGGTCACATACATGAAGACACAAAGTAAAATGTGTTTCTCTGCAGTGCCCAGGGGGACCCACCTTTTTCCAAGTACCAGTTCTCACACCGTACTTGGTCCATTTGGTGACCCTCTGTTTCCCAAGCCAAGAGACTGAGCTACTGACTGAGCTACTGCCGCCCCCTCCTTAATCTGGCCGCAGTCGTGGTGTGTCCTCTTGCTAGGACATGCTTACAGGGGAGCTCACAACTCACCACATTGCATTGCCAGTGTTTGGCAATGAAATATTCTTTTGTGTCTGAATGTATTAGAGAAAGGGCGAGGGAGAGGCAGGTTCCGTTCCAAGCTGTTCCCTCAGATGCCATTTTAACCCCCCCCCTCCCCTCCCTCCATTACTAATCCATGAAATAAGCAAGCCCACGCCAGTGGGCTTGCTTATTGTGGCCACGCCACGCCACAGTGGCCACGCCACAGTTACAGTTGCATTTCTAGCTGTGTCTGTTTTAGGGAGAAAGGGAGGGAGAGAGAAAGAGACAGAGAGAGAGAGAGAGAGAGAGAGAGAGAGAGAGAGAGAGAGAGAGAGAGAGAGAGAGAGAGAGAGAGAGAGAGAGAGAGAGAGAGAGAGAGAGAGAGAGAGAGAGAGAGGAGGGGGGGGAGAGAAAGACAGAGAGAAAGAGAGAGGGCGAGAGAGAGAGAGAGAGAGAGAGAGAGAGAGAGAGAGAGAGAGAGAGAGAGAGAGAGAGAGAGAGAGAGAGAGAGAGAGAGAGGGGGGAGAGAGAAAGAGAGAGAGAGAGAGAGGGGGGGAGAGAGAGAGAGAGAGAGAGAGAGAGAGAGAGGAGAGAGAGAGAGAGAGAGAGAGAGAGAGAGAGAGAGAGAGAGAGAGAGAGAGAGAGAGAGAGAGAGAGAGAGAGAGAGAGAAAAGGTGGAGCAGCACTTTTGAGCAACACTCAAAATCACCTGGGCAAACATTGTAAATCACATTGTCCGGTGGTGGACAAAACTGTAAGAGAAATAAATGTATTGCAAGACCATACTGACATTCACATTCGAAGAGTAAAAGATTGTACAGCCATTACAATTGTGAAAGAAGCGATGTCATGGAATAAAATCATCTGAAAAGACGAGACAACAGATGTGGTGAAATGACAGCCTGCAGATGAACAGTGGCTCATAATGAATCGACATCGCGGCACGTAGCTAAGGATGGTTGGTGTATTTTTTCAACTCCTACCACAGCAGCGCTAGATTTCTCCATCGGTTCAAGATTCAAGATTCAAATGTTGTACTATGCCATATGCAACACGTACAATGGAATGCTTACTGCCCATTCCCTCCCGCAGTATGAATTTTATAAAATATCTTTCAAGATAATAGACGTGCGCCTCAGACTGAACCGCAAATGAAGGGTTCTAAGTAGGCTCTGGTTTTCTACGTTTCCTGAAAATGATTGTTGTCTTTATTGTTTAATTGTTTAATTGTTTGTTGTGGCTCATCGCCACACATGGGCGACCACAGAGGGGAGATCGGGACAAAAAAAAACCAAAGAATCTTCACATCTCTAGGGGGCAGCAGACAGCTGTTGGTGACTGATGAAGGCAACACTAGAATCCAAAAATGCGATAGAAATGTCAAAGATTTTGCAAACAAAGTATCCCATCCTTATTTGTTGTGATGTGTCTTCAAATCAAGATGAACAAATAAACCATGTTTGCATTAACAAGATAATTGGGCACTTCAGTTCAATCAAGATCAATTAAAGTTGTCTCTATTTATAAAATGTACACATGCATCATCACAGCTACTAGTGAGTAATTAACAAACTACTTATCTAACGACTAACCATATACATTTTTTCGAATTCCCTAAGTAGCCTACTACTTCCTACTACAATAATCCTTCTGAAGTTGCCATAGAATACTCATGTTCCATGTGCCATGTGCCATTTTGCCTGCATCAACTGCAGGCAACGGAATCCCACCGGTTGACCATGTAGATATACCTGTAGGTTAAATAGGATTTCAGTGGTTCACTCCACACCCAAGCTCCAAGACACCTTCCTAACCATCCGTTTGTTGGCCTGTTCGGTGGTACAAGTGGTTTTAGCAGGTTTCTGACTTCCCATGCATTTTTTTCATGCTTTTACGGAATTATTTTGTGAGTGTGAGCGTGTGCATGGGTGTGTGTGTATGTATGTGTGTCTGTGTGTGTATGTGTGTGTGTGTGTGTGTGTGTGTAAGAGAGAGAGACACACACACACACACACACACACACACACACAGAGTGCAAATAAGCTCCACAATTTGAAAACAGATAAACCCAAAATACAGAGCCACTGATAAAGGGCTCGGAGAAAGAAATTGAAGTACCTCAAAAACTAAACAAAAGAGTGGACAAACAAGACACTTAGGCCCAGGAAACACTGCCTTGCAGTCCTGTATAGCAACATTCTGCTGCTGCTGCGCTGGGCCCACATCAGAGAGAGAGATTGGTTGGCAGGTGTTAATAAACTGTTGTCTAATTACGACTCTACTAGAAGGGCTTGTGGGCATAATGTGCATCTGATGAGAGATGCAATTTAACAGAATATTTTTTTATTTCAAAAAGTCTAAATGAATGAGCTATTAAGCACTACCTTATTGTTATCTGGTTATATCAGGAGAGGTAATTTAGCAACTCAGGGGTTGCTGTCCAATCTTACTGTCCGCTCATCGATTTCTCACTCCATGATTGTAATCATTCATGTCCTTCTCATCCACCCCTGCCATTGGCTCTGGCAGTAGCTGTGTCAAGGTGATGAGCGAAAGGATAGGGAGGGAGACATCATCGAATTGCATCATGCTTCTACACTAACGATCATTAAAGTAATTTTATTCTGGTGGCTTGTGATGCATTGGATGACCCTGTCTATGGTTGAAACGTGCATCATGGCCAACGCTGCTCACGCATGCTGAAACTGACTTTTCAAAACATGCAACGGAAGGTATAAGGCTCCCATTTCCGAACAAAATATGCAAACATTCATTCACCGTTTGGTAAAAATCACATTCCACTTGATCACAATGTCTTCTGTGAATTGCTGGATGTTTTTAAAAAAAAATGACATTGTGTACATTTAACAGTGCAAGCCTTAGCAGAGTCAACCGACATGTTTAACACACCATACCCACAGACAAACAACATCTGAGGTGGATGAACTTGATTCACAATTGTAGTTGCAGTTGGCTTCTTTCAACAATTGGGTTGGATTTTGTGTGGTGTACAGATAAACATAAACCTGAGAGCTGTCCCATAGAGTCATATGAGTCACCAGTGAGATGTGATGCCGTCACTGTAACACGCAATAGGGCTGCGATGCACACTGTCCCACAGAGGGCCTCTAGCACACTGATTGTGTTTGGGACATTTCCCTCCATGCCCAGAATACATATGTAGAGCTGGAAACATAGTTCCTTCCTGTGGAAGCGGATTGAATTTGGACAGTAAGTTTCAGCCAATTCTGTGTGTATCAAGGGACAAGAGTGAGGACAAGAGTTATCACGGCACACTTCTCATACCAGTTGATGCTTGTGTGGTGGATGTATATCCTTAATGTTGATAACACGCTCTTATCACAGCTACTTAAGCAGGTGACCTAGCAGTACGAAATTGTGTTATTCATCTTGTTAATATGAATACTTGTAAACTGCTGTATTTTTATGTTTGCGTACCCCAGTGTTATGCTATTGTCTGCTTCAACTAATGTACACCTTGTAAGTCGCTTTGGATAAAAGCGTCTGCCAAATGCCCTAAATGTAAATGTAAATGTAAATGGATGTGTTGAACTCCGTTGTTGGCATATTAGTGCATGAAATGCGTTTATGTATTCTTGTCTTTTCTATATGTGGCGGCTTATGAGTGACGTCAATGACAATAGACTGGAAGGCTAAGAGCCAAATCACACCAACAGCGAACAAAGTATTCCTGGTGATGAGTTATCAGCGACTCTATCTCACTCTTGTTTTGTTTATTTATTTGTTGGTCGGTCCAAATGCTGAGGTTATTCTTGTCTCTTCTCTGTGTGGTCACACTGATCACAGCTACCATATTCACACACAACACGATGCACATATGCTGATGAGTCCAAAATAATGGAGATGGGGACACAAGTGAACAATAAAATAATGACATATAATTAAAGAAAAAATAAACTACTTATAATAATAATAATAATAATAATATGTACAATACAAATATATATAAAACATTCCAATCCATATACATTAAGATCAATCAAATCAATTAACTATTCATTTAATGTTAGTCCGATGTGATGTAATTATCTGTTGTATAAGTATCAAACTTTAAAGGGTATAACTACATATCTCTACTTACACTACTTTTAATGTATTTACAGTGTTAGGTCAACATGGCCAACATAAACAGAAAAGATGATTTGTCCAAATTTGTAATTCAGTTTAATGCCTGATTGGCCAGTGTCGAATCAATCATTGTGATTTAGTGGATTTACTTTATCTGGCAAGACAGAAATCCAATCTAATCTTTGTTGTGTGTCTTTGGGTTCCTCTCGGAAACGGCTTGATGGTGATTGTTCGTCTTTTTGTTTCAAGTCAAGTCAAGTCAAGTCAAGTTTATTGTCACTTCACAGTTTACACAAGTATAAAGCAGTGATGTGAAAATCTTATGTGCAATACCCGACGACAGACAGCAGTTATAAAAATAGATAAAATAGAATAAAATAGAATAAAAATAGAATAAAGTTAAAAAATAAAAATAAAAATGCAATTTATAAAATGCAAAATACCGGCACAGAAAAGAGCAATATGTATATATAAATCAATGTAATAAAATATACATTGTTATATGCTATACGCTCTTGTTCAGCAGCCTGATGGCCTGACTGTGGAAGCTATTTGTTCCAGTTTGGGAATGGACAGAGCAGAAGGTACACGCTGACATATTAGCGCCCTTTTTGTGTGTGTGTGTGGATATAATAATAATAATAATAACTTTATTTATATAGCACTTTTCATACAAGATGCAGCCCAAAGTGCTTCACATTACATGATAAAAGAAAGATAAAACAATGAATAATAACAGATTAAGGAAAAGAACATAAAGTAAACACATAGTCTAAAATCACAAGCAAAGAAAATGGATAAAATCAATGAGTAAAAATAAATAAAATAAAAAAGAGTTGCTAATTAAAAGCAATATTAAAAAGGTATGTTTTCAACTGTCGTTTAAAGATGTCCACTGAGCCAGCCTCTCTAATATTTTTTGGGATTGTGTTCCACAGCTGTGGTGCATAGAAATTAAAAGCAGATGCCCCAATTTTCCCTTTGGGCACCCCAGGAACCTTTAAAAGAGCAGCTGTGGAGGACCTTAGGGCTCGTGAGGGGACATAAAAAGACAGGAGATCAGAAATGTACGAGGGTGCTAAATTGTTAAGAGCTTTAAAAACAAGAAGAAGGACTTTAAAATCAATTCTAAAAGATACAGGGAGCCAATGCAATGCAGCTAAAACTGGAGTAATATGCTCTCTCTTCCTTGTTTTTGTTAAAAGTCTAGCAGCAGAGTTCTGAATTAGCTGTAGCTTGTCTATTGATTTTTTAGGAAGACCAGTAAAAAGAGCATTGCAATAGTCCAATCTACTTGAAATAAAAGCATGTATCAACTTCTCAGCATCCTGTTGGGTTAAAAACAGTCGAACCTTAGCAATATTTCGTAGATGGAAAAAGGCAGTTTTGGTCACCTTATTTATGTGGGTATTAAAACTTAAATCGGAGTCTAAAATTACACCTAAGCTAGTTACTTCAGATTTATTCTGCTTGAACCTGTGGGTCTAGATTATCAGGGCTATCCGGCCCCCAGGTGTGCAGCCTCACCAGCCATAGAGTAATCAGTCTGACTTGGGCCAAGTAAGGCTGCTTAAAACCAGCCACCAACCACACACACTCCACATGAATAGATATGCAGGATAATGTTTTGCTGATCCTGAAGTCCTGCACCAAAAAATCTACAAGAAAAGGCCAACTAGGCCAATTGCTTTGTTAACTGTCTGGAAGTGGCCTGCACTCCTAGTAGACAATTAACAATCAGTATCTTAAGCCACTTTCTGAAAGCGGTGAAATAGGGCAAAGGGCAACTTTTTCAAGTCCGATTTCTTCAAGGACGTCATTGTCATTGTCATTGACTTTGTACTGTGATCTACCATGTGTCTGCTTCTTATCCACTCTCACACTCCCAGAGCTGCGAGGCAGGTTTTTGAAATTCACGGTGTCGCGCAATATAATTTCCCCTCAAGCTCTCCATTGCGGTTGTTTATCATCCACCAGGCCCTTCTGGTGTGTTCCTGGAGCAGCTTAACACACTTGTCTCCCAGACGATGATTCCAGAGTCATCTGGTGACTTCAACATCCTGACTGAGAAGCTGGACCCTTTCTCGCCTCCATCCACCTTTTCTTCTCTTCTCCCACCCATGCCTGATATTTTTCCTCCCTCCCTAGCCCATTTTCTCCCCTCAAAAACAGTCCAGTTTCACTCGACAGAGAATTCCCTCCTGGCAATGACAGAGTCGCTCCATGCTGCTAGAGCGAACTCCCTCTCCTTGGTACTCTTTTCCCCCCTCTGACA